>CM051403.1:5820087-7051686 GCA_028052125.1 Melia azedarach
TTTCTCAGGGATATCTGGGCCGTCTTTTGGATGCTGGATGTCCTACAACTGTCCAATATCTTCCCAATTAAATTCCAGTAGATCCCTGGTTGTAAATACCAATAGGAATCTAGCTTAAAATACTAGTAGATTTGTAATTGTTCAAAAAAAAAAAACTTCGGCAGAAAGCAAAAACAAAGGAAGAAGGAAAGAAAGGAAAAAAAAAAGGTTCGTTTTAAATTTATATTTTGGATGATTAGCCTTCTGTTTTAAGAATTATAAATGATTTCATATGATTTAATTGTAGAAATATAATTGTTAGTATATATATATATATATGCAGATGTTTACGTATATATATTTTTAGATAACTAAGTTTGAATTATTAAATAATTACATGTTATTATTGTTAAATTGATACTAGGGAGTGATTCAGAGGAGAACGAACAGTCAGCAGAAGTATAGAAATAATCGTTTAAAATTCAAGTAGGTATTTATATGTATTTGGGAGATTTTAGTTTTAAAACTGAAAAGTAGGGTGTTTTATTACATTAAATGTTTTGATAAATATTTATGAAATTCTTAAATTATTACGTGTTGATCCAATTGATTGTTTTTTGAATCGGATTTGAAGAATAATTTTTATATGAATGTCATATTTATAAATACAGTGAGAAAATTGTGTCAACACGTGTTGTGATTTTATAAATGAATTATTTGTATGGATATGTTGTGAAATAAATGGAAAAATGAAAACGTGATGGCCATGGTTGTTGTTATGATATGGCACCGGTGTTTGGGGCGACGGTCCCTCGGAATAATGCCCGTAAAGTACGTTGGGGCGACGGTTCCTCGGAATAATGCCCGTAAAGTACGTTGGCCAATTTTTGGGGCGGCGGTCCTTCGGAATAATGCCCGTAAAGTACACAAGAGTAAAAATTAGTGGAAATTATTTTAAATGATGGAATGAATGTGTTTTTTTGTAATTTTTGTGAATACTGTGATTGAAATGTTGTTTTGGATTTCGTTAAGCTTACTGTTTGAAATCGAATGGTGTTTTATATATGTATAAATATCTACTGGGCATTAGCTCACCCCTACTTTTCAGGTTCCTAGGCAATGCTGGAGATGTTGTATATAGAAGACAAGGATACTCCAGAACAAGAGTTTTACTACTTTGAAAACTATATGTAATTATAGATGTAGGAGCTTGTAGTGTGTGGCTTTGATGCACTTTTGTATGTTTGTATTTGAATTTTAGAAATCCTAAAATTAGTTATGTTTTATTTAGATAATGAAATGAAGCAGTTGGTGTTGAATATTATTGAGAGTATTTAGAATAAAATCTTAAAGTTACAGGTTTATATATTTTGGCATACAATTATTATAAAGGAAATTCCGCCAAAATCTCTTTATAGAATTAAAGATGCTCCAAACTGGATTAAGAATAATAACCTCCCTAGAAGAATGATTGTGTTTTGAAAGTTTAAAATTTTTCGTAGTACCCGAGTTCGGCGCCACTTTCGTAATGCCAAAATCAGGGTGTTACATCTCACAATTAATTACCCATTATCCCTCAATGAAAGCTCATAAAAATAATTTCTGTTACTATAATAAATCAAGTATAAAAAGTGATCATAAACAAAGAGAGATAAAAATTCTCAACACTAATAGTATATCATATTGTTAATAGTATCTCCACCTTTGTAGGTTCATTATGGTATGTACACTAGTGATGTCACTTGGTATTAATATTATGTCCACTATGACAAGTATCTCCACTTCAGTAGGTTCACTATGTTATGTACACCGGTTGCATCACCTTGTGTTAATATTGGATCGTTTCATTGTTCTCTTGTTTGTAAACATGTGTTCATCTATAAAAAAGAGTTATTGGGCGAATACTTTGATCATGCAATGATAAAGAATCTTAACCAAAGATAGTAAACTAACTTCTCTTTTGAAAATCGAAAGTGATTCTAAGAGTAAGAATGTTTATGTCAAAGATGATATGAAGAAGCTTGACGACATTGAACCTAATTATTAGAAAAATGGCAATAACCTGTGTATATTGAAAGGATGATCGAGATATAACTAGAGCTTTTGTGTTTGGTGAAGTTAGCCTAGAAGTATCATCGTAAGACATAATAGCTGAAGAACAAGTAGGAATTGGAAACGATGGCAAGAAAGTATAGATATACATTGTTTCATCTCATTTCGGTCTAGAATGGTCTGAGAATCAGATTTCAGACGTGGGTGAAATAAAATTGTACTTCTAATTTTAATATAAGAAATAAAAATTTTTCATTAAAATTTTTTAATAAAATATAATATTCATAAAAAGTAAAATTAATATTAAAATTAAAAATAATAAAAAATAAGCTGAAAATAAACATCAATTTCATAAATTTAACATAAAAATTTTAAA
This sequence comes from Melia azedarach, assembly GCA_028052125.1. Taxonomy (NCBI): domain Eukaryota; kingdom Viridiplantae; phylum Streptophyta; class Magnoliopsida; order Sapindales; family Meliaceae; genus Melia; species Melia azedarach. The sequence goes on from CM051403.1 coordinate 5,822,495, forward strand.
TATACTAAGATAAATATAAATTAATATTAAATTATCGAATAACAATAGTATAGCTGTAAACAAAATAGAAATAATTGTTATAAATCCACATAAAGTTTGTAATCTACACATAATTAAATTATAATGTATAATTTGTATGTAAAATAAAAGACTTGTAAAACTTAAAAAATAAAAAATAATAAGCCAACATAAAAGGCAAAAAGGAATATCAATTTAATAAATACAATGTATTTACATTGAAATATATATAAATTAACATTAATTTGTCAATTGACAACAATATAGTTGTAAACAAAAAAATTATAATTAGAACGTAAAAATTATAAATTCATATAAAATTTGTAATTTATATATAAAATAGTTAAATTATAACGTAAAATTTGTATGTAAATAATACTTGTAAAAATAAAAATAATAAGCCAATATAAAAGAGTAAAAAGAAACATCAATTTCATATATTTAATATAAAAATAGTAGATGCACTTAAATAAATCTAAGGTACATCAAATTGTCAAATGATAATTGTATAATTATAAAGAAAACTTAAAAAATATAATTATGACGTAAAAGTTATAAATACACATAAAATTTATAATTTTCATATTAAAAATTAAATTATCACGTATGACTTTTATGTAAAATAAAATATTTGTAAAAGTTAAATTAAAAACTAAAAACAATAAGTCAACATAAAAGAATAAAAATGAATATCAATTTCATAAATTCAAAAAAAAAAGGTAATTGTGATAAAGTAAATATAAATTAATACAAATCAAAAAATTAATATTATAGTTGTATATGAAACAAAAAGAATGTAATGTGACGTAAGGATTGTAAATCAACATTCTACTTATAATTCCAATATAAAAAAATGAATTGCAATGAAAAAATTGTATAAAATACACAATACTTATAAAATTATAGAAATGATTACAAAATTTAACATAATTTTAAATTTATTATTGTTGTTGTTGTTGCATAAATAAAGTATATGTAACACATAAAAATATATATTTTTTCTAAACATATAGGTATGGTTTATAAAAAATGATTAATGATGTATTTTTAATTTTGTTTTAATTATTTAAATAATTTTTTTACATGTATATTAATTAATTTTTTCTCATTCTTTTATGCTGTTCTAAGTTGCATGATATTAGAAATTATTATTTTACAAATAGTAAATGTCAGAATTTAACGATAGCATCCTTATTATGCCAAATTAAAATTGTATTACACATGATTAAAACTTATTATATTTTGTGTTCATCATAATTAACATTAATGAGATGAGATTTGTCTTACTTTATAATACTGATTTTTGAGCTCTTATAATTTATTTCATTATTAATAATTTTTTAGAAAAACGAAGAAAGAATATGCATTTAATATTTAAATTAATGTTTTTAAAATAGATTAATCTTAATATACATAACACATTGTTTACCGTTAAATTTTAGAGTTATTTTCGGCTTTACTCATAAATTTATTGACAATTTTCATAAAAACGTGAAATATTGAAAAGTCATCAACAATGCCCCTTTTAACTGTGAATTGTCATTTTTTTTAACGAGCAATGATAAAATATTATATTTACCCTTATTACAATTAATATTATATGTGCAAAGATAAAAATAACCTTATCTATAATATTTTTTCATTTCTCTCCTTTTCTCTCTCTCCTCTCTTTCGTCCTTATCTCTTCTCACCCTTCTCCTTTTTCCCATCTCTTCTCTACCTCTTCTTTTTTCTCTTCTCTTTTGCTTTTATTATCACTAAGAAATCAAGCCACTTTTTTCATCATTACAAGTCAACCCGTGATTTTCACCGTCCAAAGCCATTTTTGTCATCAACTAGGAAGCTTACTATCAACTAAGAAATCAGTCCCTCCTCTTTTTTGTCTTTATTTCTTCTATCCCTTCTCTTTACATATCTGTGCCTTGCAATCAATTTGCAAATTGAATCTTTGATTGTGGATTAAATTTGTTAGTTTGATTATATGTTTGTAAATTTTTTGTAATTTGATTTTTGGGTAATTCAAAACCCTAACTTGATTTGTGGTAATTGAAAAATCTAATTTGATTTGGGTAATTGAAACCCTAATTTAATTTGGATAAATAAAAAACTAAATCATTTGATTTGTGGTAATTGAAAAATAGAATTTGATTTGGGATAATTGAAACCCTAATTTGATTTGGGTAATTGAAAAACCTAATTTAATTTGGGATAATCCTAAGTTAATTTGAGTAGCTGGAAAATGTAGTTTACTTTGTGGCAATTAAAATCCTAATTTGATTTAGGATAATTCAAAACTTTAATTTGATTAATTTAGGATAATTAGAAATCGTAATCTAATCTAGGGTAATTAATTTTGAATAATATAATTTAATTTTCAAGTACTTAAAATTGTAAATAAAATAAATAAACAATAATTTATGTCCTATTAGATATTAAGTTTGAATATGTGGACTAAATTGACATTGCACATAATAAAAATGTGTTTTTTCTTTAAAATAATTTTCAAATAGTGCAATTTGCCCCCAATACCATTATCTTTAATGGCAATTTGCAGTTAAGAAGAGGGGTACTGTTGATGACTTTTCAATATTTCAGGTTATTTATGAAGATTGTCAATAAATCAGAGATAAAGTTAAAAATAACCCTAAATTTTAATTATAATATATGAATTTATTTTTCAAAAATATATTTTTTAAAAAATTATAACAAAATAACTTTAATATATTAAAAATTAAAAAATAAAAAATAACTTTTAACCTAAATAATAAATAAATTTTAAATGTTATCTTATTAGTAGATTAATTATTATTATATGAAATAAATTATCTAGAAAAATTTATAAATCTAAAGATCATAATAAATGAGTTAACGATACTGAAATTTTTATTCTAATATTATAGAATTTTTCTTACATAATATTTTTCTAATTCATACACATGATAATTTTAAAATTTAAGTGAGTGGATGTCATTTTTTCTCCTAAAATTGGTATAGGTAAGTTTCGCTCTATTCAAGGTAAGTTTTTGAACAATGCCAAACTAATAAAATATTAACACAAGGTGACACATCGATGTACATACCACAATAAACCTACCGAAGTAGAGATTTTTGTCGAGGTGGACATATTATTAACACTAAGTAACATCATCGATGTACATATCACAAAGAACTTGTCAAAGTGGAGATACTATTAATAATATATACTCAGATGTGCTTATTAACATTCTATATAAGTACTAATTAGTATTTGTATAGTGTTAAACTATATGTCTAACAAATTTTGATAGAAGTTTTTATTGAAAATTTTTTAACATTTGAAGTGATTATTTAGTGCACACAAATTTGATACTTTCCCAAATTAACATTTTAAGTACTTAAGAAGTTAGCACGTATATAGTTAATGAAAATTTTATTTTTTTAAAATATCTCTGAACAAATTCAATTATGTATATAATGAATTATATTAAATATTTAGAGATATATTATTTATTATATTTTCTTTCTAAATAAATAAATTATTAAAATTAATACATTATTTATTTTTATTAAAATATCGTTATATGAATATATTATTTATTTTAATATATGTCTATTTTAATAATTTTTTAATACAAAAATATTTTTTTAATTATATCTCTAAACACCTTATTTAACACTAATAAATATTTTTAGAAATTGTTAAAAAATGCCTAAATATTTTTTAAAAATTCTAAACAAAAATTAAAAATATAAGTATTAATTACATTAACATTTATTCTTTTAAGATTGTCAAAAGGGAGAATGCCCGATTTGCTCTTGTTATTTGACCTAATATCCCGATACCCTTTTGTTAATTCATAATACCATAAATCTCTCTTTTATTAGTTGACAGAGTTAAGTATAATAACACCACAAAAATTATAATTTACTAAAAAATAACAATTATGCTTTCATATAATAGTAATTAAAAAAATTACTTTCGATTCCTAATTGATAATAATATTAAAATAATAATATATTTTATTTTATAACATATTAATAATTGATTTATAAATTATTTTTTGAATATGAATTGAATAGTCAATTTTATATTTTTTAAAAATAAATAAAACAATAATATTTTATAATACAATATTTAAAATTCATAAATAAGTATTAATCTATAAATAAAATATATTGTAATACAATACTTATATATAATCATAACTATTGTACTATACTATAATTATAAAATTTTATAATCCATTAACAATTCAATATTACATAAGTATTAGAAAATAATAAAATAAATCATACATTTAATATTGTATTTATTTTTTAGCTAACTACTATTAATTATTTTAGCCAATTACTATTAAATAATCGTTATTCTTTAATAAATTGGACCTTTTATGAACATTTTTAACTCCTAATTGAAAATAAATATTAAAATAATAATATATTTTATTTTATAAAATATTGATAATTAAATATTTATTAATATATTATAATTAAAATATAAGTTTATTTATTTTATAATATATTAAAAAATTAATATTAATCAAGTTAATAGTCAAATTTTAGGGACTTACATCTCATTAATTTTTTTCATAATTTAAAATAATAATGAATATCATAACTAAAAATATTAATATTTTAAATTAAAAGGATAAATTTCATAACTAAAAAAATACTTCAAACTAAAATATTTTATGAAAATGTAGAATATGTAGTGATATGATATAACATTATCATATCAATTTATATAAATAAATTTGTATATGTAATTAATTAATACGATTTTTTTAAAATATATTATTATTTTTATATATATTAGTCAATATAAATAATATTTTTATATTAAATATTAAATAAAATATTACAAATTATTTTTTAAATAAAAATTTATCTAAATTTTTAAATTTTTTTACACATAATAAATTATCTAAATATTAAACAAAATTGAAAGGTCAATTTTATTACTATTTTATTTATTTTAAAAATTATAAAATTTTATCTTTTTATTTATAAATATCATTTTAAAAAAATAAAAGTTTGAATAAATTTATATTTAAAAGGTAATTTATAAACTAATTATTAATGTGTTATAAAATAAAATATGTTATTTTTAATATTTATTATTAATTAAGAGTTAAAAATACTTTTTTTAATTTTTATTTTTATTAAATTAAAATTTTTATTAAAATTTTTAAAAAAATTAAAATTATTTAAGTTAATAAATTAAAGTTTAGAGACTCATGTTATTATATTTAACCATGTCAACTAACAAAAAAGAGATTCGAAATATTATGAAAATAATAAGGAATATCGGAATATTAAATCAAACAATGCAAGAAATCAAAAGTATTAAATCAAACAATACAAGAAATTGAAAGTATTAAATCAAACAACAGAGAAAATCGGGCATTCTCCCCCGTCAAAATCACCCTAAATTTGAAAGCAATCACTTCAATCACTAACAGTAATAAAAACGGCTCAAATATATAACTCACAGATGAGATGGCATCAGACATGCCTACAGTTATGAGCTCTGCTTTTATAGGAATGTTTATTTCACAGTAACGGAGTTCCCAAAAGCAAGCTTGCTAAACATCACCACAAAAGGTGAAGATTCGGAACAAGAAGTGACGAAAAAACCATGTCCATCAAACCATTGATGTGATTCATGTGAATATACACCATTAAACATGAGCACAAGTATGCTTTCTCCAGTTATAAGCAACAAATTCCATTCATTAACTAGGTTGTCTAATGTACCATATCCTTTGCAATGCTTTGCAGCAGTAGAAATCGCAACTGGCTGATGACGACTAAATTTATTCCTACATGCCACTACGACCACAAATTTAACATCCTTCCGATATCTCAGAATATGTGCTCTTCATTTTTGAAAGAATTTATTACATTGTAAGTAAAATATGAGATGCATCATACAGTTTTAATGATTGGCAACTAAAAGGAAATCAGAAGATACCTTTTAAAGCTTTTCAATAAATCCAAAATTTCCCAAACTTACAAACATTCATAGAAAAGACTCACTCCAGTATAAGTATATTGTTGTATCTAACAATACAATGTCCATTGTTGATCATCTGTAGAAGCTATACTATATACAAGCGTCTATCAGAATTTCATGAAAACAAGAAGTCCTGCACAAAAAAATCCCAATAGATATCATCCTTAGCACCTCTCTGTACGTTACCTCATAACCCACACTATTACAATGGACAAGTTTATTTTAAGAGTCGATCATGTTGAAGGGGAATTTTGATAGCAGTTGCGGAACTCCTGATATTATCTGTCCATATGTCTACAAAGTACAAAATTTACACACATTAAAATTCACCAGCAATTTGAAGAACGTCAAAACCATATAACTATACAATTCAGTTCACCACACCTGGCATTTAGGAACACAATTGGGTAACGCCAATGCATGTAAAATGCGAGAGAGTTATGTGCTAATATCCCAAGATACCATTCTCTCTAGTATTCAATTAAATATGGACTTGACTATATGCGGATAAGAAGGCAGCAGATCTTATGTTAGGTGAGATAAGTCTTCTTCATTAATCTCCATGGGACATCCAAACATCCACCAATATTAACTAACACATTCAAAGATCCGTACCTTGTGATTGTCATGAATCTGGCACAACGGAACTGCAAGCAATTTCATGTTTTTGGGCACAATGAACTTTCGACTCACTGGTAACTTCACAAGATAGAGTTTTGTGCACTCCTACAAAATTGGACAAGTACAAGAGTTTAGGGCTTATCCCATCACAATTACAATAGGCCAGGTTTTAATATAACTACCACCTTCGGTTGCTTTACATTAGGGGGCAAGTATGGAAACGGCAGAGTTTCAAAATCAGGCTTCCACCACATTCCAAGGCATTCACCCACCTAAACATTGAAAAGAATTCAATCTCCCATTGTCCAATGCGAATACAACAATATACTAAAGGGAAACATTATATATACCTCCCATGCAACTCCGTCACCATCTTCATTAAGAGAAAGCTTCCTTGTCAGCTTACGTTTCAATCCATCAACATCTGAAAAGTCCAAAACTCCCAATTCAATAAACAATAAGAAAAGCAACCTCTGCTTTAATTACTGTATCACATTTGTAGCATAATTTCATAAAAATACGTAACTGATGATTTACCTGATTCACCTGGTCTTAAGTGACCACCGGGAAGCTTAAAAATGGAATTCCTCACTTGCAGCAGTAACAGATGGGGGTGTTTGAACAACTCAACCTGATTTAAAAAGGTTGTATCCTTTCAATAAAGAATTATATCCAACAATTTATCATTGAATGGGTTTATAAGGTGCAAAATCAAGCTGAGACAGATTAATTATCAGAATTTGAAGACAACTAATGATTATAGAAAAGATATACCCAATATACTTTTAAGAGGCGTGTCGTCTATCTCTGCCATCCGCTTTCCAAAGGGGAATATAGAGTTAAAAGTAAACAGTTATTGATCAAAAATAAGAACGATTTTTAAAATAACAAGAAATAAAGAGCGAAAGAGAGGTAATATTCAGGATGATCTTTATAACTTTTATATTGCTTATATGCAGCATATTCCATAACTACACCATGTAATTTCACATAAAAAAATAAAGCAGATAATTATAACATAATTCCATATAGCTGCATCTAGCAACCCCAATCCCACCAACCAAAGCTTATACATCTCAAGAAATCAAGTTTCACGACTATTTGTTCTTGTCATAAAATAGGACTAAGATGATAACTACAATTGAAAGTTTATTCTCAGCCTTAAGAACTAAAATCTAAAATTTACCAATTATCATAGAAACTATCTTTGTTATATTATCAAGCATTATTATCTGTATTCAAGCAAGCTAGTATTTCCCGTAAAACTTAATTACCAATCACTGTCTCTAGGAATTATATATAAACTAACACAATACAAAGTCCCTCAGCTTAGCATCCTAACCATTCCAAAGTGTTTTTTTCCCCTTTTAATAGGGATTAGCTGTGCAGATAATAGAATGAACATACAAAAAAAAGACTGTAACTTTGCAAAATTAAACAGAAAATGATAATTTTGGCATGAATTATATTGAAAGAGGGTTTACCAGGATAACTGCTTCCACACAAGTCCTCAATCCATGAGCAGCATAGCTTCAAAACATACAACCAAAAAAAACACAATTAGAAACTGGAAAATACAAGAAAACAAGTTTAAGAAAAAAAGAAGAAGAAGAAAGGAAGTGAAAATACTGGGATTTCATCCTGAGAATACGATCGGATAGAGTCTCGTCTTTAAAAGGAATGGCATCTTTGGATCCAAAATAGTAACAACTAAGCGGGTATATGTCAATAACAGAAGTATGATCGGCTCTACTTTCATGGGTGGTGTCATTGCTGCTGCCATTACTCACAATTTCGTACGACATCTTCACTTCAATTCACAGGAAACGAGCGAGCGAGCGAGCGAGAGTAATATAGAAGGAGAGAAAGTGGGAGAAGGTGCAAGAATAAAAGAGAAAAGAAAAGAGGCAGAGAGTTGTGAGTCACTGTATCAGCTGTGGAACGTGGCGCTCTGGAGAGACCTAGACAGGACTGGTCCGGTGCTGATTTGGCAGAAGAAAAGAGATGCTGCTCATGATCAACGGGGTGGACGGGCGCTCTTTCATGGGCTTTGACTGTTCCCTTTGATTATTCTTCACAGGCTTTCAAGTTTCAACTCCACTCTTCTATTCTACACCTGGGCCTCTGCGGCTTTCGCTGTACCAAACCGATCAACAATATCCACAACGGTATTTCTGATCTCTCTGTATTCAAAATTTCTTTTTTTTTTTATATATTTTTATAACAAATTTAAGATTCGCGTGTGAAAGCGACTTCATGGAACATGAGATAAAGTGCAACCGGCTGACTATTGACTAATCAGTTTATCAAGTTTCATGTCTATCACTAGATCATACTAAAAACATAAAGAAGTTATCCAACTCCGAAAGTTGTTATTTTATTTTTTATTTTTCAAAGATAAAGAAATTTCCTTGGTTAACAAAGCATACTTTTCTATTTTCTTCCCAATACAGCGACAGCAAATGTTAAATAAAGCACCAATCATAAAAGCACACGTCCACCAAAGAAATAAAATTAAAAAAGAAAGCCGACTTGGCGTTAATTTTTCCTTCGTTTCACTTACTTAAGCAAGCTGACCACATTTGTTAGTTGTAACGACCACCAAATTGACAATTTTTTTTTAAATATTGAATATTATATGTACAAATTATCAAATATTATATTAAAATTTATCATGAGAATCCACTTTTTTGGGAAATAACCTTACTGAGAGTGCCAGTAAAATTGCAAGCTTTGATTCCTCCAAGAGGAGACACGCGTCTAGCCCGAGTGGTTACATTAACATTCTTTTAAGCTTAAAGAAACTCCAATTATTAGGATATCTTTGACATATCTAAATTATCGCAAATTTAAATAGGTAAAAATTTAATGTAATATAAATGAGATTTTTTTTAATTTTATCTAAATTTTTTTTTAAAAATCTTTATTAATAAATTTCAATGAATAATATTACAGAACGGATATTAATTTGAAGATGTAATTGGTTCAACCAGTAAAAATATTTAAATACAACTTATAAAAAAAAAGAGTTATTAACCGATATTACCCTCATATTTGAAAAAAAACTTTACTTTTATTTCTATTTGTTCACTTATTAGATTATTATCATTTATATATCTAAATGTTTATAAAATAATAAAATAAAATATATTTTTAATTATAATAATTTAGTTTTTTTTTTATATTTTTACAACATACTTTTTTTTAATTATAACAATTTAGTCCATATTTCAATATTTTTTATAAATAATGACAATTAAATAATTTTTTAATTATTATTTTAATAAAAATTTAAAAATTTTATTATTAAAAAAAATTCTAATAACAAGTTAAATCAAATCCATATACTAAACATTTTTAACCTCTTTTTTACTTTCTTAATCGTAATTTGATATTTAATTATCAAAAAAATTAAAATAAATACTTTTTAAATGTTTTATTTTGTATATAATATTTATTAAAAATTATATTAAATGAAATATATATCTATATATATTACAAATAAAAAGAATTAACATTTTCTTCTTTTTCTATATTTTTATTAGAATTAAATTACATTATTTAACAACAATATAAAATTATTTAATTACTAAATTTATAAACAAATAACAGCAAATTCTCTGTTTTTTTAATTTTTTTATTTATATTTTCATAATTTTTCTTAAGAAAATATAATGAATTTAATATAATTTTTTAAATAGATATATTATATATAAAAATAAAATGTTAAAAAAATATTTCATTAATTTTTATGGTAATTAAATAATAAATTATTAATAAAAAAGAGGGTTAAAAATATATTAATATATGAGTTTGATTGAATTCATTGTTAAATTTTTTTAAATAATTTTATTTTTTTATATTTTTATATTTTTTATTGAAATAATAAATTAAAAAAATATTTAATACTTAATATATTGTAAGAAATATTAAAAATATGGACTAAATGTTATAATATAAAAAATATAATGTGAAAAATATTAAAATAGAGACTAAATTATTATAATTGAATAAAGTGTATCTTACTTTATTATTATATAAATAATAAAAATCTAACAAGTCAACTAAAGAAAATAAAAATCGAAAAAAATTTATCAATTTATCCAAACTTGGGGTACCTACTTTTTCAAATATTAGAATAGATATGTCTATTATCTATCAATTTTCCTTACTTTTTCTCTTAATATTACATAAATTAAATTAGAATAAACATTTAAAAATAAATGCAATTTATATGTTTATTATATAATGACTATATATTTTCATAACTAAGTGTAATTGCCTGTCTACAAAGATGGACTTATTTACGACACTTGGCCTAACTTGAGTGGTAAGAAGGGTATGTGTTCTAGCTCTACAAACTTTTTTCCCACCAAGTATAAGGCTTATCTTACACATACTACGCGAAAAATTTTGAAATAGGCCACAACCATATGTATTTAAACTCCTACTAGAACTATAGTTGTAATATTAAAATATGTATTTGTACTAAAAAAAATAGACCTATTCATTATCGTGACTCTAGTTGTAATACTGCTATATATATTTGTACCAGAAAATATATATTTGCAATAAAAAAATAGACCGACTCACTTATAGTCACTCTTAAAGAAGAATAATATCCTAATTATAATACTAATAGATGTATTTATATTAAAAAAATAAAGGACCCATACACTAATAGTCATTTGAAGAACAATCATGTACTCACGTAAAAAAAAATTCATTAATAATCGTGATGATCATGTACTAAAAGATGGACCTATTCACTAATAATTGTGACCCTAATTGTAATAATAGCAGATGTATTTGTACTAAAAATACAAAATTGACCTATTCACTAATAATAGCTTGAAGAAGAACGATCAAGCGGTCGCAGGGGCAGGGGCAGGTGCATGTTACTTACCAAGAGCACAGTAGAACCATAACATAGCTTCTCACATCAATGTAAATATAAAGGGTATAGTTCGTAGATATAACACATTAACAAACCGGACATCGTGTTTAGCCAATCATTGCCCGCAAAAAGTCGGCCATTTGAAATTTAAAAAATTAGAAATTAGAAAACTAAATAAAAAAGTGAAAGGCCGAACTTGACCAGCGAAAACGCACATGTTTGCAAAAAGGCGTAAGCTGAAAGTAAGGGCTTTATTGTCATTTAACAATTTTATAATTCATACAATCATATTTCATTTACTAATTAATTTAATAAATAGAATAATAATTAATAACTGAAAACGAGATAGACACAATTTTTGTCTAATAAAAACCTCAATTAAATCAACTTTTTAATGGAAATTCAATCTTTAGAAGAACAATTTTTTCGATATTATTTTTAAAAAGCTTCTTTGTTAATTAAATTCGTAATAATTTATTTTATGAAAAGAATAAATAAATGAAAAAAATACTGATAATTAATTATTAATTATTTGAAAACAACCGCTCCCCCGCAATTTCTTATTTTATTTGAATAATAAAAAAATAGTACAAAAGAAGAGCAGAGCAGCAATGTCAGCTCTCTTTCAACCGGATTAATAGTGAGGAAACCATTTTGATTCTCATTTAAAACACCGAACAAATTATCTATCTCTGCAAATTTAGACGCCGGGCAATTTCTTTTTACAGGCAAGTTTGTTCATCTTTAGCTTTCCTTTCTTTAATTGCTTGTTAATTGTTACATGCGAATATCGTAAATCTTGTAGACCAGATTATGATTTGGTATTTCCCTCCCTCTCTCTCTCTCTCTCTCTCTCGCTCGCTCTATGTTTTTTACTTGGAAACCTACATTGTCGAACAGTGATTTTATATCTTCACTCAAGCAACAAGCAAAGCTGGTAACCGCACGCTCGCCGCCGTTAACACTGACTTCTTGATTCACGGCGGCCACTCTTCAAGAACTCACGGCGCGCCCCTCTCTTATTCAACATTTGAACACTTTGATTTGTCAGTAAGTAATGTGTTGCCATTCATTTTCTTTGTTTATCGGAGTTTCTTGTTTCAGGTGTTTTTTTGTTGAATTATTTTTTAAAAAGAAATTAAACGTAAGTTTGATGTAGTTTCGGTGTAAATAATTTATCTTCTGTAATTTAATTTCTTTTTTGTATTTTCCGGTGAAATTTGTGGCATGAGCAAGATGTTGTTTATTTATTTATTTTTTCTTTCACAAATTTATTATTATTATTATTGTAAAGATTCTATGTGTCTACTCTGTTATTTCATAAAAAGTAAAAAAAAAATAGAGGAAATAATAATGCTGATTAAAAATGATTATCTCTAAACTTTCGCTTCTATCATAAATTTATATTATTCTGCTCAAATTGCTTATTAGTTATGGTGATATTTTTGAGCTGTACTTAACATTAACGTATAACAACTTCAGTTTCGCATATCAGATAATAGCTAAGGATAAAGATGGTAGGGGCACCAGCTACACCATTATCTAAGATACAGAGGACCCCTGCATCTACTCCAGGTGGTCCAAAAGTCTGTGAGGAGAAGATATTAGTAACAGTTCGGATGAGGCCGTTGAACCGAAAAGAACTAGCTATGTATGATCTTATTGCATGGGATTGCATAGATGACCACGTGATCATTTTCAAGAATCCAAATCACGAACGTCCTGCAGTCCCTTACACCTTTGGTATGCTTTTGTCTTTTTTTGTTTTTGTTTTTTTTTTCTAGTGGGAGGTTTAAAGAATATTATTTGGTTTGGTATAAGTATTTTGAACTAAGAGTAAATCGCGGAATTCGCTTTAGGAGAGTTGTGATGTTGACTTCTAGGTTCTTTGGAACATAATTTTGACTTCCTTGAATTTATTTTAATGTACATTGAACAGATAAAGTTTTTGATCCTACTTGCTCAACACAAAAGGTTTATGAAGAAGGGGCCAAGGATGTTGCCTTATCTGCACTGAAAGGAATTAATGGTAGCTACACATTTACATAAAAATTTGCTTTAATCCTATATATGTATGTGTGCGTATGTCTGTTTTTTTCTGCTTCCTTCTAAGTTTCTAAATTTTTTTAAAAAATTTTTGCAGCGACTATTTTTGCATATGGGCAGACTGGCAGTGGTAAGACGTTCACCATGAGAGGAATAGCTGAAAATGCTGTTAGGGACATCTATGAACACATACAAAATGTAAGTTTTTGTTTCATGCCATATGGGCTAAATTTTCTTGGGTTTTCCATCTTATTCAATTCTGACAATGCTGTACATTTTAACTTTCTCATCCTGGAAATAAGATGTGAAAACAAATGGAGAATTATCATACATCAGAGTTAATTGTATTTGCTCTATAAACTATTAGGAAAAGTTATTTGTAATTTATTCTAACATAGTGCATTAGTCCGACATCAACTAGTTGGGATTAACAAATAGTTGAGTTCGACCATTTTGGTCAACGTTAAATTGTAAAGTTGAGAATGGACGGACTTACTTCTACACTCTTGCATTATATCAACATTTCAGAACCGGGAGAGGCATTTCGTATTGAAAATTTCCGCTTTGGAGATCTACAATGAGACTGTTGTAGATCTCTTGAATCGCGAGTCTGGTTCCCTGCGGCTTTTGGATGATCCCCAGGTATAAGGGAATTTTTTCAAATTTGCATGTGGTTTTCTCAGATTTCAACATTAGTTCTTGTTTTAAATGTGTTCCATGCAGAAAGGAACCATTGTGGAAAAGCTAGTTGAAGAAGTTGTTCAGAACATCCAACATTTGAGGCACTTGATTGGCATTTGTGAAGGTAATGGAACCATGTAGACTACTGTCACATAGGCCATAATTTTTTCCAAATTAATTTTCCAGTGATTTGTTTCATAAATCTACAACAATTGTGAAGAAAACCTAAAACTCATTTTGCTTTAATCTTGCTATATACCCTATCCATTCAATGCTTTGTGCGTGTGTGACCCACTGGAAACATCTGCCTCTGCAGCTCAAAGGCAAATGGGAGAAACTGCATTAAATGATAACAGCTCAAGATCACATCAGATAATCAGACTGGTAAGCATTCATAAGTTCACATTTGGTAATTTTCTGAATATTGCCTTCTTGTTGAGAGCTTTTCATGGAGCTTTTCAAGTGTGTCTGCTCCATGCCTTTGCAAAACCTTTTGTCAGTTCCCTTCATTTTCTATTATTAATACTTGGATATGAAGAAATGACAAGAATATCCTATGTATGTTGCGAATCTGTGAACCATAATGCATCATTTTAACCACATTTTAATAGCCAGGGGTAGGTTATAACTCTGTTCACACTCTTTTTTTTGTTCATTTAGCTCTCTTATTTCTTTCTTTTAAAATTTTCATCGACTGGCATTAATTAATCAACTTCTTCTTGGTGCAATGATTGACTTATTACCTAATAAGACTTCTCCTCAGATCTCTAGATATGTCATTACTGATTTCTTTTCTTTTTTTTTTTCAACTTACAAACTTCCAACCTTTACGAACTTAACTAGGTTAACATAGTAAATTTTATTTGACCACCTCTCTCATTATTTCAAGTATGAGACAGTTCTCTCTCTGTCTCTCCCTACCTCCTCTGTAAGTCATTTTCCATAGGTTATAGGTATTTGGCATCATTTTCTTTTTATATGTAACCATGTCCCACATTTCTTGCTTAGATGATAATGTATAGTGCTAACATCTTTGGCTGATGGAACATGTCTTATTCCAGAGCATTGAGAGCAGTGTCCGGGAAAATTCAGGATGTGTGCAGTCCTTGTTAGCAAGTTTGGTATGTTTATTAGTTCCTTCTTGTATTAGATTCTTGATTATAAAAAATAGTTCAGTTTGGTTAACTGAATTGCTATAATTTTACAGAACCTTGTTGATCTTGCTGGAAGTGAACGTGCCTCTCAAACGAATGCAGATGGCATAAGACTAAAAGAAGGCAGTCACATTAACCGCAGCTTGTTGACACTCACAACAGTGATAAGAAAGCTGAGGTTAGTTAGTGCAAAGTGATGGCACATTGCCATTTAGTTACCTTCTGATGATCACAAGTGAAACAGCATAAATTTTGAAAATACCAATTTGGCAAGTGAAATGATGAATTTTTTCCGTCATTTACATTAAGTTTTGTCGCTTCTGCCTGCTGAGTCATTGAATGTCATAGATGTAATTAAATTTCGGGAAGATTTAGTAAAAATTGAGTTAAATAACTGTTTTGTAGCACCCAAACAATAATTTAATAGATGTTGAATAGTGGAGTGGTTGTTGTAATCCAACTGAAAGTTGAAACAGTACGAGTCTTGATTATTTCAAACACGCCTTGAGATTTCAATTAAATTGCCATTGTATAATAGGAGTTAAATGACATGAGTACTTTTCTGCATTGCCATCTTATCTCAATTCTGTTTGTTGATATTTTACCTGCAACCATTACAAGAAGAATGTGGCAGAGGCCTTTGTGGTATTGTATTTTGAAGAAACTTGAAGTGCATAGGATTCCTTGTCTTGTTTTGTTTGCAGTGGTGGAAAAAGCACTGGTCACATACCATACAGAGATTCAAAACTTACTCGAATATTGCAGCATTCGCTTGGCGGAAATGCTCGAACAGCAATTATATGTACGATCAGTCCTGCTTTGAGCCGTGTGGAGCAAACAAGGAATACGCTTTCATTTGCAACTAGTGCAAAGGAAGTTACCAACAATGCGCAAGTCAACATGGTACAATAACAAAGACAATAGACTTCAATTCATTAGGATTTATTGAACATATTATTTCTTTTTATTCTGTAAATATTAGATGCCTGGATTTTCAGTGATTGGACTAACACTGCTCTCCATATTCTCTTTTCAAAGTTTAGAGTAGTGCTTCCCATAAATGTCCTTAGTTTTAGAAAGAAACCTCAGTATTGCCATGTGACAAAGTATATGTGTTTCCACGCATTACAAATTGCTTTTAGTAATAAAACCTGCCAATCTTAGTTGTATTGGTCTTGCTCTACAGGTTGTTTCAGAGAAGAGATTGGTGAAGCATTTGCAGAAGGAAGTGGCCAGACTTGAAGCACAGCTACAAAGTCCAGACCCTTCTTCCTCATGCTTCAGTTCTCTGTTAATGGAAAAGGAGTTGAAGATTCAACAGGTAAGAGTATTTCATTGAATAATAATACAAAAAGGACAGTTATTACTGTTGAGAGATGATTTGCAGCTATTAACAGTTCCATGACAGACTCCTTTGAGATGCATAAAAAAATATAAGTTTATGTCCCTTCATATTATATATATTTTTTCAATTTCAATCAATGTATATTTGTTAATTATTAATTTCCACAATCTTTTCTCTTCAACAGCATAGATATCTCTGTCCCCATGTAGATTCGGCATCAACTCTTCTTTAGTTAAAGTCTGCATATACTTGGATTATACTGGAAAATATGCTGCTTACTATTTATGGTCTCTATCTCTCTGTTTGATGTATCATACATTTTCCCTTATTCTTAAGAAATTCTTTCTTCCCTTGATTGGGAAATAAATAGGCCTTTTTAGCTCAAATAGGAAACCAAAAGCAATATTTGAAGACTTCATCCTCTGGTTTAATTTAACTTTTCCTTTTTGCACTGGATTTTCAGCTGGAGAAGGAAATGAAAGAGCTAAAGCGTCAGAGAGACCTTGCACAATCCCAACTTGAACAAGAAAGAAAAGCACACAAAGAGCATAAGGTAACTCTAGTAATAACAGAAGTCCATTTCATGTTATTGTCTGCCTTCAACTTGTAGTTTATAAGCTATTGTCTGGCATCAACTTTCAGAGTTTGCACCCATGTGGGCCTTCTTCTCGAACTGCGAGGTGTCTTTCTTTTCCAGTTGAGAATGAATCAGTTTTAAATAAACCTTTACCAGAAATTCATCCAAGAAATGCAGTTGGAAAACATGCAATGGTGAGGCAGTCAGTTACTTCAACAGATCCATCCAATCTTGTGCATGAGATTCGAAAGCTTGAGCAGCGGCAGAGGCAACTTGGTGAGGAAGCAAATCGAGCACTTGAAGTACTTCATAATGAGGTTGCTTCCCACAGACTTGGGAGTCAAGAAACTGCTGAAACAATAGTGAAGCTGCTATCTGAAATAAAGAACATACAGGCAGTTAGTTCTGTTCCTGAAGATATTGATAGTGGAGATAAGACCAACCTTAAAGAAGAACTGACTCGGTTGAACTCTGAAGGAAGTGCAATTGCATCATTAGAAAGGAAGCTTGAGAATGTTCAGAAATCTATAGACATTCTTGTTTCATCTTTTCCAAGTAGTGAGGAGATGCGAGAGTTTAAGACCCCAGAGTTCAAGACACAATTCAAGAAAAAGAAAACACGTCCTTTCTCCTTGAGCAACAATGCAAACATGCAAAATATATTACGGTCTCCA
Organism: Melia azedarach; assembly: GCA_028052125.1. Lineage (NCBI taxonomy): Eukaryota > Viridiplantae > Streptophyta > Magnoliopsida > Sapindales > Meliaceae > Melia > Melia azedarach. The sequence goes on from CM051403.1 coordinate 5,840,503, forward strand.
TGCTCGCCTCTATCCTCTTATCGGCAGGTAATGGAACATGACACTGAGAATAAGGCCCCTGAAAATAATAATTTGTTGCCTCCTAGCAATACACTGGCTCAGTCGATTGTAGATACTCCACCAAAGAGTGTCGATGGTAATAGTATCTCATCAAGGGAGGGAACTCCTGCACCACGGAAAACAAATTCTGTTGATGTGAAGAAAATGCAAAGGATGTTTCAGAATGCAGCTGAGGAGAACATACGTAGCATTAGAGCTTATGTTACTGAGCTAAAAGAAAGGGTGGCAAAACTACAATACCAAAAGCAGCTTCTTGTCTGCCAGGTGAGAACCATATGTACAGTGAGTAGTTTCCTTGTGAATATACTTTCTTTTTTCTTGTTTCGATAAGATACACGATTTACATTCATTCAAGGGTTGAAATCAATAAGCGATTTAAGTAAAAGAGAAATCAATTTGGCTTAGAGTTTTTATGGTTCCAGGTGCATTTAAATAACATGTCGATGTTGCCATTTTTTAGAAGGTGTTCACTGATGGTGGTTCATTTTTATGTCTTTTTGATTTTTAAATATCTCTCGTTCTTTTGTCAAAGTTGTTTTATCCTTCAAACTTTTGTACTTTGGATGTGCTTATCGAAACTAGCTCTTTTTATTGGTATAAACTTAAAAGGAATGTAGATGTTCGTTACATTTTGAATGCTTTGGTTTTGAGTTGTGATCATACATGTTTGAAATAGTGAATGAAGTTGTGATTTCATTATTGATGAACCAATACTAGCTATTTTGGCCATATTTCTTAGTCTTCTTTACCTTCACATATTATACTTTTGTCCCATTTGCTGGATCAGGTATTGGAGCTAGAAGCAGATGATGCTGCTGCTGAGGAGACAGAACCTGTGGATCAATCTCCCATGCCATGGCGCCTGATATTTGAGGAGCAGAGAAAGCAAATCATCATGTTATGGCATCTGTGCCATGTATCAATTGTACACCGTTCACAATTTTATTTGTTATTTAGAGGAGATCCAGCAGACCAGATATATATGGAAGTTGAGCTTAGAAGGTTGACATGGTTGGAGCAGCATTTTGCAGAGCTTGGCAATGCAAGCCCGGCACTCTTAGGTGACCAACCTGCAGGCTCTGTTGCATCAAGGTATCCTTTCTAAAATTCTATTAATTTTAGACCAAACAAATGAATTAAAAGGTTCCTAATTTGACTAATGACAATTTTGTTGCTTGATGGATGAATGCAGTATTAAGGCTCTAAAGCAAGAAAGGGAATATCTAGCAAAGAGGGTGACCTCAAAACTGACAGCAGAGGAAAGAGAATTGCTTTATATGAAATGGGATATTCCTCCTGTTGGTAAACAGAGGAGGTTGCAACTGGTGAACAAACTCTGGACAGATCCTATGAATATGCAAAATGTGAAAGAGAGTGCTGAAATTGTAGCAAAATTCGTTGGCTTTTGCGAACACGGTGAGCATGCTAGCAAGGAGATGTTTGAGCTGAATTTTGTTAATCCTTCTGATAGGAAGACGTGGATGGGATGGAATTTGATATCAAATCTCTTGCATTTGTAAACAAATAAATACATGTTTGTTATTATTGTCACACTAGATTCTTGTACATGTAAATCCAGCATAACAGCTTCTGCTGGTGTTTTGTAAATTGTAATTACTTTCAAGAGAAAATGAAAATAATTAGTCAATGTTGTAGCGATAATTCCCTTCTCCAAAGGGAAATTCAGTTTCCTTGGATATATGCCCAAGTATACATACTTTAATTCTCCTTTTTTATTCTAATACTATTTTTTTTTTCTTTAAGAGGAATCCTCTATGAGAATTTTCTTGTTTAAACAATATTATATATTTAACTAAAACATTTAGGGTTTCAGAGAATTGATCTTACCGTCTTAGCTTTATACAACATTGGGAAGAGAGAGGCTCAGAAGCCACAACAAGACGTTTCTTACACTGCAGAGCAGCTTGTAGCCGTAAATCCGTAAAATCCCGATATCCTTCCTGATCTAGAAAACTACGTTAAGGAGAAGGTTTCTTTTCTGTTTACTTCACTCCTTTTTTTCTTTTTTAAAAAAATTTATTTGATAAATAGAACTGAGTATAAAAATTTAAGTACAGAAGTAGTGATGTTTCTGTTTGCTCGAAATGTAAATGTAATAAGTTATAATTAGGAATAGAGAATAAATGCAATAAGTAATTTGTTAATATATGATCGAGATTATGCCAAGTTATATTCAGTGTATTTCACCATCATCTTGATTTTCTGATCGGCTGTAGTAGTATGTAGGTCAGTGGCCAGTAAATGTGCTCTTCCTTTGTGTATGGATTGGCAACAGAATGGAAAATCATGAATGAATTGATCTTTTTTTGCTCTCCGTTGCCTGAACTCAGGGACTTTGCTGACTGATTTGTGGGTATTGCTAGTAATTTTGTTTACCATCAGTACATGACTTATGTGGGCATAATAATAGTTTATGCTTATCAGGTTCATCACAAACATACAGTATGGATGCAAATCTTTGCCTGCTTCGCCTTTATCAGGTATCCTGGACTTTGCTTGGTAGTTTCTGAAAAACTTAGAATAAACGTAAATAAATAAACGATGCTTTTTCCCTCTATAAACTGATATTGTGAATCTTTATGCAGTTTGAGCCAGAAAGAATGAGTACCCAAATTGTTCAAGCCTTTTCTTATACCATGCTAAAATACATTTGTTGCTTATTGGCGTATAATCTGTTTCTTATTCTTGTTCTTCTCTTCTGTTTCCATATGAGCAGGCTGTCATGGCAATGCCAGCTCCAGATTTCAGCCTCTGTCTCTTTTTGATTCCGGAGAGAATGGTATTATTCTGTCGATCTCTTTTCTTGTTTCATATGCGTAGTGTGCTTGTGCATTTAGACATCCTCATTTAAGTTCAGCTTGAATGAATATCACTATAGCTTCTCTCTTGGCCATACGCTTCCTCGATGAATCATGAACAAGAATACAAGCATAACATCTAGATGTTGCAGAATATTTATGCGTATATGTAAGTACGTGGGGAGAGAGAGAGAAATACTACATGTAGGTTCTTTGAGCTTTTTAAGAGCTCTTGGCCCTGGAATCTGAGTGTCTATATTCACATAGAGTGGCAGCTCCATTGTTAATTCACTGAGAAATGTTTCGCCCAATTTTAATCTTATAAAGGAGCTCCTAGTTGAAAGTCTTATTAGGTTCCTTCTTCGGGTTGTTGATACCAAAACCTCTTGATTTTTGTTATCAGCAAATGGAGGAGCAGTTCAAGATGTTGATTGTCCTCTCTCACTATTTGGAGGTAGGTACTTCTCTATGTGGGCCCATAGACATGCATCAAATGGGTGATTGCTTCATACCTATTTCTTCATTCGCAGACAGGAAGGTTCTGCCATTTTTGGGATGAAGCAGAAGCAGCTAAGCATTGTCACATAGTTGAAGCTGTGCCAGGTGATAATCGACATGATTTGATGTCTTAGTGATATGTGTTCCTGGTCATAAATTTTTTTGGTTATTTTATGGAAATATGTTTAGACGTATGCTTATTGACTTTATCCTGTACATATAAAAATTTTGAATTATAAGGATATTTTGCTGATGCCTCTCAGATTTAAAGTTTTATTCTGGTTCTATATGTGCTGGCTTGTCCTTTTTTTTAAGTAGAGAATCCCTTTCTCATTATATCTTTATACAGAAAGAGTAGTGCATAAATTGTTCTGAAATATTTCATTTCTAAGCCTTATTGGCTCTGTACTACAGAAAGAGTAGGGCAAGAATATTACGTTTGTCTGCTCAGTCTATATTCTATGGTTTTTTATTGTTGCATCAGGTGGTTCTTCATTTCCCTGCTCATATGGCTTACGTTCTGCTCTTGAGACAAGTAGATATTTTGCTTGCTGTAATTTTTCTTTCCCTTTTGTGTTTCTGAGGGGCATCTGGATGTGCTATATATAGCTTATAAGACAGTCTAATTGCTGGATTTGAGCAATCAATTCAAGCCTATGCGATTCATGTCCCTTCATTGACTTATCAAAAGTTTCCAGGGCCCATGCTTGCAGAGGTATACATTATTTTTTATCTGGCATGAAGCTTTTTCATGAAGGAATACTGAAAATGTCTTCATCTTGGGTTTATATAATTGCTCTGAAGTCTAAACCATTTGGTTAATTTGTGATTGTAGCTTTTAAAGCATAGCCCTTTAGGGCTTCTCCACATGCTCGCATGCCACTCTCAAAAACCAAACTTTTGACTCGGAAGTAACTGTCACAGGTTATCAATATTAAAGGTCTATAGCTGGACAAATCCCTTGAGCACCACAAAGATCTTTATATTTTTTGGTGACTGCACTAGCATTCTTGTAATGAGTTTTGGTGACTGCTTTAACTCTTCTTTTGGTTTTTATGTTGAAAACGTAGGCCAAGTTGCTTGGAGGAACTAACAAGACAAAGTGTACTCATCTTGTATTATTTTTTAAAAATATAGCATTTAATACTGCTGATTATTTTCTCCTCAACGTATTCTTTGCTTTGTTATTGCTCCTACGTAGCACTAAATAGCCCTTTTACTCCATAAAGTTAATAAGTTATAATGTGAAAAAATGATACGAGAATAACCGATGCGAAAATTTGAATTAATGAACTCTAATATGTAGTGAACTCCTATATGTAAGTACGAAAGGCAGAGTGCTATTGCACTGGAAAAACACAAGTCTGTGAAATTGTATCAACATAAACTGCGCTGATTGATTAATTGTAAAAGTCGGCTACTTTTTTAAACATTTCATATAAGGCAACTTGTTTTGATAGGTGACCGAAGTTCAGTGCTAAGTGTTTACTTTTCTTTTCCTAAAATGGAAGAGATTGGAGTATCATGGTGAGATTGGGATATATATTTCTCTATAATAGAGGTAGTTTTAGATCTTATTCAAATTTAACTTAAATTTATAATGGATCATGTATATAGATAAAAATTACACTTATCTTGACTATTAGTTTAGTAGTACGTATTTAACTTTCATTTTGGGAAGGGTTCATGTTTTTGCAACAATGTTTGAATAGATTTCGCTTAAATTGAACCGTATTTTTTATGAGCCATAACAATTAAATTAAAATCATAGTTTTTATAAACACTTAGAAGAAAGGGGTTCAAGTCTCTATATTGAAATTATGGTACTCCGTAATAGAGGTAGATTTATATTTCATCTAAATTGAGCACAAATTTAAATAGATCATGTTAAGTAAGAATTTCACTTATTTCAACTAGTAGTTAAGTATTTACAGAAACGTAGTAAATTTTTTTTAAAAAGATATAAGATTTTATTTAAATGAAATGTAAACTTTATGTGTTGCGTTAATCAAATTAAAATTATACTTATTTTGATATTTGTAAATGTTATTGTAATGTCGATAAATCGTGTAATATAAAATATATATATAAATATTTTGATACATTAACCTTTTCCAAATAATTTAGAAATTAGTAAATTACTTAAGCTAAATAGAACTTCCAGCATAAAATTCAACGTGGGCGTTTGGTCTAGTGGTATGATTCTCGCTTTGGGTGCGAGAGGTCCCGAGTTCGATTCTCGGAACGCCCCATGATGGACCAAAATGGGTTTGCTCATTATTTAAAAATAGATTTTATGAATAATTCCATTCCAAATTTGGGTTTGTTTCACTTCCCTACGCGCCAATACTTTTCTTTTAAGCATCAGCTACTCTTATACATTCCACTAATTTTTACTTGTATGTTTTCAGTTTTAGTTGCTTATCTAATCTAGTCTTTAAACGCTAAAATTAATCCTAAACGCAACCAACAACAGTGAAACAAGACTCCGATATATCCGTTCAGCGACTTCTCCAGTGAACGGCCTTCCCTTTTTAACTCTCTTCCTCCATCGTTTACAGTCATTACCCACATCTCTTCCTCGCAAGTAATAATTCAAGCAATATGGCAATGTCAACAAGAAGGAGCAACGAAAATGGGCAGTCTTTAGTTTTTGACGCATCGCATCTTCAGTTTCAATCCAGCATACCATCAGAGTTCATATGGCCCGACCATGAAAAACCAAGCGTAGATCCCCCAGAACTTGTGATTCCTCCTATTGACTTGCGGAGTTTCCTCTCCGGAGAGCCCCTTGCCATTGCTAAAACAACGCATCTTGTCAATGAGGCCTGCAGGAAACACGGGTTCTTTCTAGTTGTAAATCATGGTATCGATCAAAAGCTTATAACCAAGGCTCACGAGTACATGGATTATTTCTTCGGTTTGCCGCTTTCTGAGAAACAAAAGGCTCAGAGAAAGTTAGGAGATCACTGTGGATATGCAAGTAGCTTCACTGGGAGGTTTTCTTCTAAGCTTCCTTGGAAGGAAACATTCTCCTTTCGATATTGTACTGACGCACAGTCCTCCGAAACCGTGGAACAATATGTGGTGAACAAAATGGGTGAAGATTTCAGAGATTTCGGGTAAGAAGTTAATATATAGGTAGCGCAGTTAATTATTATATCTAGCTAGCATGATTAATAACCAGCTTACTTAATTAAATTGAATGGGTGCGTAGGGCACTGTACCACGAGTACTCCGAGGCCATGAGCAATCTGTCCCTTGAGATCATGGAAGTGTTTGGAGCGAGTTTAGGAGTAGACCGAGGATACTTCAGAGAATTCTTTAAAGACAATGATTCAATAATGAGATTGAATTACTATCCGCCGTGCCAAAAACCCGACTTGGCTCTTGGAACGGGACCTCACTGCGATCCAACATCCTTAACGGTCCTTCATCAAGATCAAGTGGGAGGCCTTCAAGTGTATGTGGATGAGCAATGGCAGTTCGTTCGTTCCAAGCCAGAAGCCTTTGTTGTAAACATTGGCGACACGTTAATGGTACGTAACGCACTTATATATATGTAGTTACATTTTACCAATTGATTACAGCTTGCATGTGGTTTGAGCTTGACTAACTGATGCGATGTAGGCTCTGACAAATGGGATATACAAGAGTTGCCTGCACAGAGCGGTGGTAAATAGTACAAAGGCGAGGAAATCACTTGCTTTCTTTCTTTGTCCACAGATGGACAAGGTTGTGACACCTCCAACTGGTTTGATCGACGCTGAGAATCCGAGGCTGTACCCGGATTTCACTTGGCGCAATTTGCTCGAATTTACTCAGAAACATTATCGAGCCGATATTCATACCCTCGATGCATTCTCTAACTGGCTTCCGAAGGAAATGAATTAATTAAGAGAGGATATTGAGATTTCTAATTAGATATGTAGCATAAGTCTGAGGTTTAAATCAGCTTATAACGAAGAGTAAGTGGTGAAAATATTTTACATGCATTCTCAGTTTGTATAACTACGGTTTGTATTTATATTTATACGTAATAATTTATTGTTTTGGTTCTAATGTCCTTTGGGGAATATGGTCTTATCAAACATTTTGTGATGAATATCTGTACGCATGACGTGAATGTAAGTAGATAAGGGGTTGCAATGCTTTGCTATAAACGTTGCAGATTATTTAATAGCTTGATGCGTTCTACCCAGTTGTTGTTGGATATTTTTAAAATAGATTGAATGATATAAAGAATAACACAAGATATATTGAAGTCAAGACATACATAATACATTGTCCTTAAAGAAATTTCTACCCCTCTAGGACAATGTCCTAGTACAAATAAGTTTTTATGATAGTATTCCCTCCAAGATACAATTGCTGTTGGTTTTATAAGGATGCACTTCCAAATATAAAACCCTTGAACAACACAAAATCAATAACATTCTCTATTTTTCTTCCATATTCTAAAGCCAAGATATACTATTTATTTACAGGTACATGTATTTTTTCATTAGGACATATCTTTTTACACACCTTTTCGTTAGGACATGTCTTTTCATACACCTTTTTATTTATTAAACCTATAAGTATTTTGATATATAATGTATATTTTATAAAATATACAACAATCCCCCTCTATTTTAAAATACATATAAGATATTAGAGAATATTTAGAATTCAATGCATATGTACTAGTGCTTATCAGGCTATAAACCAGTCATTGGACAACTAATCGTGTCTTACAGGAATTTGGTGAAACATATAGTTTGTATGAACTAAAAGTCCATTGGCGTAAGTCAGAGGACTAGTTATCCACATTGAACTCTCACAATGAGTATTGTTTTGGGATATGACACTTTCATGGCCCTATGCCTACTTAGAATTTATGAATGCTTTAGAGATGCTTGCCTAAGCTCTCATAGAAACCGACATAGTTTCACATTCATGTAGGTGAACCCTCCATTAAGTATTTCCTATAGTTTAAACATGCCACCATTCAATATTTGGGCTATGGAGTTCATTAAGAGCTTAAAAAGTTCATCCTTTATCACTATAGTTTTAAATACTATCTTGCCATAGAGAGTGACTCAATATTATATATAAGATCGATAGTTCAACAAGACAACAAGTGACTTGTTATTACTTCTATGAATCTACTTCATGAGATCTCCAATCACATAGGTGGGGTTCCTATCACTTTTGCCTTTTATTCTAAGTATAGTCCCCTCCTTCTCAGCTTTTAAAACCACAAATTTCTTTAATGGTTTTGTCAAATATTAGCCAAAATTATACATTATGTCTTTTTACAGACTTTTCGTTCAATCTAAAATGATATAAAAATCGAGATATACACACAATTTTAGTTGAAAGCTTCACATTACACTTCTTCTCCACTAAAAGCAATTTAACATCAATATATCACTTTTCATTATTGCCTTTTTTAATAGTAGAGGATCATCACATTATATAGTAATGGTGCATTTAAATATTTATTCAATAGTCTTTGTAGGCAATCCAATAATCTTATTGAAGACTATTGATATATTTATAATTTCTCAAAAATATAACAATAATGTCTATAACACATGAAGTTATTTTTCATACAACTTTTATTGAATAAAAGGCTACCATAACATATTTTATTTAATAAAATGAGACTAACTTCAATTTAATATACATATATATTATATAATAATTACTCTTCTCATAATTAAATAGGAGCAATAAACCATAGTCTCTTTTGTGTCACTCATGTTAGAAACCAAATCATTAATCCTTATTTTAATTAATAAGAAACTTTTGGAATTAGCACGCAAAATAAATTAAGGTCAAATAAATATAATTCAAAATTACATCAACATTATAATGAATTATATATAATAAAACCTTCACATTAATACACAAATATTACGCCCAATATGCTCAAAATAATAAATTATTTAATAAAAATTTTCTGGGCTTATATATCAACAAACAGAAGTTATTAGGGTCACATTAATATTACTAATAAATTATCATAGTCAAATAATAACTTTGCAGAAAGGTTAAGCCCATTCCATAATTATCTAAAGATCATAACAAATTCATGATTAATCAATAGATATTGACCTTAATGATAATTTACTATTGGACTCAAATGATATTAATCATCATCTCCCTTTCCACAGCGTCGACGTTTCCAGATTTTCTCACGAATTCATAGTTAGTATTGCAATTTTAACACCCAAATCAACATATGCCAAATAAATGAATAATCAAAGATATTCAATCATCAGACAATTGGGCATTCAAATTTATTTATTGAAATAGATGAGAAGCTCCTACATGTAAGTAAGGAAGGCAGAGTGCTAATGCACTGGAAAAACACAAGTCTGTGAAATTATGTCAACATAAACTGCGCTGATTAATTAATCGTAAAAGTCGGCTACTTTTTTAAACATTTCATATAAGGCAACTTGTTTTGATAGGTGACCGAAGTTCAGTGCTAAGTGTTTACTTTTCTTTTCCTAAAATGGAAGAGATTGGAGTATCCTGGTGAGATTGGGATATATATTTCTCTATAATAGAAGGAGATTTAGATTTTATCTAAATTTAACTTAAATTTATAATGGATCATGTAACTAGATAAAAATTACACTTATCTCAACTATTAGTTTAGTAGTAAGTATTTAACTTTCATTTTGGAAAGGGTTCAAATTTTTACAATAATGTTTGAATAGATTTTTTTTGAATAGAGACAAAATTTTGGTTAAATTGAACCGTAATTTTTATGAGCCATAATAATTAAGTTAAAATTATAGATTTTACAAATATTTAGAAGAGGGGGTTCAAGTCTCTATATTAAAATTATGGTAGATTTCTCCGTAATAAAGGTAGATTTATATTTCATCTAAATTGAGCATAGACTTACATAAATCACGCTAAGTAAGAATTTCACTTATCTTAACTAATAGTTAAGTATTTACTTTTATTTTAAAAAGTAGTTCGAATTTTTACAAAATCGTTAGAGTAAATTTCTTCTAAAAAGATATAAGATCTTATTTAAATTAAATGCAAACTTTTAAGTGTGGTATTAATCAAATTAAAATTGTACTTATTCTCATATTTGTAAATGTTATTGTAACATCGATAGATCGTGTAATATAAATAAATAAATAAATATATATATATATATATACACACACACACACACATTAACCTTTTCCAAATAATTTAGAAATTAGTAATAAATACACTAATTGCTTAACCTAAAACAGACTTCCAATATAAAACTCAATATGGGCGTTTGGTCTAGTGGTATGATTCCTGCTTTGGGTGCGAGAGGTCCCAAGTTTGATTCTCGGAATGCCCCATGATGGACCAAAATGAGTTTACTCGTTATTTAAAAATAGATTTTATGAATAGGGATATTGTGTTTTACCCTCTCACTTTTGAGAAAAAGTGATATATCCTCTGAGTATTTGAGAAAAGAAACATACCCCCTAAATTTTAGAGAAAGTCTAAAATACCTCCCTAAGGTTATTATTTACATCTTAATTAAACTATTTTACCTATCTATTATTAAAAATATCTAAATAATTATATTATCTTTATTTTGTAATAATTAATATAACATTATTCTTACATTTAAATTTAAAAGTTATAATAATATTTTAACTTTTAATTATTTTTTTTAAATTTATTATCAAAATTATATAATATTTAATTATATATAATCTAAAATTATTATATTATTAAAATAATTTATTTTAAAAATTATGTATTCTTAACCATATAATTTATATAATTAATATAACATTATTCATCTTGTTTTGATAGGTGACCGAAGTTCAGTTCTAAGTGTTTATTTTTCTTTTCCTAAAATAGAAGAGATTGGAGTATTGTTGCGTGTAAATTTAACGAACGCAAGTGCACGTGTCGCAATCAAGTAATAAAGTGATAAGAGGATGTCGATCCCATGAGAAATTTTAATCTTATAATTACCGAAGGTGATTAATGTACGAATTTATCTAAAAAAATTGAAATAATTTTTGTTGAGAAATTAAAATTAACTAAAATTTACTAATGTGCAAATTAATTATAAGATTAAACTAATGGAGAGTTTAGGGCTAATGATTTATCGTATTTGATCACATCCACTTCTTCAATTGACGTTGTTCTAATTTAAAACACGTGTTACTAGTTAATTATCCTAATTTATTCGATTGTCTCTCTCGAGATCACTCGAGTCTATTTCGCATCTAAAACTTCACTATATCTCTATGTGAAATTAATTAAACGGAAATGCATTACGAATGGTGATAATTTCTAATCAAACTACACAAACCATATTAGTATATCTCTATCTAACATGTAATTTACGGTATTTATCACACGGTCTAGATATGATGTTCATTTCTCAATTCCTATCAATCCAAAATTCATCAAATATTGGCCAAATATTCAAAAGCATTAATTATCATGATAAATACTCAACACCAATCTCAAATCAATTGAACAACACAATATTAGAAATGGATGCTTCAAATAGATTAAATTATTGCCCTAGAAAATTGGGTTTAGCCACATATAATATATAATTCAAATCCTACAATCAAGAATTCAACAATTGATAACATAATTTCAAATAATCACAATATTGTTAAATTCAAGATTAAATTAAAAGAGGAGAGAAAGAAAAACTAGATGAGAAGAGCTTGAATCCACAAAGTTGATGAGAATCCCCAATGTCTTGATGAAATCCCCCACTCTTTTGCTGATTTTTTTCCTTCTCTCCCTATCTCTCTAAAAACTAAACCCAAAACCCCAACTCTCCAAAAGTATCACCTCCCAATATGACCACCCCCTTTCCTTCCCTTTTCTTGCCTTTTTAAACCTAAATTCATCCAATTGTGGGTTCCCCAAGTGCCACGTAGTCGTGCACCCAATTCTGCCAAAGATTGCAATTTAAGTGACAAATAGCAATTGGATCCCTATACTTGTAATTAATCAGACATTTAGCCATAACTTGAGCTTTTCTTTCATTTCAGTCCTATTTTTGTTGCAGTTTGGTCCACCTGGGCAGAACGCGATGCCCGGTCACGCGGCTAAGGCGTACGATCTGTCACGGGCCTCTAAAATGCACGCGGGACCACAAAAAACTCAAGAGCACGACAACGCGCTTCTCTCTGGACCAGCGCGCACCAGTTCCGTATTCGGCAACCTTCTCGAAACGAAGCGTCAACTTGCGGATGAACAGTACTCGCGCGGACTGTTGGCACGTCAAGAACGGGATGGCAGAGGCCTGGAGCTGTGCGGAATGTATGTCAAGTTGCCTACCACATCCAGCACAGGAGCAAGGAAGATGGGCAGGTCATGGGTGGCAGCTTAGTGGCCCATATTGGCTTACTTAGCTTTGTGACCCAATAGGCCCAATTTCTAGATAAGTGATGGAGGGGTAGAATATTTGTATATACTTGGTGCATATTTGTACATTTGGGTGAATGTAATTGACCTTTGTATCCATGTGTATTGATTTAGGCAACTCAATTGTAATTATATAAATGTAAAGTTTGTAAATCAACAAAGCTTTTGCCATTTTTCCCTTCCAATTTGTGCAGCCCGTGAATGTTATTCTCTCATCCAATTTGACTGCAATTTGGCTTCAATTGAGCAAAAGTCCTTCATCATTCACGCCCACACACAAGCATAAGTTAATTCTTTGGTTTAATTGCTTTCTTGGACAGTGACAATGAGCAAGTTCAAGGGCAACACGGGGTTGATTATATTCCGCAAAGGTCAGCACGTGACAGAGTGGTATCACAACAAGCTTGTGTGATTTTTGTGTGGTAAGAAGCTCTACAACTTGTGGTGAATTGAATTGTATTGCTAGCTTGAGCAATCTTGGATTTTATAGCCTAAGGTTTTGTGTGAACAGTAGCCGAATTTTCTGGGTAGTAAACTAGATTGCTGTGTTGTCTTTGGTTGTTGTGTTAAATTGGATTGTGGCATTGCTATTGCAGAGTTTGGCCTAGAATTTTGGGTTTCTGGAAAGTATAATTGTCAAGCTTTGCAATTGAGGCTAGTGTTATAGAAATTTGAAATGGCAGCCAAAGATGTGAGTGCTAGTAGTGTTGTAGAGACTGAGCGTGAAGGACGAAGTATTGCTCGAAGTTCAAAGAAGGCAGTGAGAGATAGAGGAGTGTCTAGGGAGATGGTGAGCTCTTTCGAAGCTAGGTTGGCTAGAATTGAGCTTTCCTTGGGCGACATTCATGAGCGTCTCGACTTGCTCGATGATAGAGTAGGAAAGTGCAAGATGAATGATGCTACCGGTGTTGAAAGTAGACTCCAACATGCTTTCAACGCATTTGCGGATTGCATGAGGTTTGCCATGGATGAGTTGAGGGAAATGGTGATAGCTCAAATAGATGGCGTAAAAGCGGTTTGGGAGAGGTTCGACAAGACCTATCGCTTTGTAAAACCGTCATCGCTTTGGGTGTAGGTGTGGGTAGCGTACCGACAGTGAGAATTTTAGAGCCGACCAAATTTTCGGGACAGCGGAATGCCAAGGAGATTGACAGCTTCTTGTGGATGATGGAGCACTACTTCGACGCAGCTCAGTTGTAGGAAGAGGGACTCCGAATCAGTTCCGCGACGCTTTATTTTGATGGTGATGCGGCGCTATGGTGGAGATGCCGACATACGGAGGAGCGGGGTCTATGCCGGATAGATACTTGGGAGGTGTTCAAGGGGGAATTGAAGAGGCAATTCTATCTTGAGAATGTTGAGGAGGCTGCAATTCGGAAGCTCCGAGGACTAAGGCAGCAAGGGTCGATAGCGAAGTATGTGAGGGAATACAATTCGCTCATACTTGAGATCGTTGACATGCCGGAGAAAAGCCGTTTGTTGTTCTTCATGGATGGGTTACAACAATGGGCAGAGTAAGAATTGAAGCGCAGAAATGTGCAAGATCTTACCTCGGCAATAGCGGCAGCGGAGTCCTTGATTGAGCCGAGAGTCTCCGAAATGGGACCGGAATCGAAGCCCGACTAAAGGTGGCCATGACAAAGGTGGGGGAGTGAAACCTCATAGTTCGAAACCCTTATATGTTACGGGGCAGCCACCAAAGTCTCATGAGCAGTGGCGCGACAGTGCAGCGCATTCCGACAAGCAGCGTGAGCGGAAGTGGAAGTGCTACTTGTGTGATGGAGATCACCATACAAGGGATTGTCCACAGTGGAAGAGTCTTGGCGCCATTCTTAGCTCGTATGAGACGGATGAGGATTCTCGGTTGGGAGCGTTACGCATCCTCGGCTCGGTGAAGGCTAAACGAGCGGATAAGGGAGAGACGTCCGGGGCCAAGTCAGCGGAGAAGCCGAAGCCTGGGAAGACATTGAAGTTTGTTGATGTCAATTTTAACGGGTCGAGCTTTAAAGCGTTCATCGACAGCGGCGCTAATCAATGCTTGGTTGCGGAGAAGTTGGCTACGCAGCTGGGGTTAGTACTTAGCATGGAGCCGGGATGGATCAAGGTTGTGGATCAACCTTCTCGGCTTATTTGCGGAGTTGCTTGGAGTGTCCCGATCAGAATTGGAACATGGGAAGGTAAAATGGACTTCACCGTTGTGCCGATGAGTGACTTCCAGCTTGTGTTGGGCGATGAGTTCATTGACAGGTTGTTGCCCTTCATATTTACGGAGGATGGTTGCATGGAGTTTATGGATACCGGGAAGCGACACAAGGTGCCGATTGAGCGGGTTAGTGTTCGCGGCAGTGTGTTTGAGGCTTTTCAGGTCAGGAGCGGAGAGAAGACTTGCTTGTCGCAGCGGAAGCAAGATGGTACTTCCTCATCCAGCATCCTCGTGCACCATTCTGATTCAGATGCAGCGCGTTCAGTTCGTGCCGGTTCACGCAGGCGAAAGCGGAGATCAGCGGGCCAAGCACAAGACCTCGGCATGAAGCTTGACGAGGGCGTCAAGCATTTTGGTGGGGGAGAGTGCCACAGGCCTCCAAAACGCACGCGGGACCACAGAAAACTCAAGAGCACGACAACGCGCTTCTCTCTGGACTAGCGCACACAAGTTCCGGATTCGGCAACCTTCTCGAAACGGAGGGTCAACTCGTGGATGAACAATACCCGCGCGGACTGTAGGTACGTCAAGAGCGGGATGGCAGAGGCCTGGAGCTGTGCGGAGCTGAGCGGGGTGTGTGGAATGGATGCCCAGTTGCCTATCACATCCAGCACAGGAGCAAGGAAGATGGGCAGGTCATGGGTGGCAGCTTAGTGGCCCATATTGGCTTACTTAGCTTTGTGACCCAATAGGCCCAATTTCTAGATAAGTGATAGGGGGGTAGGATATTTGTATATACTTGGTGCATATTTGTACATTTGAGTGAATGTAATTGGCCTTTGTATCCATGTGTATTGATTTAGGCCACTCAATTGTAATTATATAAATGTAAAGTTTGTAAATCAACAAAGCTTTTGTCATTTTTCCCTTCCAATTTGTGCAGCGCGTGAATGTTATTCTCTCATCCAATTTGACTGCAATTTGGCTTCAATTGAGCATAAGTCCTTCATCATTCACGCCCACACACAAGCATAAGTTAATTCTTTGGTTTAATTGTTTTCTTGGACAGTGACAGTGAGCAAGTTCAAGGGCAACATGGGGCTGATTATATTCTGCAAAGGTCAGCACGTGACAGATCGCGCACTGCCTTCTGTCAAGAAGGTTGGAAAATCTGAAAAATATCGATTGGACCCCCACAAGTTTGATTATTTTGAATTTTTTCTCTTATTGTGATTTTTCTGCATTTTAATCCGTACTTCTCTTGCACTTTGGTCCCCTAACATCTTCCTTTTCAAACCAAATTCATCCTTTTCGAATCAAATTCATCTTGGATAGCCAAATATATTATTTTCTGTACAAAATAACCAAAATACATCAAATCTAAAAAAAACTTGAGGATTAAACAAACGATTAAAGTTTAAAAGTACATGATTAGTGCGTGCTTTACGCACTTATCAAGTATCACGTTGAGATTGGGATATATATTTCTCTATAATAGAGATAGATTTAGATCTTATCCAAATTTAACTTAGATTTATAATAGATCATGTAACTAGATAAAAATTACACTTATCTCGACTATTAGTTTAGTAATTAAGTATTTAACTTTCATTTTGGGAAGGGTTCAAGTTTTTGCAACAATATTTGAATAGATTTTTCTTGAATAAAGACAAGATTTCGTTTAAATTGAGCTCTATTTTTTATGAGCCATAACAATTAAGTTAAAATTATAGTTTTTACAAACACTTAGAAAAGGGGTGGGGGGGGGGGGGGGGGGGGGGGGGGGGGTTATCAAGTTTACATATTGAAATTATGATAGATTTCTCCGAAGTAGAGGTAGATTTATATTTAATCTAAATTGAACACAAACTTAAATGGATCACGCTAAGTAAGAATTTCACTTATCTCAACTAGTAGTTAAATATTTATTTTTATTAAATGTAAACTTTTACGTGTGACATTAATCAAATTAAAATTATACTTATTCTGATATTTGTAAATGTTATTGTAATGTCGATAAATCGTGTAATATAAAATATATATATAAATATTTTGATACATTAACCTTTTCCAAATAATTTAGAAATTAGTAAATTACTTAAACTAAATAGAACTTCCAGCATAAAATTCAACGTGGGCGTTTGGTCTAGTGGTATGATTCTCGCTTTGGGTGCGAGAGGTCCCGAGTTCGATTCTCGGAACGCCCCATGATGGACCAAAATGGGTTTGCTCATTATTTAAAAATAGATTTTATGAATAATTCCATTCCAAATTTGGGTTTGTTTCACTTCCCTACGCGCCAATACTTTTCTTTTAAGCATCAGCTACTCTTATACATTCCACTAATTTTTACTTGTATGTTTTCAGTTTTAGTTGCTTATCTAATCTAGTCTTTAAACGCTAAAATTAATCCTAAACGCAACCAACAACAGTGAAACAAGACTCCGATATATCCGTTCAGCGACTTCTCCAGTGAACGGCCTTCCCTTTTTAACTCTCTTCCTCCATCGTTTACAGTCATTACCCACATCTCTTCCTCGCAAGTAATAATTCAAGCAATATGGCAATGTCAACAAGAAGGAGCAACGAAAATGGGCAGTCTTTAGTTTTTGACGCATCGCATCTTCAGTTTCAATCCAGCATACCATCAGAGTTCATATGGCCCGACCATGAAAAACCAAGCGTAGATCCCCCAGAACTTGTGATTCCTCCTATTGACTTGCGGAGTTTCCTCTCCGGAGAGCCCCTTGCCATTGCTAAAACAACGCATCTTGTCAATGAGGCCTGCAGGAAACACGGGTTCTTTCTAGTTGTAAATCATGGTATCGATCAAAAGCTTATAACCAAGGCTCACGAGTACATGGATTATTTCTTCGGTTTGCCGCTTTCTGAGAAACAAAAGGCTCAGAGAAAGTTAGGAGATCACTGTGGATATGCAAGTAGCTTCACTGGGAGGTTTTCTTCTAAGCTTCCTTGGAAGGAAACATTCTCCTTTCGATATTGTACTGACGCACAGTCCTCCGAAACCGTGGAACAATATGTGGTGAACAAAATGGGTGAAGATTTCAGAGATTTCGGGTAAGAAGTTAATATATAGGTAGCGCAGTTAATTATTATATCTAGCTAGCATGATTAATAACCAGCTTACTTAATTAAATTGAATGGGTGCGTAGGGCACTGTACCACGAGTACTCCGAGGCCATGAGCAATCTGTCCCTTGAGATCATGGAAGTGTTTGGAGCGAGTTTAGGAGTAGACCGAGGATACTTCAGAGAATTCTTTAAAGACAATGATTCAATAATGAGATTGAATTACTATCCGCCGTGCCAAAAACCCGACTTGGCTCTTGGAACGGGACCTCACTGCGATCCAACATCCTTAACGGTCCTTCATCAAGATCAAGTGGGAGGCCTTCAAGTGTATGTGGATGAGCAATGGCAGTTCGTTCGTTCCAAGCCAGAAGCCTTTGTTGTAAACATTGGCGACACGTTAATGGTACGTAACGCACTTATATATATGTAGTTACATTTTACCAATTGATTACAGCTTGCATGTGGTTTGAGCTTGACTAACTGATGCGATGTAGGCTCTGACAAATGGGATATACAAGAGCTGCCTGCACAGAGCGGTGGTAAATAGCACAAAGGCGAGGAAATCACTTGCTTTCTTTCTTTGTCCCAAGATGGACAAGGTTGTGATACCTCCAACTGGTTTGATCGACGCTGAGAATCCAAGGTTGTATCCGGATTTCACTTGGCGCAATTTGCTCGAATTTACTCAGAAACATTATCGAGCCGATATTCATACCCTCGATGCATTTTCTAATTGGCTTCCGAAGCAAATGAATTAATTAAGAGAGGATATTAAGATTTCTAATTAGATATATAGCATAAGTCTGAGGTTTAAATCGGCTTATAATGAAGAGTATGCGTAAGTGGTAAAAATATTTTACATGCATTCTCAGTTTGTATAACTACGGTTTGTATTTATATTTATACGTAATAATATATTGTTTTTGTTCTAATGTCCTTCGGGAATATGGTTTGCCATAAACGTTGCAGATTATTTATATAGCTTGATGCGTTGCTACCCAGTTTTTGTGTAGGTGAAAGCGAGGGTTTTGAGTTCTGTTAAAAGCAAGACACTCTTACTAGTAATTATACATTGCTCCTCAATAATAGCTGGGTAGATTTTACTTCAATCGCACTACGTATATGCGTGAATATTAACAAGGATAATTTTATGTTTTAATTTTACCTTGTTTGGAGGAAATTTTTTAATATTAAGTATATTTACACCATAAACATAATTTAGAGAATTGAGGGAAAATGACATGCAAGTATCTAAGATATGATTTAATGTATTGATTAATCCTAATAGTTTTAAAAATATTCACATAAATTCTAATTTATTTTAAAATGAAAATTATGCTATTATTAGTAATAAGTATTCAACAAAAATTATTATTAAATTTTTAAATTTTTATAAAATATAATATATTTATAAAAAATACATTAATAAATAGTAGTTCATTAATAATATAATATTTAAATATATCATAAAACTATAAATTTTATAAATAAAATATTTATTTTTATTACGTTATATATACATTAGATGTATAATATATTTTAACTATACAAAATAAATTATAATGTACTCATAAGTATTGTCACTGATTGAATATTTTTGCATCACAGTATCATAGGAAAGCATTTAAGTACTCATAAGTATTGGGACTTTCTTTATGTAGAGATTTTTATTTTTAATATTATTTTCTTGGCTTGTTTTGTGTTCCTAAATTTATACATATGTTCTTAATCTTCTAATTTTTTTTAAATGATTTTTATTTTTAGTATGTCATTTTCTTGGCTTGTTTTGTATTCTTGAACTGAGCTTTTTTTTTTGTTTATGTGTTTGTAGGAGCTGTAAATTGGAATTGTCTTTCAAATTTTTTTTCCTTATTTTGTGGGATGCTTTTAATTGTTTGAAACCCTAGAAATCAAAACATTAAGTGAAGCAAGTGCTTTAAGTGTGTAGACATTTTACATATTCTTTATTGTCTCTTCTGTTTATTGGTTACTGACTTTTGACGAATTATACTTTTTATTTTTTAATATCACTTTCTTTCATTCAATTTTTTGCTTATTGGTCTGGAAAAAAATTGGTCTGAATTTTTTGCTTTTCAATATATATCAACCGGCTAGTTTGAGAAAATAAGTATTTCATTACAGAAGTAGGATGAAGTTTATGACCAACTATATAGCGTGGTGGTAGTCATAATAGACTACATCTCGATCTAATAGAGATTTTGATATGCACTTACAATTAGTTATGTAAATGATGGTCCATATCTCATTACCATCATATTATTGTCTAAATGACATTTACATCTCTATTTCAAAAATAATTGTTAAATATACCATTTTTATTAATTTTTTCGTTAAAATTTACTATTGACTCAATGGTGACTGATTCAATTACAAAAATGCCATTTTAATCTTTATTTGATTAATATAATGATATAAATACTCTTTTTTATAAATTTTAGTTGAATTTTTTAGTTAAATAAATTAGTTTTATGAAAATAATTTAATTTCAATTAAAAAAGTAAAGTTTTATGTATTTTGAATTTATTCTCATTTTTTATTTTAAAGTTATAATCCTTTTTTTTTGTTAATTTTATTTTAAAATATCCATCATTTATTTAATTTTTGGTTTTAATGTCAGGCCCCGCCCCGACCCCTCCTAGAGTCCGAGACGAATCCTGTATAAACATTCACTTTTCTTAAACATTTTCACGGTTCACACATAGCCCAATTTTATAATAATATTTATAATCATAATAAAATATTTACACTTGCATGGGTAACTTAGAAATCATCCGTACAGAAATACACGTTAATCATCACTAGCCATTTATATTGTCAATCATATAGTTGAGAAAAATCATATCATCATACAACTCATAACAAATCAATCATCCTTACACCCAACTAGTACCTAGGAGAAAATCATGTTTGGCGAAAAACATCATCGCTCAAGCGGGAGAAATACCATACTCAATCCGACAGCCTCGTATCCTTGTTCGGGGAGCTCATAACATTATCATGTACGTACATTTTCATGGGTCTCAAGGGCCTTTCATCATTACTAGGGGATGGGTACTTTGTAGGATGCTTCAAACAATCACAAATCATAATTCCATATTTAATACTCATTTTCATTTAAATATTGAAATTTCATGCACAATATCACTTTTCGCATTTCACATTATAATTCAACACATTTATAATAAAGCAACCATAACATAAATAATAATCAATTTCACGTAATTCAATAAAAATATAACACAAATTAAATATCACGTCAAATCAATCCAATTTCACATGTCAAAATATAATTTATTTATAATCTAATTTATTTCCTATATAACGTAATTAAATCATTTATCAAACAAATTCCACAATAATATAATTTAATTCAATTATAATAAAATTAATATTTAATTTTATAAAAACATATAATAATTTAAAAATAATATCCACTCACAGTCAGTAATTTAATTTCTAAAGGTTTTGGGATCTCCTGAATTCCCTACAACAACTCTGCTTCCTAAAACACAATAATTAACCAATCACCATCAATATTTATTCAAAATCTAATGATTATTATTAAAATTAACTACATAAATGAATATACTATTCACACAAACTAATTTTCTAACTAAATAAAATTCTAAAACTGGATTATATAATATAATTTCTAAAACTAACTAACATATATTAGAAATTTAACCAAACCTCTCAATCTTCCCCTTTCTCTTCTTCCTCCCTTTTTCTTCTTCTTCTTCTTCCTATTTCTTCTTCGTTTCCCCCGGCTCTCTATTTTTCTTCTTTCTCTCCTTTCTCTTCTCTTTCTTTTCTTTCTTTTCTCTTTCTTTTCTTTCTGAAAAATGAAAACGTAAATCCCACCTTTATTATTAAATACAAATATCTTATATTATTATATTATTATTATAAAAATATCTAACTTAATCTTATCTCTCTCTCTTTTTTTTTTAATGGACACCTAGCATGTTAGGTGTCACATTTCAGGTTTTTATCTTTTTCTTTAATTCTTTATTTTCACCCAATTAATAATTGAAATTCGCTAAATGACAAGTAAAATAGTCAAATGTTATTTTTGTGTCTAAGATAAAGTTTTTCAACATATATTTAATTTTTCAATGAATATCATTATTTTAAATTATTTTTTATGTTGTTTGACTATTTTTCTTACCACTTAGTGAATTTATGATTATTATTTGCTAATAAATGAGTATTATTTCAATCATAAATTAGGGTAAAAAATTAAAAATAAAAGTTGATTAAAAAGGTAGATTTTAAAGCCAAAAAGCAATAAAGAAACGTGAAAACTTTAAAATAAAAATAAAAAACAACTGAAAATAAATTAAACTTTACTTTTTTTAATTGAAATTAAATTATTTTTACATAACTAATTTATTTAACTAAAAAATTTAACTAAAAATTGTAAAAAGTATTTATATCAATATTGATCAAATAAAAGTTAAAGGGGTATTTTGTCGTTGAACTAGTCAACATTGAGTCAACCATTAATTTTAACGAAAATGTTAACAGAAAGGGTGTGTTTAACAATTATTTTTGAAATGAGGGTGTAGATGTCATTCGGACAATAAAGTGAGGGTCCATATGTCATTTGTTTAAAAATTTTACATTCAAATTTGTGGTCAGTTTGTTGAAGTTAATGTGCAGAAAAATTTTGGGTATTGTTCACGTGATTATTTACAAGTTATTGTTCACCCAAAGAAATATTATCTATCTTGTGTTGTGTTAGGATTTTAACATAGTTACACCCATACCAATGAATGTGAGACACATGTAAGTATGTTATGAGAAGTACATAAAGTATATTTGTGGTGAAAAATCTAATTTTAAGTGTGAAAAATTAGCCTAGAAAAATTCTGCACTAAGGTTGTCTAAAAATTCTGTTTTTGCCTCCGAATTTGTGACATTGTGCATTGTTTTTGTTGTTGCAAATTCTCCTTCTTTGATTCACTTGTTTGGATGCTTAGTGTTAAGAACGTAAACTTGGTGGCATTTGCTGAAAATTCAGCCAACAATTTTTGGTATCAGAGTAAGCTTGCAGAAAGTAAAGAAAGTGAAGATTTAAAGCAAAAAACAAGATGATTAGCTTAAGCTCTTCAAACCCCACAATCCAGCAATCTTATGTTATGATTTTTAATGGAAAAAATTATGATTTTTAGTGTGAAGATGAAAACACTTTTATTTCACTAGATTTTTGAGGTCTAATAGAAATTAGAGTTGTTGAACCCGTATCTACATTTACCTTGACAGAACAAGAACAAAGAAATTTAAAGGAGAAAGAGCAGAGAGATGCAAATGCTTTTAGTAAAATTTAGCAAGGAGTTTCCAACAATGTATTCTCAAGAATCATTGGAGCAACAATAGCAAAGGAGGCTTCGAAAATCTTGCAAGAGGAGTTCAAATGGAGTATAAAGGTAAAAGCTTTTAAGCTTCAAAATCTTAGAAAAGATTTTGAAAATGTAAGAATGAAAGAAAATGAAACAATGTAAGAATTTTCAAATAGATATAACGAGTTAGTAAATCAAATGAAGATTTATGGTGAAAAAATTGAAAATAAAAAATTGACTGAAAAGGTTTTGGGATTCTTGCCAGAAAAATTTGATCTCATTGTATCGGTTATTGAAGAAACTAAAGATTTAGACACTTTGACATTGCAAGATCAGATGGGTACACTAAAATCATTTGACTGTAAATTGATACGGCGTTCCGAAAATTCCTTTGGCAGCGTCTTTCAATCAAAGCTCAATGTAAGATCTAAAATTCATGACCAAGGTAAAAGAGAGTCATCTAGAAGTGGAAGACAAGCAAGAGGAAAAGGGAAAGACTAAAATTTTGGAGGAAGAGGTAGAGGAAGTGTTGAAAGAAATCCGGGAGATGAAGGAAATTTTAAGAAGTACAAAATTTGTAAAAGGAGTAGTCATGTTGAAGAAAATTGTTGGTTTAAGAGAAAACCACAATGCCATAAATGCAAGAAGTTTGAACACCTACAAAGAGATTAAAGATTCAAAAATACTTAACAAGTAAGCCGGGTAGAAGAGAAAGATGATAAAGCAAACTTATTTTATACATGTCAAAGTGAATGAGAACAAGGAGATGATGTTTGGTTTCTTGACAACGACTGTACAAATCACATGATCGAAAATAAGAGCATTTTTCACAAAATAAATACGTCTGTTAGCTCATAAGTGAAGATGAGAAATGATGCTTTTGTGCAAACTAATTAGAGTTCAAACCAAGAGAGGAGTTAGATACATTTCAGATGTGTTATTAGTACCGGAATTAGAACAAAATTTGTTGAGTGTTGGTTAACTTCTAGAAAATGGTTATTCTTTGAAATTTGAAAGAAATGGTTGTATGGTTTTTGATAAACAAAATAAAAAGCTTATTGTGGCTGATATAATGATGAAAAACAAAAGCTTTATATTGAAATTTCAATATGCAAAGGATGTTGTATTGAAGACCGAAACTATGGTGAGCCTTGGCTTTGGCATAGAAGATTTGGACACCTAAATTTTGGGAGTTTGAAGTTGCTAAAGCAAAAAAATATGGTGGATGACTTTCTAAAAATAGAAGAACAATAAGAAGTATGTGCGGAATGTACATTTGGAAAACACCATAGGCAATCTTTTCCAGAAGAAGTAGAGCATAGAGAGCAAAATACTTAAGCTAATACATATCGATGTTTGTAGACCAATAAATACACAATCTCATGGAAGTACTTCATTTTCTTTTTTGATGATTATTTAAGAATGACATGAGTGTTTTTCATGAGACAAAAATCTGAAGTGTTCACAATTTTAAAAATATTCAAGAGCTTTGTTGAAAAACAAAGTGGTCATTTCATCAAAATCTTAAGAAGTGATAGAGAAAGAATATACTTCTAATCAATTCAACAGATTTTCTGAAGATGAAGACATAGATAGACAACTTATGATGGGCTATACTGCACAACAAAATAAAGTATCTGAGAGAAAAAATCAAACCGTAATGAAGATGGCAAAATTCATGTTACATGAAAAGAGTTTACCGAAGGATTTTTTGGCTAAATCAGTTCATATAGTTGTGTATTTGATTAATAGAGCACTAAGGCTTTGAACAATAAAACTCATACAGATGCTTGGAGTGGGAGAAAGCTTTATATTAGATACTTGAAAGTTTTCGTTTGTGTATGTTATGCAGAAGTTCTAAAAGAAAAGAGAAGGAAACTTGATGAAGTAAGTGAGAGGTGCATCTATATTGGCTATAGCTCACATTAAAAAAGCTATAGATTATATAGCTTGAAGACTAAAAAAATTATTGTGAGTAGAGATGTAATTTTTGATGAAAATGCCAACTATAATTGGGAACAAGGAAAAGTTGAAGAAAAATTTGTTTCCATTAATATGATGCAGCCTAGTTCATCTTTAATTAATGCCAATGTTAAAGAATCTCCATTGTTACAACAAATCAGTTCATCAAAACAAAAGCAAGCATATAGCTCTCAAACATCACTTCATTAGAAAGCAATTGAAGATAAAGAGATTCAATTAGAATTTTGCATGTCAGAAAAAAAACTTACTGACTTGTTCACAAAACTTTGACAAAGGAAAAATTTCAGCAACTCAGGGAAGTAAGTGGAGTTCAAGAGGAGCACATTAAAAGGAGATAATGTTGATGTTAATTTGCAGAAAATTATGGGCACTGTTCACCCAAAAAAAAAATTATGTATCTTGTACTTTGTTAACATTTTAACATGACACCAATGAATTTGAGACACATGTAGGTCTCTTGTGGAAAGTATATAAAGTATATTTGTGGTGAAAAACCTAATTTTGAGTGTGAAAATTAGCCTAGAAAAATTCTGCACCAAGGCTGTCTGAAAATTCTTTTTTTGTGTTGTTTTTTCTGGAGAATTCTAATTTTTCCTCTGTTGTTTAGCCTAATGCCCCACTTCCCCCCTGTTGTTTTATAAATAGCTCCATTTCCCCCTCCGTTATATAACACTGTTAAAAGGCTCGAACTTGGTTGTTCGTTCGGTTGTTTTTCTACTACATTGAACCTAGGTTACCATATAAGTTGTTCTTTTAACTAAAGCTATATTTTTTTTCTTGTGTGATTGTGATATACGATGGTGATTGTTAGCTTGGCAAAAACGGATGAAATGGATATAGTGTGTGTATTTGTAGTAACATATAAAATGGGTTTTTTGAAAACCATCGATTCTTGTTATTGTTTTGGTTGGTTATTGTTTATGTAGTTGTGGAAACAATTTTTTTACTGAAAAAAAAGTTTTTTTTTTTAATTTCGTATGTAAGGGTTTAACATGGGTTAGATACATGCAAATGGGTTGTTGTCATGGGTTATATTTCGTGGGTGTTTGTTGTTAATAGGTTTGCGTTTGTAAAAATCATGATTAGAAGAAAACATCGAAGTAGAAAAGTTTACGGCTTTAAGATATTCAAATGCATGTTTATTTCTTGTCACCTTTAGACGTAGGTAATGTTGTTTTGGTGCTTTTGTTAATGAAAAAATTTACGTGTATGATGAATAAAGGTGAAAATGCAAAACGGAGAAAGTTGTCTTTGACGAAAAATATTTGTTCTTCTAAAATTGTGTTCTGTTTTTAAAAATGGTTAAAATGTTTATTTGCTTGCCATTTTTAAATGTGAATAATTTTTGTGTATAATCAATACTGAATAATAGAGAAAATTTTAAGATTAGTCTTTAATGATATGAATAATTTCAAATTCAATTATGTATTATTTCATTTTAAATTCAATATTTTATTGCTATATTTTGATGCACACATAATGTAAATCAGTATATAGGCTGTACTACTCTGATGAGCCTTAGAAACTGTCCTTGATAGAAGTTGGCTAACTTGAGCGACAATGCCACGTACTAATTTTTAATTTAGTTGTTCCATTCTAATGATATGTTTTGATTCAATATATTATTGAATGCATTATTCAATTTATTACTTAATATCTTCAACTTTTCAAGATTAAATTTGGTAAGTTCAATCTTTCAATCTTTATTCTCATTCAATCAATTCGTTCATGTGTTATTAAATGTTAAATTCAGTATGTTATATATTTCAATTCAATACACACACAATCTAAGTCAGTATATAGGCTAAACTACTTTGACGAGCCTTATAAATTGTCTTTGACATAAATTGGCTAACTTGAGCGACAGCGCCACGTAATGACTTTCAATTTATTTGATATATTTTCATTACATGAAATGTTCAGTTTGTTATTCAATTTATTATGAATGTACATGGGGTATATGGACTTGATTATATATGTAAAGGTTATATTTTGTGGGGATGAAGTTAACATTAAACCATATGAGCTGGATAGATTGAGTTTGGTAGTGATTGTTAATGAGGTAATGGAGATGGTACACAGCCGACACAAATATGATCATGAAAACTTCCAGCTTATAGCCATTTTACTATGGTCTAAGGAAAGAAGAAAATTCATGTCAGATGTTGAGTTCATTTAAGTTGTCAACATGATGAAATTAAAGGGGGTTAATGATCTACTGCATCAAATGGACTTGTTACCTATGAATTAACCAATAACCTCAAACAATGGAAAGAGAGAGTTATTCTAAACTGGAAGTAGTTCACCAGTAACTCAGAGGTCACCATCAATGCAACTACAGTTACAAGTTACTCAAGTTATATCACAAGCAGCACCTTTAGTCCACTCAAATGCTGTTGAAGCTACTGAAAGTATGCCACCTGCCAGTGTAAGTTCACCATCAACACAGCCTTAGGAATGGACTGATGATTTCGAGGAACAAGTGCTAGAAGCTGTAAACAAAATGTCTGAACCTACAGATGCTGATCTCATACCCATAAGAGGGAACCAGAATCATGTTGTTGAAGGGAGTACTAATCCAGCACACCATGATGAAAAAACAGATAATACAAATAAATGAGCTGACAATGATGAAGCAAACAGTGTGGATTTCATTAATTGGACTGATAACGATGTGTGAGATATTGTGGAATCAGATAATAAGTATGACTTTGAAGATGGTTTAAGTGGTGGTGCATCTGATAATGATGATGGGTTATCGAATTGTGACAGTGATAATGATGATGATGATGATAGAAAGTGGGTTAACAGTGATGAAGAAGAGCCTAATGCAGTAATGAATATGGCTAGAGACATTAGAGGAAGGCTGTTTAAGCACAGTGGGGAAAGAGAGATACAATTAGAGGTTGGCCAAACATTCACTTCAATAGAAGAATACAGGTATGTGCTGAAGGATTATACAATCCAGGAATGATTTTTCTTAGTCAGAGATAAGATTGAAAAGGCTAGGGTGACAGCTAGGTGTGGGGTCTCACCTAAGTGTACTTGGAGGATTCATGCTTTTGTTTTAGTTAATAGATCCTCTTTTATGATTAGGACAATTAAAGGGGTACATACATATAAAGGAGTTGCAAAAAATCCAGAGGTAAGCAGTGTATGGGTTGCTAAAAAATTATATGACCACATCAAAAGCAATCCACACATAGGAATAGATGCAATGTCAGATTTGCTCAGGCTGAGGTTTGGTACTACTACCACAAAAAAAAAGGTTATATAAAGCAAAGAAATTAGCTTTACACATTGCTAAGAGTGACTTTACTCAATCATATGTCTTGTTACAAGATTATGCAAAAGTTTTATTGATGAGAAATAAGGGAGCTACAGTTAAGATTAAACAAACTAGGACAGGTTCAAAGACACACTTTCAAAGAGTTTTTATTAGTTTCGATACTTTACAGAAGGGCTTCATGAGTGGGTGTAGGAGATTTATAGGAGTTAATAGTTGTCATCTCAAAAACAAATTTGGGGGTGTTTTGTTATCAGCTGTAGCAATATATACAAACAATGGAATATTTCTATTAGCAATTTACATCTATAAAGTGGAGAATAAGGAAACATGGTTATGGTTTTTTACATTATTGATTGAACATATAGGATTTGTAGATGGGATGAGTTTGACTATAATGTCTGATAGACAAAAAGGCTTGATTGTTGCTCTTCATCAACATTTTTCATATGCAAAGATTAGGTTCTATGCTCAACATGTTTATGCTAACTTCAGAAAGAAGTTCTCAGCTGAAACCTTGAGGAAGAAGTTCTGGAAAGCAGCAAGAACAGCAAACCATATTGATTTTGACATAGTTATTACTGCAATCAAAAGAGAGAATGAAGTTGCACACTAGTGGCTTGTAGATAGTGGACCTAACTCATGAAGTTGTCATACATTTGACCATTGCTTCAAGTCTGATCATGTAACTAATAACATGTCAGAGTCCTAGAATGACAACTGAATAAGCATAAGAGAAAGCCTATTATCGATTTACTGGAATTTATTCGACTGAAAATTATGAAGAGATTAATTAGAAGAAGAGAGAAAGCTAAAAATTGAGATATTGTGACACCTAGAGTACGTACCAAGCTTGGAAAAATTTCGAAGTAAACAAGAAAACTACTTGTTGTTAAAGCAAGTAAAATAGAATTTGAAGTCTTGGACCAAGTCATTGATAGAGAAAGAGATTCTGTTGTTGACTTAAGCAACGGCTACTGTGAATGTCAAGGGTGGCAACTGAGTGGCATTCCATGCAAGCATGCATTGGCTTGCATTATGCAAATAAGTGGTGATCCTGCTGAATATGTCGACAAGAGCTTGACTAAAGAGGCTTACATGTTAACCTGCTCTCATACTATTCGACCCTTACCAGACAGAACAAATTGGCCCAAGACTAACCTGCCACAATTACTGCCTCCTGTGAGAGTTGTGAAAGTTGGTAGGCTTAGGTTGAACAAAAAGAAAGAGTTAAATGAGAATGCAAGAGGATCTATGACATACACAAAGAGATGTGGGCACTGCAAACAACTAGGGCATAACAAGAGAGGTTGTTTTGTAAGAAAGGTAAGCTAATGTTTTTTCTTGAATTGTTAATAAAATTATTTTTCTTCAGTTACATATACATGTGCTGACTTGCAACTGGAACACCATTGTATAGGCATCAATAACTAGATCAATAAGTGGAAAATGTTTTACATCAACATCAATCTGAGACCATAGTAAATTTCATATAATTATGGTGATTAATACATTTTATTCTAGCCTATTAATATGAATTATTGTGTGCAGCAACAAGAAAGACAGATAGTGTACAGATATCAAACAATAACACCAACCAATTTCAAACAATAAGAAAGAGAAGATTTGAAGCATCAACATCTCAATCACAGGCTACCTTGGACTGTGGTGGGCAGGGATAGTTGGTTGCATCAAAGGTACAAAGTTACCGTAAATAACATTGTAATGCTTTTTGTCAATTTTTCTAGAATTATGCTTGAATGTTGGATGTGTCTATTATGCAGTAATGGTTGCATGTTGAAGCTGCGATGAACCTATGAATGAAAGATATTTTTGTATATGTTATTGAAG
Organism: Melia azedarach; assembly: GCA_028052125.1. Lineage (NCBI taxonomy): Eukaryota > Viridiplantae > Streptophyta > Magnoliopsida > Sapindales > Meliaceae > Melia > Melia azedarach. The sequence goes on from CM051403.1 coordinate 5,870,997, forward strand.
GACTGTAATACTGGAACCTTGCATTTTTAGGTTTGTTTTTGGAAAAATTTTTGGCTAATGATTAACAATAGAATAGTCTTATGTGCATAGGAAATGTGTTTAAAGGTTTTGATTGTCTGTTAGGATGTTTGAACACAATGCATACACATAAAGAATGCTGATTTTTGTTAGTTTACATGTATATTATATGTAATAACTGGATCTTCTCAGTTTCAACAACGTAACATTAACTTTGCTTCAATATTTTATATATTCCAACTTAAGCATCAATACATTTCATTGTTACATTTCTCAATATTCAATAGTAGGATGACACAAGTGCACAACAGAATTACCATCACAAGCATTATTGTTATTACTTTCGACATTTTTTTTTTCTATTCTGGTTATAGCTTTCTTGGCAAAATTGATGCTTGTTGACTTTGTGGCTTCATGCTTTGAGATGTTTGTTGAGGTAGAACTGCATGGGCTGCTGTTGCTGCTTGCATTCTTGATTGAGTTGCCAATATTGTATTTATCCTTTGCTGGCTTCCAAAGTTTGAAATAGCCATAAGATGGCTCCTGTAAACAAAAAAAAAAACAACTTATTAGGATTCTTTTCACTTTCAGAAATTCGTATCCCAGCTCTTTTACCACAGCTACAATATTTGTTTTTGAATATTATGATTTCTCCATTAATTTGCATGGCATCACTTGGTATAGAAGTCATCTTGTTTTTGACAATTTGGTTGCTGAGCTTGCTTCATGATATTTTGTTGAGCATCAACAATCGAAGAGGAGTTGATTGGGGATTGAGTTGGTTGATGCTTACTTGAAGAAAATGGGTTTGTAGTTGATTTTGTGCAAGATTGTTATGGGCATGCAAAGGCCTATTTATACACAAGAAGAATCTGATCGTTTTTGTTCTCAACGATAAAAAATTTCTTTCTTTTTGTCAGTTGGCAAAACAAAGGTGACACCTAGCCTTGGATTTTTTAATTTTTTGAGGGCTATTTATGTCAATTTGTAATAAGTATAATTTAATATTATTAAAATATTATTTTATTTAAAATTCATATTTAATTCTTAAATGACTATTGGTGTGGGACCTACATTTAATAAGTTAGGACTCACTTTTTCTGTAATGTTAAAAGTTTAAGGTATTTTAGTAAATTCAATAATTTTTTGCCAGTAAACCAAACGGTAGGACATAACGAATAATTTTTTAAAATTAAGAAATGATTTGGTTAATTGACCAAAAATATAGAGGAGCAATGATCATATTCTCGAATATGGTCTTATCATACTTTTTGTGATGAGTATTTATACTTATGAATGTACTGGTTTGCCATATTAAGAAAAAATTGTAGATTATTTAATAGCTTGATGCGTTGCTACCCAGTTTTTGGCCAGGTGAAAGACCGAGTGTTTGAATCCTGTTAAAAGCAAGACTTTCACTATTAATTATACAGTATATGTGAGTAAATTTCACTTCACTTCACTCGCACTATTTATATGCATAGATATTAATTAACAAATGTCACTCTCTCCCCCGACAGCGCAGCTAGCGCGTTGGTGAAAACGAATATTGCTATCATTTATTCTTATTAAATTACCACAACGAATCAAGAATCCTTGGCTTTTTTACCATTGCATTATAAATTATAAATTATCAACGAATTATAAATTATATTATATTTTATGCGAAATCAGAGGATATGTTTGTACTTTCAATTTATTTTGTTTCAAAGCAAAAATTTTAATAGTAAGTCTATTTATACCCTAAAACATAATTTATGGAATTGATATATATATATATATATATATATATATATATATATATAGCCTTTGAAATTTGGGGAAACTATAATAACCTTTGATGTGTAGGGGGTTGACAGATATCCCCTCAAGTTTTTAAAAAAAAAAAAAATTCCTTCAACTCAGATCTGGTCACTTGATTAGCTAGCTTATTATCATTTTTATTCTTAAATAATGTTAGCAAAATAACAAAATAACATATAATTTTTTTAATTACAAAAAACTAGTTCTTTTATTTTGAGATGACAAATTTTCTCGTTGAGACAGAGTTTACAGAGACCTGACCCATTTAACCTAGAGATGGGGTAAGCTTTTAAAAAAATTGGAGAATCAAGCTGGGGTGGAGATGAGAGCTCACCCCTGTTTTGAAAGTAGGGTGAGGATGAGGATTATAAATTGTCCTCGGCCTATATTGCTTCCCCAATAAAGTTTATTTATTGTAATTTGCTTAAATTTTAAATTATAATGAATTTGTCAAATACAAAAATAAAAATACTTTAATTAAAATTAAAAAAAAATTAAATTGACCTAAATACATTTGCATAGTGACCCTCTACCCATCCCATCATCTAGCCTTTGTCCCACTACTCCACTCCCTCACTTGCTTACGACCTAACTTATTCCTCGCATTGTCACCGGTTGAATATCCTTCCATCGCAACATCATAATAGTGTTTGTTTTTGTTTGGTTCAGTAGGAGCTGTTGATTTGAATTTATCTTTTATACTATGGAATTAGTTTCGTACTATGTTTTTAATTGTTTGAAGCCTTAAAAATCAAAGTATTCACTGAAGCAAGTAATTAAGGTAGTGTGTAGATGTTTTACATTCTTTATTATCTCTTTTGTTTATTGGTTACTCAAGTTTGATGAATTATATTTTTCTGATTGGAGTGCCACTTTGCTTCTTTCTATTCTTTGCTTATTGGTTTGGAATCAATTGCATAATTGAAACTCAATTTTTTATTCTCACTGCTGAGAAAATTAATCAAGCATGGTTTTATGGGCTGAGATATTAAGACTAAATCTTATTTTAAATTTAAATTTATAGGTGAAAGTATTTAGTTATAGAAATAGGATAAACTTTACGGGGGTAAGCACTTAGCGTTAGTGGTAGAATTATGAATCTATATTATAACATAATATATTTTGATACAATGTAGGTTTTGACGTGTACTTAAAGTTAGTTATATAAAGTCATAAAATATTTTATATTAAATTTGTCGTCATTTTATGTTTTTACAAATTCTTTTTTACTTATTTATTTATTGAAATAAATGAGAAGCTTATTTTAAATTCTATTGAAGATTCTACTAACACATTTATATAATAAAATGTTGAAGATTCTCATAAGGTAAAAATTATTTACAATAGTTAAAGTTCAAAATTAGTGAATAATCTGAACTAAATATATTTTTATTTGTGTATATATTTTACTTTGTTTTTATAGGTTAATGAAGCAAGTACAAGGATATGTATTTGTTTATCCACATATTTTTATTTTTGTATAAACAATATAAGACAATATTTTACTTGTATGTTATCTAAAAATAGATTTTATGAATAATTCCATTCCAAATTTGGGTTTGTTTCACTTACCTACGCGCCAATACTTTTCTTTTAAGCATCAGCTACTCTTATACATCCCACTAATTTTTACTTGTATGTTTTCAGTTTTAGTTGCTTATCTAATCTAGTCTTTAAACTCTAAAATTAATCCTAAACGCAACCAACAACAGTGAAACAAGACTCCGATATATCCGTTCAGCGACTTCTCCAGTGAACGGCCTTCCCTTTATAACTCTCTTCCTCCATCGTTTACTGTCATTACCCACATCTCTTCCTCGCAAGTGATAATTCAAGCAATATGGCAATGTCAACAACAAGGAGAAACGAAAATGGGCAGTCTTTAGTTTTTGACCCATCCCATCTTCAGTTTGAATCCAGCATACCATCCGAGTTCATATGGCCTGACCATGAAAAACCAAGCGCAGATCCCCCAGAACTTGTGATTCCTCCTGTTGACTTGCGGAGTTTCCTCTCCGGAGAGCCCCTTGCCATTGCAAAAACAACGCAGCTTGTCAATGAGGCCTGCAGGAAACACGGGTTCTTTCTAGTTGTAAATCATGGTATCGATCCAAAGCTTATAACCAAGGCTCACGAGTGCATGGATTTTTTCTTCGGTTTGCCGCTTTCTGAGAAACAAAAGGCTCAGAGAAAGTTAGGAGATCACTGTGGATATGCAAGTAGCTTCACTGGGAGGTTTTCTTCGAAGCTTCCATGGAAGGAAACATTCTCCTTTCGATATTGTACTGACGCACAGTCCTCCGAAACCGTGGAACAATATGTGGTGAACAAAATGGGTGAAGATTTCAGAGATTTCGGGTAAGAAGTTAATATATATATACAGGTAGCACAGTTAATTATTATATCTAGATAGCATGATTAATAACCAGCTTACTTAATTAAATTGAATGGGTACGTAGGGCACTGTACCACGAGTATTCCGAGGCCACGAGCAATCTGTCCCTTGAGATCATGGAAGTGTTTGGAGCGAGTTTAGGAGTCGACCGAGGATGCTTCAGAGAATTCTTTAAAGACAATGATTCAATAGTGAGATTAAATTACTATCCGCCGTGCCAAAAACCCGACTTGGCTCTTGGAACTGGACCTCACTGCGACCCAACATCCTTAACGATCCTTCATCAAGATCAAGTGGGAGGCCTTCAAGTGTATGTGGATGAGCAATGGCAGTTCGTTCGTTCCAACCCAGAAGCCTTTGTTGTAAACATTGGCGACACGTTAATGGTACGTAACGCACTTATATATATGTAATTACATTTTACCAATTGATTACAGCTTGCATGTGGTTTGAGCTTGACTAACTGATGCGATGTAGGCTCTGACAAATGGGATATACAAGAGTTGCCTGCACAGAGCGGTGGTAAATAGTACAAAGGCGAGGAAGTCACTTGCTTTCTTTCTTTGTCCCAAGATGGACAAGGTTGTGACACCTCTAACTGGTTTGATTGACGCTGAGAATCCAAGGTTATATCCGGATTTCACTTGGCGCAATTTGCTCGAATTTACTCAGAAACATTATCGAGCCGATATTCATACCCTCGATACATTCTCTAACTGGCTTCGAAGCAAATGAATTAATTAAGAGAGGATATTAAGATTTCTAATTAGATATATAGCATAAGTTTGAGGTTTAAATCAGCTTATAATGAAGAGTATGCGTAAGTGGTAAAAATATTTTACATGCATTCTCAGTTTGTATAACTACGGTTTGTATTTATGTTTATACGTAATGATATATTGTTTTTGTTCTAATGTCCTTCGGGAATATGGTGTTATCAAACATTTTGTGATGAATATCTGTACGCATGACGTGAATGTACGTAGATAAGGGGTTGCAATGGTTTGCTATAAACGTTGCAGATTATTTAATAGCTTGATGCGTTGCTACCCAGTTTTTGTGTAAGTGAAAGCCAGTGTTTTGAGTTCTGTTAAAAGCAAGACGCTCTCTCTAGTAATTATGCATTGCTTCTCATTAATAGGTGGGTAGAGTTTACTTCAATCGCACTATGTATATGCATGAATATTAACAAATGTCACTCTCTCCCGGCAGCTAGCTAGCCCACATGGTAACAACAGAATAATGCTATATATGATTTACTCTTATTGATTAACCACAACGAATCAAGAATCCTTAACCCTATTACTGTTGCACGAGTGATTTATTTATTATACTCTTAACGATATTATTTATATAATTTCTCTCTTTCATTTGGCAAAGCACCTTGGAAGTGGTTTCTGGTGAAACTGTGCGGGTGGTGGAACTGGTTGTAACACTAAACAAACTCTTTTCAAGGATCCAATCCTCTATATACCTTCTTTCACGAAAAATAAAAAAGAATTATAAATTATATTGGTTTTAATGAGAACTCAAGGATATTTTTATATTTTAATTTTACCTTATTTCGAGGAAATTTTTTAATATTAAGTCTATTTACACTCTAAACATAATTTAGAGAATTGAGGAAAAATGATATGTAAGTCTCTAAGATTTGACTTAATATATTGCTTAGTTGTAATAATTTTAAAAATATTCACATAAATTCTAATTTATTTTAAAATGACAATTATACCATTATTAGTAATAGTTATTTAACAAAAATTGTTGTTAAATCTTTAAAATTTTACAAAATATAATATATTTATAAAAAAAATACATTAATAAATAGTAGTACATTAATAATATAATATTTAAATATATTATAAAATTATACATTTTATAAATAAAATATTTATTTTTATTATGTTATATATACATTAGATGTATAATATATTTTAACTACACAAAATAAATTGTAATATACTCATAGTTATTGTACTATGATATATTTTTCTAATACTTAATTCATATTAAATTGTTAACATATTGTAAAATAAATAAATTTATATTTTAGTTATAATATATTAATAAGTATTATTTATATTATTTATAAAAAATATAAATTTATGATATGTTAATAAATATTGTTTTATTAATGAACTATAAAATAATATTGTATTTATTTTATTAATGTATTTTATAAATATATTTATTTTATTAAATTTTAAAGATTTAGTAATAATTTTTCTTGAATAACTATTGCTAATAGGGATATAATAGTTATTTTAAAATAAATTAGGACTTGTGTGGGTATTTTTGAAATTATTAAAACTAATCAATACATTAAACCAAATCTTAAAACCTCCATGTATCCTTTTCCCTAGAATTTATATATATATATATATATATATATATATATATATGCACTTTGAAGTTTGGGAAAACCATAATAGCTCTTAGTGTTTGGGGTTTGACATATACTCCCTCAAGTTTAAAAAAATAGATAAATATCTTTTGAACTCAAATCGCGGCATTTGACTAGTTAGATTATTATCATTTTTATTCTTAAAATAATGTTAGCAAAATAACATATAATTTTTTCAATTATGACAATTTAGTCTTCTTATTTTGAGATGACAAATATTCTTGTTGAGATGGAGCCCAAAAAAGGCTTGACCAATTTGGTCTAAGGATGGGTAGAGGCTTTTGAGAAGATTGGGGAATCGAGCCAGAAGATGGAGAAGAGAGCTTACTACCATTTTGAAAGCTGGCCGAGAATGGGGATTATAAGTTGTCCTCGGCTTGGTTCGCTTACCCAATAAAGTTTATTAATTATAATTTTGTTTATATTTTTAAGGGATATTATATTTTACTCCTGAATTTTGGGAAAATATGATATACCTTACTAAATATTTGAGAAAGACAACATACCCCCTGAGTTTTAGAAAAAGTCTAAGATACTCCCTTAAGATTTAAATTTATATCTTAATTTGACTATCTAAAATATCTCAAATAATTATATCTTTTTATTTTATAGTAATTAATATAATCTCATTGTAATATTTAAATTTAAAAATTATAATAATATTTTAATCCTTAATTATTTCTTTTCTTCAAATATTTATAATATCCAATAATATGTAATTTCTAAAATATATCATTATATTTAAAAAATTATGTATAATTAATTATAGATTTTTTATAACATAAAATTTGTTGTCAAAACTTCTTAAATGTTTACATAATTATACATAATTTTGACAATATTAATTATACATAATTTTTAAAATAAACTATTTGAATAATATAACATTTTTTAAAAAATATATAATTAAATATTATATAAATTTGATATTAGACTTGAAAGAAAATAAATAAATTAAAAGTTAAAATATTATTATAATTTAAATTTACATAATAAGATGATATTAGTTATTATAAAATAAAAAATAAAGATAATATAATTATTTTAGATAATTTTAATAGAAAATAGATAAAATAGTCGAATTAAGATATAAATAGTAACCCTAGAGCGTATCTTAAACTTTCTTCAAAATTTAGGGGATATATTACCTTTCTCCAATACTCAGGAGGTATATGACCTTTTTCTAAAAGTCAGGAAGGTAAAGTATAATATCCTTATTTTTAAACTATAATTAATTTTTTAAATAAAAAAATTAAAAGGGCACGTTAATTAAAATTAAAAAAAAAACCTAAATTGACCTAAGTACATTTGCACAGTCGCCCTCGACCCATCATCTAGCCCCTCTTCTACCGCTTCACACCTTTGCTCACTTGAAACCTAGCATATTTCTCGCATTGCTACTGATTGAATATATTTGCATTGTAGTATTATAAGAAAGCATTTAGGTTTCACCCGATCTCTTTCCTCACACTATCACTGATTGGAATTTTCTTTATGTAGAGATTTTTATTTTTAATATTTCATTTTTGGGCTTGTTTTGTATTCTTGAACTGAGCTTTTGTTTTTATTTATGGTTCTGGAGGAGCTGTTGATTTGGAATTGTCTTTCACAATTTTTCTTCCTTATTTTGTGGGGTTGGATTTGTATTATGCTTTTAATTGTTTAAAACCATAGAAATCAAAATATTCAGTAAAGAAAGTGCTTTAAGTGTGTATACATTTTACATTATTCTTTATTGTCTCTTCTGTTTATTGGTTACTAAATTTTGATGAATTATACTTTTCAATTTTTAATATCACTTTGCTTCATTCAATTTTTTGCGTATTGGTCTGGAAGCAGTTGTATCATTATAACTCATTTTTTACTCTCTCTCTCTAAATATATATATATATATATAACCGGTTGGTTGGTTCGAGAAAATTAATCAAACATGGGTTTCGTGGACCGAGAAGTAGAGAATAAATCTTATTTTGAATTTGAATAAGCATTTAGTTATGGAAATAGGATGAACTTTATGACCATTTATTTAGCGTAGTTGTAGTCGTAATAGACTACATGTCGATGTAACAGAGATTTTGATATACACTCACAATTAGTTATGTAAAAGATAAAATAGTTTGGGCAAATGACATATAGTGATATTATTGTCTATAGAGGTGGCAATTTGGGACACGATACGATTATTCAATACGAATTCGGTGTCATTAAACGGATTTGAATTAAGAATCTTAATATAAATAATAATCGTATCGCATTCGTATCGACACGATTATTATTTGTATCATATCCGTGTTTAACATGTAAGACACGATTATCCGTTTAAGACACGATTTGAATTTAGAATCTTAAATGAATAAACGAATAATCGTGTCATAAACGAATAATCATATCCTTAACGAATAAATTTTAATAAATTTTAGGAAAATATGCAATATAAATTTATTTATTATAAAAACTCCTAATATAAGCATCTAATTATTAAATATTTATTATGTTTAATAAAATATGCTATTTTTAATATCTTAAGGATCTCAATAATAATTATTAAGTTAAATGAATCGTGTTCGTATCTTAAACAAATAATAGGATCTTAAATGAATAATCGTGTCTAAATGAATAAATGAATAATCGTATCTTAAACAAATAATCGTGTCTAAATCGAATCGTATCTAAATAAATGGATCGTATTCGGATTTAAAAAAATTGATACGAATAATAAATGAATCGTATTCGTATCAAACAAATATTAAACGAATCGTATTCGTATCGGCCCAAATTCGATTCGTTTATCCCAATTGTCACCCCTAATTGTCTAAAAGACATTTACATCTCTATTTTAAAACTAATTGTTAAACCTACACTTTCTATTAACTTTTTCGTTAAAATTAACTATTGACTCAATGTTCACTGGTTCAATGACAAAAATACCCCTTTAATCTTTATTTGACCAATATAATGATATAAATACTCTTTTTTATAAATTTTAGTTGAATTTTTTAGTTAAATAAATTAGTTGTATAAAAATAATTTAATTTCAATTAAAAAAGTAAAGTTTTATGTATTTTTAATTTATTCTCATTTTTTATTTTCAAGTTTCTAATCTTTCTTTTTTTAATTTTATTTTAAAATATCCATCATTTATTTAATTTTTGGTTTTAAAGTTTTCATCTTTTTCTTTAATTCCTTATTTTCACCCTAATCAATAATTGAAATTCACTAAATGACAAGTAAAATAGTCAAATAATATAAAAATAATTAAAAATAAAGTTATTTCTTGTCTAAGAGAAAAATTTTGAACATATATTTAATTTTTCAACAAATATCATTATTTTTAATTATTTTTTATGTTGTTTGACTATTTTTCTTACCACTTAGTGAATTTATGATTATTATTTGCTAATATATGAGTATTATTTCAATCATAAATTAGGATAACAAATTAAAAATAAAAGTAGAATAAAAATTAGACTTTAAAGCCAAAAATCAAGAAAGAAAGGTGAAGACTTTAAAATAAAAATAAAAAACATATGAAAATAGATTAAACTTTACTTTTTTAATTGAAATTAAATTATTTTTATAGAACTAATTTATTTAACTAAAAAATTCAACTAAAAATTATAAAAAAGTATTTATATCATTAAATTGGTCAAATAAAAGTAAAAAAGGTACACTGAATTAGTGAATCAAATAAAGATTTATGGTGAAGAAATTAAAAATAAAAAATTGATTGAGAAGGTCTTGGGATTATTGCCAGAAAAATTTGATCCTATTGTGTTGGTTATTGAAGAAACTAAAGATTTAAATACTTTGACATTGCAAATTTTGATGAGTTCACTAAAATCATTTGAGCGTAAATTGATACGGGGTTCCGAAAAGTCACTTGACAGCGTCTTTCAATCCAAGCTCAATGTAGGACCTAAAACTCATGGTCAAGGTAAAAAAGAGTCATCTAGAGATAGAAGACAAGCAAGAGGAAAATGAAAAGGCTAAAATTTTAGAGGAAGAGGTAGAGAAAGTGTTGATAGAAATCTGAGAGATGAAGGAAATTTTTAGAAGTGCAAAATTTGCAAAAGGAGTAGTCATGTTGAAGAAAATTGTTGGTTTAAGAGAAACCACAATGCCATAATTCCAAGAACTTCGAATACCTACAAAGAGATTGTAGATTCAAGAATACTTAACAAGTAAGCCGGGTAGAAGAGAAAAATGATGAAACAAACTTGTTTTATACATGTTAAAGTGAATTAGAATAAGGAAATGATGTTTGGTTTCTTGACAGCGGCTGTACTAATCACATGACCGAAAATAAAAGCATTTTTCATGAAATAAATGCGTCTGTTAGCTTACAAGTAAAGATGAGAAATGATACTCTTATGCTAGCCAATTAGAGTTCAAACCAAGAGAGAAGTTAGATACGTTTCAGATGTGCTGTTAGTACCAGAATTAGAACAAAAGTTTTTGAGTGTTGGCCTACTTCTAGAAAATGACTATTCTTTTAAATTTGAAAGAAATGGTTGTATGATTTTTGATAAACAAAATAAGAAGCTTGTTGTGGCTGATTTAAAGATGAAAAACATAAGTTTTATGTTGAAATTTCAAAATGTAAAAGATGTTGCATTGAAGACCGAAAATATTGGTGAGTCTTAGCTTTGGCATAAAAGATTTGGGCACCTAAATTTTCAGAGTTGAAAGTTGCTACAACAAAAAAATATGGTGGATGGCCTTCCAAAAATAGAAGAACAATAAGAATTATGTGGGGGATGTGCACTTGGAAAGCACTATAGGCAATCTTTTCCAAAAAAATTAGCATGGAGAGCAAAGTGCTTGAACTATTGCATATCGATGTTTGTGGACCAATAAGAAGTATGTGAGGGATGTTTGCGATAGTTATTGGGGTAGCTGTTTAGATGACATGAAAAGCACAAGTGGCTTTGCATTTTTCTCAATCCTCACCTAAAGCAAAACATGTTTCAGCCTCATTGGCAAAATCAGATGTTATATGGTTGAAGAGAATACTTGAAGATATTGGAGAGAAGCAAGAACAAGAAACATCATTGCATTGTGACAACAAATCAGTAATTGCAATGGCCAAGAATCCAGTTCATCACAACAAAAGCAAGCACATAGCTCTCAAACATCACTTCATTAGAAAGCAATTGAAGATGAAAAGATTTAATTAGAATTTTGCAGGTCAGAAAAACAACTTGCTGATTTGTTCACAAAAACTTTGACAAAGGAAAAATTTCAGTAACTCAAGGAAGCAATTAGAGTTTAAGAGGAGCACATTAAAGGGGGAGAATGTTAATGTTAATGTGCAGAAAAATTTTGGATACTGTTCACCCAAAAAATATTATGTATCTTATATGTTGTTAGTATTTTAACATAGTTACACCCCACCAATAAATGTGAGACGTATATAGGTCTCTTGTTAGAAGTATATAAAGTGTATTTCTGGTAAAAAAACCTAATTTTTAGTGTGAAAATTAGCCTAGAAAAATTCTGCACCAAGGCTGTCTGAAAATTTTATTTTTGAGCTGTTTTTGCCTCTGATTTTGTGATATTCTATATTGTTTTGGTTGTTGCAAAATTCTCCTTCTTTAATTCACTTGTTTGGATGCTTAGTTGGTAGTGTTAAGAACTCAAACTTGGTGGCATTTGCTGAAAATTTAGCCAACATATTTTATGATTTTATAAGTTCTTTTCTATTCATTATTTATTTTTGAAATAGATGAGAAACTCATTTTAACTTCTATTGAAGATGCCACTAACAAATTTATGTAAGGGAATGTTGAAGATTTTCAAGAGGTAAAAATTATTTACAGTAATTAAATTTCAATATTAGTAATTGAGATTAACTAAATATATTTTTATTTCTATACTTTGCTTTTATAGGTTAATGAAGCAAGTCAAAGGATACCATCAGTTGCATCCAACATACCATCAGCGTTCATATGGCCTGACCTTGAAAAACCAAGCGTTGAGTGTTAGGGATAATGCCCTAAAAGCATGTAATTTGTATAATTTTTTTTGGAATAAATAAAATCAGCATTTTTTTATACTTAATTATACTTAATTTTAACATCAGAAAAATCCTAGTTTATTTATGTAACCATAACCTTAGTATATATAAATGTTATATATATAAGAAGATTAAGATTATGGATAATAAACTGAAATAGTCCATAATAAATTAATTAAAGTTGGGTTCTTAAATTAAATATTACTAGTGCGGTCTATTAACATTAAGAATGTGATAGTTTTATTCGGACTGTCAATGTAGCGGTATCACGGTAGAGGCACTTTATATAATATGATTATATATGACTGGACCAGGCATAGTTAGAATTCTCATATAAATTCCGTTACTAACTGAGAATTCAAACAATGTTAATAAATGACCATATGTAGATCAATCTTAATCATAAGTAGTCATAAACTCCTGTTTATGTTATTGAGTTTTTTGAGTTACTTGTTAAGGTTTGTTTTAAGAACAAGCTCAACACTTGTTTCTTAGATATTTAATAGAATAAATAGCTAGGAATGTGACATACAGATATGGAATCTATTCCTTCTTATTGGAAGTCAGAAAGATAGTTCTCTTAAGTGTTAATTCTGGAATTAAACAGTTTGAACGCTCAATTTATAACTGGTTTATAAATTAACTGTTTAATGGTGAATTAATGGAACTTAAGGATAAAGATGTAATTAGAGAGGTAAAACAGAAAATTGACCTACCTCTAATTATCAATCGTTTATGGAGGGTTGAACTGCATGTAATGATTATATCAATAGACTGCTCAAAGTTTTCTAAATAAAAAATATATCTATAATTTCAAGAGTTCAATTCTAGATTTTTAGTGAAATAATACTGGAATTAATAAATTAAATTAATTAATTAAAGAGTTTAATTAATTATCTAAATTTATTGGAGTTTGAAATTGTAGGTTCGTAGGTCCATAGGTCCCCAATACCACCTTTAAGATCAATGCCGTAAATAATACAATGAATAATATTATTACACTAATTATTTTTATGTCTAGAAAATAGTTTTCTGGAATACGTGTTTTAATTTGAATATTAAATTAATTAATAAGACATTTTAAGATAAATATCTTTCATTAATATCCAAATAATTTAATATAAAAAATTAAATGGATAAATTCTCATAGAGATATTTACCCTCTTTATCGTTTCTTTTAAATATTAATTTTGAATTAATTAGAGTTTCACTTCTATTAAAAGTTGTTTAACAAATTTAATTATTTCATAAATGTTATTAATTAATTAATTTTATTTTAATTAAAATTATTTTAATTAAAGTAGAAGTCGTATAAAAGAAACATAAAGGGTGGAAACCCTAAAAGAGTAAAGGTGAAAAATAAATATTTTTCTTTTAACGTATATTTTAGAGAAAAATCAGTTTTTCTCTAAACCACCATTGTATTAGAAAAGAAGCCCACTCTTCTCTTTACGGCTACTGCTGAAGGATTGGTTTGGAAACTATTGGTGAAAGAAAACCTGTAGTAAAAATATTCTAACAATATAAAAAGGTAATTTTTTTATACTATCTTATTTTTAATTAAATCAGTATACTCATATAAATTTTATAATTCTCCTGGCTTAAATTTTCGCTATTTATTCAATAAAATTCTCTAACATTAAGCCCCCGAACTTATGATTCCTTCGATTGACTTGAGGAGTTTCCTCTCCGAAGATCCCCTTGCCATTGCAAAAACAACGCAACTTATCAATGAGACTTGCAAGAAACACGACGACTTCTTTCTAGTTGTAAATCATGGTATTGATCAAACACTTATAACCAAGGCTCACGAGTACATGGATTTTTTCTTCATTTTGCCACTTTCTGAGAAACAAAAGGCAAGGAAATCGCTTGCTTTCTTTCTTTGTCCAATGATGGACAAGGTTGTGACACATCCAACTGGTTTGATTGATGCTGAGAACCCAAGGTTGTATCTGGATTTCACTTGGTGCAATTTGCTCAAATTTACTCAGAAACATTACTCACCGATATTCATACCCTCAAAGCATTCTCTGACTAGCTTTCGAAGCGAAGCACCTTGGAAGTGTTTCCAAAAGAAGTGTACATGAGGTTGAAATGGCTGTATCATTAAACAAACTTTGTTCAAGGGTCCAATCTTCTATATGCCTTATCTCACCCAAACAAAAAAAATGGAATCATAAATTATATTATATTTTATGCAAAATCAGAGGATATTTCTGTACTTCTAATTTATTTTGTTTCAAAGCAAATATTTTAATAGTAAGTCTATTTACACCCTAAAACATAATTTACGAAATTGATATATATATATATATAAATCCTTTGAAATTTAGAACCTTTGATGTGTGGGGGTTGACAAGTATCCCCTCAAGTGTAAAAAAAAAAAAAAGAAGATAAATATTCCTTCAACTCAGATCTTGTCACTTGATTTGTTAGATAATTATTATTTTTATTCTTAAATAATTTTTAGCAAAATAACAAAATAACATATAACTTTTTCAATTACAAAAATCTAGTTTTTTTTATTTTGAGATGACAATTTTTTTTGTAGAGACGGAGTTTACAGAGACCTAACCTATTTGGCCCGAAGATGTGGTAAGCTTTTAAGAAAATTGGAGAATCGGACTGGGGATAGGGATGAGAGCTCACCCCTATTTTGAAAGTAGGATGAGGATAAGGATTATAAACTGTCCTCCTCCTATATCGCTTCCCCGATAAAGTTTATTAATTGTAATTTGTTTAAATTTTAAACTATAATTAATTTGTCAAATACAAAAAATAAAAAAATGCTTTAACTAAAATTTAAAAAAAAATTGAATTGACCTAAATACATTTGCACAGTCACCCTTTACCCATCATTTAGCCTCTCTCCCACTTTTCCACGCCCTCGCTTTTTTACGACCTAACCTATTCCACGCATTGTTACTAGTTGAATATCCTTGCATCGCAGCATCAAACGAAAGTATCCGACTTTGATCTGATCTCTTTCCTCACACTTTCACTGATTGGGACTTTCTTCATATCGATATTTTTCTTCCGATGGCCGGTACATTTCTTTGTCTTCTAATTTTATTTCTTTTGAATGATTTTTTTTTTAATTTATTTATTTTTGTTTGATTTGCATTCTAAAACGGTACAAATGTTCTTAATCTTCTAATTCTATTTTTTTGAATAATGTTTATTTTTAATTTGTCATTTTCTTGGTTTGTTCTGTATTCCTGAACTGAGCTTTTTTTTATTTTAATTTTGTGAGAACTCAAGGGTCTTTTTTTTTTACTTTAATTTTATGTTGTTTCAAGGAAAACTTTCAATAGAAAGTTTATTTATATATGTCCTTTGAAGTCTGAGAAAATGACAATAACTCTTCAAATTTGAGGATTGAATGATTTCACCTCAAGTTTAAAATAATAGACAAATATCTCCTTAACTCATATGCCTGTCAGTTGACTAGTTAAATTATTATCATTTTTATCTTTAAACATTAATAAAATAAAAAAGTAACAAATAATTTTTTTAATTATAACAATATAGTCCAACTATCTTATTTTTAACTAAAGAGAAGAAAAAAAAGAGTTTAGTGTTTGAAATAAAAAAAACATACGTAAGAATGATAAGGCAGAGGAGTTCGTATGGTTTATGAGTTCAAGATTGAGGAAATGAGGATGTTGGTGTGTGTAGTAATGTTGAGCATCTCAACTTTAACTCCTCTTCATCCCCAGCCTTCTTTATTTGTGACCGTATAGGCTATATTGCCGCTAATTTCGAAGGCTAAACCTAATTTTTAAGGTCCAATTCAAATCAATGCAAGTTGATGAAAAAATTAAAGCCAAATATTCGATGGTAGAGGAGTAGATTCGACAACAAAGACATATTTTGACAATGAGAGCTTAGGGTTAATATGAGTGAGACTTAGAAAAATTTTGGCCACCTTTAGGATTTTTCCTAAGGGTAATCAAACATCGTTAGATTGGAAATAAAAGAAAATAGTTAAACGACAACATTTAATTTTTATATATTAACTTAAATACTATGATGTGGTTTGTTCCCCATTTTACCTATCAAAATTCACTAAACAACACTGTTTGACTAGTAACTATTTTTTACTGTTCTATTACAAAACTATATGTCCACAAAGTTTTGATATTTTTTTGTTAAGAAGCTTCCCAAAGCAAACTTCTGTTTCACCAAGTAGCTTTTGACAGAATTATAATAGAGCCTTGTGATAAAAGTTGTTTCTATCACAGACCGCCTTTGTAGTAGTGTTTGTTTTTGTTTGGTTTGATAGGAGTTGTTGATTTGAATTTATCTTTTATACTGTGGTATTAGTTTTGCACTTTTCTTTTAATTGTTTGAAGCCTTAAAAATCAAAGTTTTCATAGAAGCAAGTAATTAAGGTAGTGTAGACATTTCAAATTCTTTATTATCTCTTTTGTTTATTGGTTACTCAAGTTTGATGAATTATACTTTTCTGATTGGAATTCCACTTTACTTCATTATATTCTTTGCTTATTGGTTTGGAATCCAGTGTATAATTAAAACTCAATTTTTTATTCTCACTGTTGAGAAATTAAACAAGCATGGCTTTATTGGCTGAAATACTAAGAATAAATCTTATTTTAAATTTTAATTTATAGGTGAAAGTATTTACTTATAAAAATAGGATGAACTTTATGGGTGTCAGCACTTTGCTTAGGTAGTAGAATTATGAGTCTACATTGTAACAGAATATATTTTGATATAGTGTAGCGCAGATTTTGATGTGCGCTTAAAGTTAGTTGCATAAAGCTATAAAATATTTTATATTAAATTTATAGTCATTTTATGATTTTACAAATTCTTTTTTACTTATTTATTTATTTATAAAAATATATGAGAAGTTCATTTTAACTTCCATTGAAGATTCTACTAACATATTTATATAACAAGATGTTGAAGATTCTCAAGAGGTAAAAATTATTTACAGTAGTTAAATTTCAAAATTAGTAAATAATTTGAACTAAATATATTTTTATTTGTGTATATTTTACTTTATTTTTATAGGTTAATGAAGCAAGTTCAAGGATATGTATTTGTTTATCCACATATTTTTATTTTTTTCTAAACAATATAAGACAATATTTTCGGTTGTGAATAATTTTGACTTTAAATTCTCTTTTTTTTTTTTCGCAACTTGAATTGTCAATACATTTTATGTGATTGAGAAACATAAATTTAGTTTCATTGTATGTGATTGTATTGATAATTTGGATACAAATTTATCTATCTTATACTAAACCAAAGGACTGTCAATATATTCCTTGTAAACCACAACACACGGAACAATTTATATAATTTTATTTTTTTAGCTTTTGAATTTAATTCAAATTTAATAATTATAATTACTTATATATAATTTAAATAATTGACTTGATGTTAAATGATAATAATTATATGTTAAATTTAAATATATTTTTTAAAAGAAAATACGTATATTTAAAATCAAAATAATTTTATTACAATTTAAAAATTATAATACTAAAATAGATTTATTGTTACTTCAAATATTTGTAAACAAAAATAAAAATCCACAAGGACAAAAGAGAAATTTTACTTGTATGTTTTCATTTTAGTTGATATTTGTAAATGTTATTGTAATGTCGATAGATCGTTTAATATAAATATATATATATATATATTTTTTCATACATTAACCTTTTTCAAATAATTTAGAAATTAGTAATAAATACACTAATTACTAAACATAAAAAAGACGTCTACTATAAAAATCAACGTGGGCGTTTGGTCTAGTGGTATGATTCTCGCTTTGGGTGCGAGAGGTCCCGAGTTCGATTCTCGGAACGCCCCATGATGTACCAAAATTGGTTTGCTCATTATTTAAAAATAGATTTTATGAATAATTCTATTCCAAATTTGGGTTTGTTTCACTTCCCTACGCGCCAATACTTTTCTTTTAAGCATCAGCTACTCTTATACATTCCACTAATTTTTACTTGTATGTTTTCAGTTTTAGTTGATTATCTAATCTAGTCTTTAAACGCTAAAATTAATCCTAAACGCAACCAACAACAGTGAAAAAAGACTCCGATATATCCGTTCAGCGACTTCTCCAGTGAACGGCCTTCCCTTTATAACTCTCTGCCTCCATCGTTTACAGTCATTACCCACATCTCTTCCTCGCAAGTCATAATTCAAGCAATATGGAAATGTCAACAGCAAGGAGCAACGAAAATGGGCAGTCTTTAGTTTTTGACCCATCCCATCTTCAGTTTGAATCCAGCATACCATCCGAGTTCATATGGCCTGACCATGAAAAACCAAGCGCAGATCCCCCAGAACTTGTGATTCCTCCTGTTGACTTGCGGAGTTTCCTCTCCGGAGAGCCCCTTGCCATTGCAAAAACAACGCAGCTTGTCAATGAGGCCTGCAGGAAACACGGGTTCTTTCTAGTTATAAATCATGGTATCGATCCAAAGCTTATAACCAAGGCTCCCGAGTACATGGATTTTTTCTTCGGTTTGCCGATTTCTGAGAAACAAAAGGCTCAGAGAAAGTTAGGAGATCACTGTGGATATGCAAGTAGCTTCACTGGGAGGTTTTCTTCGAAGCTTCCATGGAAGGAAACATTCTCCTTTCGCTATTGTACTGACGCACAGTCCTCCGAAACCGTGGAACAATATGTGGTGAACAAAATGGGTGAAGATTTCAGAGATTTCGGGTAAGAAGTTAATATATATATACAGGTAGCACAGTTAATTATTATATCTAGATAGCATGATTAATAACCAGCTTACTTAATTAAATTGAATGGGTACGTAGGGCACTGTACCACGAGTATTCCGAGGCCACGAGCAATCTGTCCCTTGAGATCATGGAAGTGTTTGGAGCGAGTTTAGGAGTCGACCGAGGATGCTTCAGAGAATTCTTTAAAGACAATGATTCAATAATGAGATTAAATTACTATCCGCCGTGCCAAAAACCCGACTTGGCTCTTGGAACTGGACCTCACTGCGACCCAACATCCTTAACGATCCTTCATCAAGATCAAGTGGGAGGCCTTCAAGTGTATGTGGATGAGCAATGGCAGTTCGTTCGTTCCAACCCAGAAGCCTTTGTTGTAAACATTGGCGACACGTTAATGGTACGTAACCCACTTATATATATGTAGTTACATTTTACCAATTGATTACAGCTTGCATGTGGTTTGAGCTTGACTAACTGATGCGATGTAGGCTCTGACAAATGGGATATACAAGAGCTGCCTGCACAGAGCGGTGGTAAATAGCACAAAGGCGAGGAAATCACTTGCTTTCTTTCTTTGTCCAAAGATGGACAAGGTTGTGACACCTCCGACTGGTTTGCTTGACGCTGAGAATCCAAGGTTGTATCCGGATTTCACTTGGCGCAATTTGCTCGAATTTACTCAGAAACATTATCGAGCCGATATTCATACCCTCGATGCATTCTCTATCTGGCTTCCGAAGCAAATGAATTAATTAAGAGAGGATATTGAGATTTCTAATTAGATATATAGCATAAGTCAGAGGTTTAAATCAGCTTATAATGAAGAGTAAGTGGTAAAAATATTTTACATGCATTCTCAGTTTGTATAACTACGTATGTACGGTTTGTAATTATATTTGTATCTAATATGTAATAATATATTGTTTTTGCTTTAAAGCCCTGTGGGAATGGTTTTATCAAACTTTTTGCGATGAACACATAACAAAAAGAAAAAGAAAAAGAAAAAGAAAATAAAATCTTGATCTTATGAGCTGAAAATGAGGAGCGAGTAATGGCGAGTCAGAACTCGGCGAGTGGAGTGAAAACGCTGACAAGACATGGGAGGGAGAGAGGGGTGAGTTAGGGCGTCGGAGTCTGGTTTTAGTGGTTAATTAACAGAGATTCTGATTGCGTTTTGGGGGGGGGGTGTGTGTGTGTGTATTTGGGTGCTTTACAGAAGGGTTAAGTGACGTGGAGGGAAGTGATTGGGCGGTGATTGAGATGGACCGGTTGTGGTGGGTAGACCTGTCGCTTTAATAACAGAGAATGAATGTGACCTGCTCTGGGTTTTGTGATAATAGATACACTAACTAGATCCCTCATGGGTTTCCTACCTTTTCTCGTCCTAATTTCGTCTTTTCCTTCCCTCTTATTTGCAATAATGCCCTTAACCATTTGATTTTGCTTCAATGAATTAATCAGTTTTTTTTTTCTTTTTTTAAAAATATATATAAATTTAGTAGCTGATGCCTTGCTGCCCAGTTTTTCGCTAGGTGAAGGCAAGTATTTGAGTCCTGTCAAAAGCAAGAAGATTTTTTACTAATATGTGAGTAGATTTCACTTCAATCCTGCTAATTATATGATTTCTTACTAATACGTGAGCAAATTTCACTTCAATTATATATATATATATATATATATATATATATATATGTATGTGTGTGTGTGTTTGTGTGTGCGCGCGCGCGCGCGCGTCACTCTCTCTCCCCATAGTTAACACACTGGTGACAACAAATATTGCTATGATTTATTTTTAATTTGTCATTTTCCTGACTTCTTTTGTGTTCATGAACTGAGCTTTTGTTTTTGTTTGTGTTGGAGCTGTTGATTTGAATTTATTTTTGATAATTGTTTTGGCTTATTTTGGTAATTGTATTGAATTTTGTTGTAATTGTTTTGTGGGTTAGTTTTGTATGGTGCTTTTAATTGTTTGAAGCCCTAGGAACCAAACATTAAGTGCTTTTAAGTGTAGACATTGTACATTCTTTATTGTCCCTTCTGTTTATTCGTTGGTTAATTTTGACAAATTATACTTTCCAATTTTTAGTGCCACTTTTTTTATTCTATTATTTACTTTTCTTTATAATGGCATTTTTTTATTAAAATAATAAATTAAAAAATTAATTTTAATTTTTTAGTGCATGTGGATAATAGTAGGGACGACAACAAACCAGGGACACCAATTCTCGTCTCTGTCCTCAATTGGACTAAGAATTCTCATCCAGTTGACCCTTCCTCGATTTGGCCAAATAATTATTTACTGTTTTAATTTTAGGTTAATTGAAAATCACGTACTTAAGTTTTTATATATAAATCACTTGAATGAATTTTTGTAAAATTTAATTCAACTTTTAAGATTTTTTAACTCATATCCCTGAATATAAATATATTCCGAATTAACTAATTATAAACATCTTAAACATACACAACGGGGAAATATCACTAAATTATATTTGGACTACAGAAAAATTAAAAAAGAATCTAAAACAACATATGCTTTGTGATAGTTGCCTAATGGCTCTATCAACAATTAATAATTAATGTTATAAGAAAAATTATATATATACATTGAAACCCACATCTAGCCTATCTCCTTACGTGCACCTTGATCCTGATAAATATATTCTTCTCTTTATATGTAAAGCCATCCATTCTTACAATAATATATACATTGTTCTTTAATTTTAATTAATTTGTTTCGAGATATTCAAATTCATGCACATCTATAATCAGAAAAATCTTACGTGATCAACTGAATTGTTTGAACATTCACCAAAAGTATAATTACGTAAGATCGATCAATAACACTAAAAGAAGAATGATGTAGCTTTTCTGATCGTGTATAATAATACAAATAATAATTATTATTATTATGAGGCATACATAACATACGTAAGAATGATGATGAGGCAAACGAGTTCGTATGGTTTTTGAGTTCAAGATTGAGGAAATGAGGATGTTGGTTGTGCACTAATGTTAAGGATCTTAACTTTAACTACTCTTCATTTGTGAGGCTAAACCTAATTTTTAGGGTCCAATACAAAGTCAAAGTAAGTTAAAGAATGGATTGAAGCTAAATATTTGACAGCGAAGGCGTAAATTCGATGATAAAGACATGGATTCAACGATGAGACCTTAGGGTTAGTATAAGTGAGACTTAGTAAACTTTTGGCCACCTTTTGGATTTTTTCTAACGGTAATGAAACAATGTTAGATTGGAAATAAAAGAAAATAGTTAAACAATGTCATTTAATCTTTATATATTAACTTAAATACCATGATGTCATTTATTCCCCATTTTATCTATTAAAATTGACTAAACGACACCGTTTGACTAGTAACTATTTTTTGCTGTTTTGTCACGAGCAAAAAATATGTTCACGAAATTTTGACATTCTTTTGTTAAGAAGTTTCCCAAAGTGGACTTCAGTTTCACCGAGTAGTTTTTGACAGAATTATAATAGAGCCTTGTGATAGAAGTTGTTTCTATCACAAAACTCTGTAAAAAAAGATCGCTTTTGTGGTAGTATTTGTTTTTGTTTGATTTTGTTTGTTTGGTAGGAGCTGTTGATTTGAATTTATCTTTTATATTGTGGAATTAGTTTCGTACTATACTTTTAATTGTTTGAATTCCTAAAATCAAAGTATTTAGTGAAGCAAGTAATTAAGTAATTAAGGTAGTTTGTAGACATTTTACATTCTTTATTATCTCTTTTGTTTATTGGTTACTCAAGTTTGATGAATTATACTTTTGTGATTGGAGTGCCGCTTTGCTTCATTCTATTCTTTACTTATTGGTTTGGAATTAATTGTATAATTGAAACTCAATTTTTTATTCTCATTGTTGAGAAAATCAATCAAGCATGGCTTTCTGGGCTGAGATACTAAGAATAAACCTTATTTTAAATTTAAATTTATAGGTGAAAGTATTTGGTTATAGAAGTAGGATGAACTTTACGGGTGTAAGCACTTAACATAGGTGGTAGAATTATGAGTCTACACTATTGTAAAATAGATTTTGATACTGTATAGGTTTTGATGTGTACTTAAAGTTAGTTGCATAAAGTCATAAAATATTTTATATTAAATTTGTCATCATTTTATGATTTTACATTTATTTATTTATTGAAATAGATGAGAAGCTCATTTTAAATTCCATTGAAAATCCCCGTGCTGCGTCGTCTGAACATGGACTAACTGATTCAAGGCATATTCTAACACAATAAAAGACAATATTTTTTTTTGTGAATAATTAATTATTTGACTTTAAATTCTCTTTTTTTTTTTCGCGATTTGAATTGTCAATACACTTTCTGTGATTGAGAAATATAAATTTATTTTCATTGTATGTGATTTTATTGATAGTTTGAATACAAATTTATCTATCTTATACTAAACCAAAGGACTATCAATTATTCCTTGTAAACCACAAAACACGAAAAAATTTATATAATTTATATTTTTTATTTTTTGAATTTAATTCAAATTTAATAATTATAATTACTTATATATAATTTAAATAATTGACTTGATGTTAAATGATAATAATTATATGTGAAACTTAAATATATTTTTTAAAACTTTTTAAAAGAAAATGGATATATTTGAAATAAAAAATAATTTTATTACAATTTCAAAATTATAATACCAAAATAGATTTATTGTTACTTCAAATATTTGTAAACAAAAACAAAAATCCACAAGGGCAAAAGAGAAATTTTACTTGTATGTTTTCAGTTTTAGTTGCTTATCTAATCGAGTCTTTAAACGCTAAAATTAATCCTAAACGCAACCAACAACAGTTAAACAAGACTCCGATATGTCCGTTCAGCGACTTCTCCAGTGAACGGCCTTCCCTTTATAACTTTCCTCCTCCATCGTTTACTGTCATTACCCACATCTCTTCCTTGCAATTAATAATTCAAGCAATATGGCAATGTCAACAAGAAGGAGCAACGAAAATGGGCAGTCTTTAGTTTTTGACGCATCCCATCTTCAGTTTGAATCCAGCATACCATCAGAGTTCATATGGCCTGACCATGAAAAACCAAGCGCAGATCCCCCAGAACTTGTGATTCCTCCTATTGACTTGCGGAGTTTCCTCTCCGGAGAGCCCCTTGCCATTGCAAAAACAACGCAGCTTGTCAATGAGGCCTGCAGGAAACACGGGTTCTTTCTAGTTATAAATCATGGTATCGATCCAAAGCTTATAACCAAGGCTCACGAGTACATGGATTTTTTCTTCGGTTTGCCGCTTTCTGAGAAACAAAAGGCTCAGAGAAAGTTAGGAGATCACTGTGGATATGCAAGTAGCTTCACTGGGAGGTTTTCTTCTAAGCTTCCATGGAAGGAAACATTCTCCTTTCGATATTGTACTGACGCACAGTCCTCCGAAACCGTGGAACAATATGTGGTGAACAAAATGGGTGAAGATTTCAGAGATTTCGGGTAAGAAGTTAATATATATATGCAGGTAGCACAGTTAATTACTATATCTAGCTAGCATGATTAATAACCAGCTTACTTAATTAAATTGAATGGGTACGTAGGGCACTGTACCACGAGTACTCCGAGGCCATGAGCAATCTGTCCCTTGAGATCATGGAAGTGTTTGGAGCGAGTTTAGGAGTAGACCGAGGATACTTCGGAGAATTCTTTAAAGACAATGATTCAATAATGAGATTAAATTACTATCCGCCGTGCCAAAAACCCGACTTGGCTCTTGGAACTGGACCTCACTGCGACCCAACATCCTTAACGATCCTTCATCAAGATCAAGTGGGAGGCCTTCAAGTGTATGTGGATGAGCAATGGCAGTTCGTTCGTTCCAACCCAGAAGCCTTTGTTGTAAACATTGGCGACACGTTAATGGTACGTAACGCACTTATATGTATATATGTAGTTACATTTTACCAATTGATTACAGCTTGCATGTGGTCTGAGCTTTACTAACTGATGCGATGTAGGCTCTGACAAATGGGATATACAAGAGTTGCTTGCACAGAGCGGTGGTAAATAGTACAAAGGCGAGGAAATCACTTGCTTTCTTTCTTTGTCCAAAGATGGACAAGGTTGTGAGACCTCCAACTGGTTTGATTGACGCCGAGAATCCGAGGTTGTATCCGTATTTCACTTGGCGCAATTTGCTCGAATTTACTCAGAAACATTATCGAGCCGATATTCATACTCTCGATGCATTCTCTAACTGGCTTCCGAAGCAAATGAATTAATTAAGAGAGGATATTGAGATTTCTAATTAGATATATAGCATAAGTCAGAGGTTTAAATCAGCTTATAATGAAGAGTAAGTGGTAAAAATATTTTACATGCATTCTCAGTTTGTATAACTACGGTTTGTATTTATGTTTATACGTAATGATATATTGTTTTTGTTCTAATGTCCTTCGGGAATATGGTCTTATCAAACATTTTGTGATGAATATCTGTACGCATGACGTGAATGTACGTAGATAAGGGGTTGCAATGGTTTGCTATAAACGTTGCAGATTATTTAATAGCTTGATGCGTTGCTACCCAGTTTTTGTGTAAGTGAAAGCCAGTGTTTTGAGTTCTGTTAAAAGCAAGACACTC
Organism: Melia azedarach; assembly: GCA_028052125.1. Lineage (NCBI taxonomy): Eukaryota > Viridiplantae > Streptophyta > Magnoliopsida > Sapindales > Meliaceae > Melia > Melia azedarach. Next base: position 5,897,007 of record CM051403.1, read on the forward strand.
TCTCTAGTAATTATGCATTGCTTCTCATTAATAGGTGGGTAGAGTTTACTTCAATCGCACTATGTATATGCATGAATATTAACAAATGTCACTCTCTCCCGGCAGCTAGCTAGCCCACATGGTAACAACAGAATAATGCTATATATGATTTACTCTTATTGATTAACCACAACGAATCAAGAATCCTTAACCCTATTACTGTTGCACGAGTGATTTATTTATTATACTCTTAACGATATTATTCATATAATTTCTCTCTTTCATTTGGCAAAGCACCTTGGAAGTGGTTTCTGGTGAAACTGTGCGGGTGGTGGAACTGGTTGTAACACTAAACAAACTCTTTTCAAGGATCCAATCCTCTATATACCTTCTTTCACGAAAAATAAAAAAGAATTATAAATTATATTGGTTTTAATGAGAACTCAAGGATATTTTTATATTTTAATTTTACCTTATTTCGAGGAAATTTTTTAATATTAAGTCTATTTAAGTATTTAATAATACTTAAAGAATTAGGTATTGTACTATGATATATTTTTCTAATACTTAATTCATATTAAATTGTTAACATATTGTAAAATAAATAAATTTATATTTTAGTTATAATATATTAATAAGTATTATTTATATTATTTATAAAAAATATAAATTTATGATATGTTAATAAATATTGTTTTATTAATGAACTATAAAATAATATTGTATTTATTTTATTAATGTATTTTATAAATATATTTATTTTATTAAATTTTAAAGATTTAGTAATAATTTTTCTTGAATAACTATTGCTAATAGGGATATAATAGTTATTTTAAAATAAATTAGGACTTGTGTGGGTATTTTTGAAATTATTAAAACTAATCAATACATTAAACCAAATCTTAAAACCTCCATGTATCCTTTTCCCTAGAATTTATATATATATATATATATATATATATATATATATATATATGCACTTTGAAGTTTGGGAAAACCATAATAGCTCTTAGTGTTTGGGGTTTGACATATACTCCCTCAAGTTTAAAAAAATAGATAAATATCTTTTTAACTCAAATCGCGTCACTTGATTAGTTAGATTATTATCATTTTTATTCTTAAAATAATGTTTGCAAAATAACATATAATTTTTTCAATTATGACAATTTAGCCTTGTTATTTTGAGATGACAAATATTCTTGTTGAGATGGAGCCCAAAAAAGGCTTGACCAATTAGTCCTAAAGATGGGTAGGGGCTTTTGAGAAGATTGGAGAATTGAGCCCGAAGATGGAGAAGAGAGTTTACTACCATTTTGAAAGCAAGCCGAGAATGGGGATTATAAGTTGTCCTCAGCTTGGTTCGCTTCCCCAATAAAGTTTATTAATTTTAATTTTGTTTATATTTTTAAGGGATATTGTATTTTGCCCCCTGATTTTTGTAAAATTGTGATATACCCACTGAGTATTTGAGAAAGGCAACATATCCTCTTGAGTTTTGGAGAAAGTATAAGATACTCCCTTAAGATTTATATTTATATCTTAATTTGACTTTTTTACCGCTCTATTATTAAAAATATCTAAAATAATTATATTTTTTTACTTTATAGTAATCAATATAATCTCATTGTAATATATAAATTTAAAAATTATAATAATATTTTAATCCTTAATTATTTCTTTTCTTCAAATATTTATAATATCCAATAATATTTAATTTATAAAATATATCATTATATTTAAAAAATTACGTATAATTAATTATAGATTTTTTATAACATAAAATTTGTTGTCAAAACTTCTTAAATGTTTACATAATTGTACATAATTTTGACAATACTAATTATACATAATTTTTAAAATAAACTATTTGAATAATATAACATTTTTTAGAAAATATATAATTAAATATTATATAAATTTGATATTAGATTTGAGAGAAAATAAATAATTAAAAGTTAAAATATTATTATAATTTTTAAATTTAAATGTCATAATAAGATAATATTAGTTATTATAAAATAAAAAATAAAGATAATATAATTGTTTTAGATAATTTTAATAAAAAATAGGTAAAATAGTCAAATTAAGATATAAATAATAATTCTAGAGGGTATTTTAGACTTTCTTCAAAATTTAGGGGATATATTACCTTTCTCCAATACTCAGGAGGTATATGACTTTTCTCTAAAAGTCAAGAAGGTAAAGTATAATATCCTTATTTTTAAACTATAATTAATTTCTTAAATAAAAAAAATAAAAGAGCACATTAATTAAAATTAAAAAAAACATAAATTGACCTTAGTACATTTGCACAGTCGCCCTGGACCCATCATCTAGCCCCTCTGCTATCACTCCACACCTTCGCTCACTTGCAACGTAACATATTTCTCGCATTACTACTGATTGAATATCTTTGCATTGTAGTATTATAAGAAAGCATTCAGGTTTCACCCAATCTCTTTCCTCACACTATCACTGATTGCAATTTTCTTTATGTAGAGATTTTTATTTTTAATTTATTATTTTCTTGGCTTGTTTTGTGTTCCTAAATTTGTATATATGTTCTTAATCTTCTAATTCTGTTTTTAAATGATTTTTATTTTTAATATTTCATTTTTGGGCTTGTTTTGTATTCCTAAACTGAGCTTTTGTTTTTATTTATGGTTTTGTAGGAGCTACTGATTTAGAATTGTCTTTCACAATTATTCTTCCTTATTTTGTGGGGTTGGATTTGTATTATGCTTTTAATTGTTTAAAACCATAGAAATCAAAACATTCAGTACAGAAAGTGCTTTAAGTGTGTATATATTTTACATTATTCTTTATTTTCTCTTCTGTTTATTGGTTACTAAATTTGACGAATTATACTTTTCAATTTTTAATATCACTTTGCTTCATTCAATTTTTTGCATATTGGTCTGGAAGCAGTTGTATCATTATAACTCATTTATACTCTCTCTCTCGGTTGGTTGGAGAAAATTAATCAAACATAGGTTTCGTGGACTGAGAAATAAAGAATAAATCTTATTTTGAATTTGAATAAGCATTTAGTTATAAAAATAGGATGAACTTTATGACCAACTATTTAGCATAGTGGTAGTCATAATAGACTACATGTCGATGTAACAGAGATTTTGATATACACTCACAATTAGTTATGTAAAAGATAAAATAGTTTGGGGAAATGACATATGGTGATATTATTGTCTAAAAGACATTTACATCTCTATTTTAAAACTAATTGTTAAACTTACCGTTTCTATTAATTTTTTTGTTAAAATTAACTATTGACTCAATGTTTACTGGTTCAATGACAAAAATATTCCTTTGATCTTTATTTGACCAAATAATAATATAAATATTCTTTTTTATAAATTTTAATTGAATTCTTTAGTTAAATAAGTTAGTTGTATGAAAATAATTTAATTTCAATTAAAAAAGTAAAGTTTCATGTATTTTTAATTTATTCTCATTTTTTATTTTCAAGTTTCTAATCTTTCTTTTTTTAATTTTATTTTAAAATATCCATCATTTATTTAATTTTTGGTTTTAAATCTTCATCTTTTTCTGTAATTCCTTATTTTCACCCTAATCAATAGTTGAAATTCAGTAAATGACAAGTAAAATAGTCAAATATTATAAAAATATTTAAAAATAAAGTTATTTCTATGTCTAAGATAAAAATTTTGAACATATATTTAATTTTTCAACAAATATCATTATTTTTTATGTTGCTTGACTATTTTTCTAAACCACTTAGTGAATTTATGATTATTATTTGCTAATATATGAGTATTATTTCAATCATAAATTAGGGTAATAAATTAAAAATAAAAGTTGAATAAAAAGGTACACTTTAAAGCAAAAATCAAGAAAGAAAGGTGAAGACTTTAAAATAAAAATAAAAAACATCTGAAAATAAATTAAACTTTACTTTTTTAATTGAAATTAAATAATTTTTATAGAACTAATTTATTTAACTAAAAAATTCAACTAAAAATTATAAAAAAGTATTTATATCATTATATTGGTCAGACAAAAGTAAAAAAGGTATACTGAGTTAGTGAATCAAATGAAGATTTATGGTGACGAAATTGAAAATAAAAAATTGATTGAGAAGGTCTTGGGATTATTGCTAGAAAAATTTGATTCCATTGTGTTGGTTATTAAAAAAACTAAAAATTTAAATACTTTAACATTACAAAATTTGATGAGTTCACTAAAATCATTTGAGTGTAAATTGATACGGCGTTCCAAAAAGTCACTTGACAGCGTCTTTCAATCCAAGCTTAATGTAGGACTTAAAACTCATGGCCAAGGTAAAAAAGAGTCATCTAGAGATAGAAGACAAGCAAGAGAAAAATGAAAAGGCTAAAATTTTAGAGGAAGAGGTAGAAGAAGTGTTGATAGAAATCCGGGAGATGAAGGAAATTTTCAGAAGTAATCATATTGACGAAAATTATTGGTTTAAGAGAAACCACAATGCCATAATTCCAAGAACTTCGAATACCTACAAAGAGATTGTAGATTCAAGAATACTTAACAAGTAAGCCAAGTAGAAGAAAAAGATGATGAAACAAACTTGTTTTATACATGTTAAAATGAATTAGAATAAGGAAATGATGTTTGGTTTCTTGACAGCGGCTGTACTAATCACATAACCGAAAATAAAAGCATTTTTCATAAAATAAATGCGTCTGTTAGGTTACAAGTAAAGATGAAAAATGATGCTCTTATGCTAGCCAATTAGGATTCAAACCAAGAGATAAGTTAGATACGTTTCAGATGTGTTGGTAGTACCAGAATTAGAACAAAATTTTTTGAGTGTTGGCCTACTTTTAGAAAATGACTATTCTTTTAAATTTGAAAGAAATGGCTGTATGATTTTTGATAAACAAAATAAGAAGCTTATTGTGGTTGATTTAAAGATAAAAAACATAAGTTTTATGTTGAAATTTCAAAATGTAAAGGATGTTGCATTGAAGATCGAAAATATTGGTGAGTCTTGGCTTTGGCATAAAAGATTTGGGCACCTAAATTTTCGGAGTTTAAAGTTACTACAACAAAAAAATATGGTGGATGACCTTCCAAAAATAGAAAAACAATAAGAATTATGTGGGGGATGTGCACTCGGAAAGCACCATAGGCAATCTTTTTCAAAAAAATTAGCATAAAGAGCAAAGTGCTTGAACTAGTGCATATCGATGTTTGTGGACCAATAAGTATGTGAAGGATGTTTGCGATAGTTATTGGGGTAGCTGTTTAGATAACATGAAAAGCACAAGTGGCTTTACATTTTTCTTTGCGCAGGTGTATTTTCTTATTGTTCAAAGAAGCAATAAATTGTTTCTCAATCCTCACCTAAAGCAAAACATGTTTCAGCCTCATTGGTAAAATCAGATGTTATATAGTTGAAGAGAATACTTGAAGATATGAGAGAGAAGCAAGAACAAGAAACATCATTGCATTGTGACAACAAATCAGTAATTGCAATGGCCAAGAATCCAATTTATCACAACAAAAGCAAGCATATAACTCTCAAACATCACTTCATTAGAAAGCAATTGAAGATGAAGATGAGCACATTAAAGAGGAAGAATGTTGATGTTAATGTGTAGAAAACTTTTGGACACTGTTCACCCAAAAAAATATTACGTATCTTATATGTTGTTAGCATTTTAACATAGTTACACTCTACAAATTAATGTGAGACGTATGTAGGTCTTTTGTTATAAGTATATAAAGTGTATTTCTGGTGAAAAACCTAATTTTTAGTGTGAAAATTAGCCTAGAAAAATTCTGCACTAAGGCTATCCGAAAATTCTATTTTTGAGCTGTTTTTGCCTCTGATTTTGTGATATTCTGTATTGTTTTGATTGCTACAAAATTCTCCTTCTTTAATTCACCTGCTTGGATGCTTAGTTGGTAGTGTTAAGAACTCAAACTTGGTGGCATTTGCTGAAAATTTAGCCAACACATTTTATGATTTTATAAGTTCTTTTCTATTCATTATTTATTTCTGAAATAGATGGGAAGTCCATTTTAACTTCTATTAAAGATGCCACTAACAAATTTATGTAAGGAAATATTGAAGATTTTCAAGAGGTAAAAATTATTTACAATAGTTAAATGTCAATATTAGTAATTGAGATTAACTAAATATATTTTTATTTCTATACTTTGCTTTTATAGGTTAATGAAGCAAGTCAAAGGATACCATCAGTTTGAATCCAGCATACCATCAGAGTTCATATGGCCTAACCTTGAATAACCAAGCGTTGAGCCCCCGAACTTATGATTCCTTCGATTGACTTGAGGAGTTTCCTCTCCGAAGATCCCCTTGCCATTGCAAAAACAACGTAACTTATCAATGAGACTTGCGGGAAACACGGCGATTTCTTTCTAGTTGTAAATCATGGTATTGATCAAACACTTATAACCAAGGCTCACGAGTACATGGATTTTTTCTTCGTTTGGCCACTTTCTGAGAAACAAAAGGCAAGAAAATCCCTTGCTTTCTTTCTTTGTCCAATAATGGACAAGGTTGTGACACATCCAGCTGGTTTGATTGATGCTAAGGACCCAAGGTTGTATATGGATTTCACTTGGCGCAATTTGCTCAAATATACTCAGAAACATTACTCACCAATATTCATACCCTCAAAGCATTCTCTAACTAGCTTCTGAAGCAAAGCACCTTGGAAGTGTTTCCAAAGGAAGTGTTTCCAAAGGAAGTGTACATAAGGTTGAAATGGTTGTATCATTAAACAAACTTTGTTCTAAGGTCCAATCTTCTATATACCTTATTTCACCCAAACAAAAAAAATGGAATCATAAATTATATTATATTTTATGCGAAATCAGAGGATATTTCTGTACTTCCAATTTATTTTGTTTCAAAGCAAAAATTTCAATAGTAAGTCTATTTACACCCTAAAACATAATTTACGAAATTGATATATATATATATATATATATATATATATATATATATATATATATCCTTTGAAATTTAGAAAACTACAATAACCTTTGATGTGTGGGGGTTGACAGGTAACCCCTCAAGTGTAAAAAAAAAAAAAAAAGATTGGGGTTCCACTTTACTTCATTCTATTCTTTGCTTATTGGTTTGGAATCAAGTGTATAATTAAAACTCAAATTTTTATTCTCACTGTTGAGAAAATTAAACAAGCATGGGTTTATCAGCTGAGATACTGAGAATAAATCTTATTTTAAATTTAAATTTATCGGTGAAAGTATTTACTTATAAAAGTAAGATGAACTTTATGGGTGTCAGCACTTTGTGTAGGTGGTAGAATTATGAGTCTACACTGTAACAGAATATATTTTAATACAGTGTAGAGGAAATTTTGATGTGCACTTAAAGTTAATTGCATAAAACTATAAAATATTTTATATTAAATTTATAGTCATTTTATGATTTTACAAATTCTTTTTTACTTATTTATTTATTTATAAAAATATATGAGAAGTTCATTTTAACTTCCATTGAAGATTCTACTAACACATTTATATAACAAGATGTTGAAGATTCTCAAAAGGTAAAAATTATTTACAATAGTTAAATTTCAAAATTAGTAAATAATTTGAACTAAATATATTTTTATTTGTGTATATTTTACTTTGTTTTTATAGGTTAATGAAGTAAGTTTAAGGATATGTATTTGTTTATCCACATATTTTTATTTTTTTCTAAACAATATAAGACAATATTTTCCGTTGTAAACAATTATTTGACTTTAAATTCTCTGTTTTTTTTTTTTTTTTTTTTTTTGCAACTTGAATTGTCAATACATTTTCTGTGATTGAGAAACATAAATTTAGTTTCATTGTATGTGATTTTATTGATAATTTGGATACAAATTTATCTATCTTCTACTAAACCAAAGGACTATCAATATATTCCTTGTAAACCACAACACACGGAACAATTTATATAATTTTATTTTTTAGTTTTTGAATTTAATTCAAATTTAATAATTATAATTACTTATATATAATTTAAATAATTGACTTGATGTTAAATGATAATAATTATATGTTAAATTTAAATATATTTTTTTTAACTTTTTAAAAGAAAATAGGTATATTTGAAATCAAAATAATTTTATTACAATTTAAAATTTATAATGCTAAAATAGATTTATTCTTACTTCAAATATTTGTAAACAAAAATAAAAATCCACAAGGACAAAAGAGAAATTTTACTTGTATGTTTTCAGTTTTAGTTGATATTTGTAAATGTTATTGTAATGTCGATAGATCGTTTAATATAAAAATATATATCTATATATATATGTATATATTCATACATTAACCTTTTTCAAATAATTTAGAAATTAGTAATGAATACACTGCTTACTAAAAGTAAATCAGACGTCTAAGTATAAAATTCAACGTGGGCGTTTGGTCTAGTGGTATGATTCTCGCTTTGGTGCGAGAGGTCCCGAGTTCGATTCTCGGAACGCCCCATAATGGGTTTGCTCATTATTTAAAAATAGATTTTATGAATAATTCCATTCCAAATTTGGTTTTGTTTCACTTCCCTACGCGCCAATACTTTTCTTTTAAGCATCAGCTACTCTTATACATTCCACTAATTTTTACTTGTATGTTTTCAGTTTTAGTTGCTTATCTAATCTAGTCTTTAAACGCTAAAATTAATCCTAAACGCAACCAACAACAGTGAAACAAGACTCCGATATATCCGTTCAGCGACTTCTCCAGTGAACGGCCTTCCCTTTATAACTCTCTGCCTCCATCGTTTACAGTCATTACCCACATCTCTTCCTCGCAAGTAATAATTCAAGCAATATGGAAATGTCAACAGCAAGGAGCAACGAAAATGGGCAGTCTTTAGTTTTTGACCCATCCCATCTTCAGTTTGAATCCAGCATACCATCCGAGTTCATATGGCCTGACCATGAAAAACCAAGCGCAGATCCCCCAGAACTTGTGATTCCTCCTGTTGACTTGCGGAGTTTCCTCTCCGGAGAGCCCCTTGCCATTGCAAAAACAACGCAGCTTGTCAATGAGGCCTGCAGGAAACACGGGTTCTTTCTAGTTGTAAATCATGGTATCGATCAAAAGCTTATAACCAAGGCTCACGAGTACATGGATTTTTTCTTCGGTTTGCCGCTTTCTGAGAAACAAAAGGCTCAGAGAAAGTTAGGAGATCACTGTGGATATGCAAGTAGCTTCACTGGGAGGTTTTCTTCGAAGCTTCCATGGAAGGAAACATTCTCCTTTCGCTATTGTACTGACGCACAGTCCTCCGAAACCGTGGAACAATATGTGGTGAACAAAATGGGTGAAGATTTCAGAGATTTCGGGTAAGAAGTTAATATACATATGCAGGTAGCACAGTTAATTATTATATCTAGCTAGCATGATTAATAACCAGCTTACATAATTAAATTGAATGGGTACGTAGGGCACTGTACCACGAGTATTCCGAGGCCATGAGCAATCTGTCCCTTGAGATCATGGAAGTGTTTGGAGCGAGTTTAGGAGTCGACCGAGGATGCTTCAGAGAATTCTTTAAAGACAATGATTCAATAATGAGATTGAATTACTATCCGCCGTGCCAAAAACCCGACTTGGCTCTTGGAACTGGACCTCACTGCGACCCAACATCCTTAACGATCCTTCATCAAGATCAAGTGGGAGGCCTTCAAGTGTATGTGGATGAGCAATGGCAGTTCGTTCGTTCCAACCCAGAAGCCTTTGTTGTAAACATTGGCGACACGTTAATGGTACGTAACGCACTTATATATATGTAGTTACATTTTACCAATTGATTACAGCTTGCATGTGGTTTTAGCTTGACTAACTGATGTGATGTAGGCTCTGACAAATGGGATATACAAGATTTGCTTGCACAGAGCGGTGGTAAATAGTACAAAGGCGAGGAAATCACTTGCTTTCTTTCTTTGTCCACAGATGGACAAGGTTGTGACACCTCCAACTGGTTTGATTGACGCCGAGAATCAGAGGTTGTATCGGGATTTCACTTGGCGCAATTTGCTCGAATTTACTCAGAAACATTATCGAGCCGATAGTCATACCCTCGATGCATTCTCTAACTGGCTTCCGAAGCAAATGAATTAATTAAGAGAGGATATTGAGATTTCTAATTAGATATATAGCATAATTCTGAGGTTTAAAACAGCTTATAATGAAGAGTAAGTGGTAAAAATATTTTACATGCATTCTCAGTTTGTATAACTACGTACGTACGGTTTGTATTTATATTTATATCTAATATGTAATAATACATTGTTTTTTCTTTAAAGTCCTGTGGGAATGGTTTTATCAAACTTTTTGTGATGAACAGTACATACGCATGACGTGAATGTATGTAGATAATAAGGGGTTGCAGATTATTTAGTAGCTGATGCCTTGCTACCCAGTTTTTCGCTAGGTGAAGGCGAGTATTTGAGTCCTGTCGCAAGATGATTTTTTACTAATATGTGAGTAGATTTCACTTCAATTATAGATATATATATATATGTGTGTGTGTGTGTGTGTGTGTGCGCGTCACTCTGTCCCCCCATAGTTAACACACTGGTGACAACAAATATTGCTCTGATTTATTTTTAATTTGTCATTTTCCTGGTTTCTTTTGTGTTCATGAACTGAGCTTTTGTTTTTGTTTGTGTTGGAGCTGTTGATTTGAATTTACTTTTGATAATTTTTTTGGCTTATTTTGGTAATGGTATTGAATTTTGTTGTAATTGTTTTGTGCGTTAGTTTTGTGTTGTGCTTTTAATTGTTTGAAGCCCTAGGAACCAAAACATTAAGGCTTTTAAGTGTAGACATTGTACATTCTTTATTGTCCCTTCTGTTTATTCGTTGGTGAATTTTGACAAATTATACTTTCCAATTTTTAGTGCCACTTTTTTTATTCTATTATTTACTTTTCTTTATAATAGTATATTTTTTCAATTTTTTTATTAAAATAATAAATTAAAAAAATTAATTTTGATTTTTTAGTGCATGTGGATAATAGTAGAGACGACAACAAACCAGGGACACCAATTCTCGTCTCTGTCCTCAATTGGACTAAGAATTCTCATCCAGTCGACCCTTCCTCGATTTGGCCAAATAATTATTTACTGTTTTAATTTTAGGTTAATTGAAAATCACGTACTTAAGTTTTTATATATAAATCACTTGAATGAATTTTTGTAAAATTTAATTTAACTTTTAAGATTTTTTAACTCTTGTCCATGAATATAAACATATTCCGAATTAACTAATTATAAACATCTTAAATGGGGTAATTTTAGTTTCATTACTCACGTTTCAGTTAATGTCACTTAAGTTGCCCTTAAATGAAAAAATTCATAATATTTTTAAAAATTATCACTTTAACCCCTAATAATTTTGTCAATGTCACCTAAGTCCCTTAACCAAACTTCTGTACATTTTAGTCATCAAATACTTTTTAATTTATCCCTTATAATATAATAATATTTAATTTAATCATAAAGTTTATGAAACTCATCATATTACTCCTCTATGTTAATTTTTTTATTTTTATTTTTTAACAACTAAAAAAATAAGATCACATTTCTATAAACTTAAATTAATAAAAATAATTCTTTAGTATAGTAATATTTAATTCAACTTCAATTCATATTTTTATTGAATAAGTAAATAAATTGTCCAACAATAAATAAATTATTTTTAGGATAGATTTCAAAAAGAAATTTTGTGGATTTTAATTTTTGTATAAATTAAATTAATTGATTTTATTAGTAAGATTATATGATTTGAATTTTTTTCTTTATTTGAATTAAAAAAATTAAATAACTAATTTTAATTTATTTTAAATTCATTATAATTTCTCCTTTGAAAAAAAAAAGAAGAAAAAGAGATAATGAAAACGAAAAATAATGAAAAAAAAATAGAGAAGAAAGGCAAGGAAGAAGAAATAATAAAGAGTTATTTTTTATTAATTTAAGTTTATAAAAATGTGATTTTATTATTTTAGTTAAAAAATAAAATAAAAAAATTAACATAGAGGAGTAATATGATGAGTTTTATAAAATTTAGAGTTGAATTAAATATTATAATATTATAAGGGGTAAATTGAAAAGTATTTAACGGCTAAAATGGATGAAAGTTTAGTCCACGAACTTAAGTGAGATTGATCCAAATATTAGGGACTAAACTGATAATTTTCGAAAAAGTTAAAGACATTTTATCTAATAAGTAAAACATAACAACCTAAGTGACATTACTTGAAACGTTAGGGACTAAACTAAAATTACCCCATCTTAAATATACACAAACGGGGAAATATCACTAAATTATATTTTGACTAGAGAAAAGTTAAAAAAGAATCTAAAACAACATGTGCTTTGTGATAGTTGCCTAATGGCTCTATCAACAATTAATAATTAATGTTATAAGAAAAATTATATATATATATATATATATATATATATATATATATATATTGAAACCCACATCTAGCCTATCTCCTTACGTCCTCCTTGATCCTGATAAATATATTCTTCTCTCTATATGTATAGCCATCCATTCTTACAATAATATATACATTATTCTTTAATTTTAATTAATTTGTTTCGAGGTATTCAAATTCATGCACATATATAATCAGAAAAATCTTACGTGATCAATTGAATTGTTTGAACATTCACCAAAAGTATAATTACGTAAGATCGATCAATAACACTAAAAGAAGAATGATGTAGCTTTTCTGATCATATATAATAATAATAATAATTGGACACAAATTAATAAGATAAAAGTATGAATGCATTCCTTATTTGTTTATTTATTATTGATCGGTCGAGTTGAAGATCGATGACGATTAAGCACATGATGTGATAAATTTGTTATTAAAGTAGCTAGCTAGCTAAGGAACTATTAGAAGGGAAATTAGCTAGAAATTAAAAATTAGGGACTCACGAGATCGAGTACTGCAATTAATTGTTTTTGACTGGGAATGAAGCCTTCATGTAGATACCACATAGTCCTTCTGCTTTACCTTTGATTCTCTTCATCCTTATATATCCTCCTTCTCCCCAACTGGTTCCCATTGAATTCTTCAAAATTATATAATCTGAATTGAATGTCGATCCATACCCAACTGCTGTCATTGCATGGTCGTACAAGGTTCCACATGCAACGCTGTATACACCCTGCAATTACAACCAAATTGTATACATAAATTATCTATGTATTTTCTAATTAATTAATTAAATTGTATACAACATACCTCCTTATAAAATTGAAATTCCCTGTTAGAAATATCGATTAATACACTAACAGGCTGATTAGCCAATGCTTGCAAGAAACTTCTTTCATTGTTTTGCGGCACTTCTTGATAACCATCAATTGTCACTACCTCTCCTCTCTGAAAATGAATAATAAATTATCAATTAAACCAAGTAAATAATTAACTGCATGAATATTGATATTATATATATATATATATATATGTTAATTTACATACCGGTTTCACGCATTGTCCGAGTTCCATTCCAAAATATGGGTAATCTTGATCCTTGTGGATTCCTCCATTAGCGATGATATCGGAAAATGCTTGATTAACAGAGGTTCCTCCTTTGCAGCCGTTGTTGTTGTTAGCTGTGCGAGTATTGCAGTCAATCAATTGTTGGGCAGACAAAGAGATTAGTTTTCCTGTGACCATTTGATTGATGCCCTCTACCGCTGCAACAGCCGCAAATGCCCAACTGCTATCACACAGAGTTGGACGTTGGTTCTTGACCTCGGTCACTGCTCCTCTCTTTCTCCAATCAACAGACTTTGGCAATACCCCCACATTTTCATACATAAATAATTCACCACAAAGCTGCTGCTTGTTTTCGATTGAGCATACTTGTTCATCAGCAGCTGTCGGTTTTGAATACTTTTTCTTGAACTCATCATGAGTCAGGTCTGCAAACTCATTCAGACCAAGCCGAAAGCCGCTAATCTTTTTGTTCTTCTCTTCAATGTAGTTGTAGCTGTCTACGAATGTATTAAATCTAGACTTCATCTCTACCTCGGTTTTGTAATTTTTGCCATGTTCGAACATCCATAAGAGAAAACGATCATAGTCGTTATCCACGAAACTCGAGTGCTCATTAGGTGAATAATTCAAAATTGAGAAATCATCATGAGCAGCAGCAGCAACAAGAGTAGTAATAGTAGTAGTAGAGTATACGAAGAACAAAGAGAGAAGCAAGAATTTAAACAGTACTACTGGCACTGCCATTTCTATTGATTTTGAGACAAGATATATGATGGGTACTATTTAATGTAAATTAATTCGGATGATACATATCGAAATGGCTACCCTTATATATATCTACAGAGGTGAGAGCCAGCACAGGTACTTAATTAATTATTAGTCTAGCCAGCTAGCTATTAATTAATTAATAATATTCACAAAGAGTCATGCATTCACATGCTAGCTACGTTCATTAATTTCACTAACACATATACAATTAATTAAATAAATAAATAAATAATGAAACTAAATCTCTATAAAGATGTTGTCTGTCCCATGCATGCATGCTTGCACGTTCATTTTATTTATTTATTTTAAGTCTCTTGATTAAATTAAGTAGTTAATTACTTCATGGTCTTAAATTCCCTATTAATTAGTCACTAATTTAATATATATGTGAAGGAAGACGATCAATCAGACTTTTCCAAGCGTGTTCGTTTCACTAACATACAATAAATAAAATATTAAATTAAACAAAATTTCTAGTATAGTGCTACTTCTTGATTAATTATATGGATAATTTTATCCTTCAATTTCTGCTTCACATGATAACGCTAATTAATTGTGAGTATAACATATATCATTAATATGCGTGTGTACACAAATACATGTGTGTGTTTATTAATTGTTTTAATACAGGCAATTGTATTCTATCCCATTTTTAACATATATTTTATCTGGAAGCATCACATACACTTCAATATATAATTATTTATAAGATTAATTTTGTAATATCTTCGATATGTTTTGATAATATTCGAGTCACACATAACATTTTAAAATTGAATTAAAATAATTCAATACAAATTTAAAATATTGGATGTGAATCGAATATAATCAAAACATATTAAGATATTATAAAATTAATCCTGATTTATATATAAAGAGCACATCTTAATGTAAAATACATCTTTAAAAAATGGCACCAATTAATTACTTCAACTTCTAACCAACAGATATTAATACTGAGTGACAAATTAATTTCCCAGAAACAAGGATCATTGTTGTACTTGAAGATGGAGCAACTTCGATTTTTTTTTTTCCTCTATTTTTATTTTAAGGAGAGAAAGATCTATTGACACGTGCGATCGAGTGCTTGATTGCGATCATTAATTAATGAAGCAAGCTGCTAGCATGGCTGTTTTTATCATTCAGAATTTGAATATTCCGAATTTATCTCCATGAAATTAATTGTCACGAATAATTAATTGGGAGGGACTTAGAAACACCCAACACCTCATAATTGATACCATTATATATCCTTAATGTGTTTACTACTTTGCTTTAAGAAATTTTGTAAAGTTACACTTATGCTAACGATTATCAAATAATGTTTATTAATTTTCAAACTAATTATATATATATATATATATAGGCATAGCCCCAAAAGGCAACGATAGACTTCAAAATGTTTGGGTAAAATATAATGCATGTAGAAATACAAATTTTATGAAATATTTTTGTTATATCAAAGTGTCGCCTCCTAGCTCATATGGACAAAGACTGAGATCTCTTGAAGTGCAAACAGAGGAAAAGTTCTAGCTCCCTAAATAATTGTCTAAATGGAACTACATAATATTTATATATATATTTGGAGCCAAATTCACAATCTCATATTTTTATATATATTTTTACATCATTTATATATTATTAAATTTATACACTTTCAATTATTGAAATTAAATTTGATACATATAATTAATACATCATAATTAATATATGTACCGTAATTAATATATACATTATAATTAATATATATGTAAAATTCAATTTCAACCATCGAAAATGTATAAATTTAAAGATCTATAAATGAATATAAATATATATAATACTATCAATTATATATATATATATATATATATAAATATGTATATATATATTTAATATTTAAAAAGATAAAAGATCGACATGAAAAATATTGAACGTTGGATTTCTTCTTAGAAAATGTAGCAAACTTATTAACATGTACGACAAAACTCTTATGGATAATATTAAACTTTAGTAAATATTTCATCATCCCTTAACGTTATATCTGTTATGCGCTTCTGTTGTTTTTTGAGTGCATTTTCGTTGCCAACTTTATTTGCAATTAATGCTCATGGTCATCATCATCAAGCAAGCATGTTCATTTCACTAATAATAATAAATAATAAATTTAACTTAATTTAATTATATCATCCAAATCCTATCAAATTGTTTGATCTTAATTAATTTAGTTTTTTCATTGTGATAGAATAATTAATAACCTGATTAATTAATTAACCACTATAAAGAACTGCATAAATCCCCAATCCCAATAAGTTGACTCTCCTAGTACTCCTAGTAACTGATGAGTTGTCATTATTATGAAACTCATACAGCTGATAAATTTGGAGAATAATAATAATATAATAATAATAAAAAAATTAATTGTACGACATTGGACACGAATTAATATAAATTTATTAATAGACTCTGATCTCTTTTAGATATATACAAGATTATTTTTTTCTTATTTAAAAAGAAAATAGAACTCACTAAAAGTAGAAAATTTTTGTTACGAAGATAACTCCCCACAAAGTTTAGTTTATTCTAGTTTAAAAAAAACACTTATACAGTATTTAAGAAAATAATTTACCTAATCGATAAACACACTTATGAGATTATTTGATGTATATTGTTGTAACATTAAAATTTTCATTTTTGCATCATCGAAAAATTTTAGATTTGGCTTCTCCATTACTTTGCTAGTACTGTTGTCAGAATATATTTTTGTATGGTTCAAGTCATTCATCAATGATTTAAATTTATCTACTGCAAGCCGTCTTGGAATGCAAGTTCCTTTACAATAAATCCAAGATTTCCTAATGGCCCTTGATCAAGCATTTCACCTGACTTAGCATCATATAAAGCTTGTATATCAGCAAGACTAGGAACTAGTACTAGTATTTGTCCAATAGCCGGTACTTGTGCGGTAACTCTAAACTTTATAGTTGAGAAGCTTTAAACATTATCGTTAAAGTTAGTGAACAAAAGGATGCCAAAGGAGAAATGGAACTTGGGGCCACATAACCACTAAGAATATTTGTAGTTTGGATGTCACCATCGGAGATTTGCCCCATATTCAACAAGAAATTATTTGACTGACTTAAGAAAAGATTATAATTAATGACAACACTTCTATTAAAACTGAAATTCCAATTTACAAAAGCAGGACTGTTTCCCACTAGAAAAATGGTTGATGAACAAGAAAGGACTACAAAGCAAGATGGCTGCACATTAATTGAATAGCTGGGCTCAGATAGTGTAGACTGTTATTGTGGTTGTAGGTGCTGTTGTTTTTCATGCTGTTGATGTTGCTGTTGATGTTGTTGTTGATACAATATGTCCATCAGCATGTTATCATTATGGGTATTCACACTTTCAATGTTGCTGCCAAGTACCATACCACCAAAGCTATTAGGTGCGCATACACCAATTCCTATAGATGCATGTCCAACAAATGTTATAGATTAAGGAAAATGTTTTGAAACATAAGATCAATATTTTACTAGTGGCCGATTGAAAGCTATACCATTTTCAGCAAGAATACATATAGGTCCTCATAAGGATGATTGTATAAGAGCTGGCTACTTCATTGTTGTAATTAGGTTACTTGTAGGACGACCTAAACATTTTGCTTACAGGGCTATTAATATTTGTGAAGGAATTTGGCTAAAGACAGTTGAAGCTTGAATGTCGAATCTTGCAGGTGAACCAAGCTTTATATTTGTTTCAATAGGAGCATAAAAAGCATTAGAAATTCTACCTTGCACTCCATTTAACCTTTTTAAATATAATCTGAATTTTTGCAAGTTGACTTTGTAATAAGTCGAATCTATGCAATATTAACAATATAATGCATGTTAAAAAATGACAATTTTCATAATAATATTCAATAATTGTTTATTCTTTAATGATGAAGATGATGATAGAGGAAAGGAATAAAAGAGTTATACCTGCAGATGACTTGTAACATTGTCTCTCTTTAAACCAGGTACATTCATCAATTCAAGAATTTTCTTAGGCATAGCCTCTGAGATTAGAGACATAATATTTTAATTAGAAATATTAAATTGAAGCAAACAAAAATTCACAAACTTATTTAAAAGATGGCCAAGATATATAATAACATCTCTTATTTCTATCAAATATACAATGAATTAATTAAATGGAAGAAACTATAAAAGATATTATTGTCTATTCCAAGTTGATTTACTACATTGATAAATCGCTAATGTAGCTCCATTAATCATATTACACGTGATTTCTTTTTCGTTGAAGGATCTTCATTTTTCAGTTCACCATCGTCTTCTTTTTTAGTGTAGATTCTTTTTTTTTTTTAGCTTTTAAAACTCTTTTTGTTCCTTTATTAACAGAAGAAACATATTCGATTTTGTCACTTATTTTTTATTGACGATTGTTATCTTCAAAGCTGCCTAAATACTCAACTTCTTTGTTTTCATTCCACTTATTCTAAATAACATGCTGCCATATATTCCTAAGCTCCTCTTCACATATATGCTTAATCAAGTAATCACAAGCTTCGTGACAAATTCCCTTCATAACAACAAATACTCTTGCATCAGCAAACATCACTGCATCATAAAGTATCGCATTATTGCCAAGAAGCAAATCAAGCTTCCATACACTAAAAGAAAAATAAAACAAAACTCACTAATCACAGGAAGATTCATTTCCAATCCAATATGTTCAGGCATATGAACATCACTCAGCACTACATCAAAACAACTTTTCTTCTTTCTTAATAGGTTCAAAGCAATAACAGCTTGAAAGTATGTCATAACTACAACCAATCAAATAAAAAAAAAAACTTCATAAACAGCCTACATTACCACATCTTTACGCAATCCAAACCAAGAAAACAACATAAATTCTCAATATTGACAAATTAAAAATAACCTGCTATTTAATATTTCTGTTACAAATGTTGCCTATAAATGTAAACTAAACCAATAACTGTACATTAATTAACACTAAACTCTACCAAATTAAACTATAAGTCATTTGATATTACAGAATTTTTCTTAAAAGAAACTAATTTAAAAAAAAATTAAAAATAACGCAAGTTACATAATGATCAAGACCATGTTTGGGCATACAATTAAAACAAAACTGTTATATTTTCACTTCACACGTGATTCTATGCATAATTTCATGGCTTCAAATAAGAACAAAAGTCATAATTTCTCTTTAACTATAATTAAATAAAGAAAATTATTTTTTCAAACAAATAATCTCATAGGAAACAAACACAAGTGTGAAGGATTGTCTCAAGAATTCTAATACATAAAGTGTCATCGTCAACCACAAGTACTCTCAAACCAGCAGAAAATTGTTCAGGCACTGCCACGTCAGCTCCGAAGTTGAAACCGGAGGTAGTAGCAGAGGAGAGCATCATTCTCTGAAAATTAGCCATTTTTCAACGTCAATAGCAGCTGTTCTCACTCTACATAAGCAAAATTCAGCATTTGCGGTGATATTAGTTAGCTGCAGGGAAAGTATTAAATAGAAGGCAAAAGCGAAGCTAGTAAATAATTCAATAAATTTATTTTTATTCGAAACACCAAGTCACATTAGAGAAAAAGATAATTAAATATTTTAATTTAAAAGAAAAGAAAAGAGAGAGAGAGAAATGAGAAAGAAATGAAATGAGATATGTAAATGATATTGGAGTAATGAGAAGAATAAGAAAAAGTAGAATTTAAAAAGTGTTGGAGATAGTTCAAGTAGGGGTGGGCACGGTCCGATCTTATCCAAATTTTTGAAAACCCTACCCGAAATTGAAAATTTTAAATTTTCCAATTTTGGAATCGGACCGAACCGAACCAAATATAAAAAGAAACCGAAATAAAACCATATTAAACAGTTCGAGTTTTGGGTCGAGTTGGACTTTAGTTAAATTATTAATTTTTCTAAGATTTTTAAGAATAAAACAACATCATCTTAAAACGACGTCATTTTATAAAAAAAAATATTAAAAAATAATAATTTCGGTCTAATTCAAATCTTTTTAAACAAACTTAAAACCGAATTCAAAATTCTAGATTTTTATATATAAGAACTGAAATCGAACTAATTTAAATAAAATACCGAACCAAACTCATTGATTCCAATTCGGTTCGATTCGAATCAGGTTTTATACCCACTCCTAGGTTCAAGTCTTCAAAAAATAATATATTTAACTATTTTTTCTCTTTACATTTTTTTTTCTTTACATACTTTTGTCATAAATGATTTACTATACTAATCTTTGTTTTCTTTTCATTGTTTTGTTTTTACGAAAATTGTCTATTTTCACTCAAATTAGTATCTTTATTAATAATAACATTAATTCATTTTTTAATTTCATAACTCATATGCTACTTCCACTTTCTCACATTTCAAGCATATTCTAAATTTTTTAAACCAAAATATTGTTAAAAATAACAAGCCGAAGAAATAAAATACAAATAAAATTTAAGGTCTAAAAGCATAATTCAAAAAGAAGCTACAACAACATAGGCAGCAGTTCTCAGCGACTGAAAGTAGCTCCTAGCCAAAGGAAAAGGGTTGCAATCCGAAACACAAATAGGAGCAAAAAAATAGAAATAGAGTTTTCAGTAATCCCCAGCAAGAGCAGGATAATATAGCAACAAGCTGCAGCACCAACAGCAGCAAGAAGACATGGTAGCAGTAAGCTGCAGCAATATATTAGCAGCTCAGAACAGTTACCAACACTAACAGATACAGGAAAAAGAAGCAGCAAGCATAACAGCAGCTTAAACAGGTCATCAGCAGGACAAGAACAGAATTTATACAAAAGCAAGTAACAGTATAATTAAGCCATCAGCAACAACAGATGAATGCAGCTCAAAAACAGCAACACCGTCAGAAAATCACAACAGATGCACACATTTACAACATAGAGCAGCAGCTGGTCGTAAAAATGAAAACCTAACAGCTACCCAGAAAATGATTTAGTGGTTGGATTAAGAGTCGATCATGAGGTCTTCAACCATGAAGCTTATTTCCAACCTGAAGACCATGACCAAATACAAAAATTTCTTATGTAAAACATCATCTAGCCTCCATGTCAAAGTGATAATTGTGCACATAAGGCATACAAGGAAGAATCTTGATGAACCAAGTAAGCAAATAAAAAAATTGAGCTTTAATTCAAACGAACAAATTAAAGCTCATAGCTCATAGTCCGACATCACTTAGGAGCGCAACTTAAACGAACAAATTCCTGGAAAAAAAAATGAGTTAACTTAGAGGTTAAAAGAAAATTTTCAGCGGTACAAGCTCAAGTAATTTACATTATCTAGCGACTGACCACTTTGATACACTTTATGATTAATAACTGAAATTTGAACCTTACTAAGAAAACAATACTAGTATAACTAATAACTAAGAGATTGTTGGAAACCTTCTAACATTGTATATTTGATCCTTACTAAGAAAACAACAGGAATAAGAAATCAAAACATTCCTTTAAATCACCTTATGGATAATCAGTCTGGATCCAGAACTTAAAATTCTATTTGGCTATAAAAATGTAATGAAAAGTAGTTATTGCTACTTACAAAAGGGAATACCATAAAAACCAAAAAGGCAATAAAAGGATTACAAAAATAATCCATTTCTTTAACTGCGTAGCCAATTTCGCAACAAAGCAACAGCACACATAATCATATATTGAAGACAGTATTGCATTCACAGGTAAATGAACATATTGAAAAGCACATGCTACATATTTGGAAGAAAAATCATTGATTTCATCTCAAGTAATGACATGGCATCTAGGCAAAAATAAAAATGCAGGGAATAGAAACTCATACCCAAGAGGCAATATGTCGAACCTCACCCCCTAATGATACTCGTCATCATCATCTCTCTGTGGTGGAGGATGCAAATTGTAGGGTTGTAGGAGGCTCTCTGGGCATTGCGGAAGTGGTGTGAGATCATCAATGGCATTGGCGCTCGTCTAACTTTGACGAAGTCCAAGCGCATTGTAGTAATTGATTTGAAATTGATGCATCATGAATTGTCGTTGCTGCATATCAATTATCCGTGCTTGGATATCATGTTGTGTGCATTCGAAGGCATCCAATCTTTCACTCTGCTTAAGCATTCTCTTTTGTATAGCTCTGCAAAAGACCACTTATCTGATTCCCCTTGTGTTGATGATGAAGGATCGGCTAATGTAATGTTGGATTGAGACGTCTCATTAGTTTTTGCTGCGGTGGTACTTGTAGGTCTAGGTCTACGATAAAACTTAACCCTGAACATTTAGAGGTCCACCAGCCCTAAAAGGCGATTATTGAGCGTGATTTAATTTTCTAAAAAAATAGAGAAAAGACATCATTGTCCTCTCCCTCACAAGATTAGACATTCAAGAGAAAGCTCTATGTGTTTAGTGCTTAAACTCTATAGCAGTTATTTTTTTAGCAGTTCTTAAAAAAGGCACTGAAAGGATTTGGTTAATAAGTTTCAAAAGTATTTATACTATATTTTTAGTGTTAATTTAAATATTTGGATATATAGTTAAAAAAATATTTTAATATTAACAAATTACTAATATACATATATACAAATACATTTTAAATTTTATTTTATAAAATAAATATTCATCTATTGAAATTATTAATATATATCATTTAAAAAATATAAAAATAAAATAATTATTTAACAATAATAATATTGTTATTTTATAAATATTCTTAAAAATAATGCTATTTGTTATCATAATTGTTATAAGAAAAATCAAATAAGTAATATTGTTAAAAATAACCACAATTTTAATAATTCCAAAAATATGAGAAAATAATGAATCACAAATGTTCATTATCACTTATAACATACGAATGAAAAACAAAAAAAAATTAGTACAATAAAATATATTATTCATATAATCTATTTAACACCTTTATTAGCTAAAACAAAATGCCGCATAAAACAATGAATGCACTTTATTTTTGTGGTCCATAAAATATATCATATGGTATTCATTGGTACCTAGACGATGGTCGTGTGCTTGATGTTGTTGAGCTTTTTGAAATTAATTTAATTATTGTTTGATTGCCGCGTTGTTTGTGTTGTGTTTTGTGTTTAGGGGCTGCCAATTTTGACATGGAATATGCAAGATGTTTGGAGGATGATCATCGTCACGTGTCCGAACTACGGACCGGATTGAATGCACATTTATCGGACGGTGATCTTAGGATCATTGTCGACGGCCGATGTGTTTCATCTTATTACCGGAATGTAGACTACTGCTGCTGAGCGTTGCTTCCTTCGGATGGGCGGTTTTAGACCATCTGAGCTCATCAAGGTTTCAATATCAACTAGATATAACTTAATTTGCAACCCTTTCATATTCTTCATTCATCTCCTTAAATGAAACAAATTCTCTTCTTCATTGAGCATTTATTAAGGGTATTTTGGGAATCACAATATTTTTGTTACAATTGTAATGCTAGTAGCTTAAGCACTTGATGGCATGTTTGGAATGCCAGATTGTACTTTATTATTTTACTATTTGGGATAAAATTCTTTTATCCAATATTTGGTGCAAAAAATAAAGAAGATTATACTGTATAAAAACTACAAATAATTCAGTTTTATCTCCAAAAATTAACCTGCTCCTCCTTACGAGGTCATGGGTATACAATACATTTTTTAATTTTTATTTTATTAAAAAATAATTTTTTTAAAATAATAATTTTTAAAATCTATTAAATAATATTATTTATCCCAATCATCGTCAATCACTAGTAATCATCATTATTTTGAAATTTCGTAAACATTATTAGAATTATTTTCGAATAATTTATACAATGGTGTAATTATTATCATCGTTTGACAACAGTTTACCGTAAACATAATTAAAATTTTTTTTAAATACTCTACGTAATAATACTATTATTATTGTTATTTGAGTTATCGTTCGTTATAAATTTGAATTTAAATATTTGATATTCAAATATTCAATATCAAATATATGATGAACGATAGCTCAAATAATGATGGCAATAAAATTACCACGTAAAATATTTTACAAAAATTCTAATGGCGTTCACAAAAATATATAATGATGACAATCATTAGCAGCCAACAACAGTTAATGATGATCGGCAGTAATTGACAGCGATAGCCGATAGTTATGATAGACAATTGCCTTTAAGTGCTAATTTTATAAAACACATTATAAGTATTAATTCAAAAATTATCCTAAGTACTAATTTAATTTGAATAAAGTACATTTTGTTAAAATTGTCACGCATATCAATAAACAATTTTAAAGTGCTAATTAAGTGTTAATTAGCGTTGCCTTGCGGACCCGTAATCCTGCTGCGTCGCAAATGTTGTCGTTTCATATCTTTTCTGGTTAATTTTGTTCAAGTCTGTAGTCTTTTATCGTCCAAATCCTTGGCTAATTATAGTCATGCATTTGGATTCTATTATTTAAATCGCCAATTAGTTACAGATCAATCCCTAGCCTTTATGTTAGCCCGAGTTTCGTCTTCAAAGACGTCATAGATTAATCTATCAGCCCCAAATTTTATCATTTAAATCCCAAGTTTTTATCATCTAAGCCCATAAAGTTTTTGATACTTGCACCACTATTCAAATATCCTCTCTACTTGCCTCTGGCACTACTACTAGGAGTCAAGGATATCCTCTCTACTCCTTTGGCACTACTAGGATATTCTCCCACATCTTAAATTTGAGAGTGTTTGAAATTTTCCTAAATCTTAGGTTTCGGTACTATTTATTTTTTCAGTTTGAAATCTAAAAAATTTTATTAAAATCAAAACCTAATTAATGTATCTTTTTATCTTAAATGTATAAATATAAATGTTAAGTGATTTATTTTTATAAAAATTAAATTTTAAAACTAATTTATTGATATATATATATATATGTGTGTGTGTGTGTGTCCTTATTAATTATTACATATATTTATATTTAGAATTACTTTCAATTTTATCCTCTAATTTTATTGACATATATAATATATACCACAATTTATTAAAAGTCATCACTCCACCTTTAAATAACAGTAAAATAATTTTTTATTTTTAAATAAAAACAAAAAAATAATATAGTTTTAGTCTTTATACTTTACTGAAATAACAAATCATGACATATTTTGATTGATTATAACATTTTAGTCTCTACTGTTATATTTATCATCTGTTAAAATTTTTAATGATATAATTTATTTTTTCTCTTCAACATTCATTTCACTTAATAAAAAACTCAAAGGAAGTGCACTTCTCAAGTCATTTCTTATGAAAAAAAATATAGCAACTTCTCTTACCATCTCTTTTTGAAAAAATGCATAAATTTCTCTTATCATTTTCATGCCATTGACCAAATGTCTTATTCTAGTTTCAAAAAAAAAATTTCTTCTACTATTAATTCCTACTATCTTAGCTACTATTCTTCCTCATAATCACCAACAAAAATTATCCAAGAGATAGATCATTGGAAATACAAACCTAAACTCATGACAAATATCTTTAATTTGTCATTTTTGGAAATGAATAATTATAAAGATTATAAGGATTTGTTTGGCCAGTTATTATTACTTTCATTGACATTTTTTTAGATATAATTTGGAGAAATTTTATGTTTAGAAAAAAAAGAACTGGTAGTCCAGAAAGTGATAGAGAGAGAATAAAAAATAATATATAAAATAAGATCAAAATGAAGGTGGCTGTAATGGTGGCAAATTTAGAGATAAGAGAGGAAGAAAGGAGGTAATGGAGCTGGTATATTTGAGTTTTTATGTTTATATTTTATATTAAAGATAAATAATATAATATATTTATTTAAATCTAATTAATAAGAATAAAATTTGTACTTTATCACTATTTATAACAGTAGGGATTAAAATGTTTGTATTTATTATTTTATCAAAACTTAAGGACTAAAACGATATTTTTTATTTCAAAGGTTATTTTTTATTTTACCCCTAATTTATTAGAAGCCATTATTTCACTCTTAAATAACAATAAAATAACTATTTTATTCTTATTTTATGTACGTCACATAATGTAAACATGATTTTGGGAGAAATTAAGTATAAAATTAAAAGTTAAAGCATGACTTAAGGTTTATTATATTTTGTATTTTGTATACAGTACAAAAAACGTTGTTTTGGTAACATAATTTAAAAAAAATGATAAAATGTATGTCATATACAAATATTTTAAAATATTTATATTTGTATCACATCTTAAATGGATTTTTTTTTAAACTTATCATGTCTTTACCATCAAGATACGATATAAATAGATATCTTCGTATGTTCTGCAGTTGGTGTGAATTTCAATGATTTTGTATCTCTCTCTTATGCTTGATTAATTTGATATAAGGAAATTTTCAAAATTCACATTTATTTAGTCGAAACAAATAGGTAATTGTATAGAACTTTATTAACAGTTTGAAAAATAGAAACTAATTTATTAAAATTAAACAAATTATATCTTAATTTATTTTTTCACTAAAGTTTAGGGACTAAAATATTATTATTTTATTTAAGTTGTGAGGAATTACACAAATTTATGTTAAATAGTTATAATTGTTGGATAACATAGGGGAAATTAGTATAATTTTTAGAAAAATATTTTTTAAACGATATTATGTCAAATTCTAAAGCAGGCATCTAATAATAACTTTCTAAACCAAATACATATCATTATTATTTTATAAAACAAATTTACATAATAAAATTACATTGTAACGACTATTACATAATTAATTTTTGGGATATTATACTTAATCCTCTTAATTTTTTAGGAAAAGTGATATATCCCCTAAATATTTAAGAAAGGTAACATATCTCCTGAGTTTTAGAAAAAGTCTAAGATACTCCATAAAATTATTATTTACATATTAATTTGACTATTTTACGTCTCTACTATTAAAAATATCTAAAATATTTATACTATCTTTATTTTTTTATTTTGTAATAACTAATAGAATCTTATTCTCACATTTAAATTTAAAAGTTATAATAATATTTGAATTTTTAATTATTTATTTTCTTTCAAATCTCTTATCAAATTTATATAATATTTAATTATATATTCTAAAAATATTATATTATTAAAATAATTTATTTTAAAAATTATGTATAATTAATATTGTCAAAATTATATATAATTATGTAAAAATTTAAGAAGTTTTGACAACAAATTTTATGTCATAAAAAAATCTATAGTTAATTATACATAATTTTTTAAATATAATATGATATATTTTAAAAATTATATATAATTAGATATTATAAATATTTATTTATAAATTTTAAAGGAAATAAATAACTAAGAATTAAAGTATTATTATAATTTTTAAATCTAAATATTATAATAAAATTATATTGATTATTATAAAATAAAATATATATAATTATTTTAAATATTTTTAATAATAAAAAGATAAAATAATTAAATTAAAATATAAATAATAATTCTTAAGAGTATTTTAAACTTTCTCTAAAATTTAAAGAATATATTACCTTCCTCAAATATTCAAAACGTATATCACAATTTTTTAAAAGTGAAGGGAATAAAATACATTATCCCTTATCTTTTTTTTATAAAATGTATCTAACCCTACCACTATCAACATCAGTACTCTACTTCGATCATTGGATTGAAATTAAAATTAATTTCTATTATGATTGAATCGAATTCAATTTATAATTAAATTAGATCAAATTGGATTTCATAATGCAATAAGTTTGAATTATACTAAAAACAAAATTTACAAATTCATCAAAACAATCAACTACATGAATAATTGGCCAGATCCACTAAAATTCATATTACTGTACAATTAATGTATAGTATATTCACAAAAAGCCTGAATTCTTTAAAGCAACTCATAAATCATCCCTCATTTTAAATTCACCATTAGATTTTGTTTTGAACAAACAAGCAAACTATCCAATATCGGTGCGTTATAATCCTTCGTGAAAAATATTTCATTTTATTTGTGTGCAAGACAGGAAAAAGAATAACAAAAGAACACAAAGGTTCAACATTCACTCTCATAAACATGGGCGTATAACTCCATCAAAGTTAAAGCTCTTATGTTTTCAAGAAAAAAAAAAGGAAACACAAAAAGGCAAAGTAATAATATATGATTGATGAATGAAAAAGAAATGTAGAGATCTAGAACTAGAAGACACCTTAAAAGAATAAAGACAAGACAAAGATAACATCAGTCTCTCTACTAGTTGTTCCTTGCAAATATTAACTTGCCATTGTTAGTCTCACTGAGTACACTACGAAATGAACATGAATCAAATTCAAATTCAAAATCAAAATAAAGAAAGAATTAACCACCTGACAATCTGACCGACTCACTCTTTCTAAAAGTGGAGCTCTCATAGAATTATAATCGAAGTACAATATATATTTACAAGATTAGATTGACGCTCGCAGGCTGATGATACTGACAGAATCCATTAACAGATGGGAGAAGAGGAATTACAAAATTAAGAGCTCCAAAAAGAATTTTTACTGTTGGCTATTTACTCTTTTTTTTTTCCCCTTTTTTGTACTTTGATATCATCATAATTCCAATTATTTGGTGGAATCAATTCAATGCAGCACAGGAAGATTGCCATTTAACAGAAGAATGCCATACCATATAATTGTTCTTGTTTCTTCTCCTTGATCATATTACCTCTCCGTCTGTTAAACTCTTGCTTTCAGGAATCAGTGCATTCCGAGCTCATTTGAGTCAATCCATGAGTCTTAACTTCAATGGCAGAGGGCCTCTCCATAATTTACCCAGCGTACAAAACTATCAGAAAATTCCTGGAGAACTTTGGAATCCTGCCCATCACCGAATGATAGCTCTGTTCCTGTTCCGGTCTGCTCCCTTCCCTACAGAACATCACACAGAAATTGAGCGTGATACCAACATAGTATCGTGCATAGCAAACACCGTTGCGGCTTTTTGTTATATCAGCTGTTATCCAACAAAAATAATACTTTCTCACAATCACCATTTCTCATTATCAATTTTAACCTTTTTGAGTTCCATTAACTCTTCTTGATGTCTTCCTGCCAGTATTACCATAAGTAACATCAGTAACAAAACTATCCCATCAAGTATTCTCTGATTAAGTTTTATGACAATCAAAACACTAGTAAGCGTGAAATATCTTCCTTAAGAAGAATCCAAATGTAACTAACCTTCATGGATTAAGCCAAAATAAATCTCTTAAATTTGACAACAGAAAACTATATGTTGAACCAATGATAACTAGTAAAATATAGCGAATGACTATGATGTATATATTAGTGTATCTACCAAGTGCTCATATGGTTAAACGATAATCAGTACGTGCAGTTTGTGTTCACTAAAACAGAAGTATTTATGTGGATTCCACCTTCATTTGTTTGTCAGCCAGTTATTATATCCGGATTAATGTGATGTCCTTTATAGCATAGTCAAGTATAAAAACCCAAATAATAAAAATCTGGGTGTATATGATGTTCTTTTTAGCATAGTCATGTATAAAAACCCAAATAATAAAAATCTGGGTGTTCCTTCATGCCTGTCCACAGCATGACAGTAGGAATGACTTACTGCAGAACAGATTAATGTCTAGATAGTCTAATTGCTCTATAGCCTGAAATCAAGCTTATCAAGAAAAAAGTCTAAAAGCATTGCAGAGGGTACTGACCTTCATGCCATATCCATATTCACTTGTGGATGGAGTTGCTTCTCCCATTACTCCATTGACAACATTCTCCATTGATAATCCAGCAATTGGTGAGTTTGTAAGCACCGATGATCTGCAGATACAAAAAAAAAAAAAAAGAAAAAAGTGAAAATGATGGAGAAAACTACATCAGTTTCCCTGTTATAATATATGTATAAACTGGCTATCGGTTGATTCATTGTAAAGCCAACATCAGAAAATTGACCACAACACATGAAGCTGATTTATAATGTGGCATTGGAACAAAATTCAAGCCTTGTGCCATGTTTCCTCACTGAATTCAATTGCATATGTTTGTGGTCTCACAGACTACTGCTCCAGAGGGTCTATCTACTACTAAAAGAACAAAGTCAACAGCCATAATATATCTTCTTAGACAAAAAGGGGGAAATAGAGAAGAAAAATGGAGAAAGTAATCTAAAAACAGTAGTTGTACCACTAGAAGAAACAAATAGTTAAGTTCGAATCCACAAAAGAATATAATGTTGTATTTTATGCTGCAGCCTGGAAGCCCAAAAAAAAACAGAGAATATTTTTGCATCACCTAAGTTGTTTCACATAACCAAAAACAACAGATTAAAGGAAACCATGCTCTTGAGAATGTAAATTATAAACCAAAAATCTAGTTTCATAGTAATTGAATTTTTTGCCCCCCATGATGGTTATTTAGATTTTAGCTTACTTTGATTAAGATGGGTCCAGGGTTCAATTCCCTATTATGTTCTCGCAAAGTACAACCAACAACAAAAGAAAAAAAAAAGGAGGAATGAAGAAGAATTTCTCTAGTTAAATATTAAAAAGGGAAACATGTTAAAATTGTTTAAACAGCATTGAAACATAATTGGGTGAATGTTCATGAACACATCAGCTTTTTAACTGTACAGTTGACGCCTTTAACACGTTAACAAGATTTCTTCAGAACTTTTACATTCTAAGTGCTCAGTGAAAAACTACCTTTCATATGGCTCTTCCTCGCATGAATTTCCAGAGGATGATAGCCAGTCTAGATCAACAAAGTTTGAGCAACTTGATGGATCTCCATGTTCAGAGAAGTAAATATGGTCATTGTCAAGGTATCGATCTCTTTGCACATCTCCAAAGAGCTGCCTTCGAGGCATTGAGGGAGTATATCTACAAAGAAAAAACTCAAAGGTGATCAGTCAAGTAACAGCGTCGAACAACAGCATGTGATAAAGAACCAACTTTCCTATCCATTCATTATGATAAACTGTGGCATGAAAACAACTGGTTTTAAACTTGAATTTAATTGATTGATGAACCAAATGACATAGCAAAAGGCTCATAATCTAGAAAAGTCACACAAAAACTTGAGAATCAGATTATGTAATTTTCATTATGTTATCATGTCCTAACAAGACAACAGCTCACACGACAATTTTCATAATGATAATAATAACTTGAACTAACTGAAATTAGAAGCAAGACTGATTCATTACAAAAATGCACAAACAGATCCAACAACAAAGAGGACAACACTGACTTTGAATATGCCACGTCACTTTCAGAAGTTGATATCTCGGGTGATGATTCTGAAAGAACATTGCTTCCTCCCTGCAACTGATTGGGAAAACCCGAATTTGAAAACTTTTCCTGCTTGACATTTGTGGCTGACATGGGTGAGCCACTTTCACGAAGAATATTTCCATCTGATAGGGATCTTTTGAAAAATGTCCTGAAAATACATAAATAATTAGTAGCAGATAAGTTGCATGAATACAGTTCTCAAAATGATATGCATAGCTTGTACTAAAACAAGATGATTATAAAGATGGTCCTTTAAAGAATAAGCAAACAGTAACCTCTCATCAATTCTCTACATAGTTCAAATTAGTGAAATGTAGATCCTAGACTCAACCAAATGATGGTACAATCAAGAAATAATGTAACAATACACTAGTTGAGTGCCACGACTAACCAGTGTAATGCACCAAGACTTCATTTCTTCAGAGGAAAAACAAATTCCAAGAAAACTAAGTAGGCATATAAAGCTAATTGAAGTAAATCATCATCACAATCAAAAGCCACCAACAAATATGGACTAAGAGTCTTCTATGTAAAATAAATTTCTGATAAATGTTTCACCAAAACAAACAGAGCCTATATTCTAGCATCCGAAACTCTTTAAACTAAATCTCCCAAATTTAAAGCAATGGAGTCTAAGAGCTGTGACAAAACCTAATGGTCAAACTTACTAAATGATGATACCTCATTGTTGACCTCAAATTTCCATTTATGAAGAAGATAAGAGGTTCTGCTTCTTAAAAATAAATCCAAGCCTACTCTGATTATACAAATGGAGTGTAAAATTACTAGAGGCAGATTGAGATACAATGGACATCTTTCCAGGAGTTATAAAGCAATTGATAGAGGAATTTCTCAAATTTCTTTTATTCCCCCATAAGAACTGAATTATAACATTCAAGAAGTTTTAAAGTCAGCGAACCTTCCATTTTCATCAAGATTTGTTTGCCCATGCCTTCCTGTACTGTAATGCTGGTCTGAATCCAGCTCCCATAGTGCAGGTTTACCCTGTTGTGGTTGAAAGTGCCCCAGAAAGCTGTAAAAAATCTATTTTAGTAAACTCATTCATTAAAAAGCGCATACCAAATGAACAATTGAAGAAAACAAGTGGGCAAATTGATGTTGTACTAGACAATAAAGTGGTATTTCATGAAAGTAGATTGAATTAGAAGGTAACATGTAGATTAATAAAGTAACTAGCATGCACCATCAGGTTTTACCAAATTTGACCTAACTTTTCCCCAAAAAGGAATACAAGACAAAACCAACACTGATAACACAACTTGCTTACACGTTGATTGCATCTTGTTTCTCTGCATCCATGTATGCATTGCTATAATACCGTTGAAGAGTTCTGAAGAATTCTTGGGACTGGGTAGCTGCTCTCCACTGCCCCCTTCTCTCAGAGAATATCTGTGTACAACAATACACATTAAAATCAACAAACATAGGATGCTATTAAAATGATCGGTTATAGAAACAGGAGCATCCATGAGGAAGATCCACATACAGGGTCAATAACCGAGTTGATCAAATCCCATAACATCCAATTCCCAAAGGCTATGAATTATGTTATCTTTTCAGATCATTCAGAGCAGAGGTAAAAGCCATGTACACTTGTTCTTGACTCTCACTTTAACACATGCACTCACACAAAGCTGGCCAGGGAGTGCGATAAAGAAGAAACCATGGAAAGTAACTGATTGATTGTGAGGATGATCACACCTAAAGAAATATAAATTTCCATGTCTGTTCTGTTATGTACATCAACCATCAGATTTTCATACTTACGCAGGTCCATTTTACATATGTTTGACACTATTAGCTAATAAACAAATCAGAAAGGATTATATTGTAATAAATTCTGTCTATAATGAATTTTGGGAATTCAACATTGTTGAGGATTAGCAAATCAGGCCCTGGCTTATCCATTCCAGATCAGATTTTCACTGATATCCAATGATGTAACTTTTAAAATCAACAAATTTCCCATCAGTCATGATTCAAATCTAAGTAATTCTGCATAATGGAATATAGCAAGAATCTTCATGATATTTAGATTTTAAAAAAGTAGTATGCAGGCAACATCAGAACTTAAAAGGTACCTTATTGTGAGCTGCTGAACCACCATACTGGTGTGCTAGTGTGTCACCCATTCTCTCATAAAAGCCCATCAAATCATCTGCCAATGGAGCATCCAGGTCAATCTTTAGGGTATCTATAACTCCTAGAGCGTGAAGCTGGTGTCCAAGAGCAGCCAACCCATATGCATACTGTGCAACATTTGTACGGTCCAGGCAGTCTATGCAATTGGTCCTCAGTACACCCCTCTGTAACTTGGGAGGCTTGATAGGATGGTTTCCATTAGCAACACCGTTATCCCCACTAAGATTCGTCTCTAATTTATCAGCATCCTCAATATCCTCGTTACAATGGTTCCGGGGGAAGAAATTGCCATTGTCCACATTCCTGCATTAGATTCAATGCCAACCTTACCATTATTGAAACAACTAAAATCAGAACCAAATTAATAGAAAATTATTAACATGGGCCTCACTGAATCTCATCATAGTTAAACTATTTGCAGTAAGAATTTCATAATAGATATAGCCATTCACTATTTTAGCGCAACTGTTCTACATATATTGCAGAATATATATCCCGGTGCAACAAGAAAAGAATTCGGGGTAGCAACTTACGAAATAAATTTTGAAAAACTGCAAAAAGAGATTTTATCTCTTTTAGACTATGAGTCTCTCTAGCTGACCAGAAAACATCATTCCAACTCAATGCAAAGAACTCTATGCCACTACATGCAACCTCAAAAATCATAAATTATTTCAAGATAATAATGCTTTCTTTTAGTAAAAATGGACCACCCAACGTGTTAAACTTTTAAAAAGAGAAGGAATGCTAAGTTTCCACAAGGCAAGTATTCCTGTTAAAAGGATCAAATAAGAACAATACATTTGGAAACTGGAGTCCAAGTTCATTTTTTAATAATATAACAAAGTATATAAAATGAATTAATTCCCTAATTTACTAGAGCATATGCCAGGAAGTTAGATTATTTTTCCACAACAATCAACGAGCCGAAAAGCTATTTCCAGAACTTCAGAAGAATGCATAATGATAACTCTGGAATTTATTGAAATGAGAAACAAACTTACTCAGAAGAAGATAAGTTTATGCATCTCTCTGGATCTGAGGCAGGGGTTACTCGACAATAAAAGAAACCTGTTAATGCCAGTGCATACGCAGCCACCTTCCCCAAAAGTAGTAACACATTTGTTGCTTTGCTGAGAATGGAAAAACATAAGCCAACTTTCACAGTAAGAATTAAATATCAAAAAGAGCATTCATATTCAATGAGGAAAGGGCCACAAATAAAGCTTAAAGATGTATACCTTCGAGAGTGTTTGTGGAGATCCCAGTGAAGGAACCTCAGGCGGTTTTCATCGGGTAGGTCTTTATTAATAAAATCAATTGCATTAGCAAACTCTTGACGAAGGATTGACTCACGAGGCTTCTTCTCTTGTGTCTGTTGGTTACCGAAAAAAATGATAATAAGCAGAAGCAGACTAAAAAGAAACAAAATGATTTTGAATCTGATTACCATGTGCATACAAATTAGAGGAGCTACAAAAACCACTTTCCTTTCTTATAGAAACTTAAATTATCCAAAGATTTTCAATTTCAAATATCCTTTTATGATATTTCATAGTCATATAAATGAAAAATAGGGGACAAGAACTACAAATGTAACCATGATGAACTGATGATGTTGATGAAAAGCATCAACTGAGAAAACCTCGAAGCTATATTTAAGCAATTACCTTAATCAAATTCAAGATGATTATAGGGTTTCCATATCTCTTGGCAAGATTCTCAAAATGAAGTCTGGTGGCTTCATAATTTTGATCTTTCTTCGATACTGGGAGAGAAAATAAGTTAGCATCTAGAAAAATATACGACATCGCCTTAAGAGATACAACAACTGCAAGAACATACATATAATATCTGGTTTTATATTCAAGCGTGATGTTTCCTGTGACCAAAAAAGTGGGATTGAACCACGGTTCTGGACAACCGAACTTATTTGCACTGGAAAACCTTCAGGAACATCTTCAAACACAATCTGCTCCGTCTCTACATCATTAGCAACTCTGCCCTTCTCATTTACTCCTCGTTTCAAATACCTAAATGACAATGAGGGATAAAATTACAGGTCAACTCATATAAGCATCAGAAACCATATGCAAGCAATGTGAATGCTGTATATAACTATAGAAGTTTCAAACTCACAATCTTCTTTAACCAAATGCATCTCTTATTTATTTATTTATTTGGATAGGAAATTGAACAATATATTAGAGAGGAAAAAAATAAAATAAATAAGAAGGTGGACCAGATGGCCACTGGAGAGGCAAAACTATACGAAAACCATATGTCTTATTGAAAGTATTAAGTTGATTATACAAACCCAATTTCCTCTCATAAATGACAATCATCAATCACCAGATTATCACAGTTGTATTATATTTAACCAGAAAAAGATGAAAGATTACAAAATTGGTTCATAATAAACATTTTAAAACAAATAAACTAAATCCACATTTCTTTAAACCATAGTCATTGTTATATCTTCAAGCATCAAGAGCAAACTGATACTATTTTCGAGACTTATGTATGTGTTTTCAACCTACGCAAATGGTTTTCACATAATTTCTAAGGGCATGTACTATCATACCTGGTACCCGCATAATGCCGTGATCGTCTTGCTATGAGAGTAAGTTTGAAATTCCGTCCAGATACAGAAAGTGTGGCCTACATTCATATCGCATAACATCAAACAATAAGCTTGGTAGAGTTTCATATCAACTTTAGATAGATGGGAACACAAAAGTAAATATATTAATACAGAAAATCTGGTAACTCTAACCGAAATCATAAACGATCAACAACTTAAGCTGAATCAATTATGCTTTTAAAAAAATAATCTAATAGCATCCAATATCAGTAACTTTGATGTAAAAGCATATGCCTTCCAAGCAGCATCATGGAATAGACAGGAAACAGGATACAACTAAGATTCTCATGCTCACATTAAAACAATTTCAGAATAAAAGTCATTTATGTTGAATTCATTATTTGGCTCAATCAAGGAATGCAACTAGTGAAAGAAGTCCAGAAAACTCCAACCCACTGTCTAAAAAAAGAGGCAGTCCAGAAACCTCCACATGGCAGATGGAAAGAACCGCACCAGTCATACAAAATCCCTCCTTTAAGACAATTTATACATTTAATTATGAAATGGTCAAATCACCCCAATACCACCCAGCACTGACCTGTTTAAAAAAGCCGTAGACTAATGCTACTGTCCAGAGAGTATTTTGGAGGTGATTCCGAATCCCGCGGGTCAAAAACTCATTCCACACAAACATGGTTTCATAGAGGACCTGGCCTTTCTGACTATCATACAAGTTCTTTTGAAGACTACGCATAACATGATATGAGTAGCTGAAAAAGAAGTCCTTCGTGAGATCCACCGTGCATAGAAGCTTCTTGTATCTAAGCCATCAAGGAAACACAGAATATCAAATTAACTACTTACCCTTACAAAAGTTAGACCAAAATGTTTAACTGGCAGGAAAAATAAAAGGATGAAAGGGAAAAAAAACATTTGACTGAATCATTAAAAAAATAACTTGTTTCCCAGTATAATCCTAACATTTTGCCCCAAAAAATTAAAACATGCAAAAGATTAAATTTTCCCTCCAAAAGCTGCAGAACTTCATCGGTCCTACCTTTAAATTCATGCAAAAAAAGAAATTACCATAATCAATTTGATGATCACCCACACAAACTTCACTTCAACTGTATAAAAATAGTTAGAAGAGGAACACTTTTAATGCTGTAGGCCTAACACCATTGATCATCATAATATTCTTGTATTCATGAAAATTATCATGTTCGAATTTGTACCTGTAAATGCTTCAATGTTGTATAACAATAAATATAACATGTTCAAAGCTCAATTACTAGTCCACGAGATTAGAGAGGCAAATAAAATATCTTGAAAACTATAATTTCTACAAAAGAAAAAAAAAAGCAGAAAAGAAACCTAGGACATCATGTCCTGAACAACATTTATGGTGTCTTTCATAA
Source organism: Melia azedarach (assembly GCA_028052125.1). Lineage (NCBI taxonomy): Eukaryota > Viridiplantae > Streptophyta > Magnoliopsida > Sapindales > Meliaceae > Melia > Melia azedarach. Next base: position 5,934,761 of record CM051403.1, read on the forward strand.
CTATCATTGACAATACATTTACACGTGGAATGGACAAAAGACCTGATCTCATTCTTAGAATTAGCAATGCTTGACTGAACGCTTGAATTCGGGAGAGGAATCATCTCGCTCTTGGTGACAGCATACACATTATGGCCACATATTGCACCAATCTGCCTTCTTTTTGTGATAATCAACATGTAGTATGGTCCCAAAAACTTAATAAACCCTAGAAAACACAAAAACACCATTAGCATTGCAATATCTACAATTATTTGAAAGTACAAGAATGGTGAATAAAATCAGCTCACCAATAATTCCATAACAAGTGGTAACGAATTTCAGTCCACCAGTTGCTAAGTTCCCCTCATGTATCCGCCTTAACAACTCAGAACATTCGCTCTCTGTATACGTGGTAGAATCTTCACGAATGTTTAGCTCTGAAGGATCTAGCCGGTCAATCTTTAGCACTCTCCAATATGTTCTGCTCTTGTCTCTTCCAATCATGTAAAACATCTGTAACATAAAATTTAGCAAGCAATCATCTAACTCCTCCATGATAGTCAAACAAATTGACCTGGAAGTTGAACTCTTTACAACATCTAACTATCTTATTTGGAAGCAAACAAATATTTGTAAGAATTTGAGCATCATATGAGACAAAATTGAAGAGATCACACAAAAGAAAGCTGAGAATAGAATTACCGATTGGGTCTCATACAGCCTGAATTTTTGCATACAAGGCAGCCGAGAGGAATTCTCATTTTCCGATGACGCCATAAGTTGACGCTCTCTCAATTTCTGAAAAATTTGCGGTTCAGATCTCCCCGAGCCACCGGCTCAGGGAATTTATCACAAGAGCATGCACCAATCGGTGAATTCTTTATAAAATTTACCTCAAATGATCACAGCCTTTACATATAATCGAGCTCGGCTGCTTCAAATACAACATCTCCAAAAAATACAATAACAAAAAACCTACCAAAATAACTGAAATTCGAAGACTGAAATTATACACTAATATCTCTTATTCGAGCTGCTTCTTCACTTGCATCTACAAATAATCCGAACACACACTAATTACGCGGCAGTCTCTGAATTCGTGATCTTCAATCAATCAAGAAGTTAATAGTTGTATATACAGGCAGAAACTAAGGTGTTGAAAATGGAAGCTTAAGATCGAGCATAGAAAGTGATGTTGGGAGGTTCGAGAAACAGAAAAAAAGAAAAATGTTTTCTGAAAACAAAAAGAAACTATAAGAAGAGGTGCGCTAAGCTAAAGCTATTATTGATGATGTTCTGTTATTTATTTATTTGTTTCTCTTTTTTTTTATTTATTTCTCTTCTTTGCTTTGTAAGATGTAGCTGTTTTTGTTGTTGTTTTTGTTTTTGTTTCCAAAAGAAAGAGAAGCAATGCTCAGATCCAAAAACAGCTTCAACAAATGAAAACCACAACTTCGGCGACCGCTCCATCCACACATTTTAATATTGGTAAAATAACATTTGCACCACTAAACTTTAGTAAAATAATGCATAAGGCCAGTTTTCTCAATAGTAATAATTTAGACCCTGCTCCTTTCTTTCATTCTGCTTCGAAGAATTTAGCAATAGAGGTGTGAAATTGTTAGGGATTAACATAGCTCGGGTTTGGCACAAAAACAAAAACAAGTATATATGATATGAAATGGGAATAAGATTGTGTTGAACTCACATTTTAAAATACGAAAATCAGATGAATAATTAATTAAATTTTTTAAAATAATTTAAAAATAAAAAAAATGTTCATATTAAATTCTTTAATAACTAATTGATTGATATTATAGTAATTTTAATTATTAAAAATTAAAAAAATTAAAACCCCACTAAACCAAAAGCCTAAACGAGCACAACAGAATACCACATAAATTTATGGATTGATTTAACCAATTATGTAATCATTTAGTACTACAAAAACTCGGCACGAAATGTGAATAGGTCTAAATCTTTCAAGCCAGGCTAGCACGGTGTGATTTACACTTAATTGTAACACATACTAAAATGTTAAGATTAAGAAACTTATTTTTGACTTATTATTTTGTTGAAGTATAGGGATAAAACTGCTATTATGCCATTTCTTTGTATTATATTACCTTGTGTTTCACTTATCATACATAAATATAATAAATAAATTAAAATATAATAATAACAATTATTTTTAATGTAATCATTATGGTATTATATAATAGTTGATTTTTCTATGCTGACCTGGTTTATAATTTCACCTGACCAACCAAACTATATTTTACCATTATTAATATGTTTACCTGTTCTAAATTATTTTTTAGTTCAACGTTTTGAATAATTCCCATTCGCTTTGCTTAAGAATAACATATTAGAATAATAATCAGTGGAATTTAATTACACCCCTCTTATGAAATGGGTGCGTAAAATTTTGAAATAAATTATTTTTTATAAAGAATAATAAAACTTATTTATTTTTTGTAAAATAAATAAAATATGTTATATAGATCCTTAATTCATAATTAGATACAATTTTTAGTTTTTCTAAAACCAATGATACTAGGAATAGATAAAGCCTTTTTTATTGCAATAATTTAGATATAATATTTAAAATCTTAGAATAATAAATATATGTTTGGTTTAATTTTTTTTAATGATAATTTTTTTTAAAATTTTAAATATTATTTGGTTAACATTAGAAAAGAATTTTTGAAAATAAAATATTTTTTTTCTACGAAAATAAACTCAAAATTTATGCTTTTAACGATAAAACTTCTTTAAATTTTTTAAAAGGTAAAATTATTTAAAATATTCATACATTATTTTAAAAAGTTTACGTTTTTTTTAAAATAAAACATTAAAAATTTATCTATTAAAATAATTACTTAAATTTTTTCAAAAGTATTTATAACAGCCAAACGTATTAATAAACTTTTATTAAAAACTCTACTTATAAAAGTATTATAAGTAAAAGATTTATTAAAAAAATTTTATTTAAAAAGTTATACCAAACAAATCTTAAAACTATATTTATAATGATAAAAAAAAACCTTCTAATATATCTTTTAATTACTCAAATTGTTATGAGTAATAAAATATTAATTTAATTTAACTATCAATTTTATAGATTATGATAAATAGCAATCAATTTATTTCATTAAATTTTTTTAGAAAAAATAAATCACTAGTTGTTTTCATTCATAATTTGGATCGAATGTTTTGAAACAATAAGAAAATCGATACTAGCTTAGCTAGGTGTAACCACCAAATAGAACGAGGTGACTAAAGACAAAATGGACATGACATGAGAAAAAGGTCTAGAAATCTTGACTAGCCAGCATTAATAATTAATATATTTGATGGAAATAGCATACGAAATATGATATTTAATAATTAATTTATTTTTAGGAGTCATGTTATAATATAGCTACTTTAACATACAACTGTATTTAGTAAGTACTTCAAAATGAAATTCAATTATTAATTGAGTAAAATCAACTGTCCATTTATGGCGTATTTTATTATAATCATTACATCTTGTTACTCGTTTGGTATGACTTCTTTACTTGCTAAAATGAATTTGTTAAATATTTTTTAATATCACATAAATATACATATAATTTATTGACATTAGGTCAAAAATTTACCTAAGTTGGGAGTATGCATCAAGTCTGGTATCACCCACGGAAATAAATTTGCAACCAAATTAAGTAAAACCTGCTCGTATTCATAAAAAATAATATCAAAATTTTTGCAACCGAATAATTAATAAATTTTTATTAAAAAACTCAACTTGTAAAATATGTACTAAAAAGATCCTTATTTGAAAAAATTATACCAAATAAACTATTACCCTATTTTGACTTCCTTTAATATTAACGAATTGTAATTTCAATATTAGAGTTATTGTGAAATAAAAGTATTATATGTCAAATATTAATGAAAAAATGTATAAATCTTATAAAATTAATGTTACTAAATATTTTATAAACTTTACTTTTAAAACACGGCAAAATTATTTTATTTTGCTTCGTAATATCAAAATAAACATTTAAATTATTATATTGTTTAATTTAATTTTAATAACATATATTTATATATATATAAAAAAAATCAGCAACCCTATTATTTGACATATATATTTATATTATCAGTAAATTATTGAATCTAAACACATTTAACGGTTGATATTGAATTTAATATATGTATTAATTATAACGTATTAATATATATATATATAATTACGAAGAAAAAAAGTAGATCTTTTTATATTATACCATCCAAAATAATATTTTGACTTTGTGAATCAAATTCAAGAAGAAAAAGAATCCGCAGGCCGAGGGAATCGGAGATAAGATATACAAAAGCAAAGAAGACTTGAATCAGTCGTCTCGAACCAAAAAACAGATGTGGAAGATGTGTAGATGTATGTATGTATGTATGTATGTGTGTGTGTGTGTAGATTGATCGGATAATATATACAGGTAGGTCGGTGAGGTGCAATGCAGTCATGGAATTAAAAGCAACATGAGTTTGCAAGAGGATGTTGGTTATGAGAGTTGTACTCACGACCAGCAATTTAATAACTGGCAGCGACAGATGCATGCAGTTCCCCCCACAAATCGATTGATTGCCATTAATTCAATTCACACCACTAATCTCTCTTCTCTTTTTCAACTGGATCATATCAACATCAAGATATGGATTGTATTATTGTAATCATTTTTACTCTAAAATAAAATTTGTTAATCTATTTTATAAAGTTTATTGGTACAAGAATGTTTTTTTTTTTTACAATATGCAATGCAAAAAAAAAAATTAAAATAATTATATCAAATTGTATTTATATAATAATGTAGTTTTTATTGATTAAACGATAAATTTTTTAATTTATAAAATAAAAATGACATACCTATATTTAATTTATTAGATTAATTAATTACATTAATTTTAAAAATATTCGTTAAAGTTTTAATATATTAGTACAATGATTCTTTTGATCCTATACAAAGGAAAAAAAACATTAAACCTCTAAAATTTGATAATAAATATGTACATGTTAAATATTTATTTTATAGCATATTTATTTTTAGTAAATTTTAGGGTTTAAGAATTTTTTTTGACTAACTATTATTGTACCGGATCACAAGAGTTATTGTATTAAGAAACAAGAATTTCATCATATACTTTTAAAACCACTAGATCTTATGTATATTTTTGTTTTCTTTTAAAAATGACTAATTACCTGATGCCACTATCCAATTATTTTTTTTTTTATTAAAGATAAGGGAGAAAGGCAGAGCCTAAATCATTTTAAATCTTTTTCCCTACCCCAAGATGATGTTTTGAAACCGAATAGCAGGCAAATTAAATTGTGCCCATGACCACTTCGACTAGCTCTTGAGTGTTAAAAAAAGAGATTATTATATCTATTTCATTAAATCTAACTATCCAATTGTTAATGGCTATATCAACACTTGAAATAAAAGTTATGATTATTATACTGTTATTTTTTTCTATAAAAGACACTATAAAGTCATATGTTGATTTTTATTTATGTAAAAAATGTAAGAAAGAATTTCACTTTGTCCTAATAATTTATTCTTTTATAATTTGAAATTAATAAAAAAAAGGTGTAAAAGTAAAAATACCAAAAAATCTAAAAAAATATTGTAGTGTAATTTATAAAAGTAATATCAAGGGTATAATGGTTGTAATGAAATTATTGTTAGGTGTAGTTAGTTCTTTTAATAGGCAAATATGATAAACATATATATTTTTAAATTTTATTAAAAGTTATGAATAAATAAATGATTTTATCTCCATAAAAGTTATTAGAGGATAAAATCATACTTTTATTTTATTTTAACTCAACTTAATGTTAGTTTGGTCAATGATGAAGTGAAATTAATTAAAATATTTTGGACTTGGATGATGAATATCCAAAATCTTGAGGATGTTTGTGAATATGTAAAACACTCTAACTAAAATGATACTTTTTTTTTTTGGAAACTTTAAGGACTAAAATGAAGATTTATGAGAAATATTTTGGATGTTTTTGATTAATATACGAAACAACTTGACTAAAGTTATATTTTCTAAAATCTTAAGAATTAAAGTAAAATTATCCCGTTTAACTTTGAAAATAATGTACGGTTAAAATCCACTTCTACTAAATAAATTTTAACCAGACGATGTGGAATGGAGTTAGAATTTTAATTATAAAAGATTAAAATGTATATATTTAAAATTTATATAGGTCAAATTATAAAAAATTTATTTGCAAAGGAGGTCAAACAGTAAAACAATTGTTATTCTTTAAACTCTTTTTTTTTTTTGAGGATTGGAAGATCAGGGCCACTTTAGGCCAAGGTGTAGCTCTATCTCTAAATATTTTCATTTTTTTATTAAAATTTCACTATTAATAATGGGGTTGTGATATTTCTAAAGGAGTGGGGGCTAAAATGTTAAAATTAACCAAAACTTTTCCAATATGTTATGTGTCTAAAGTTTAGGGACAAAAGTATTATTATCCGAACTCTAAAAGGTGCTGCCGCAAATAACAATTTTATGTTTGGTCAGGGGACGAGACGGGGTTAAGTTAAGCCGGAACTCCTACCAATTCTGACCTGTCGTTTTAGCATATGCCGTCAAGCAGCCGTAGCGTATACCATGTGCTCAATTATTGACCACATCTATTTTAATTAATTAATTAATTTAAATTAAGTAGATTGATTTCTGATTTACAAAAATCTCGTCACGAAGCACGTCGGAACAACTGGGGAAGTCAATGAATTGACTAGTATGATGTGTTTGCTTGCTTCTGAATTCTGATTTCATGAAATGCTTTGGGTCATACCTATACATTGCTTCATTCAAAATAACTATTAAATTGGAAATAAAATATTATTATTTCATCTTTGTGTTGAAGTAAATTGTTAGTTTAAATAATAATAAAGAAAACTTTTTTAAATATTTTTATAAAAATTATAAGAAAATACCCAAGCCTCCCTAATTCAATATAAGCGAAAATTAAATTTCAAATTTTTTGTATCACTTCAAGAAATTTTATTAGTTAAATCAACTAATACCCACAAAAACAAAATCTTGCACATTAACCTTATGATTCCTATTCTTTACTTACCTTTTGCTAATATCATAATGTCATTTCTAACAGTAAACAAGATTGTTAGAAACTCTTTTTAAATAATTTTGAATTTTTTTTTTACATTTTTGTAATTTAAGAGAGAGATATCTAAATTTTATCTATCTGTTAAAGTAAATTATTAGTTTACATAACAATGAAGGCAATTCTAGAGCCCGTTTAAGATTATTATTAAAAGAGACCAAAGTATTTTTTAGGAGCCAAAACCAAATATCATTTTAGATATTTGATAAAAAAAAGTTATAATAACTTGTGTCAAAATTACTTCATTTTACAGTAAATTTTAAAAAACAGAAAAAAAATTGCTCTTTAAAATTTGATTTTTAAAAGATAGTTTTGTTTATAAATATAATACTAAATATACTCATTTAAAATTATAAAAACTCAAAATTAACTTTAAAATAATTATTAAATTTTAACTTTAAATACAAATGAAATTGTTAAAAGTACAATACTTTTTGTCTTTTTTATTTTTTATTTTTATATAAATATTTACTTAAAATTAAATTTCATTTATCACTATTTATTATATATATTTTGATAATTAATAAATTATTTTAAAATTCACAATAATTTCAAATTGTGTCCCTTTTACATAAACTCTTATTCTGTTAAAACTACACATGATATTTTATTATATTAATTTTTTAATAAATATAAAAAAATTGTCGCCACCAGCAATTATTGATTTCATTAAATTCCAACTTCTCTGTTATGCAATAGTAGAGAAACTATGGCAACAGAGCACTGAAAGAAATTGACATATGGTATAATTATATTAAATAATTTAGACTATGATAATTTTTGACACGATCCATTAATTCAAGACGAAGTTAATGAGTTCAGATTAAGTTAAAATGATCTAATTAATAAATAAGTCAAAGTAATATAACACGATTAATAATTGAGTCGAGTTTAAATTTTGAAGTTTTGATACGTGAACACGTTTATGACATGATTAATTATTTAAATAATTATTTTATTCTAACTTATTTATAATTTAATGTATTTATTTATATTTGAACAATATTATAGTATTAAACATATATTTATTACTATTCAGAATATAATTTATTAATATTTTGATAGATAATATTATAAGTATTTAAGAATATATATTAAAAAAATATGTTAAACAAGTGATATGATTATTAAATGAATTAGGTTTAAATTAGTTTAACATATATTATACTTTTATTTGATATGATAAGAATATGACACGCTAACTCAGTTACTACTTCTAATCATTGTTACCCTTGAGTATGGGCATTATCATTTTATCATTTTGTTATTTTTATTTTTATATAATTTTATTTATTAATTTACAATATTATTACTTATTAGGAAGGGAATCGAGTGACAATTCGGTCAACCAAGGCAATTAATTACATTCAAGAAATTATGGATTTTACTTTCCTACGTAAATGGTCTAATATATTTCTGATAAATTTCTAAAACAGCCATGATTTTGTACCAATTTATCAAAATACCCCCTTCAATATTTTGCATCAAACTAGTCTAAATATTTCTTAGAACAAAATTATCCCTCACTGGGCATTATACACAAAATGTTAACTTTTCCTTAACTTTTCTCATTCCAACCACTTTCATTATTCAATCATTTTTCGAAAACATAAAATTCAATTCAATTTGTCAAATTACAAATGCATGCCAAAATCTTCCAAGTCACCACATTTCCAATAATATTGTCGGTAGACATAAAAGAGGAGTCAGACATTATTATCACATTGAGGTATAAAATTTGAAAATATATTTAAATTAATCATCATTTTAAAAGAATATAGAATTTGATTGGATTGTTATACTTGAAACATAATACGCATGATTTTTTAAGTGAAAGTGATTAGAGTTGAGGTTGACGATGATCTAGGTTAGTTTTCAAGTACACTAGCCTTAATTGAAAATGGTTTCTAAGTGAGGGTAAAAATTAGCTTACTCGAAAGTTTGAGTGTGGATTTACTTTATTTATTTAAATTATAGGAGAGTAGATCTGTTTCACGAAGAAAGTTTCCAACCGAAAAACAAAAATTAAATAATTTTTTGGTAAAATTAACATTTGCATCTTTAGTATTTAAATAATTAACAAAATATTTATATAGTTTAATATATTTAAATATTTTAGTCTTGTTTATTAGGGACTAATATGTGATATACACGATGATAATACTCAATTTTTTATTATAAAATAAATATATATTATATTATATTTTTTATCAAAACGACGTCTTTTTAAAAATATAATTAAGCACCAACATTTCTTGCTGCTGATATTTGATTTGGTCACAAATAATACATTTTTTATATTTTTTTTGCTGTTGAATTGTGTACAGCTTTAAATAACCTTTTATTTGTAGCGGATTAAAAATTGAACAAAAAAAAGACTAATTTTCTTATAGTGTGGGTATACTTGATGTTAGCATTTCAACTTTTTCTATGGAGCAACAACATTTTCTCAAACCTATTAATGGTCTTCGTTTACATGGTTTTTCATGGTACTAAGGTAATGTTTATTTTTTCTGTCTAAAATTTGAACATTACTAAAATATGAATTTGACTGAATTTGAATCTAATTGATAATTTTTTTTATTTTTAATGTTTGAATATAAATATTAAATTATTTATTTTTCTGAAAATAAAAAATCTGAAATTGATATGTTGACATATGTCTTAAAAATTTTTAAACTAATATATTAAGTTGTTGATTTATATAAATAGTAAATAATAAATTAATGGGTATTATTGATAAATAAAATATTTAATTTATTCAGATATTTATTCATTTAAATTTAAGTCAAATTTTTAACTTAATTATTTTAAAATATTTTAAATAAATATTAAGACATAAGTTAAAAAACAAACAGATTTTAGACATCTAAATAATTGATTGGTAGAAAATAATTAAAATAAAGTATAAATAAATATTAATTTACAAATAAATATTTTATATTATAATATTTATAATTATATTTAAATTTATTTATATATAACTAAAATACATATAATATAATAAAAATAAAACATATCATTTATAAATAAATTTATAATATATTAATAAATATTATATTATTATTGTACTAGAGAATAATATTATTACTTATTTTATTAATGTATGTTATATAAATATATTGTATTTGTCAAATTTTAAAGATTTAATAGCTATTTTTATTATTAATAAATATTTTTAAAACTATTATAATTAATCAATCTAACGGTTTAATAATCAAAATTTTAAAGACTTATTCACCTATTTAATAAATAAAAACTACAAAAAAAACTATTAAAAAAGGACTAAATTAATAATATATAAAATTAAAATATATTTGTTGAGTTCAGGACGGAGTAGGTTTCACCGACGGGCGACCGACCATCTGAATTTTCTTAGCATTAACAGTAGGAATATCGTATGGGGTAATAATATCTTGTGAACTTTGCTAAAATAATTAAATTGGACGTGATTTTCTACACTTTAACAATTTAGTCCCTATCTTTTGTTCTTCCGCATGCTTTCAACAACGTGGTAGGCACAAATTTCTACTATTTTTATTTGATACGGTTGTCAAATTTTAAGCGGTTTGACAAAAATGAAAATGACAGTAATCACAAAAAAAATTAGAGAAAATAGTATCAATAATATTATTAAATAAAAATTGTCCTTTATTTTAAATTTTTTTATCATTTTAATTGTCAACCTCACAATTGATAAATTATAAAATGAATATACACTTAATTTAAATTTATTAGATGAGTGTACAATTGACCTAATTATTAGTAGATTTAAAAATTAAGTTTACGTCTTTCTCACTAATTATTAAAATTAGTGCTATTAATTTATAAAATTAATTTTTTATTTTTTAATCTATTAAATTTTTAAGTATAAAATAGTTTATAAAACTCTTTCTCTTACAAATATTTTCTTATAACTTTGTTCTAAAATACTAAAAAAAGACATTTTAAACTTTGTTATAATTTTGAACTCTTGAATTTAACTTTTCTGTTAAAATTTTAAATTAGAACTTTAACGTTATGTGTTAAAATTTTTAATTAGAATGTCATCTTTAGTACCGAAGTTTTAAAAGTTAAAAAGTTTTGTACAAAAGGTTAAGGATATGGTTTGGTAGAGCTTTTCAAGTAGAATTTTTGAAGTAGATATTTTTATTGTAGAGCTTTTAGAAGTAGAGTTTTTAACATAAATTTATTAATTATTTAGTTATTATAAATAATTTTTTAGAAAATTTGAGTAATTATTTTAATAGACAGATTTCTAATATTCTATTTTTAAAAAATAACGTAAAATTTTTAAAATAAGTAATAATAGTTTAGAGAATTCTATCTTTTAAAAATATTAGAGAAACTCTATACCCAAAATCGAAATTTTGGGCTTCTTCAAGTAGAAAAAAAAAACTTTAAAAGCCCTTCTCTTGTGTTAACTAAATGATATCAAAAAATTTAAAAAAAGATTTTATCATTAAAAAAGTCATTTTGACTAATAACAACGCCAAACTAAATGGACACTAAGTAATCTTACATAATGTATTCTAACCAATTCCCAATTTTCTTCCCTTTATTTTTAACTCCAATAATTGATGGTTTTCTTTTTCTTTTTTCTTTTTTTTGATATACTACTTATATTTTAATATATTGAGTTACTGTATATGCAAGAAAATAAAAAGAAGGGATAATGTGATTTATCCCTCAGGACTTAGAGAAAAGGGAGATATTTCTTGATTTTTTAATTAATCTTAAATACTTCCTTACTTCTAAAACACTTGAGATACTAATATAGATATAAATTGACTATTTTAGCCTTACTATTCTAGATATAAATTGTGCTTATTTTTACTTTATAATAAGTAATATGTTTTAACAAATATTTAGATATAAGTAAAAAAAATAACTTTTAAATATCTAAATAATTATATTCAGACTTCAGTCGGAAAAAACAAATAATCCCTAAGAAGAAAAAGGAAGAACACAAAAATTTGTGACCATTAAATTTTTATTTTTAATTTTTCAACATCTATTAATCATTAATGATTACTTTGTTAATGTGTAAATTAATTCTCACTAATTTGAGTTAAAAAAATTGGCCCCCACTAAGTCATATTTACGGCTTCACCATTGGACATGACAAAATCCGTGCTATCTAAAACTTTTTTTATTAATCAAACATAATATATATATATATATATATATATATAATATAAGAGTTCTTTGGATAAAGTTTGAGTGATTTTGGGGTATATTTGACGTTTTTAAATTATTCTAAATTCGAGTAATAATAAAGGATAAAGGTTTTAGTGTGAAACACAAGTGAAGTTTCTGTCTTCATTTAAAATCTTTAAAAGAGAAAAAAAAAAGAAAGAAAACAATACATAAAATAGAAACCAAATGGATATATCATACATATCATCCCAACAGGTGGTGTTAATTAATTATTACGAGCAAAGTGAAGCATGAAGATGAGCTTTTTTTTAGTTTGCATATATAGGTAGGACTTAATAGAGTTACTGGAAATGGTCTCCTTCAGGGCCATCAAGAATATCGGCAAGTTTATCATGTAAGCTGAAGTTGAAGAAGAGATGTTGGAGATTGTACGGGCCAACAGAGAAAGGAGGTCCTTCCCATAATGCCTTAGCGAATTCCTGGTGGATGATTTCAGTTGGGTGAAATGAATCCCACCAAACGTGTTCATTTGCATTTTCACACAATTTGTATTCGCTGACTTTCTTGTTTCCACCGCATGTGAAGATCCCCCCATATGGACCATATCCGCAGCAAGCATTCACTGCTTCCTTAAACCCTACGCCAACCACCAGCACCCATTGATATTAGTATTGAGATTTTGATAATTAAATAATAAATAAATAAGGTTAGAAATATAATTTTCTATGTAAATTATTATATAAAAACCAAGTCATATGTTAGTATTGGGAAGAATTAGTAGTCCGATTTTTTTACAACTTCTTTACATTAATTTTTCACTCTTGAATCTAAGTATACTTAATAGTTAAGATTGAATATAATATGTGTAGTAGTTAATTCATCATAATTAATATACATATTTTATTTAATTTCAACCATTAAATGTGTTTAGATTTAAGGATTAATAATTGATATAAAAAAATATAAAAGATCTATCATCTTTAATATTTATTGATGAAAATTAAAATTAGTATAATTAGTAAAAATAAATAATATGGAATATATATAGGGTAAAGATTAAAAACCCTTAATTTTACACAATTTACATTATTTCTAAGTTATTGAATTTATAAACTTTCAAAAGATTATATTTCAGTGTACATTAATAATAGGGATATTAATTACATGTATAGTTAAAAGTGTATAGAATCAATAACTTTCTTTTTCTCTCTCTTTCTCTCTCTCTTTCTCTCTCTCTTTCTATATATATATATAACTTTTTAACTTTACATAACTTTTATATTATTTGTACATTATTGAATATATATATTTTCAATAATTAATATTGTATCTCACATACGTGTTATTTACAATACATTAATTATATATTAATTGTATGTGTTAGATTTGCTATTTAAAGTGTATAGATTCAATAATAGTTTATAAATGATTTAAAAAATTATGTAAAGTTAAAGGGTTATTAATTCTTTTCTTGTGTACATAGAGTTAGTTTGTGATTTACGAAATAATATAATATCACTGTACGTAAGAATTAATATAAGCTGTTAAAAAAATTAGAAAAATAGATATGTGTGTTTCATCATAAACGATGCAAATTAAAGTGTTGTGATACTGTATAACGACTATAACAAAATTAGGGTTTATGAAGATATAGAATATATATTTTTTGTTAGTTAAAATGATTATAAAATTCACATTAAATATCTTCATAAATTATTTGGTAAGCTTATCTTTTTAACAACAATTCCAAAAGAGATCTAAGTGAGCAATTAATGATGAGATAGAAAATTAACATACCATACTTGGAAGGATGATTTATTCTATCATCAAGCCAGTTGTAGAAATTGGAATTGCAATACTTGAAGTCTTTCAAAATATGTTCAAGGCTTGTGAGCACTGCTTCTAAACCATTATTATGTGCAAGTGCTAGAGCAGAAGCTGCTTTAAAACAACCATCTTCATTATTCTCTTTGTTGGGATTCAGAGCTCTAAGGGCAGGCAAGCAACCCAGTGGAGATAAGCTAAGAAATGCAAATTTTCTGCCTCCTTTTTCATACAAAACCTAATTTTTTTAAAAAAAATTGAAAAAGGGTGTTCTGAATTAATACTTGTTTTTTGAAAAATTAATTAGAAATTAATTAAGCTTTTACTTACTTGGATTGCTTGGGTCAGGTTTCCAATCACCATTCCAACATATGTTTCTGGGATATAAAGTTCTTGCATTTTGGGATTGCCTAAGTATCCACCCATATAATCATTGCTTCCAATACTAATGAAATAAACAGCTTCTGATATAAGTTGCTTTGCTTCTTCTTCTCCCAACTTTTCAATCAAGGACTTTTCTACCGCTTCAAAGTTCTTCAATTGTGTGGGAAGATCAATCGCCTATATATAATATGCATGGTAAATAATATTATTTACTAGCCAGTCCCAAATTATTAAACACATTAAATTAAATTTCACGTAAATTTTAGATTAGAAGTGGTAAATAATACACCATATTAAGTTGAATCGATTTATAAACTCAACTTTATTTGTATTTAATTTTTAAAAGTCCTATACATCGTAACTCATAAGCCTATTAAATTTGTACAATGTTGCGTTGCATTTATTTTTTTTTCTATTTTAAAATTTTAAATTCTTTTAAACACTTTTAGTGAATTAAAATTATCAAAATATTACTAAATTTGATTTTTACACAATTGTTACTGTATATTTTTAATTTTTTAAAATCTTTGAAACTTTTTAACTAATTATTTGTCATAACCCACATATTATTCTATTGAAATTTCGTGCTTAAAATGTAATTTTGACCTTAATACAAAAGTTCAGTTTGACCTAACTCATAAACCTATTAAATTCATGCAATATTGTGTTACACTCCGTTTTTCCTATTTTAGAGTTTTAAGTTTTTTTAAAAGATTTTAATTGATTAAAATGGTAAAAAATTACTAAATTTAATTTTTATACAAAATTATCATATATTGTTAATTTTTTTAATTTTTAAAATATTTTAATTAATTATTCATATTTTTGTGTGAACATAAATACTATTCTATTAAATTTTTGTGAATCTAATCTTAATAAAAAAGAATCTAATCTTAATAAAAAAGAATCTAATCTTAATGTAAATTTAATTTTAACTCAAAAGTTTGGTCTAAGTTATTAGCTTATAAGCGTATTAAATTCATGCCATTTTGTGTTGCACTGAATCTTTCTCTATTTTAGATTTTTAAATTTTTAAAAACTTTTATTTGTTAAAAATCATCAAAATATTAGTAAATTTAGTTTTTTATACAACTAATTACTATGTAAATTGTTAATAATTTTATTTTTTAAAAATCTTTTAACTAATTATTCATTTTTTTTCATGCACACACTATTCTATTGAATTTTTGTGCTTAAGATGTGATTCATGTGAATTCAAAAGTTTGGTTTGACATAACTCATAAGTCTATTAAATTCATACCATATTATGATGCACTTGCCTTTTCAAGTTTTAAATTTTAAAATATTTTTTAAAAATTTTTACTTGATAAAAATATTAAAATTTATTAAATTTAATTTTCATACAATTGTCATTACGTGTATTATTAATTTTTTAAAATAATTTTTCATATTTTCATTAATTTTTCATATTTTCGTACTAATTCACATATTATTCTATCCAACTTTAACGTGAATCCAATCCTAATTCATGTGAACTCACATGCCGTACGTTCCAAGCTACAAAGCCTACGATTTTTTGTGACAGATTGAATCCTTACCAAACCCTGATTGGTTTCAGGAAGCACACCCGCTCCACCAGAAGCAAAGTTAACACCGTTACTGTAATCCACAGACGGCTCTAAAAACGGGGGAATTAACGGCAGCTTTGCATATTCAGCTGCACGCATATAATTATAAACATAAAGTTAATAACATGCATGTATATTCATACTCAGACGGTACGGTAACGGAGTCTCGAGTGATAAATACCAATAAAATCAACGATAACGCGGCCGTCAGAGAACCGTCCGGTTGGTTTATCGAAGAATCCATTCTGTCCGTAGGGCTTGAAATTTGCTTGGTTTTCAGGAATGGTGTTTATGTAATTATTGTTTCCAGGATCCACCGTCGAGTCTCCGAAGATAAAGAAGGCAGCTTCTGAAGCTCCGACGGTAGTTAACAGTAACAGGATAGCACACAAGTATTCTTTTACTAGGCTTCCCATTGCTATTGCTATTACTTGATTATTGATAACTGAATTAATAGATTATGTATATAAATTTTCATAAATCTTGTTTAAGCAGGTGATTATTTCAATGCAATGCTTTGGTTTTATTTGAGGAATATTTTATTGGTGATTTGTTGTATTTAATTACTTTGACAATGAAGAAAATTTTCTTATTATTATTATAACGATAATAATAATAACAATTATTAATTATTAGTTAATTAACTAGCTGCTCATTGTATTCTTCGTTACTCTAATTGTCCTCTAATTAGGAGAACCTTCTAGCCCATGATAGAGAACTTAATATAGAGAATTAGGTGTGACCATTTACTTATGACGTTTTGAGAAATATAAAGATACCATTGAACCAAATGAAAGTTAGTGAAACCCATTATTTTTACAAAATGAAATGGTCATTTTGCCCTTCATTACCCTTTAATATTAACCTAGCCCTAATTACCTTTAATACCACATTGATACTCATTGCCCCAATTCAAAGTTTGATATAGTTGGAATTAATGAAGAAATAAAGATTTTAAATGAAAATCCCATTAGATATAATTTATATAATTTAAATGAAAATCCCATTAGATATAATTTATATAATTCAAATGAAAATCCTATTAAATGTAATTTATTCTGTTTTAGGGTATTATTGATGACTTGTCAAAAAATAAAGAACATTGCTGAGTATTGTTTAAAAATTAAAATTATTTATGAAGATTGTCAATAAAATAATAATTAAAACTGAAAATTACCTTAAAAATAATAAAGGTTGATTATTTGAATATTTTTTTATTAGGATTAGGGAAGAATCAAAATGGCACATTATTAATGAAATTTTTTGCCAGCTCTCTGTAAAATACTCATTTGGACAATCCAATCACTCTTTTAATTTAAAAAAAAAAATACTATCTTTATTAATATACTACTTCTCATACACATACACATTCATCTTTGATCCATAATAGGGACTTAAGTAATACTTAAGATTTATTAAATAAATCGATATGAAGGAAGCAAAATGAATTATTTTATGAATAAACAAATGGTAATGAATTTTTAATGGTGAACTGAACAAAAGAGGAGGGGGTAAGTTATTGTTTTAAATTTTATTTTATAATTTTAATAATTATCGTGTGGGCACTTGGCCTTACAAAATTATAAGAACACCATTTTTTTCTTTTTTTTATTATTTTTATTTCTTTTTAATTTTATTTTTTAATATTAATTATTAAAATTATTGGATTTATACTATATATTTAGTTTTATTTTATTTAAAATATTTATTATATTATTTTTAGGGGATCAGGTCGTATTTTAACAAATTAACGATGTGAATATACAACCCAATCCACTTTAAGCGGATTTCAAATTTTTAAATTCAAGCCGATCCATTGATTCACCAAATCCATGAAATAGGGATTGGATCAAATCGGATTGGATTTTGAACACCCTTAATTTAGTAAATACAAAATATTCTTGATAATTAAAAATTTAATTCTTGATTTACGATGAACAATTTCTTAAACAGTAATGCTAGTGATACTATTACAAAAAGCGTTCAACAAATATTTTTATGATACCTATGGTGACATCAACGAATAACAGTTGATGGCAGTCAATGATAACTAATAATGGACAACAAAATTTTGAGAAAATTTTTAGTGATTGACATAGATAATTTTATGTTATTTATTTATTAATAAAAATTATTATATATAATTAAATAATAAAAAAATAAGTTTTATATAATTGCTATTTTTGATGATTTACAAAGTACAATGACACACCAAACTAATACTATACACTAATGCAATTTGTTACAATATAATACAATACTAATGCAATTTGTTACAATATAATACAATCCATTATAATAAAATACATTCTAATAGATTTTATCAGACGCGACCTACATGTATTATTCAAGATATAAATCATTTTGTTTTAGCTAAAATAAGATACAACTTAATGGGCAAAGATACTAAATTTTGTGTAAAATCTTATGGGTACCATGCTGGAGATATAAAATTATCCTGCGAGCAGGAGCATGGATATAAGTTGGAGAAGGTTTGGAATGAGAAATTTTGCAGAATCATTGCCAATGCTAATTTTGCTTCCATCAGCACAAAGTTTTGTCCAATGAAAAATCGAGGACCCAGCCGAATGAGAAGAATGCGACTTGATCGTTCTTTGTTGCCTTTGAAATGCGTTCGGAAAATCTATTTGGGTTGAACTCTTCTGCATCATCAGCCCAATATTTTGGATCTCGATGAACTGAAATTATTGGTAATGACAAGATGTTTCCAGGTGGTAGAACAATTTCTCCTTTGTTTCCTTCACATTGATTCGGGTAAGCAAAGGTACTGGTGGATATAATCTAAGTACCTCGTATAGAATTTGGATCACCACTATCATCAAATTTGGGGACTTTACTCCCAGAAACTTGAAAAACTTCTGCTGCTGCACGCTCTTGCCAATATGGATGAATACTTAACAAGACCATTGTCCATACAAGCAAAGTTAAAGTAGTCTCCTGCCGAGCAACATAGAATAACTTTTATTCCTCAGTAACCTCTTGGAGACTCATCCAGCTTCTTTTTATTGGACTGCTTTGTAATTTGATTCCATTAATAGACCCAACAAGTCGTCGTTTCTTTTTTTTTCCAACTCTCAGTGCCTCTTTTATTTATGATACCTTTGATCAGTTTTTGCAGCTCATTATAATTGTCTTGAACCTTTCTATTTGTTGCAGTAGGCAAAAACCTGCAAATGAAAATTTCCCCAAGAGTAGATCAAAATTTGGCTCGTGAAACTGTGTTTTTACCTATAAAAATACTCTCTTTTCACATTGTCAAATAAAGCAGTTTTAGGTTACTTAGAATTTTACACCTTTTCTCAATTTGAAAAGTACAGTAGATAAAAACTGAAGTTGGTGTTTATTACCTCCATCTTGGTATGTAAACCTATTGCAAAGCTTCTAGAGCTAGAAAAAAGTTGCTTTATGAGGAGTTCAAATATTTGTCTTCCTTCTTCAAAATTGCTACCAAATGCTGTCCGAGAAATCACATCGGCTGTCAAAGTTTGAACATGAGGCCACACACTTAACTCACATGATTCTTTTTCTTAGACTATTATCTGTAGCCAATAATTTATAGAATATGCGTTTTTATGAGTGCGTATGTGAAATGAAAATTATAGATAGAATTAAATCTTTAACTTATCGAGATGGAAAGCTGGGTTGGCAATTTTTCTAACTTTAAACCATTGCTCGCCCTCGTACCAGACCATCCCATTAACAAACAACCTGCCAGGAGGGCTTCTCCGAAATTTTTGAAAGATTTCATGCTTATACAAAATCTCTCTTATCAAACTGGGATATGTGATGAATATGCTTGGTGTTGGACCAATCCACATAAAAGAATTCTTACCTGAACTTTTCAAAAATTAATCAATTAATAATTTTGCTCTCTTTTATTATTTTCTAAAAGAGTATAAATTTCAACATCTTCAAATCATGCTCAAGGTACATGAATGTGAATGTAGATTCAAATAACAAGCATCTTGTATCAAGAGTTCATACTAGTTAAATTAACAAGTCCTGATACTAGTTAAATTAACAAGCCCTGGTCTCTTTGGGTTATTTTAGGATGTAACAAACAATTTGTTCTATTTTTTATTTTTCAGTTTATCTTTAGTGGGGTATTGAGACCTCTCAAGCCCTAAGAATTATGCGTAATTATAGACAATCATAACACTGTTCGTATAGAGTTAAAGAGAAAATTTTGGTGGGCAACGCCTTTATTGGGTAGTGAGTTGAAAACATAATCGATCAATTTCTACACAAGCGGACAGGTCTACAGAACATGAAAGTTGTCGTGTCTTTTTCTACTGCCAGTCAAAGTGGGAATGGGGATCGTTGCTAGAAACACAAGGAAATCATAAGAACAATTTACAAGAACCTGTTTGATAGTTCTTCAAATGAAATCATGTCAATAATTTTCAGTTCTTGTATATACACATAACACATATCCATATATGTATATGTCTACACAGATGAAGAAAGATTAATTTTAGTTTACTACTACTTTATTATTAATATAATTCATGCAACCAGAAAAATAAAACAGCATCGGAAAACACAAGTCAGCTCAACCATCGACCAAAAAGATCGTTGATCCTAGAATTGCAGTAATCAGAGGATTATTTGCAACGAGGGTATGTACCGTATTTGCTGATAATATGATGCTCGAAAGGTAGAATCCGTGACGTCATGTCATCGAAAATGCTAATGGATCTGCTCGATGCTGCTGTTGTCATTCTGGAAATCTCTTTGATGTCTCCATAAAAGAGTATGTAGGAGGAGTCGCAGGAGAAACCCTGCTGTCTAAGCAACTTTTCTAGCTTCTTCGGCTTTAACCATAACCAATTCAGTAGCTTCCACACATATATTGCTAGAATAATGGTAGCAAAAGCAAAGGAGAAAGCCATGGACCAAACTGATGAAATCTCCATTTTGATTCAAGACAAATAGAGGAGAAGATGCATGGATTCAAGTCCTAACTGTTAAGAGAGAAGGATTAGTCATTTAGTTAATTTGGTTGCTAATCTAATGATTGTATTTTCTGGTTTATCAGTTATTTAGCTTGAGATTATCTTTGCCAGCTCTTAGGGACACCTATATAGGCTAGCTCACCCTTTATAGCTGTACCAAAACCTTCTTAGGTCTTCTAAGAATAATTGGAGTCTATATATACTCCCTTTCTATGTATTGTTGCTGTGCTGAAATCAAAAGAAATAATTATCATACTGTTATATTTTTATTTTTTAACTTGGTATCAGAGCCGTAATAGAGTGTTAACCAATCAACGGATAACAACTCTCCAATTTCTGCCTTTACCATGAATACGGATAACTCAAACAAGCATTACTTTTTTTGTTCCTGTCAAACTTGATAGAAACAATTTCTTGATTTGGAAAGCTTAGGTTCTTCCAACTATTTGTGGAAATGACCTAGAGACTTTCATAGATTGATCAAAGAAAGCACCTGATAAGTACCAAGTTACCATTGATGAAAATTATAATGTGCTTACAAATAATAATCCATTAACCGTTGCATTAAATATAATTTAATAATATATTTTGAAATCTTTAATAAATAACCTTTTTAAAAATACATATATAATAATTCTATATAGTTTTAAAAATTTATAATGATAATAATAATTTTAAATTCAAGTTATTATACAGAATTTTATTGATTATAAAATTAATTTATAATGATAATAATAATTTTAAATTCATGTTATTATATAAAATTTTATTGATTATAAAATTATTTTAAAATTTTAATGTAACAAAATAATTTTAATTACTATAGAATTATTATATATGTACTTTATAAGGGTTATTTATTAAGTCTTAGAAAATATATTATTAAAATATATTTGGTGTAGTGATTAAAATATTATTTTTTTATAGGTTATTGGTTCGAATTTTAATAAAATTATTTTATTTTACAATTTAAAATAAGAAGATTTGAGTATATTTTGGTAAAGTTACTATTTATCTATTAGAGAAAAATATTGTAAAATAATTTTTATCTCTTTTCATAAAATTTTCATTAAATTAAAATTTCTACAAACTTAATTAAATCAAAACTTCCACAAATCTCAAGGAGATATGTGGAAAAAGAGCATGCAAGTCCCTTAAATTTGGTCAACCAGACTAATTGCTTTAATCGGTAAAGTGTCTAATAATAAAGAATTGTACATATAACTGTATAATATTTAAAAAAAAAAAAGAATTGATTAATCCTGGCGGTTTGTTAGTGTAATGGCTCTTATGAACTTGTCCGATGGTAGTCAGTTAAAAATTTAATTGTTAGACCCTAAAATTTGGTAAAAATAAATATAATAGTAGTAGTATTAATTTTATAATATATTGAGAGTATAACATTTATTAATTTTATTTTATAATATATTTACTATATAATATTAATTATACATAATAAATTGAATAAAATATAAATTTATAAGTTTATTTATATTGCAACATATTTATAAAACAATGTTTACTATTTTATTATAATTTAAATAAATATTTGTAGAATCATTAAAATCAATTAGTCTAATAAATTGAATAGAACAAGAATTGTTTGGCTTTATTTTAATAATTAATTGTCTAAATTTATTTATTTATTTTTTATATAAATTAAAGACAATTTTAACATATTTCTATTAAGCAGAGTTTTTTTTATTTTTTAGTATATTTTTATTATATATGGTTTTATAAATATATTTTAGAAGTAAAATTAAGAATAATTGAGAATTATTAAAAAAAAAAAAAGCTATCTACATGTAAGTTTCGTTGGTTTGCAAAGAGAGCGCGAGGCCTCTTTGGGTGATTACACGTGGTGGCATTGCGGATCTGGGAAAAAGCCCTTTACCCCCTTGAGGTTTTTCTTAAGTACCCACATCCCCCTTATATTTTAAAAAATACTCTAGAAATCCCTGCCATTTGCTGTGCCAATCTTAAAAAGGTTACTTCTAGGGGTAAAAATGTACTTTTTTATTTAAATTTAATTTTAATTCAAAAAAATGCTCATTAGTTCAAGGTAAATACCCACTCCCTCCCTCTAATTAAAAAATGCCCTCTATTGTTATTTTGGAATGTTTTTTTAAATAAAATAACTTAGTTCATTAAATTTTATAATTATTAATAAGTAAAAAAAAATAATAATAGTGATAATAGTGATAATATTTATAATAATAAAATTTAAATTATTTTAAATTATGAATGATTGTACAATAATATTTTAAATTATAATTTTTTTATATTAATAATAATTATTTCAACATAAAATGAGTATGTTTATAATAAAAATAATTTTACTAGAATTAATATATTAAAATTTTAAAAGAGATTTATTGTAGTAAAAATAATTATAAAAAGTAAGAATAAAAATTAATTCAAAGCTTATTAATATAAAGAAGACCCAAAATGGTTTGTTCTAACATGTAATGCATAAATGAAAAATAAAAAGTAAATTTTAATTTTATGTTTGTCCTAATTTGCTATAAATTAAAAGAATAAAAAATTCAATACAAAATAAAGAAATAATTTAATTCAAAAATAAAATTCTGCAATAATGCCTTAATACCACCAAACTTTGTTTTTTTAAATGTTTAATTATTTAATTTAATTGAATTCAATTAAATATATATTTTATAATTTAGAATCATTTGACACCCTTACATTTTTTTCTTATATAATATTTTTCTCTCTATCAATTAATTTATAAATATATATTTGTCTTTTATATCACTATGTTCAAGACTAATTTAACAAATCTATCATTTATATTATTTTTATAATCCAATAAATTGTATAAAATCTGCAGTGTGGGACTCGTATCTACCTCTAAGGACATAACAGTAATTACAACCAAAATCTAATTTTCTAATGTGGACGGAGCAAACGATAGGGGTCTCAAGGATATTTTTTAAAATATAGGGGGAAATTGGGTACTTATAGTAAACCCCAGGGGGATAAAGGGAATTTTCCCTTGCGGATCTCTGTTTACAGTTTACACGCCATTTTCTGGGTAATGTATTAGAAGGAGGGCATTTATGTAATTCGACATTCACTCTAAATCCTCTCTTCGTTCAATCCTTTTTTCTGTAAAATCCCCTTTTCAATTCAATGATACTCAAAACCCTAACGAAATTAACGAAAACAATATAAAATTTTATCAATGACTTCTACGAAGAAACATTACAAAGAGAAAACCGGTCGACGAAAGTAAGAATTGGTTGTAAGTGTCGTTAACTGATAAAACAATTTGGTGTGGTTTTCTAAGAGTTGCAAAATTTGTGCAGAGAGGAGAAACCGGAGGAACCGGAGCAACCGAAATATCGGGACCGAGCCAAAGAGAGAAGAGAGGATCAGAATCCTGATTATGAACCTACAGAATTGGGTTCATTTCATGCCGTTGCTCCTCCCGGCAACGTTGAGATCCGGTTATACCCCCAAAATTTCCTTTTCTTCTTTTTACCGAATTTAGCGGTTTTTATTTTTTATTTTTTTCTATACATTTTTAACAGTTGGATTCATATGTGCAGGTCTGCTGATGCGCACAAGTTATCCATCGAAAAGAGCAAGTATCTTGGAGGTTAGTGTTACTATAATTGTTTGTTTGTTTGTTTAGCTTTTAATTGGCATGGGTTTCTTTCTGTAGAAATTTGTATTCTTTTAGTGGTTTTCATGTTAGGGTACTTGGAAAGCTGAGTTATTGATAGAACCAATCAATTTTTTTCAAAGAATATTTGAATGCCTCTTTACCCTCTCCCAGATGGGGGAACAAAATCCTTTTAAGAAAAGTGCCTGCTTCTCAATAAAACTCTCCCAACTGTTCATTAGATTACAAAGAGCCAAAACGACTCCCAAATGCACCCTTATAAATATGTAATTTCACAAATGGGAAAACTTGTCTGTGTTGGAGTCTTCATTCAATGCGATTTTTGGGCTCCAATCAAATTGATCACGGGTTGTTATGATGTGTAAGAGATTTCTTAAGATTTGAGTGAAAATTTGATGATTACCTTTTGGTGACTGTTAGGAAATGGAGTTTTTTATGTTACTTTCTAAACTATTTCTTGCTAAAATATTTGATATTGTTCAGGTGATGTGGAGCACACTCATTTGGTCAAGGGGTTGGATTATGCACTGCTTAACAAAATCAGAAGTGAGATTGACAAGAAGCCAGATGCTGGAGATGATACTGATGGAAAGTCTAGGTAATAAGTCTTATATGATGGGTGTCGACTTTTTGCATTTGTTGAGAAATGGTCAAACTTCTGCCTTTGGCATCTAGAACTTATTGATAGGTTAGGTGTATGCACGATGTCTTGCATCTTCTGTTGGCATTATCTTTTGCTTTATAGTCTCTATTCAGTAATATGTGGCTGTAGCAAAAGTGTCAAGCATTATATTGATATAAAATAAAGTAATGATGCACACTTTGGATTATGATTTTGAGTTCATGGTAATTTATAGCACCATATTTTATGTATGAGAGAATGACCCAGGGATGTGAAATTTTCTCAAGCTTTACCATTCTATTACTTGTGTTATTTTCTTTTACATTTTGGTTTATTGACATTTGATTGTCATTTTCTGACAGAACTCCAAAAGAAGACCAACAATTATCATTTCGGACTGCAATGGCTAAGGTGCATTATTAAAAATGTTATGGCTATGGAAATGTTTTTCTGATCTGGCTATAACATAGAAGTCTTTTTGTCTATGGCTTGCATATATTGTTTTGTATTTATGTCTTGTTTCCCCTTTTCAGTCAGTGTATCAGTGGATAGTGAAGCCTCAAACTAATATGAAGACAAATGAGATGTTCTTGCCAGGTCGAATGTCATTTATTTTTAACATGGTACGCATCTGTGTTTCTTTTCTATGTTTATTGTTCTTATAGCAGACATTGAGCTGTTCTACTTAATCTGTGGTCATTGTCAACATTGTGGCCTGGTGTATGTTGGTTCTTTCAAGATATAAATTTTATCATTTGAGCAGAAAGAAGCACTATGGGCACTTCCCTGGAACTTGCTTGAGAATGCTTATATTGTTGGACTTTCCACTTTTTCAATGTCTTTCTTTGTGCATAGGTTTTAGGAAGTACAAGAAACTTCTATGGATGTTTGGGCTTTTAGGTAGAGCTTATTTTTGTTTTGCACTGTATACGCCTTGCTTTTGAGGCTGTTTGCCTCTCGTATTTTTTCTGGAGGAGGAGGCACCAATGTGAATAGGATATATTGTATAGTGCTGTTATTCTTCGGCTCCTTCAGTTTCTTGTACGGTGTTGACCTTATATATGTATGGTGCTTCATCCAGATTCATGAAATTCTTGACCAGTGACACTCGGGTTTATTTCAATTGTGCTGTCCCTTGTGCATGGTAACATAGAAATGAAAATGGTTTTTAAAATTTGCTGAAAGCCATCTCTGAAGAAATGTATTATAACTTTTGTTATTTAAACTACAAATATTCAACTGTAATGTAGGAACTACTAGTATACATGTGCTCTTTTTTTCTGATTATGATTGTTGAAGATGTGAAGCTAATTTTCTCGTACTGACTGTATTTTTTTTTTCTTTGCATTCTAGGAGGCAGGACACTCGAATGATATACCAACCACCTTGCAGAGGAGTAAAGCTGATTGTCCTGTTCCAGATGTATGTTGACTTTTTGGTATCTCTTGAATCCTATTTTCATTCTAATGCCATTTATTTTAGCTAATTTGGGTTTCTATTTATTGTACAGGAAATGGTTACAGTCAGCGTTGATGGTTCTGTGTTAGACCGGATTGCTAAAATTATGACATACCTTCGGCTTGGATCATCTGGGAAGGTTCTCAAGAAGAAAAAGAAGGAAAAAGACGTGAAAGGTGATGATTCTTTTTCAAATTACTGTCATAAATTTGCAGGCATCAATGTTTCGCGCTATATCTATCATTATTTCTGTGTGCTGTTTGGAAACCATGAATGTACTCTGCTCAAGTTTTTATTTAAAAAATCTCAGTATTTATTGCAAATTTGTGGTTGATTGTCTAATGCTTTTGTTTGGCTGGTAGCATTCCCTGTTTGGCTAAGATGGAGAAAGAAACCAGTCTTGTCATCTATATTGAAAGTTGTGTCATGCTGTTCTCATTCTTTATTACATTCATGTTAGCATGTCACATTTTTTTTATTTATTTGTGCATTAAAGTTGTTTTTTCTCATTGTTGCCTAAAATTTCAATTACAGGAAAGATTTCAACTGTTGGTAATGAATATGATGAAGAGGATAAACGATTGAAAGCTAATGATGGAATATCTAATAGTAAAACTGAAAGAGAGATTTTGCCACCACCTCCGCCACCTCCCAAGAAAAATCAGTTTGATTCGAAAGAGAAACAAGGGCCAACATTTGCTAGAGCAGAAGAAGAAGATATATTTGTGGGGGATGGCGTTGACTATGAGGTTCCTGGTAAAGACATGGGCCAAAGCCCTATTTCTGAGGATATGGAAGAGTCTCCTCGAAACAAGGAAAAAGTTTCCTACTTCTCTGAACCTGCTTATGGCCCAGTCCTACCCACTGGGCCGCCTGAGGGCTGGCAACAAATGGTATGTTGATCCCCATAGTCATTCAGCTTTCCAGTTTGTAAGCAAATGGTGAAGAAATTGAAACTTTTGCCACAAGGATCAAATGCAGGGAAGCATTAACAAAAATAGTCTTCTAATTTTAAGATTACATTCTTGACTAATTTTGCCTTGGTTGAATTGATTAAGCCTGTCTCTTGTGCTAAGTTTACTTTTTCCTATATTCTCTTATTGACTCTGATCAGAATGGATATGATGGCATGCAAGTGCAAGCTTTGGCGGGTGGCTATCAAGGAGAGTGGCAGGACTATCAATATGCTGAGCAATTGGCTTATCCCGAACAATACCTCCAGCCAGAAATGCAGACTTATGATATGCAAGCGGGTGTAAACATTCCACAAGATCCACGCTTCATGACACAAGAAGAGAAGGACCGAGGCTTAGGTTCTGTCTTCAAGCGAGATGATCAGAGGCTTCAACAATTGAGAGAGAAAGATGCCCGAGAAAAGGATCCTAACTTCATCTCTGAGAGTTATTCTGAATGTTACCCTGGTTATCAAGAGTATAACCGTGAAATCGTGGACAGTGATGATGAAGATGATTTGTCAAAGATGGATATGGGTGGAAGGGTAAGTATTCCTCTCTACAGGGAAAAGTAGTTTGACTTTATATTTTTTGGGACTCCTATTCGATCAGTGTGAGCCATCAAATACTACATCCCTAGCGAGTGAGAGGTTTCGTTAGTTCAATATCATGTGGACTCCCTAAAGTGTAGACAGATTTTGGGCTTAAAGCTCAATAACAAAACCATGGGGAGCTATGTGTCCAAAGTGACTAATATCTACACTAGCTAAGGCATCTTGCATAGGCACAGGCAGCACCCATCATTCTTTTGCTTTTTTCAACATGGGAAATTTCTTATGTATTAAAGAAAATAAGAGCAGTTTTTAACAGTGTCATCCGCTTTAGTGCTTTTAACCCCATAGGCATAAAGGAGCTACTCAAGGCTTGTGTGGAGCTATGCTTAGTGTGAATAAACCATATTACATAGATAACCTCTTATAGGTGTGCTGGAAATAATAGCTGGTGTAATTACATTTTCTAAATACTTCTTGACAGGCAAAGGGTCGTCTTCATCGCTGGGACTTTGAAACAGAAGAGGAATGGGCAACATACAATGAGCAGAAGGAAGCCATGCCAAAGGCTGCCTTCCAGTTTGGTGTGAAGATGCAAGATGGTCGAAAAACACGGAAACAGAACAAGGACCAGAAACTAAATAATGAGCTTCACAAGATCAATAAAATACTTGCAAGGAAAAAGATGGAGAAGGAGAACGGTGAAGGCGGCCATTACGATGATGATTTACAACCTGGGAAGAAGCCAAGAATATGAAGTTTGGTAGTTGATTGACACTATTATGTAATTGGAAAAATATTCATCTGTATCTTAGAACTTTGCAATATTTCTTAATTATTTTGAATGGGAAGAATGGTCTTCTATTTCTGTTGGAAGAAATACCAGAATACAAAGTAGGTGATTACTTATGTTGTTTTGGGTTATGCATGTTTATAGTATTAATAAATTGATGGGTAAATGAATGCAAGTCTTGTTTAGATAACAGTCTGAATGAAGAAAACACTATTGTCAATTATGGTTTTACTGATTTTGTAGTATGAACTATTATTGGTAAATCCGTAAATATGTATCATACACGGGTGGGTGATGTAGTTTAAAGGTACTGAAATTGAAGACAATCTGTAAAGTTGTTAGTATGCATTATTAGGCAGTAATACAAAACCAACTTGTTTAGTTATACTCTTTTAGTAAACTTAGTTGCAATCTCACAATATGTCAGTAATTACCTAGGATAGGAGATGTGCTATAGTCTACAGCAGTAGGCAGATCTCTGTGTTGTTATCTCATAGAATGTATGCTCCTAATAGACATCTAACTTACTTTTAAACTCGAAAATAAAGATGGCAATGGATATGATTGGGAGACATTTTCCCATTTCCCTCCTATTTTTTACCTTATCCCCTTTTCAACCCCTATTTCTCAATACGCTATGTGACGAATTTTCTTCATCTTATCTTCATTTAATTTCTCCATTCTACTACTTATTTCTGTTAGTCTTAAATAAAAATATCATTAGTATTTATAACTTTATTGAAAGTCAAAACTTGAATGCTCGATAAAATAAAAAATTATGAATTATTGATCTCATATAATATTTGTCTATCTATACACAGTCAATCATCCCATAGCCCTTCTTCATTTTCGTGTCATCTTGGAATGGGCCTGGGCCAGAGCTTCATTACGTCGGATGTTAACTGTAATGTATGCACGGGACTAAACTACACCTCACCATTCCTCATTGGCGGACCACGGGAGCAGCCCAACCCAACAGACTTTATTTCGCTTTGGGATAATAATATTTCGTCCCTATACTTTAATAAAACAACAAAATATAAAACTATTTTCTTATTATATAATAGTTTAGTCCCTAAATAATAATATTAATAGTAATAGTAATACTGTAATAGTGTGACACCAATCTAATACCGTCTCGCGTTCGTTTAACTCAACGCGAAAAAACAAAAAGTCGGTGGGACTAAATTATAAATGTTGACCAAACTATGTATGAATTCGTTATTAGTTTTAAAGTTTAGGGACGAAAATATAATTATATCAATTCATTTTTTTTCTGAAAATAAAATAAAATAATTAAATTAAGAGAGTTCCGTGCACCGGAATTCATCCTGTATATTTTAATCTTTATCTTTCTCCTTTTGGCCTCAAATTATCTGAATTTTCTGTCAAAAGCTCCATATCCGAACTTGATCAAGGTATGAGAATTATCATCCTTCTACATGCCGTCAATTTTTCCTTCCTATTCTGGTTTGTTTGGTTTCAGAATATATTATCCGTTACCCTAGACGACGGTAACATCTAGAAACCCTAATTGCAATTCTGATTCCTTTCATTTTTTAAGGGTTGATGGTAATTGTATTTGTATGATTGGCAATACATCAAATGCAAAATTAATTCGATTTTTAATCGTAATTTGGTTGGCTCTATCAGTTGCATGGCCAATTTTTGTAGTTCCATATGCTATAAATGGTTTTATTTGTTATTATTAAATTTCTGGTTGCTATGCAGTTAATACCGTGTGCTAACAATCGAAATTGTAATTCTTTTATAAATTGAATTTGGCTGCGTCTATGCGTTATAGTTTGTGGTGTATGGTTGGTGCAATTTTTTTAATTGGAAATTACTTGTTTTTTGTTGGTAGATATATTTTTATTTTCTAAACAGTGTACTTGCTTCTATGTGCAGTGTAGTCCTCATTGATTGCATGTGGTTGGTTTATGGCGACCAATGATGGAAGAATTTCATATTCTTCTCTTTCTAAGCTAGAGAAAAAGGAGAATGGTAAATTGCATTATGATGATGATTATAGTGATTCTATCTGGGGAGTGCCAGAAAGCAAAAATGCTTACCCAATAGTCTCAAAGTCTGCGAAAGAAGATTATGTGTATCAGTTTCCATGTGATTCCGATGACTTTATTGATGGAGGATATGATTCAAGTGATGATCGGGGTAATTTTATGCAAAGAAATAATATGCCTCCAGAGGTAAACTTGAAAAATGTGCTGAGTGGAATATTTGCGATCATAACTGGGCAAAACAAAGCTCTAGGCATTTCCACAAATCAGCAAGAGCCCAGTTCAAATGTTTCTTTTCTTGGATCTGGTAAGAATGGTGATACATACTTGCACTCATCGGTTTATATTCCAAGTGCACCTCCACTTCTTGAACCAGATGGGATTAGATATACTGCTTACAAAGAAGTATTGGAAGCTGACCCACCAGAGTGGCTTAGCGATAGTTCCACTACAGTTTGCATGCAGTGCAGTGCTCCGTTTACAGCTCTTACTCGTGGCAGACATCATTGTCGGTTTTGTGGAGGCATTTTCTGTAGAACATGTACTAAGGGAAGGTGTTTGTTGCCTGTGAAGTTTAGAGAGCGGAATCCGCAAAGAGTTTGTGATGCCTGTTATGATAAACTTGATCCATTGCAGGGCGTTCTGATTAATACTATTAGCAATGCTGTGCAAGTAGCAAAACATGATGTTGTGGATTGGACATGTACAAGGGGATGGCTGAACCTTCCTGTTGGTTTGTCCATGGAATATGAGATTTATAAGGCGGCTAATACATTGAGAAGCTACTCTCAGGTGAATTTTGATTCATGGAAGTTTAATTAAAATGACTGCTTGTTTACCTAAGATGAGTTGTTTAGTATGTGATATGATATATTTCACGTAAATACCATTTAGATAATTTATACTGGGTTCTAATTCCACTTAGGTGTCCTGTGTTTGTGTTGGCAATTTCTTGATTCTTAGAATCTTTATAGTGCTTATTGAAGAAAAAGTTCTGCAACGATTTTCCAGATGTTTTTATCAGCCGTGTACCTGTATGAAGTTGTTTGCCAGAGTCTGATAGTTTTCATTTTTATGAACAGGTTGCTCTCTCGAATCCTGAGAGGTCAATACCCTTAGCTGTTCTCAAAGGAGCCAAAGGCTTGGCAGTTCTAACTGTTGCTAAAGCTGGTGTACTACTTGCATACAAACTTGGCACTGGTTTGGTTGTTGCTAGAAGGTCAGATGGTTCCTGGTCTGCTCCGTCAGCCATATTATCTGTTGGTTTAGGATGGGGTGCTCAGGTAAATGTTCTAGTGGTTCTGGATCATAGTTCTTTAGTACTCCCATGTTTTAATTTGGTAACATACTTTAATATTTATCCTTTTACAGAAGATTTTCATTAAAAAAAATTAAAATAAAAAATAAAAGAAAGAAAGAAGCAGACAGAGAAAAATCATAGGGAATGCAAATGTCTTGCTCTCTGATAGAGGATTTACTATACGTTAGTCATATGAAGTTATTCAATGTATTCTCTTAACTAAATGTGACATTCACACTTGTTACCTGAAATTATTATGCTGCTCTGATTGTGGTTTTTATTTTGCCCTTTATCTGTTTTCCAGATTGGGGGGGAGCTCATGGACTTCATAATTGTTCTTCATGATTCAAAAGCTGTGAAGACATTTTGTAGCCGTATGCATTTTTCTCTTGGTGCTGGTTGTAGTGCTGCTGCAGGTCCTGTTGGGAGAGTGCTGGAAGCAGATCTTCGTGCTGGAGACAGAGGTTCTGGCATGTGCTATACATACAGTTGTAGCAAAGGTATTGTTTCCTGGATAGTTTTGTTTGTATCTTTTAAAATTATGCTTTATGAGTACAAGAATGACTTGCTTTTACTTTTTGGTATGCAAATCTGTCATAGATGCTACTAGAAAATATTGAAGTTAGAAAATACACTTAATTTGGATTAACTACCACCACATGCCTTCTTGGTTAAATTATGTACCACCATTAGTTGTAAAAAACTAGCTAGTTACAAAAGTTGGTTATGCTAGATACTTGCATTTACATAATTTACATTTAATGTGGAATCTTTCCACAATGCTACTTTGTTGGTAGTGGTCTGTAGGAGGGTATACTTCCATACTCTTGACTGAAATTTCTCTGATGGAGGATATGACTTTTGTTTGTTATTTCTGAACTCAAGTGTAAAGAAATGTTTTGCCTCTTTTCTTATGCAATCACTGCCTTATCACTGAGCCACAGCGTTCGTGTTATTCTTGGTTTGCTTTATTTGTTTGAGCACAAAACGTCACTGAAGTCGTTTTGTTATTTTTGTGTAAAAGGTGAAATGATTTTAAAAAATAGCCAGCATTTCTGAAACCTTATCTAAATTTTAATAATAAATGCCACAAATGAAGATAGTAAAACAGAATAGGTTTATTTCAGATGAATTTATATCTTACGAGGAGGCTTGTGGTTGAGAATGCAAAATTACATAGTATATAAATTGTTGCAGGAGCATTTGTGGGAGTGTCACTGGAAGGGAACATTGTTGCGACAAGGATGGATACAAATCTACGCTTCTATGGGGATCCTTATCTGACTACGACCGACATTCTACTTGGGACAGTGGACAGGCCGAAGGCAGCTGAGCCTTTATATGCTTCCCTTGACAACCTCTATTCCAATCTGAGCCAAGCCAAGCTAAACTGCTATTAGTTCAGCCAGCATTCTATGATTGCTTGGTGCGTGTCTCTCTTTCTGTCGAGAGACTCTCTGAAACATGAAATCAATTCCTCTTCTGCTATCTGTTAATTGTAGATGAAAAATTCATGGGTTGGGGTGGTTCACATTAATTAAATTTGTCATATGAAGGACGGACAAATGGGTGTACATAATCCATATTTTCCTTTTAGTTGGACTTGATTGATGTATAATTGCTGTCATAGATTCACAAATTTAAGTTTATTATGATATATGTACATAAAATTGTATTGGAATATCTTAATTGCATGCTGACAAATTCTACGTATCATCGTTTCTAATATTCGTTTGTACTATATGCTTTTCTTCAATACTGCAGGTTACATGATCCAGTGGTAAAAGATCAATCAGTTGACGGATTTTTTTTTTGATCGGTGGAAAAAAGTCCTCTCTTTTCTTCTTTCACCCAGCTTATATACTGTGTTTTATCCCACTTTTAAGAAGAAAAAAAAATATCTCATAGATTTTTTGTCAGTCTTAAATATTCTTTCATTTTTAAAAAATATTGAGATATTTTTGAAATATTAGTTTATATATTATTTAGATTTAAATTAATTATTTTTCTTCTCAACTATTAAAAAACATATAAAATAACTCAATTATCTTTATTTTTATTTGATAATAATAAATTTAATTGTAAAAATTTCAAAATAAATTTTTTACTATTAGTATTATAAAAAATTAATAAGAAGTTTTGACAATATTAATTATACATAATTTTCTAAATTTATTATTTTAATAAAATGATTGATTTTAAAAATATATATAAGGGATAATGTGATTTACCCTTTGATTTTTTGGGAAAAGAAAGATATCCTCTTAATTTTTTTTTTTTAGTCTTACGTACTTCCTGATTTTTAAAGAAACTTGAAATACCCCTAAGATACTATTCTAAATATAACTTAATTATTTTACCTCTAATTATTAAAAACATATAAAATAATTTAATTATTTTTATTTTTACTATATAATAATCAATAATATATTATTATAATAATTAATTTTAAAATTATAATGATATTTTGATTATTAATTATTTTCTTTTAAATTTGTTAATATTAATTATAAATAATTTTATCATTGATCATTTTATTAAAATAATTTATTTTAAAAATTATATATAATAAATATTATTAAAATTTATTGGCAATTTTCTACAATTTTTTTAGTTGTAAAAAATTTATTGTTTACAACAAATTTTTTACAACTAAAAAAATTTCATATTGTAAAATTTTTTAATAATTTCTTAGTATATTTTATGTTATAAAACTTTTACAAATGATGTTATTAAAATTTGCTTACAATTAATGTTATAAAAGTTGACAACTAAGAGGATTTTTAATAATATTAATTATACATAATTTTTAAATAGACTATTTTAATATAAGGACTATTAAATTATTTTATATATTTTTAATAGTTATAGAGTAAAATAGTTAATTTATATCTAGAATAGTGCTTATAATAGTATTTTACAGTAATATCTTAAGTTTCTTTTAAAGTTAAGGGGTATGTAAGATTAAAAAAAAAACTAATGAGATATTTCTCTTTTCCCAAAAAGTTAGGGGGTAAATTACATTATCCTTATATATAATTAATATTATTAAAATTTAATAACAAATTTAAAAAAAATTAAGAATTAAAATATTATTATAATTTTTAAATTTAAATATTATAATAAAATTATATTATATTATAAAATAAAAATAAGAATAATTAAATAATTTTATATGTTTTTTAATAATTAAAAGGTAAAATAGTTAATTTAAGTATAAATAGTATATAAAATAGTATCAAAAAAAATATTTTAATATTTTTTTAAAAGTAAAAAGAATATTTAAAACTGACAAAAATTCTAAAAAAATATTTCTTTTTTGTCTAAAAGTGAGAATATTATCCCTACGGTTTATTGTTCATAGTTCCGTTAGAATGCTAATTTAAATTAAATTCTATTAAGATATCTTATGCTTTGTTTGATTTAACTATTGGGGCCTAATTCGCCGCCCAGGCCCAGCCTTGAAGGGCATGCATTGGACTCTTGCAAGCGCAGGACTCTCCCCACAATTTATTGGGTCTCTTTCAATAATAACTTGACCAAGCCATTGCTTGAAACCTATTTTGGAATTTTGATTGTGCCCGGGTAGTATTGAGTTCCCCTCTTAGCTTTGTACCGTTTCGTTTGAATTCAGAGATCTCCTAATTTCCGTATCATTCACTTCACTCACTTTTTCTTCTCTTTTTTGTTCCCCCTATATCTTAGTTTATGGCTATTATCGTTGCCTTTACTCTTTTGTAACCCAAAATAGGTGGTCGTCTCATCTCCCAAAAAGCTGACAATGATTTAATATTTCATTAAATTCAGGTCATTCTGGGGATAACGACTTCGGATTTCATCGCAACCTTATTCATCTTTCAAAATCGTGGATCTGGGAAAGAAAAGAGAAAAAACTTTAGCTACTTCATCTTCTCGACTATTTTCTTCAGGTACCTCTGTTCTCATCTTTTTACTCGCGTTTCTTGTTGCCTCCGATTTGTTTTGTTGTTGGTGTTTGCTTTTAAGTCTTTCGTTCTTTGTCGATCGTGTGTGGGGGGTTTATCTTCTGTTGTCGGACTAAGGAGTTTTGTTGAACCTTTTATCTTAACGGTAGAGCGAAATTTTGGACTGCGGTTTTTGCTGGGATTGTATATGAGCATATCGTCGACTGACTGCTTCTGAGTCGTCATCATTAACGGATTGGGCAGTGTGGAATTGCTTAGACGAGGATATATACCCAAATTGATGTGTTAGGGGTTTATTTTAGAAACCCTTTTAGAAAGAAAAAAGAATAGTCGGGGACACATCGTTTCTCTTAGCCTTAGCTCAAAACGAACCTCGAGTGATAGTTTGTTTGCATGAGAATCTAAGAGGTATGGAATCCAGTCGAGAGTGGTAGTATTGAGTCGGATACGTGAACTCGGTTCCTATTTTCCAAAATTTAAGGGTAACTAAGCATATAAACTCAGGAATATCTTCCTATTTCCTGAAACTTGAGGAGGAATATTTAACACAGCTTATAAATTCACAGGATTATTTATTAATGTAAACTATTAATATGCCATTATTGTTTAACAATTTTATGAACTTATGGACACATTAACTGCTATCATAATTTATACAAGTATATGGTAGCTCTTGGGCGTAGTTCATTTTGAGTTCCAGTAATTGTAATTGTATTTATAAAGGTTCGATGTCTTATAGTGAGATTTCTCAATCCCATCTTAAAGCTTTTACAAAAATAAGTATTTAGGTTGCAAAAGAATCTCTATATTGTCATATCTATTTTCATTACAAAGTAAAATTTGAAGCCTAATCTAAAGTAATATAAGATTTGAAACTTTAAAATTCCGCTACGCTTTTGTTTGTAATCATATCAAAATCTATTAATCTGTTTTGGATTATTGGATTAGGATTATATTACCTCGTTCTTATCTTAAATTTAGTAAACAATTAACGAGATGGAATTAATATTATTTTACGTTAATTATCTTTATGTTCTAACTTGCAATGCAATGTCATTGGGCAGCTCATTAAAACAAATAATAAATCCAAATTATTTCCTCTGTATTCAATCGTATTCCTAGGCGACTTTGAAAAACCCTAAAAGAATAAAATAAAAAAAGAGGTTTCGATATAGGGTTTGTAAACTTCAATCACAGAAGAGAAGAAAATGGCAGCTTCCAGCAGTATAGAAATTGTGGACCTTGAAGATGATGACTTGTTTTCAAAAGGCACATCGAAGCAAAACGCAATTCCAGTTGAGCAGCACGATGAAAACAGAGATACCCGACGGGCTATTATGGCTTCCCTTGGCCAAAATATCATTAATCTCGACGACTATGACGACGATTTGCGTTTACTCGACTTCGTTCCTCAGAACTCCCCTTTCGGTAGCAAGAGAAGGTCCCAAAAAGGGGAGTCTTCAAAATCAAATTCCCAAAACGACGACGGTTGTTGTTTCGTTTGTGATATCTGCGTCGAACCCATGTCTGCAAGCGAGTGTTTCAGAATCAAGGGCTGTTCCCATTCTTACTGCACTGACTGCATGATGAAGTACGTTGCTTCTAAGTTGCAGGAGAACATTACATCAATCCCTTGTCCTTCTCCCAACTGTAAAGCCTTGTTGGAGCCTGAGCACTGTCGAGATTTGCTTCCAGAGGATGTGTTTGAAAGATGGGGGAGTGCTCTGTGTGAGGCTCTGATTCTGGGGGCTCAGAAGTTTTACTGTCCTTTCAAAGATTGCTCTGCTCTTTTGATTGACGATGGAGATGGAGCAGGAGGAGGGCAGGTTATAAGAGAATCAGAGTGCCCTTATTGCAGGAGACTGTTTTGTGCACAGTGTAAGGTTCCGTGGCATTCAGAAATCAGCTGTGCTGAGTTTCAGAAATTGAATAAGAATGAGAGAGAGCGAGAAGACATAATGTTGATGAAGCTAGCAAAGAATAATAACTGGAAGAGGTGTCCTAATTGTAAGTTTTTTGTTGAGAAGAAAGAAGGTTGTATGTACATGATGTGCAGGTGAGTGAAGTTTAATTCTCTTATTGGTCCATTAATTTTTAGTTTGATTTTGGGGATTTAATTAATCTACAGAAGTATGACTTTCTTGTGTTATTGGGATTGTTGTTCAGGTGTAGAACTGCGTTTTGTTACAACTGTGGAACTCCCTCGGTTAACCATCACTCCCATTATTGTCCTCATTGCAGAAGATAATTATATATATCTTTCTTTTTTTTTTAAATATTACACATATAATCTACTAGTATTATTATTAAATATCTACCAAAAATCTTAATACAATTCTAGTATGGCACTATCCAAATGTCTGCACCTATTACAGGTGATGGTGTTTAACCCTACACATAATTGGGAATCTTAATACAATTCTAGTCTGGTGCTGCCCGAATATTTGCACCTATTGCAGGTGGTGTCTAACCCTGCACAGGAGGGGAGGGAGAACTTTTCACATATTGTGGGAAATATTTTCCTACTAACAACCAGTAAGAGTCGAAAGCGTGTCTCTTCAATGAGGAGGTAGCCTTCTGACCACTCGGGCAGAGCCTTTGTGGTTATGTATCTTTCTTTCTCTCATATAATATATGCTCTGTTACTTGGATGTTATATAGGTGTTTGATAATTATGTGTAGAAAATTAGTTTTTATGCGATAATAAAAATATATATGTTTAATTACTATATATTTGTTAAATTTAATAAATGAATTATTGTTTTTTACATGAATTTTATAGGGATAAATGGATGGACTCCTCATATAATATTATAAGAAGAGTGACATATAGATACCAATAATATGGTAGTTATAAAATTGTTACATCCAACATCGCCAGCGAGAGTGAGACTATATTAGATTAAAAATCTTCTCGTTAAATAGAAGTGTTTTAAAATATAAACCCAAAACAAACTTTGGTATCAAAAGGAGCTTGCTATAATTTGTGAATGTAGTGAGAGTAGACTGAGGAATAAGCATGATAATCTTATATTGTTAGTAAGAGTGAAATTAGATCCAGCCTTAAGTTCATATCTCATATTCTTTGTAAGGGTGAGATTGGATTGAATTATAAACCTTGAGTTTTTCTAATTAAGTAGATGTGTTTTGTTTTCCAAATCAAGTAATATGTTTAACAAATAGTGTTCAAGTAAGGGTCTATTTATGTTTTTGGTTATATTATGCTGATCCATATATCATTTTTCAAATATGATATTATTTCACCACATTTAAATTAAATGCCATCATCTACCCAAGCTTCTAATTATAAATAATAATTAATTAAATTAAGAGTTTATCAAACTAATACTCTTTCAACAATTAAAATTGTAACTCTAATTACACAATTGTATTTTCATTAAGATATAAAATTTATTTTTTTAATATCCAGCACAAAATATCAAATTTTTTATAAAATTAATTT
Organism: Melia azedarach; assembly: GCA_028052125.1. Classification (NCBI taxonomy): domain Eukaryota; kingdom Viridiplantae; phylum Streptophyta; class Magnoliopsida; order Sapindales; family Meliaceae; genus Melia; species Melia azedarach. The sequence goes on from CM051403.1 coordinate 5,974,610, forward strand.
ATTTTTATATTAATTATTAAAAAATTATATATATATATATACATATATTCAAATTTGCATCTCAATATGATATAATATTAGTCAAGTGGGTGATGAGATGGTGATAATTGTCGAGATAATTTGTCATAACATCCACCAAATGAATAACACAACATTTGAGATCAAAATTTAAATATGTAATGTTATTTTGAATTTATTGTATCAAATGATCAAATATTAATTTTTAAGTAAATGCCACTTTTTCATGTATTATAAAATTTGAGTGTTAAAAAATGGAAAAGTTTTTCATTTTAACCGCCTTTGTACTCTAATTTTTATCTTTAGTCAGCCTCAGAATTTTTTCATCTTCAGCCAAACAATCGTAATTTGGACAAAAATGTCCTATAGCCATATTTCACAAAGTCATATTCTTCATGGTAGTAATTTAGAGCATAGATTAACTCAAAACTACGAGTATAGTCACGTTTCAAATTCTAATTTATTAGATACTTGAAATTTTATTTTTTTACATACTAAAAACTCAACTTTCAAGCATGATTTAATCTATAGTTTCAAGTTAAGTCGTACTCGAAAATAAGGTTTTCATCAAGTTGAAAAGTGGAGTTTCTATCAAGTCAAAATAATGGAAAGAAAGATTTCAAGCATGGTTTAACCTATAGTTTCAAGTTAAGTCGTACTCGAAAATAAGGTTTTCATCAAGTTGAAAAGTGGAGTTTCTATCAAGTCAAAATAATGGAAAGAAAGATTTCAAGCATGGTTTAACCTATAGTTTCAAGTTAAGTCGTACTCGAAAATAAGGTTTTCATCAAGTTGAAAAGTGGAGTTTCTACCAAGTCAAAATAATGGAAAGAAAGATTTCAAGCATGGCTTAACCTATAGTTCTAAGTTAAGTTGTCCTCGAAAATATAATTTCTACTGCACTAGAAACTAGACTTTCCAACACACTATAAAACTTTCTAGCATATCTTAACTATAGTTTCTAACGCATTAGAAATCATACTTTCTAGCATGGCTTAACTTGAAATCATATGTTAAACTATGCTAGAAGAAAGAGTTTTCAATGTGTTAGAAAGTTTGGTTTCTAGCGCACTAAAACCACTATTTTCCTAGCACGGTTAACTAGAAACATTATTTTCCTAACATAGGTTAACTCGAAATTATAGATCTATACTTAAAAGTTAGATTTCCAGTACATTAGAAATCAAGTTTTGAGTGAATTGAAAACTCAACTTTCCGAGCATGGCCTATCTCATGATTTTAAGTCAAGTCATGCTCAAAAGTGAGTTTCTAGTGTAGAATATGGTTTAAATTAATATAACTATGAGAATTTTTTTTTTTCAAATTATTGTTGTTTGGCTAAAGATGAAAGACTTTTTAAGATGGCTAAATTAAGTTGAAAATTGTCTTTAAAATATTACTAAAATAGAAAATTTTCCTAAAAAATACAAAGTTATTAAATGCATAAGCTAAATAATGATCCTTTTTATATGATATTTATAGCCCTTAAATCTATATTTATTAGAACTTTATTTTAATAATACGGCCTAATTAAAAGTTTTTTTTAATAAGGGATAAAGTTAAGAGTAAATTTTGCAAAGTTAAAGTAGAAAGTACACAAGTCATACGATTTTATTTGTTGTAGATTCAAATACTTATTTTTTTAATTTAGTTCGATTCTAAATTTTAGTGCATGAATATATAAATTTGAATAATTTTAAATAATATGTTATTTTTTATTTATTGTGTATAAATAAAATATATAAAATTAGCAATATATTTATTATATCTTTATAAATAATTAGATAAAATCTATATACACCAAGAAATATTTAAGATTAATGCTGTGTTAGGAAATAAATAAATAAAGTTAAAAAATTTATTTTATTTTATTAAAACATAATTATAAAGTTTTTCATGTTAAGTTAAAAAATAAATATATCTAAGGGTATTTGGTTGGAGGAATAGAAATGAATAACGAAAGTAAAAGGGAAAGGAATAGAAAAATATTAGAGAAGGGAAAGAAATGGAGAAAGAACTAATATTCCTTTGGTTTGGTTGAAAGAATGGATTGCCGAGGAAAGGAATTCACTATATTTCCTTTGAAACAAACATAGCTTCTATTTAAAAATTAATTATATTTTCTAATAAAAATTCTAATTATCTACTATTTTATTTTTCATAAATTAAAATTTAACAAATATAATTAAAAATAAAAATAATAAAGATGAATATCCAAAAAATAAAAAAATACATTCACAAATATTATAAATAACAACAAATCTTGGTTTAATTATAAAATTAATTATAATTCACTAGATGATTTACTTGTATATATATTATGAACTAAATTTATCCTACAATAAGTGAATGAAGAATTTGACCATTTAAATTCATTATCGTCATTATTTCATTTTCTTGTTTTATTTGATAGTAATTTTTTATTAAAAATTACGATCATCATATATATATATATAATTAATTATATAACTAATAAATTAATCAATTATGTAATATAAAATAAATTATAAACTAATAAATTAATATAGATATCAAATATATGAAAAAATCTATTTTATATATGATAAAGATAATTATAAAAATAATATATTAAATATAGTTATAAATAAAATTATGTTAAATTTAAAAATAAAAATAAATACTGCACTAATAATAAAACATGTTAAATTTACAAACTAAAAAATAGTAAAATTTTAATTATTTATAAAATTAAATAATATGATAACTTATTAAATATAATTAGTTAAATAAATTATATTCAAACTACTAAAATACAAAATAAATATATACTTAAAAAAGAAGAAATCAGAAGATACTTTCCATCTGGGTTTAATTTATAAGAGATTCTCTAAGAGAGTATAAATAGAAGAAAATGGCAGAGGAGGGAAGAAGCACTAACTCCTTGGTAATTAAGTTACTTAAATATTTATATTTTAATTAATTATATCATCTATCATTAATAATTATCACATATCTTATATAATTTATTTTTAATTTATAAAAAAAATAAAGGATTAACCCTATAGCATTAATTTATGGGTAAACTACAAAGTATTAACTGTACGATATAATCGCTATATTTAAATAGTTAAATGATTTAGAGATATTGTAATATACTCCTTTAACTTTTATAAACAAAAGCAAATATTTTTATAGATTTTTAGAGGTTAGATACTCTCTTTTAATTTTGTAGAAAATAGAAAGATACCTTCGGACTTAAGCTTCCCCTAGTTAGACGAGTTAAAATATTATCATTTGAATTCCTAAATTTTATTAAATTAACAAAACTAAATATACTTTATTTATTATTAACAATCCAATCCTTATTTCTAATATATTTAAGACTAAAATGTTAAACTTGAACAAATTTATTTTATTTTATTATTTTTAAAAAATATTAGAAATAAAAATATTTTTTATTCAAATTAAAATACTAACAATTAATTTAGATAAAATTATATATTATAACGGTACTAACGTTCTTTTTTCTAACTTTTTTAGTATTTATTACAAATTAATAAATGAATTTTTTAGTATTTACACAACACTAAATTTAATTCATATATTATAATTAATTAGTTTTATTTTATTTAAAAAAATTTCTTAATATACTATAAATATACTTAACCTTATTTTTTATCAAATAATTATTTACATTTTTCTATTTATTTTTAGTATTTTAACTTGAATAAAGAGTTTAATATTTTTTAAAAGTCAGGAGAATATATGTGTAAGAATGTCTAAATAAATTGGAGTAAATTTACATAAGTATTTTATGATAAAGAGAATAATAAATTATAATAAATTAATTAAGTTTATTATTGTGTCAATAAAAGCAATATAAATTTTGAATAAATAATATTTTTATTTCTAAATTTTTAAAAATAATTAAATAAAATATTTTTTATATTTAACATTTTAACTCTAAATATATGAAAAATAATGACTAGATGACTACTATTAAGTAGAATATATTTAGTTTTGTTAATTTAATAAAATTTATGTATTAAAATAATAATATTTTAATAGATTAAATTAATAAAAGTTTAAGTTTATGAGATTATTTTTATATTTTCTTAAAATATAGGGGTATCTTCTTATTTTTCTCAAAAGTCAAGAGCTAATCTAATAATCTTTAAAAATTTCAGCAGTATTTTTTTCCTAAAAGTTAGGCAATATCCCAATTATTTAAAATGCAATGCAATTATTATCTATAAAGTATGTTGGAGAACTGTATTGTATTGGTACCATGACCCTTAATTCCAAATTTACCCTAAACAGTCGCGAAACTTGTAACTCTGGATTTCCAATCAAAATTTCCCATTTCAAAAGCTAAAGAGAGGTTTTTGTTTTCAGTTTTCTCATCAAACGCGTGTGTTCTCCTGTCCCTTTGATTAGGTTAGTGTTTTGTATTTGCATGGGCTGCAATTTCTATGTTATAGTATAACTATTTTATTGTTTATTTAACCCAAGTTACCGTTCGATTGTTGTTTGTTTATTGATTTTTTCAATTAATTTAGTATATTTTCTCTCAGCCCACTTACTGTTGATGCAGAATAACAGCATGTCTTCGAGTGTCAAGTCCAAGGGCAAGAGGGCTGCTAATTACGATGTCAGTGATGGCGTACGAATCAAAAGAAAATCTAGCGATGGGGGCGCACCAAGCCTTGATGTTCATGCTAGGTTAGACAGTTTGTATGATCCTTTACTATTAAGGTTACTAAATATCAGTTTACGTGTTGTATCAATGTTTATTTATGGGCAGGAGTGAGGCTCAACGTGTTAAGAAGATTAATCATGCAACTACGGTTAATATTAAGGCGAGTTAATGTCTTCTATGTTTTGATTTTGATTAAAAAAAGTCCATAAAGTAGGTAATTAGGAAGTAGAGCAATTTAATTTTACAATGCAGGTACAGTTTGCTGGGTTTGCACATTGAGCATGTTATTTGCAGGTTCCTAAAGCATGTAATAGTATAACTTTTTATTGTTTATTTAACCCTAGTTGTATTGATTATGTACCGTTTGATTGTTGTTTGTTTGTTGATTTTTTCAATTAATTTAGTATATTTTCTCTCAGCCCACTTACTGTTGATGCAGAATAACAGCATGTCTTCGAGTGTCAAGTCCAAGGGCAAGAGGGCTGCTAATTACGATGTCAGTGATGGCGTACGAATCAAAAGAAAATCTAGCGATGGGGGCGCACCAAGCCTTGGTGGTCATACTAGGTTAGACAGTTTGTATGATCCTTTACTTTTAAGATTACTAAATATCAGTTTACGTGTTGTATCAATGTTTATTTATGGGCAGGAGTGAGGCTCAATGTGTTAAGAAGACTAATCATGCAACTACGGTTAATATTAAGGCGAGTTAATGTCTTCTATGTTTTGATTTTGATAAAAAAGTTCATAAGTAGGTAATTAGGAAATGGAGCAATTTAATTTTGCAATGTAGATACAGTTTGCTGGGTTTGCACATTGAGCATGTTATTTGCAGGTTCCTAAAGCATGTTATAGTATAACTTTTTATTGTTTATTTAACCCTAGTTGTATTGATTATGTACCGTTCGATTGTTGTTTGTTTGTTGATTTTTTCAATTAATTTAGTATATTTTCTCTCAACACACTTACTGTTGATGCAGATTAACAACATGTCTTTGAGTGTCAAGTCCAAGGGCAAGAGGGCTGCTAATTATGATGTCAGTGATAGTGTACAAATCAAAAGAAAATCTAGTGATGGGGGCGCACCAAACCTTGATGTTCATGCTAGGTTAGACAGTTTGTATGATCCTTTACTTTTAAGATTACTAAATATCAGTTTACATGTTGTATCAATGTTTATGGGCAGGAGTGAGGCTCAACGTGTTAAGAATATTAATCATGCAACTAAGGTGAATATTAAGGCTAGTTAATGTATTCTATGTTTTGATTTTGATAAAAAGGTTCATGATGTACGTAGGTAGGAAGTAGAGCAATTTAATTTTACAATGTAGATACAGTTTGCTGGATTTGCACATTGAGTATGTTATTTGTAGGTTCCTAAAGTGAAATCTCGGAATGAGGCAGCAAATGAGTGTAAAATGGTACGGAATAATCAGCAGCTAAATAAGTATGAGGGTGAAATTATGGTAATGAAGAAGAAGCATAAACCATTTGAGGAGGTTGTATCATCCGTGGAGGATAAACTTGCTACCTTGGAATTATCCGTCATCCAACTGCAACAACACATGATGGGTGAAAATTTCAAGGGATCATATGCAAGTGCTTCTAAGGCTGAAACATGGCAATTTCAAGACTCCAAAGAATTGTCTGACCCTTTTATTTGTGAGATCTGTGCTGAACCGAAGACTGGAAATGATTCGTTTAGCATTAAAGGTTGCTCTCATGCATATTGTAAAGACTGCATGGTCAAGTATGTGACCACAAAGTTGTATGAAAACATTACATCTATTCTTTGCCCGGTTGTAGATTGTGGAGGCTTGTTAGAGCCTGAGTATTGCCGTGATATACTCCCTCAGGATGTGTTTGATAGGTGGGGTGCTGCTTTATGTGAGGCTACGATTCCTGGGGCTCAGAAGTTTTATTGTCCATTCAAAGATTGCTCTGCAATGTTGATTAATGATGGAAAAGAATTTATAAGAGAATCAGAGTGCCCTAATTGTCGGAGATTGTTTTGTGCCCATTGTAATGTTCCTTGGCATTCTGGGATTGAATGTGTAGAGTTTCAGAAGTTGAATAAGGATGAGAGAGAGAGAGAAGACATACTGTTGATGAAGGTAGCACAAAAGAAGAACTGGAAGAGGTGTCCTAATTGTAGGTACTATGTTGAGAAGAAAGACGGCTGCTTGTATATGAAATGCAGGTGAGATTTATGTTTTATTACTTCAGTGTTTTTTGTTAAGAATATAGCATACTTGATATATTTTTGTATCTGTATTGTTGTGAATGACTTTTAGGCATTTTGATAGTGTTGCTTTGGGTTTAATTTTTAACATAATTCACACAAGTTCACTTGAATTGCTTGCCAGGTATTTCTCATCAAATGATCTTTAATTTCTACCTTTACTGATGATGGCTTTGCTTCTTGATTAACAATACGTTAATTCAGCATCAGGGTTAGTTACTACCCAATTTCAGCCCAACTTTTTGTCAAATTATTGCCTCTGCTATTTGCAATACCGCCTACATTAAAATAACATGAAATCTGTCTAAATCAGGATTCTTGAAGAGGATGAGATTCTTAGTACTAAGCCATCTATGAATAAAAGTGCCATTCCTGCCTGAAATGTGGAATGATGGATCTTTTATTTTTCCAGTTCTTCAGTGTGGTCAACTTTCAAAAGTAACAATAAAGTTCGGGTTGTATTCATAATCTTGAAACAAATTGGTTCTTTATCTCCTAGGGGACTTGCGAAATGGATATGACTAGTGATAGAGATAGCTTAACACATGGTACTTTCATTTACGTTGCAAGACTTAGTTTAAAGATGGATATTATAGTTAACATATTTACTAGTTTTGCGAATGACTTAAGCTCATCCTCTCTCTGTGAACAGGGAGAAGGCCATTATGAAACTTTCACTTCCTTGAATTTTCTCCCTGATTATTGGCAGCAAATGAGATTTTTTGCAGTTATGTAGTTTATAGGTTTACAATAGTTTTACAGTAAACTCTGGTTGTGAGATTTTCTCACATTATCATCTGCTAGCATGTTTGAAATAATATTCAAAAGCATAGTTTATAATACTTCAATAATGATGCAAAAATATCTCAACTATTTCTGCGTTTCGTGGTTATCATATAATGATCACTGAGCGCTCTGTTCTTAATACAGGACAACGCTTATTATGCATTTATTTTGTCCTCAAAAAACGTGTGATTACAGCCTAATCTCTGCCTTGATGTTCAATCTTACAAGTATTAGTGTTCCCTTCTATTAGGAGGGACAATTATCAGTTGCACAAAGAAAGCATAGTTGATAATGAGTTGTGCTTGATGGTTTTCTCTTGAAAAATTAACACTTTTGAAAAATAGGTTTTCTTGCCAAGTTGTTGCCATTCACTTAAAGGTTTCTATTGCCATGTGATCCTTCTCTTGAATAAATTCAGAACCACTATGTAAGTAAACTTTCTATATAATTAAGAACCTTTGGGGAGTGTTCATCTTTGCACTTGGTAAGTTGACTGATTGTATGATTACTTTAAACCAAATTCAGCTGGGTTTGTTCCAATCTCACTCCTTTGTCATTTTACCGCAGGTGTGGAACTGCATTCTGTTACAACTGTGGAGCTCCATCAGATAACTCGAATCAATACCATTATTGCACTTCCTGTAAGCATTAATGTTGTGCAGATAACCTTTATGTGCTTCGGATTACATGCTCCATTTTTCATTTCCTTACTGCAAAACTTGGATCTCCAACACTGATGTTGCTTCTCCCTTTAATGAAACAAACTTATTTGCTAAGTTAATCATACAGCTAGTGTACTGTTGAATGACTTGGAATTAGTGGTGCTAAAAACAAGAAGATGTATTGAGTATCAATTCCAAGTCAGGTGTTACATAAGACAGCGACGTCTATGGTAATTAGCTTTTTGATTATATATGCTCTTTCCTGTCATATTCTGCCAGCTATGATTTAGAGAAGGCACACAATTCTTCTTCTGCTTACAAAAGAAGATGCTTCTTTATTTGCCCCCATGAGAAAGCTAACCTTAATCATTGGTGGAATGAGATATAACTCAGAAAAGCTTTTCTAGTTTTGACTGATGAATATGGGATGGTATAATTGCATTTTCGCCCCTGAACTTTGTTGAAACAACCGATTGAGACATGCATTGCTCAAGTTTAACAATTTAGTCCCTTCCCTAATTTTTCCTTTGTTTTATTACTTAGCTTGCATCATTGTACGATGGTCTGGACTAAATTATTAAAATTGAGATATAATTCGTTATATGTGTTGAGCTGAGTATTTTTTTTTTAAATTTAAGTATTTTAAAAAAAAATTAATTGATTAAAATTATCAAATGTCACTAAATTTTATTTCTATATAACTTGTTAATTATTCGTGATTTTGTGTCTATTTATATACTAGTTCAAGACTTTATTGTATAAAATGTGAGTTCAATTCAAGCTCACATAAGTTCACATACTATATCCACTTCGTGTCGAGTTGGCTCGGTTTATTTATCTCCTCTATTTATAACATTAAATACATTTATTTTGTAATTGACAGGCATTCTCTTAATTTTTATATTAACATATTAAATTATTATCATCGTTATTTCTAAGTTTTAGCAAAATAACAAAGTCAAATAATATTTTTTATGTTTTAAAAAAATTAAGAATATATATCAATCTCTAAACTTTAGGTTATCTGTTAATTTTTTAAGATTTTATAACGTTTACTTCGTTATTAATATAGAATGAAATAATTAAATATCAGAGTATAAACTATAATGGTATATCATATATTAATTAGATTTTTATGTGAGTACGAAACGAAGTACAAAGAAAGGAGAGGCGAGGTTGTTTTCGTCATTGAGTATGGTAGAACCGAACATAACAGAACCTCTAAACAGAAACCTCTCCGCTTTATACGGGACGATAATGACTTGGGAAACAAAATTACTAAAATGCCCACATTTGATGTTATATAATCCAATTAGATGACTACATGTCGAGGGCATTTGGGGAAACCAGGAATCAGCATAATGTGCTCTCTCTCCTATGACTGTTGAGGGAAGACAAATTTTTTAGGGAGATTGTAACGTTTAGCCTAACTGAAACTGAAACTGAGCGTAGATAATTAAACGGAACGGAAAGAATAGAATCCTCTCGCTGACGTGGCCAAATCAATTCTGGACACGCAATCAAAACTTTTATGTTAAATTACTAAAATAATATTGAAAAACAATTTAGTAATAGATCCAAATTTGGCTTTTACTTGGGGAAAAAAAAAGCGGTTTTTTCATCAAAAGCTCAACTCCTTTTCTGGGATGCTCGGAAGAGAAGAAAAAAAAAAAGCTGCTTTTGCTTATTACTTGCTCTTCCACTGTAACTACACTCTTCTGGCTTTCTCTCTGTAAGTTCCTTCTTCTTCTTTTTTTTTAATATTTATCAAACTTTGCATGCACAAGGTTGTCAGGTTACATGAAATGTTATTTTAAAAAGTTGATCAAGTGAAGACCACCAAAGTTGTGGAGGTTTCTTGATTCTTTCTATTAAAGTTTTGTCATTTGCCTTGATCATACATGTTTGAGCAGGAAAAAGAAAAAGAAAAAAAAGCTTTATGAATTTGGGTTTCAGAAGATTATTTGAGACTCTTTTGTCTTATGTTGTCTAAAGTTCTTTCACTTTTTCCTCTCTGTGGGTAAGATTTTTTTCAAGATTTTTTTCTTAAATTTTGTAAATTGTTCTATTTTTTCTTTTTTTGATTTTAGATGGTGTATGTATTGTACTTTGTACTTTTAATATGTTTCTGTTTTTCCATTTTGTTTTTCTTTCCTTTATAATCACTGGTAATCTATAGCAAAAATGGCCAATGACTGAATCTTATGCATGGATATGGTTTTCTTTTTCTTGCTCCTGGAATTTTCTCTTCTTTAATTGTTTTGAAATGCTTAATCAGAAACACCAATTTCCTTTTTTCTTTTAAACTGTAATCATGTAGCAGTTCAATCTTTACATTCTGTCCCTTTGCAGTTATGTTTGTACCCATTAGTAATGGAATTTGTTCCCTTAAATGTGCTACCTCTGGTTTTGTATTTAGAATTCAAGTGTCCATGTATTCAAGGTTTATTTGTAAGCTAATTGCATCTCTGTCTATCACAAACTTATGGTACAGGCAAAGAGAACACGAGGTAAAAAGCATCCATCTCATAGGCTCTCTATTTTGTATTGTCTTTGATAAACATAGATAGAGTTTCTAAAGTATCACGGTCCCTGATATAAACGGAGGGGTTAAAGAAGATCAAATTGCTAGCGATTAATGATGGATGAGTATATAGATCAATACTTCTCTTCTTCATCATGGTCAGATGTGAATGCAAAAAAAAGATCATCTTGGGACTATTATGAACCTGTTCAGCAAAATCGGGTACTTCCCAATTCACTGGAAGTATATGAAGATGATGAAAAGAATTCACCTGGAAGTATTTTAAGTGCAAACCCCATAATGGACGGCTTAGCAGTTCAAGATACATCATCTCTTGTTCTTGGTGGAGATTTGGAATATGGTATTGATAAGAATTTAGATTTTGAAGAAGCTCCACATGAAAGAGATGATCAGAACTGCAATGGTAACCTATACTTGAGCGAAAAGATGATTGGAAGCTTAGAACTTGGAAATTTTGGCCTGCGATATGATGCAGCTATTCCTGCTCCAGATTCAGTAAATCTCAGTTCTCCAAAGCAGCTTCCATCTGTAGCTGATATGACATCGTCTCTTCCCTTTATTGATGTGGTACATGTTGGAGATAATGGCAGTGAACTATCTGAGGTCCAGAGATCCCTCAGAGACCTGCAAACTTATTCTCCGAGTCCAGAATTGTGGCTCCCACCAACTTATGATGAGGTTTCTTCCTTGTCTCCTGTAATGGGACAACAAAGAAGACAGGGCTTTTGTCTGCAAGGAGTTAATGATGTAGATACAGTCGGGAACAGATACGTGGGAATGGATAAAATTCTGCAATTTGATAACTTGCCTGCATCAATAGCCGCAAAGGTATCCAAGCTATATTGCTGATTTGGCTAATGTTGTTAATCTCATAGATGAGACTGAAAAAGGAAAAAGAGAAAATGTGCTGGCTTGAGTGCACAAGATTGTGAACTCTCTTGTCCTCATAACCCTGTTAATTTACATCTTTGAGTCAATGGGGCATCTATCAAATTCTTTGGGATTTATCTTTAGTGGGGATATATATGTGGTCAAGAATTGATTACATTTTATATTAATATATTGCAGGGGAAACAAGGCTTACAAAATCATGCATTATCTTGCTTTTCTGCTGAGCCACAGACAACAACAGCAACAGTTGGATTGCCATCTTTGCAGCAGGTACTCATTTAATCAAGAAGTGTCTTTTTCTGTCATATTTTAAGTATTGACCAAACATAAAATTTTTATCAGCTGTTATATAAGAGTGAAGGGAGTAGCATAATGTATTATACTCATAAGCTTCCAATTTTCTATAACAGAATGGATCAGCCATTTCAACTGGAGTCTCTAATGGCACTGGAAAGCCTCGTATGAGGGCACGTCGAGGCCATGCCACTGACCCACACAGTATTGCTGAAAGGGTGGTTTTATCTTATAATCATCATAAGCTTTTTCCTTCCTATATTTTCAAACTTAGGAATCATGTTGCAGAATTTGAAGCAGCCCTATAGATGAACTTGGCTTTGCTAGACCTTCTTATGGGTTATAATACTCATTTTTTTTTTTCAAAAATACATAAATGCAGCTTCGGAGAGAGAAAATTGCTGAAAGGATGAAGAGTTTGCAAGAGCTCATACCCAATTCCAATAAGGTGCTCCTTCTGCTGGTTGCTCCAATCATTGTTGAACAGTCATGTCTATGCTTGTTGTGGAGTCCTAATAAGAATACAGAAACTCTTCCCTGGTTGTCCAGGACTTTCACATTCAAATATGTGGATTAATTTGTATGCTTGTGGCTCATATAGATTATCTCACAAGGAAATTTCAAGAAGTATAGGCAGAATTTCTTTAGCTCTAACTGTAGGTCAAATAATAGCTAGTACATTGGCTCATTCAATTCAATCTGATGAACTCTTTCCAATTATGTTTTTGAATACTAGAGTTGGTTTTATTTTATTTTTTTGTTCCCTTCATTTTTAACAAATTTGGAGAGTTTTATTAGCTCAGGAAAACAGAGTTGAAACAAGGACCCCACATTTATCTTCTTCTGTACTATTCTTTCGAACTACTTTATCAAATCATTTTATATGGCTCAATTTTGCAGTAGCGTGTTTCACTGGAGCTTAACCATTGCACTGACTTTATCATGTTTCTGCAGACTGACAAGGCATCGATGCTTGATGAGATCATAGACTATGTTAAATTTCTTCAACTCCAGGTCAAGGTATGATAAAGCAAATTTCTGTTAATCTCCCCCTATTTATACTTCAGAATTTGGGTCTCTCTTGAATTTGATGTCAACTTTTGGGAGTAGTTTCTTTGTATGAATCATTTTTTGGCTTCCTCAGACTAGGAATTATAGAAAATGTTCCAAGAACCTTGATATTGCAAAGTTTGAGAATGTCAGGTGTTGAGCATGAGCAGGCTTGGAGCAGCAGGGGCAGTTCTTCCACTAATCACAGATGGCCAAGCTGAGGTGTTGTGCCTTTTGCTTTTTTGCATTGATCCGTACTCTTTTCAACTAATGAACTTAATTTTCTGTTCCTTCAAACTCGGAAGCAATTATTAGACTCAATTCAAAGGCTAGACACCACTCAATTGCCACTGGTTTGGTTTTACCAGTCGTAGCGAGATAGGATCATTTGACAGTACTAAATTATATAAGTACTTATCCATGTGTTTGATTACTTCTCTTAAAGATGCTTATCCAATTTAATTAGCACTAGAGGTGATTTCAGATTAGCACCATGCTTCACAGATAACACTAGTCATTTTAATGAACGAAGTCTTTCCCTTAGCACTCTCAAACAGACCCGTAGTCTTAGCAGGCACTAAATCCTGCATTGTCCCACATGAAACATAAGAAAAATATGCCTACATGATCCCGTGCTTAAGATATAAAATTACAATCTTACTATTTTCTGTTGTCAGGGATCTAACAGACACTCATATTTTTGCTGTCAGGGATCTAACGGGTTGTCTTTTTCACCACAATCTGATCAAGGAGTTGATATTTCTTTGAATCCTGATCAAATTGCCTTTGAAGAAGAGATAGTGAAGCTGATGGAATCAAATGTAACGATGGCAATGCAATATCTTCAGAGCAAAGGGCTATGTCTCATGCCTATTGCTCTGGCAGCAGCCATATCTTCCAGCGGAAAGGCATTCGAGGAGAAGCACAAACTTGGCTTCAGTAATAGCACCAGCACCAGCACCAGCAGTGCCAGCACCAGCAGTTTGCCCAACGATGCGATGAACCAGATGTCGTTGAGTAGCAGCAATGTCATCGTTGGGAAGCCAATCATTGGAGAAAGTATGATGATGGGGAATGTTTGCAATGGAGCTCTCAAACAAGAAGTGAGGAACAATTGCAAAGTTTTTACACAGCCAGCCAAGTGAAACGGAAAACGTGAAGCATGATCATCCATCTTAGGTGGTACCATAGATTGAGAGAAAACTACTTTTACTTTTCTACTTAAGAGGGACTTGAATCTTTATTCTTACATATGTTGAAGCATAAAAAGAAAGGAAAAGGTGATACAACTATCATTGGTTTCACTTTTCTTGATGGCAATGATTGTGTAATTAATTAGAAAAAAGAATTATTATCTCTCTAAAATTTGATATATATGAAATAAATTTTAATAATAACGGAAATTAACTCATATTTTTTGAAGTTCGAAAAAATCGAAAATATCATTAGTATTCAAGCTTGGACAAATATTTCCTAAAATTTGAAGAAATAGATAAGAATAAATATTCTTATTTAGAGATATTCATAAGTTAATACGTCAAATTATTATTATTTTTCATCTCACAAATCAAGTGCAATAATAAAGTAAAATATTCACAACATACTAAAGACTAAACCGTTAAAATTGAAACTTTCTATTCCAAGTTGTTATGTTAATAAAATTTAGACAGGAAAATGTTATTATAAAAAAAATGCTAACATTGAATTCTACAAATTTAAATGATTATTTTGCAGGAAAAGAAAGGGATTTAGGAGCATTTATGAAATATTATAAGAAAAAATATTTTATGAAATTTGAATTTTTAACACTTACGATAGAGATTAGGAAAAGATACACTCACCTCCTCTAATATTAAAGTCATCCACTCTGTTAACTTACTGTTTGTTGGAGGGGTATTATGGTAAAAGTACAAGAAACACTTTCCAACAAGTTTTGCTTCTTCTGCTTGCTCGTAGAAATTAGTTTATTTAATACCTTACCTTTTTTTATTATTACTAATAAATAATAAAAAAGTGACATTTATTCATTCATTCTTCCATTATATTTCGCAAAAGTTGCCTTACATAAACTCGCCTTATCCAATTACATTGAAAGTCCAAAATTATTATTATTATTATTAGCTTGGGTTGTTAATCTCAAGACTGTTTTATTCTTTTTCTTAAAAAAAATTATATTTTATTTTGATTGTACAAGGATTTGGAATCTTCCTTACATTACTACTAAATTTGAAAGATATTTAGTTTAAAATTTATAAAATAAAAAAATAAATGGTGAAAAATAATTACTATGTAATTAGAAATATAGTTATGTAAAAAATAAAATAAGGTATCTAATAAGCAGTAAAAACCTAAATAAACATAAATTACTTTTCGAACTCTTTAACAAACCTACCTAGAGATTTTGTTTCGATTAAATCTCGATTTCTTAACCATCAATATTATATTTTATTTTATTATATTTATATTATTTTTATTTCAATTTAATTTGATAATTGATAATTAATTTTTATGGTGAAAAATAGAAAGGAGGAACAGGAGAATGAATTAGTGAAAATGGAGGGCAATCCAGTTTTTTCCATTGAAAATCGATGGAGATGGATAACTTTGGGGGCATAAGTACTTATTTCCCCAAATTTTCTATCTAAGTATTTAAATTTTAAATCTCAAAAAATATATTATGTGTTAATTCCCCATATTTATGAAATATTAAAAGAAAAAGAAACGAGAATAATAAATTACAATAATAGTAATAATATCATGTTTTAATAGAATTAGTAATTAGATATAATTTATATTTTTATTAAATAATTTAATTTAGTTTTAATTAAAAATGTAATAAGAGAAGAGAATTTTAATTCCTTTTTATTTGTAAGAAATGTAACATGTGCGTATTATATATATATTTATTTATATTAATTATGAGTTTAATATTTTTTTAAAAAAAATAATGAATATCATATACCTTTTTGAATAGACATATTATATATAAAAATAAAATGTTAAAAATATTTCATTTGAATTTATTATTATTATTATTCTTACATATCAAAGTATTACTAAAAAAATAAAAATAGTTAAAAGTATTTTAGTGTATAAATTTGCTTCAACTTATTGTTAGTAAAAATAATATTTTTCTTTCTAAATTTTATTAAAATAATAAATTAAAACAGAAATTTTTAATTTTTAATGTTTCAGTCTTTAATATGTTGTGAATAATATTATAATGAAAATTAAATTATTATTATTATTAAATAAATTATATTCTATTTTATTATTTCATTAAACTTTAAGAATGAAAATAATAATAATCCACCTTAAAACTCCAAGAATGTATCTACTGTTTCTCCAAGTCTCGGAGGGCATATGTCAATTTTCTTTAATAAAAATACTATGATTAAAGAAAATATATTTATATAATAGTACACACATTTTTTTGAATTTATTATAATAATAGAATTTACAAATGTATATTGTGTGTATTAATTAATTAATTAAATGTAAAACTTTGACCTAATTTTATTCTTTTATTATCCAATATACCGCTCGGGCATTTTTAAGAAGTAAGAATAATTATAAATAATCGTTTATAAATATCAATACAAGAAGTTTGACGTAAAATTTAAATTTAGATGATATATTTATTTTTTTGAAATATTTAAAAATAAATATTAAATTATTTAATTTTATAAAAATAAAAAATATTAAAAATTAATACTTTAATATATATCTCTCTTTAAATAATATATTTATATTTTATAATAATTTTAATTATATTAACACAATAATAAAAATAATAATAAATTATATTAACATGTATATAATTTCTTCATTTAATCTATAATTTTTTTAAAAGAAATTTTATTAAATTATATTAATTTGTACATTCTACTAAATTATATTTTTCTTTTTTGCATTTGCTTAATATTTTTAATTAAAAAAATAACAAATCATTCATTCAAATAATATAAAAATCTATAAAAATTAAATAAAAATGATAAATCATATTATAATATTATTACAAATATATAAATATACAAATTTATTATATTGTTATTTTTTATTGGAGAACTTGTTAATTAAGATTTTTATTTTATTTATAAATAAATTAATAAAATAAATATACTTTTAAAAAATAAAAATATTAAATCATTCAAATATTTTTTTATATTTAAATCAAAATTTTTAATTTAATTATATTAAAATATTTTTAATAAATATTTAAATATAAATTAAAAAAATAAATAACTTTTAAATATTTAACAAATTTTAAACTTCAACAAGAGAAACAAACCCTTAATTGAAAATTTTAGTTAAAAAATTTATATAATACTAAAATAATGCAGAAATCCACCGAGGCTTTAGCAACTTTTCTTGGGAGGATTTTCCCTCAAGAGGGGAAATACCCGGATTATTATTATTTAAGAGTTAAAAAATAACTTTTTAACTATTATTAAATAAAACATAATTATCATTTGTTAATAAATTCATACTTTAATGAATATTTTAAAAAATATTAGGACTAATCAATCCAATAAATAAAATCTTAAAGATCTTTAAATCCATTTTGTGTACAAGAATTTCAATAAAATTAAGTTTAAGAATTTAAAAGTGATTTTTTTTATTTTTACAATGTCACTTTTTAGCCTATGCTATTTATACATTACTGTATAACAAAAATTATGCTATGAAACAGCCATTATATAATACATTCATGAAAAGTAGTACTTCCCAACACAATTCATGAGCTGAACTATCCTCATTTTAAATTGACCATTAAATTACTCGAACGATCTAAACGCAGCAACTATACCATACAGCCGCAGCATTGTAACCCCACCTTTATAACTGAATTATTTTTCAGAAAAAATTGGATAAAAATTAGTCAAGCAATTAAACTTTGATATAATTAATTTATAGAGATATAATCTACAATTACTCTTTTTATCATCAAGATCCTTGTGTCTAGAGAGAATGAGAGGGGGAAAATTGGGGGGATTTGATGGCTGCATAATCTACATATTGCAAACAACAATGGTGATACAACACTAATTACATTCCTAAGTAATCCCATGCCTGCTTATGTAGTATTGTATTGAATTATATTGAGGGATGAAAATTTTAAAGGAGAAAACAGTAAAACCAAAAAGATAGATAGAACAAGAGGAAGAGGGAACCTAGACTGTAATGTTAGGCCTGCTTGTCTGTCAATAACCATTTGATGTTTTCTGGGATTTCTTCTTGAAATTTGTAATGCTGCATTGCGGACATACGTACTCCAAGCCGTCAGTTTTCGCATAGTCCTGCCAGTCATCACATAACGAAGATCAAGATGTTGTGTCTAACGCATCAATTTCATCAAAATTGACAATTAGGTTAGGCAAGCTAAGAAAACCTTAAAGGCACCAAGTCCCTGACGCCTATCACAGCCAAAATGTGCCCACTCGCCACAAATTCCACAATTAACCCAATCGCCTGCTGCACTACTGTACAATGTGCAAAAACAACTATCAGTACCATGGATGATTATGCGTTAAGTTCACATAGAAAGTGATAAGAGAGAGCGAGACCTGTGACACAATAAGCAGCATTCTCCATCTACATCATCATGAGCCAATTCATATTCTAAAAGGTAAGTTTCATAATGTCTTTTCAGAGTATTGCCAACACCCTAGTTAACCAGAGCAAAAACAACCAGTAAGTTCTCCAAAACAACATAATATATAACAGAATATATAAAATGATGGTATTTTTAATTGAATTCTCGATAGAAAATTATGAACTAAAAATAAAAATTGATAACATGAAGATAGATACTTAGGGCCTCCTCATGTGGTAAATAAATAAGAGCTGGACAGTTTCAACACAGTTGACCTTCCATATCATAATGAACGTATACTACTTTCCTAATAAGAGTAGATGTTGCTCAACCAAAGCAGGCTAATAACCACAAAAATTAATAGGCCATACTACCCAACTTTATGGAACTACTTGGTTTTCACGGTAAAAATGATATTCAGATTTTATGAGGAAACATGGCATGAGAAAAAAGACATGAAGCTCTTAATAGCAAATTCAAATCATATACATCTTTAGAATAAAATTATTTGAAGACAGAAAACGAAAGCCGGGGAGATATGCAGTTCATATCAAGCAACATCATGATTATTAAAAATAAGATAAAAAGCTTTAGAAGTTGGAAACCATACAGTCATTCTATTAGTCAATGTATGATTGCGCATCTTTGAGAAAACTTGTCCTTTCCAGTTGATGCCATTCCCGACATGAAAGCCTCCCCTTGAAACCACCTGAAGCACCCAATATCTTAATATTGATTTCTAATCAGCAGTAATCATCGCTAACGCATTAAAGCATACCTCTCTATACAGGTTGAAAAGGTCAAGACGTTTTGCATTAAGGATAGCATCAGGAAACTCTGCTAATCCACCTTGAGGAACAAGACGAGAATGCCCACGAAGGATCAAAAACTGCATTACATCCCTCAAAAATTCCTCCTGCCAGGACAGAACATTGAAAGGAAAAAAAGAAAAATAACAAATTATGTTATATTCCCATTTATGTATGTAAGAAGGAAAAAGGAAAAATGGAACTACTCTAGAACAAATCACACAGCACAAATGATTCCTTGACAGACTCCTAGCCTAGTTGTTCAAGAGTACATAAATATAAAGTCAGCACACATGCATGGGTCACTTGAGAAGCCATCAGACAATATTATCAAGATGGAAAACATTAGAAAGGAGTATTTGCAGTTAAGAGCTAAATTGTTGTTTCAATTTCTAAAAATTCACAGACAATCCCCCCCCCCCAACTTAAAACAAAAAGAAAACAGCTTGCTTAAGACACTTGTGGAAGCTCAAATATGAACATCAAAAGTGAAGCCCAAACCACATTACAGAAGTGGAAATCTGCTAACCTCAGAACAAACTTGTATTGGGGCTCTGCCACAACCATGCTTCTTAAGGGGTAGTGGATTTAAAGAAATTATCTGTTGAGCCTGATAAGAGCTTGACAATGATTTCCTATGTGTAACAGGAGTAGGACCGGCAGAACCATGCTTTACAGGGGCCACTGGCAAGTTAGCCTTTACCTGGTCACCATCATATCTTTCAGTCTCAGAAAATCCAGAAAAAGGAAGCATCTTGTGACGACGTGTATGAGGTATTGGCCTCATTGCAGCAACATTCAGCTTCAGTCTAACATTACTTCCATTTTCACCTTCCAGGCCTTTAGATTCTCTGCTCAATTCAGATCTTTTTCTACTAGGTGCAGGAGGAGTCAACCAGCTAGGAGGCCTAGTGAAAACAGAATTTACAGTAGGAAGTTCTTTCCCCTGTCCTGTACAAAAGAACAGCAGGCGTTCTGCATCATCTTTTTCAAAAGAAGCAACAGATAACCCTTGAATACTCGCAATTCCCAGCATAACTAAGCTGCGATAAGATATATCTGGAGCCAGTTGTCTTAAAACCTGGGGAACAAAGATAGAGCAGGCCATAAGTACAGAATATTTGGACCATATTAACTTACCCACATCGTAGAAGCAAAAATGATAATGTGATTTCCTTAAGTATTAGCATAATGAGGCAAACATAAATCAAAATATTTACTAATAGTCCCACTAGTCAACAGTGTGTTGACTAGTGGGACTAAAAGCTTAAAGATGAAGCCAACGAAATCCAGTCTTTCCATTCTGTTAACAATTATTCTCAAATCAACACATAACTCCTGTCTCTGTGAAGCACACGAAAATAAAATAAAACTCCTATATCTGGCATAAGCAATTAACAAGAGATATGTTAATTGAGTCACATGTGCAGAAATGAATTAACAATAGGCATGCCAATCACCAGCAAGTCACTTTTAACAATAAAGAGATGAAGACAGGAACTAAGTGTAGATAAATAAGCACGCAAATGTATATCATTAAACATAGAAAAATAAGTGCCCATGCGCATAAAGTTAAACATAGATGAATAGGTATGTACATACATACACGTACAGACATACCTATGTACAAGCCCACATGCGTATATACATTTATGCGTTCATATGATGTATATAAAAAATTTAACACATGCAAGCACATGTATAGGATGTGTCTGTGTGTGGATAAATAGATAGAGATGGGGGATGAGGGTTAAGAAAAATCTAACCTGGGAAGCCCAGGTGGGAACCTTCATGGAAACTTCAAAAACACTTGCCCCACAGGCTATTGATGCAGATTTCCGAGGTTCAGATACATGCAGTTTGATTTCCTCACTGCTTGGCAATGCATGCACTAGCTGCGTATTCTCAATAAGCTCATTCTTTATATGATTTTCCAAAAGCTGATTCAAAAGAACCATCCATGTTATATATATAAATACTTTTAAGATTGCACAAACAACAGTCTAGTCACGTATAGATAAATAATCCTCACCTGATCATTAAAACAAGTCTGTGCACTGCCAGACACTAAAAGTGATACATGAGCAGAGCTGCAGGTTGATAAATCACATCGCATGGTAACTACACCACGAGAAAATGTTCCAGCCTGAAGAGGTGGTGGTGGAGCACTGCAACCGACGAGTATGGAATAGTTAATAGTATAATGAAAAATAATAAAGTACTTATAATGCTGGAGAAGATGCAACATCTAAATCTGGAAAAACAT
The DNA here is from genome assembly GCA_028052125.1 of Melia azedarach. Lineage (NCBI taxonomy): Eukaryota > Viridiplantae > Streptophyta > Magnoliopsida > Sapindales > Meliaceae > Melia > Melia azedarach. Next base: position 5,996,429 of record CM051403.1, read on the forward strand.
CTTTCAAGAAGTTAAAACTAACAACTTATAGCATAAACCATAGTAAAATAACAGAAGTGGTGGGTGCTACTTAGTTCAACTGGGAAAATCTCTTGGAGTGGTTCAAGAGGTCTGAGATTCAAACTCTGCCTACACCGGGGAGGGATTTGGGTTATTTTCAGGTAATATTTAAAAAAGGAAAAAAAAATTTGAATAAATCAAGTGGCAAAAGAAGAAGTCTTCGACAGATGATTATTCAATACCTTGTTCGGTTATGGAGTTTGCTCCCTCGTACCTGCAGAAACACCACAAGTACAAAAAAGAAACAGTTATAATATAAAATTAAAAAAAAAAAAAGAAAAAAAGATTTTTAGAGAAAATGAGACAACTGCAGACAGAATCACTAGGAAAAAACAGCTTGAACCCATAATTCCTGATGAAACATAAATGATGACAGAACCCATTATGCTTACATTTTGAGAATATACAATAGACCTGGCTAATATGCTAGGGTTGACAAATAATAATTTTGAGCTCATTAACAGATTCATTCAGCATGACACCATACACATTTGTATATCAGCTAATAGGTCTTGGCACTGCATGCATATTATCATATTTATTTTGTATCTGCTCTTGTAGACACTGTTTGGTAATCTTGGATACCACCATATTCATAGACAATATGTCAACCCGACTGTTGCATGAAACCATGACTGCAGCTCTATCAGGCTCAATAAAACCAACTATATGGTGTGTTGTTGAGTTGTTTAACAAATAATTTAAACTACTCAAAAACCAAACTTACTTCAATGTTCAAGAGAGCATTCAGTCCATCCTCCAAAGATCCCAATAAGCAGGCATCCTGACGGGAATATAATTGTAATCAGTACACAATAGGGAATGGTACTAGAAATCAATTCAACAGTTAAACAGAAAACAGATACAAAATGAAGTAAAACCCACCAATGTGCAAGGAACTCCACAAACAAGAAACCTCACAAATACATCGTCATCATATATCTTTATAGAAGGAAGATTCTCAGGAGAATTTTCTTCCTCTTGAACATCTATCTCAGGCAAAGCAATATCGATCTTGGGAGGGTCCCCAAGCAAACAAGGTCCCAGCTTACTACTACCTTTCTGACTATTTGAGGGCATGGCATTGTTGTCTCGTATACAATAGAGCCTAAAAGACGCATGTGCAAATTGAAACGCATCCCATGTATGGCTGCATGAACTGCAATTAACAAAAATGGCCAGATCATTATCCATAGGTCAAGGTCGAGCACATGTAATCTCTAATAAATAGACCAATAATTGAGTCAAATAAAATACTAAACGCCTCAAGTACTTGCTTTATGTCAATAAAGTTGTATCCATTACTTAAGGTATCAATAAGCAAGCAAAACCTAATGGCACAACATTCCGTCACCATGTTTCCAGTGAAAAGCTATATGGTTTCTGTTTCTTAGTAATAGAAAAAAGATACTGTCACTATATTATCAACAAAAAGTACATGGTTTCTGTTTCTCGGTTGAATAAATAAAGTAAAAGGAAGATGGATTATCAAACCTTTGCACAACTGACAACAATGCTTGACGAAAATGACAAGCAGCGTAGCATGAAAATGAATGTTTCCAATATATAACGTATGGAACTCCCTGCAAGAGTGAAATTGCCAGAGTCAATAATTCTTTCACATAAACGAGCACAGAAACATATATTCTTCAGATTTTAACAAATAAATGCACTTGAAATTTTAAGTTTGACAGCCATTTCACCAAATAATGATCTAGTGAAAGAATGGACAAGAGAAAAGAAAAAGAGCAAGTAATATTGGCGATAATCGATGTAACCTTAGAATGAAGTGCCTCTGCCAATTTTTCACTGTTTGGGATCTCTAAATAAACCTGTAAAAATATGACAGTTGATTAAATCACATGGATCAAACAAAAACAAACAAAAAACCAATAAGAGATAGCCCCAACAATGTAAATGTATCAAGAAATTTAACCATGTGCACATTAACTCATGAAGCATAATGTTGGAGGGGAGGAAATCTATAAGATCAAAATGACCTCCTAACACAACACACTGTGACAATTGCTATCTGAAACTTGTTTGAAACCATAAACTTAGAAAAAAGAGGTTATAAAGCTTAACCTGCAAGATGACAGTTTTCAATTCCAAATACAATGCAACATGGTCATCCCAACAAAAAACTAACTTTATCAAACAACAGAGATTAGAAAAACAAACTCCATCAACCTACCAATATTAGTATTTTTATACATGGATCATTAATATTGAAAAGCAATCTTTGTGACTTTTACCTCTCGTATAACAAAATTCCTCTCCTTTTAAAGTTCTTGTGCTTGTAATATCTTGATAATTTAGAAGCTTAGTCCACCATATATAATCAGAGCTAGAGACTTAGGTTTCAGCTAAATAAGATAACAATGCACATCCAACCATCTAAAAGAAAAGCAGTCATATCTGACTAATAATATACCAGAATGTCCTGCACCAAGAATATTAACCAATTAGATCTGACTTCTGCATTTCTAGAACCTAGATAGTAAATTACCAATGTCACTTCACCAGGCATACATGAAGCTTAAGAAGTTCATAACAAACAGCCAATGATTAACTCACATTACAGTTTAGAAGCATAAAAAGAGGAATCACTCACAGTCACAGTAGTGGGCAATGTGGAACCAAAGAGTCCACATAAGGCTTCTGGAGTGGACAAGTCAACATCTCCCCACACCAGAGACCCAATTTCTTCACTATCATCAATCTGCTCTCCTTGCAAATACACAATATTGGGCTCTGACGATTCGACAGCTCGCCGGAACTCATCAGTACTAGGATTATTCAAAACATGAACCTGCATTTAAACACAAAGATAAACAATAGTGTTGTGAACCCTCGTAAGCAAAATTCTATATGAGTACCATTATAAAATATGAACACTTAGAACAATAAAGAAACTGATTTTTACACCTCAAGCCGACCCGACGAAGCAAGCTCCGGAATCGGGTATTTGGATTTATCACCAGCAGCTGCTTGCTTTTGCTTATTATCAGAAAATTGTCTGCAGAGAACTGCAAGCAGACTACAATGATTCCTTGAAGAACCTTGTGCATGAAACATCATGCATACATAACCGTACAACCCGCCAACAGGAAAAAGGAACTTACAATTGGAGTAGATAAAGACAGATATTAATTGAAAGAAAAAAAAAACTTCCAACAAGAAGCTCAAGCTCTGCAGCACCAGAACCGAACTAACTACATAAAATGAAATCAAAACCCTAGAATTTACAACAAATCTGGAGTAACACAGTTGTTCAAATCCAGAGAAACAACTCTCTGGATTAACAATTACGCATGAAACACGAACTTTACACTAACCAAAAACTTGCAAAACCCTAAAAATCAGACTAAGACCCGCAAAATTGAAGAAAACGCACCGACCCAGATGGGAAAACGGAAGAAATCAAGAACCCAATTGGGCAAAATCACCGAAAACGACGATAAATCCAAAAAAAAATCGACAAAGAGCAAAAAAAGAGTAAATTTAAAGGAACCCTAAGGTTAGCCCTCTTCTAATAAAGAAATCTCAAGTAAACCCGAAACGACATTTCTTTTTCCAACTCTTTTCTTCTAAATAAAAATCTATTCACTCTCCAAGTCTCAAGTTAAAAACAAATAATTAAATAAATATAAAATCAAATCAAACAGAAAAATCGAAGAAGTCATGCATTAAATAATTAAAAGCAATGCTTTACTAATTAAAATCAATCTGACTCCTTTTCACTACAGTTTCCCAAACACACATTTTCATATCCAATCATGTCAAAACATTCATTAAAATTAAAAAATTAAAAAAACAAAATACCCTCTCTTTCTTTTGACGAAACAAACAAAATCCATTAAACCAATTATTAATTAACCACCTAAATATCTTTCACATTTTTGTTCGAGAATCACCACAAGATTCGGGGGTAAATTAAAGAACCTCCTATCATTAACACATTCCGTACTAATCAAAACATAATAAGTACATAAATATTAAAATTATAAAAAAAAAAAACATTTTGACGATTTTTTTCCCTTATGGTACTTGCTAAATGCTAGCTTACGTGTCTTTTTTGTTCTTCTGGTTGCTGGGAAAGATATAAGAAAAAGATTCCCTGTATTTATTATTGCTTTGAATTTTTTTTTTTATCTCTTCCACTTTTCTGATTTGGGTGTTTGTGTTTGGATTTGGACACACTCCCGGGATTCAAAGCTTTTGGTTAAATTTGTATCGTTATTGTCCAAATGATGATCATCGTTTCCGTAAGAGTTATTTGGGTTATAAACTGTGCAAAGTAAATGTTCTTGCTTGGTCTTTCCACTGGGTCCCAGTTTCACTTGTCTGGACTGACTTCTCTCGTTCCTCTTAATTTCCTGGTAATTGTTTTTTTTATTATTTTCTTAATTTTTTACTTAAAAAGAAACATAAATTTTTATTTATTTATTTGAATTACGTTGTTATCGTTTCAATATTTTGTAAGCGGTACACACCTCTCTTAACGTTTCCGTGAATCACACGTATAGAGGTAAATTTCGTGAAAATTCGTAGTAACCTCTTTTACTTTTAGTTCACCGTCATAAAAAGTGTTAAATGATTAAAACAACCTTATTAATAAATTTTAAACCATTTTTTTTTACCTATTTATTTTTTTATTTAGATTTCCAACTATTAATCAAATGTAATACTTAAAATTATTATTATTATTATTATTATTATTATTATAGTCATATAAAAAAAGAAGTGAATAAGTAAAAGAATGTTAAGGTTGGGGTTTTATTAATGATGTTATTTTAATCGGGGGTTATTTTTAGTTTCTTCTCTTAAGGTTTAAGAAATTATCATGTTGAGGAAAGGTCTCTGAAAAAGCTCAGTTACCTCTCTTTAATTAATTTTTACCGTTAATTGATTATTAAATTCAAAGGTAAAATTATAAAGAGTAAAAAGTAGTTTTATTTTATTCGTATACATACTCATCTTTTTGTGTAATTTTTTTGTATACTTGAAAATTTATTAATTGTGATACAATGGATGCGTGTAATATTTATATATAATTTTAAAATTGAATGATTTGAATTTTGGATTACATTATTTATATTTAAATAGGTAGCTTTATAGACAATTATAAATTAAAAGAAAAACATATAAATATTGATAACTTTTAACAATGTTACAATAGTAAGACAATATTTTAGTAGCATTTTGTAATAGCTATTAATATATCTACCAAATAGATTTTATAAGAATGTTAGCATTTCTAAAATGCTGCTATATATTATTATAATAGTTATATTTTTAAATGTTACAAAAGTTAGGATAGTAGCATTATAAATTGCTACTCAAGTTCTACTAGTAACATTTTTTTTATGCTATATCTTGAATTTGGTAGCATTTTAAAAATGTTACGTATAATTCAATGATAGCATTTATGCTATGCAATTAGAGGTGATTACATAGCTTGTCTTACATGCTATTAAATCATTCTTGTAACATCAAATTAATACTACAAAAAATAAAAAGTTTTAGTTATGTTAATACGGCATAGATCAAAATGTTACCATTTACATATGGTAGCATTTTTTTTGGATGCTACCACATATAAGTTTTCTTGTAGTGGAAAAATCAAATAATTTTGATGCAAAAGTGTTGCTAACGTCGTGATACAGTAATTTCTTAATACTTTGAAACAAGTATATGTTGATATTTTTATGGTAATATTAATTTATTGTCATTATTTATTGTTTGGAACATTTTTCGAGACTTTGATACTAAGTTAGGATTAATAGCGACTGAATTTTTAGTAGTGAAGTCAACATAATGTATCGCAGCTACAACTAAAAATTTTATTACGTAGCTATGTTAATGAGAACGCATGCATATATATATATATATATATATATATATATATATATATATTAATCATCCAAAATCTATTACAAACATATCATTCTTGAGATAAATACAAAGTGAAATATAACAATCCAAAATTATCGACAATTTTTTATTTACCTGTCTATGGCTTTAGATAGGCATGAAATTTATTCTATTTCTTTTGTCAAACGAAAAAAGTTAAAACTCAATGGTCTAATATGAAGCTGCCTTGGAAGAAAAAAGAATGGACAATTTTTGTGGGACATTACTCATTGAATGGCAAGAGAATCACATTGAATATTGTGACCTTTGCAGTTAATCCACAAATTGAATTATATTTACTTTGTCATAGAGATAATTTAACATTCAAAAACCAATAAAAATTTTAATTTCAAAGTTAAATGTGAAATAAAATGCAAGTTCAAAATTCATCTAATTTCATAAAATTTTTCAAGCAAAAAACAAAACGCACTAAATTAAAACATGAAAATTAAATCTTCTTCAACCTTTACAATTGTGAACACATGTAGTTACCATTAAGCATACCGGTTCATTTTGTATCAAATGGATAGTTTGTTCTGGGCAGTAAAACTTTTAGGTCTTAAATGTACTTGCATGTATATGACTTCATGTTCTACTGGAGTTAAATCAACTCAAAAAACCTAAGCTCCCATTACAAAGAGAGGCAAAGAAAGAGAATGCAACATATACAAAATAGGGGCATTAGTAACACAGTGTATCGCCCAACACAAGTGTTCTTGATCTGCAGATTGCAATCCATAATTCTTCAATGCTCTTATCGAACTCATTTTAAACAAAAAAAAAATTCTCCAAATTATGGACAAAAATAGTTTTAAATTCCAATTTTCTTCCCAAATTGATCTAATTTCCCTACTTTTCAGGCCTAGCTCCCAAGTTAGCAGGAAGATGACATGTCTAAACAATTCTTCAAAATCGAACCAAACCTAATATGGGAAAGAGACCTAATTCATGTCTGAGTTAATCATTTTGATACCATGATTGAATTTGAAAAATCTGAACTATGATATACTAGAACTTCCATTTTCCTTCTCCATGTTGTAGGAAAAATTAAGAGGAGTAACTAATATGGATTTAATTACAAGTAAACCAAGCATAATTCTTTAACATATACAAGATTTATGCAGTAATGATTTACTTAAAAACACAATAACAATATTAAATTTTCATCTATGAGCAATAAACTGAAACATACAAGAAAGAAACAGAGTCACAGTCAAATTTGAATTGAGGTGCAGTGCATGCCAACTTACAGACATAAAAAGAAACTAAAAACAACAGAACAATTTTTCAGGATAATTTCTAGCCAACAAATGAAGGAGAATTTGTACTCCACAATTTCTTCACGGGGAGTTACTGCAAGGGTTCCTGCACTAATCCCAATTATTTTCTTCTGTTTTGGAGAGCTCCTCTGCAAGCTACTAGCTGCTTTCAGAAAATTTTAACTGTCATTAACTGTTATAATTTTTTACTACATTTAGATTCTACTTTCTAGCAAGATTAACTTTCTATCTTTCATATCAAAAACTGTTTTTCTGAAAATAATGATCGAGAAAAGTGATGACTACGTACTAATAGGGATGGCAAAAAAAAACCTAAGCCTGGCCCGGCCTGGATAAACCCGATTTTTTAGGGCCGGGTTAAATCTAAATCGGGTCGGGTCTGAATTTTTTCATTATAACTCGAGTCAAGCTGGGCCCAGACCGGGTTAATTCCAGGTTTTTTTCGGGCTTTAAATAAATTAGTACCGGGTCAGATCGGGCCGAGTTTTAAGTATAAGAAAAAAATTTTACTTCTATAGATTTTTAAAGTCCGATTTTTTAACCTAACTCAATCTGAGTCCGGGTTTTAACCCAACCCGGTTTTATTAAACCTGAGTTCGGATCGAGTTAAATGTATAAAAAATAAACCTGGGTCCGAGCCGAGTTTTTGAAAACCTAACCCGAACTCGGGTTTTTGCCAAGCCTAAGTACCAAGGCTTAGATGGCATTTGCATTTGCTCTCTCCAGTTGATTGTCCACTTCTCCATCCTTACTTTGTACATAACGCGTTGTTAAGTGACTCCTTGTGCAGTATCAGTCGTCTAGACAAGTACTACATGAGGCTAATCCTCCTTAACTGTGTAGGTAGCTTCCAATTATGATAATAAATTCATTAACTGCTGAAATATGCTCTATCCTCCAACTAGGGAAATGATCACCCACATACTCATCTAATTCAACTACAGCAAACCCTTCTATGATACCTAATAAACTGATTTGAGGGAGAAGCCAAATGATGTGCAATCGTACGGGAGGTATAATGTGAGAGAGATTATTAATTCTTATTATTATCAATCTTTTAACCTCAACTCTCTATGCGACGGTGCAACAAACGACGCATATCACCATTCTAATCCAAATTTTAAATAATTGCGCTCGTCTCTTTTTTTCCCTAAAACTCATTTCAAAATAAGTAGGTCTCATAGCCGAGAAATGATTTCATGCATTATGGACTTAACCATCATGAGAAATATCAAGTATTGACGATCCTCCATCTCAGTATTCTACTATGATGAAAACGTGTCTACCCCTGATACTACCAATCTGAAGACAACAAAACTAGGGATGGCCAAAAGACCTAGACCTAGCCCAGCCTAGATGAACCTTTTTTTAGGGCGGGGTTAAACCTGACCCTAAATATAAACCAGGCTAGGCCTGACCTTTTTTCATTATAACTCGAATCGGTCCGGTGGGCTTTTTTTTTTATAATTTTTTCAAATAAATTGAAGCAAAGTGGGATCAAGTCGGGTTTTAACCTAGCCCGTAAACAAAATTATAAAAAAAATTATTTTTTCGAGTTTTTGAAGCTCAATTTTTTTACCCGGCCCAGTTCGATTTTATTAAATCCAGGTCTAGGTCGAGTTAAATGTATAAAAAATAAACCTAAGTCCTGGCTGAATTTTTGAAAACCCGGCTTAAACTCGGATTTTTGTCAAACTTAAACAAAACTACTCCATATTGGAAATATTTTAAAAGAAGTTTTGTTTCCTTGACCTAAGTAGTAGTGTAAAGTCTTCCAGCATTTTATTGTTGTTGTACATTCAGAGTAGCAGATGATTTTATGATAGCAGCTTTGTCCAGCCATCTGCAATTTAAAAAATTACTGGTCAAAATAAGGTTAGGCCTAAACTTTGTCTAATTAATTAATAACTACCTTGTTTTAGTACATGTTAAATTAAAAAGCATAAGAGAAATGTACCTGAGAAATTTGAATTTAGACAATAAGTCTCGTTGATTTTCATCATCATATCGAAAGAACTGATTAGTGAAAGATGGATAGCTAAGACAACCCGAAATATAAGAAAAGGGTTGCTAATAAAAATTACTTCCTTACAATGATAAAAACAAATATCAGAGGAGAACAAGATGAGACTAATGCCCGTAACTACCTTAACACTCATGAATCTAAATGACCATGGAGAATGAAATACACTAAAGACTGACAATATCCATTGGGAAGAATATAGTATGAATGCGGCAACTGCTGCACAACTTGAGGTAAGATACTAGCACACCCTTGTTCGGGCTATTATTTTATCCTTATCTTGATCATCATTGATCTATGTATAGGCTCTTAATTGGTCGGCAATAAATGACTTTAAAAGAGGTTTCACTCTAGTACCACCAATTATTAAAAAGATCAGTCCAATCACGTTTACTAGCTCATGTTTAAAATCATTTTTAGGAACATATGAGGTGTAAAACAATAGCCACATTCCCTGCAACAATAATTATAATGAATAGCCTTTGGAACTAAATACAACATACACATGTTTAGGATGATCAAACAAATGTACTTTAATTAACATGACTCTTTCTATATTTTAAATTTTTTTTTGTGCTAGATATCTGAAAATTTATCGCGAAACGTATAAATTAGGACTATATATCAATCTAAACATATTTAATTTATTAAAAAAGTATATTTTACACATTTAAATAATTTGATGATTCAAAATTTTCATTTTAATTGATATATTATTCATTAATTAAATAGCAAATTAGTATAATAAATCATTTTGATAACTTCATGAACGTCAATTTGAGAAATTTTCCAATAACTAAACTAAACTTATTCCACTATTCACTTGGTAATAACAAACATATTATTAAGAACTTCCTTATTACTATTTAAAATTCTCACATTACTTTCCTTTGAATTTCTAAACATGTTAATGAATTTCTCTTACTATCCAGTCACAAATAATTTCTAAATTACATACATATATATATATATATATAATTTCTTTGTACACCTTTTCTAGTTAAAGTAAATTAAAAAAAATTAACTTATAATAGTGTAGAAGGCAGCTGAAAAATTGATGATTTTTAGGCGACGCCTTGGGTAATTATATGAATTCCAAACTGCGCATATCACCAGTGTTGCTAACAACTTTCTTGAAAATTTTTATATGCCACAACTTTCTTGAGACAGTAATTTCTTGAATGAAAATCAAAGTACGCTATTAAGATGCGCAATATAAAAATCTCTACTAGTTTGTGTGCGAACACCAAATTTGCAAATTAAAATAAGTATGAGAAGTTGACATTTAATATTAATTACATCTAAATATCAAAAAAGAAAAAAAGTAACATATTATATAAGGTTGAGATAGGATATCTAAACAATCAAATATTACATGAGGCAAATGCAACGGATTTACAAAACAATATAATAACCTATCCACGACGTGAATTTGAGGAATACAAGTATTGTCACGGCGTAGCAATTTTGAAGTGTCAACATGGAGAAACGAATTAGCTTTTGTCTTTGCTTTCAGGAAAATTGTGCTTTAAACTTCTCAAATTTGATTAAATTCCTAAAATTTTAAAAATACCCAATTACATCCTTCAAAATCAATCAATTGAGTTAATGAGAGAATAAGTATTTTTACATGCTTTTACTAAATTACCCTTAACGAATATAGTAATCAAAATTTTTAGTATCATAAAAACAAATGCCAAAAGGGTAGTTGTGATCAGAATGAGTATTCCCTTTTATATATATACATATTAAGAAGTTATGATTTTTAAATATATATATATATATATATATAATAATTCAATTTTTACAATGGTTTAATAGTGCTAAACTTTACACAAATCTTTAAAAAATATTAAATTTATTGAGTTGAATACAAATTTAAAGTATTCACTAAAAGTTAACTCCTACAATTATCATTTTTTAATTTATTATTAAAAAATATATATCAATCACCAATTTTCTAATACAAATGTAATTTTTTAATCTTTTCAGTAATAAATACATAAGCTTTTATATGTGAAATCACTAATTCACTTATTATCAAAATAATATAATAAATTTTTTCACAACAATCATTAATTTAGTTAAGACAATTTATATGAAATATTACTTGTTATAATTTTATTAAAATAAAATATTAAATTTGATTGATATATTTATTTTAAATTTTATTATCTATATAATAGAATAATAAATAAATATAATAGTATATTATGATTTAATTTTCAATAGAAAATATATGAAATAAGTTGTAGAATTTGTCATATTTTATGAAGAATTAAATTGACTAAATGAAAATATTATGAATTTTTTTAAGGGGCTTAAAGGACTAAAATTGAAAAATAGGAAGCTTTTATAATAATTTATCAACCTAAACAAATGTCTGGACTCTTTTCAATCGGGTATTTACCTGTACCCTGTCTAATGCTTGTTTTATAAGAACAGAAAGCAAAATGGCAGAAGTAGCTCAAGCAAAACATAAAGCAAGGAATTAAAAAAATTTAAACGAAAAACGTACAGATTGCCTAGCCGTCCCCAACGCCACCATATCTCATGCCTATATCTTTCACCACCCTGGAGTAGAGGAGGCAAATGGGATGGGTCTGCCCGATTCAACATGAGCACGGCTTGTGAACAGTGTCAGCATGAACTTGGCACGGCCCATAAACAGTATAAGTACGGCACGGCACGTGCTTGGGTCGAGCTAGGCCAAGATGTCAAGCCCATGTGCCCGTAGCAACAGCCCAAATAAGCCCAATGAACTTGTCTTGATGGGTTTATACTATATTAAAAAAAATTGCATTTGTTAAGAATTAAATTCATGACTTAAGGGACACAAATGGCCACTTCCCACTAGGACAAGTACAGTTATATTGGAAAAGTTTATAAATATATTCTATTTAATAACAAATAACCATTTATTATATATATTAGATATATTATTTTAAATTGTTATTAACAATAATTATATTTCAATGTCATAATTTTTTTAGTTCTAATAAATTTTTTTTTCATAAATTAATTATTAAAAAATAATTTACAACAATAATTAATTTGATTGAGGCAATTAACAATTTATATAAAATATTATCAATAGAAATATTTTGTTAGAATAAAATATCAAATTTAATTGATATATTGACTATAATTTTCTATAAACCTATATAAAAAGAAAAATAAATAAGTGCAGATAATATATAATTGATAAAGTTAGAGATAATATATAAAACAAATCTTAGATTTTTTTTTATTTTTGATAATTTTATAGAAAATATTTTATTTGGTAAATAAGAAAATGAAATTTTAAAAGAAAATGAAATTATTTAAGGAATTCATTAATTACAAATTGATTATTTTATTTGAATAAATTTATTATTTTTATTTTATCAAAACTTATTATTCTAATTTTACAGAATTTTTTTTGGTTTATAAATTTTATCTTAAAATATTTATGCATTTATGCTATTATAAATGATTCATTGATTATTATAATATTAGATTATATATTTTAATTGGGATTATTAAAAATTGATGATTGTTCTCTATTATTTTTTTTAAGAAATCAAATATTTATTTGATTATGTTATTATGATGATAAGTAAAATAATAAAAATTAATATTTTTAAGTTACTTTAAATGTGTATTCAAATCAATAAATTAATTATTTTTTGAATTTATGTGAACTTTTAATAGAGACAATTGTAGAACTAAATTAATTTTATAAATTTTTAAATCTTAAGTCTACAAATGATATGGGTCGCCCTCATTACTTTATCTTCTCTCTTATTATTACTCGTCGTCTATTGTGAGTGACAATATTTTTTACAAATATAAATTACTTTGATGATTATTAATATTTTATATAAAATTTTTATTTTTATGATCTTATAATGACAATAATAATTATAATTATAAAATTTGAATCATCTTAAATTATAAAGTTAGGTTTTTATTGATATAATTACTTTGTACAAATTGTAAAAATGAAGGTTTGTGATATGGTGGTGATTTATTTATGTGTGTTTGGAGTCTTGTGTTCAATTTCCTTCATTATAAAATTTTTAAGATTTTTTTTCAAAGTCAAGCATAAAGTCACAATGACCCATGGGCCATTCGGAAGCATGAGTCTAGCACGGCCCGTATTGACCGGGCTTCATGGGTTGTGCTGGGCTTACATTTAATCTAGCAGGCTCGAGCCGGCACGATACGATCAGTGTGTGTGCCTAAACCCACCTGACACGCTAGCTCGCTTGAGCTTCATTTTCATGGGTTGGGCCGACTCGGCATGACCTATTTGCCATCTCTACTAGGGGTAGGCAAAAAAACTCGAACTCAAAAAATCGAAACGGACCGAACTGAAACCGGCAGGTTCGGTCCAGTTTCATAGGTTATTCAGTCCGGTTTCGGTTCTTTTTTTTTTAAACCCAAAAATTTCGGTCTAGTTTCGATTTTAGTACAAAAATCCGGAACCGGACTGAAACAATAACAAATAGTGAAGCGATGTCGTTTTAGAGTATAAAACGACATCATTTTTTTTTAAAAAATAAAGATAAAAATAAATAAATAATGAAACTTGAACCAAACCAATCGATTTTATTTATTCGGTCCAGTTTTGATTTTTATTCCTTTTTAAAATTGGTCCGGTTCGATTTTAAAATTCAGAACTCGAAAATTTTTTGATTCGATTCGGTTTCGGCAAAATCCGAACCGAACCAGACCATGCCCACTCCTAATCTCTACCCTAGAGCCGCTGTCTCTCAAGCGTCCCGCAAATCACGGCACTTGTTTTCTGAAGGAGGAAAATTGGTTTTTTTTTTTCTAAAGGAGGATTGTTTTTTGAAGGAGGGAATACTTCTGCAAATGAATCAAAGGTAACTTAATATTGGGTTGTATCATTATTTGTACTTGTTACATTTAATAGCTTAAAAATTTCTAAAATTAGTAAGGGTTGTTTTCTGAAGGATGCTTTTGCAAATAGGTCAAAAATGTTGTTTATTACATTTAGTAGCTTCAAAAATAAAATTCTACTCTTAGTAATCCTACTCTACTTGTAGCTTCGGTATAATAATATCGACCACTCTCTTTGAGTAGCTTCGGTATAATAATATCGACCACCCTCTTTGAGTAGCTAATAAGTTTCCATATAAACGGGAAACTGAAATGTAATACTTTCTTTATCACTTTCTATTCAACAACTAGCCTATTTTATTGTTTTATTAGTAACCATAAAACATTTTACAAAAATATGGAAAAATTGATGAGCAGATAGAGCTACCGAAGCAAAAACTTCGAATGATTTATCATAGAGAGGCCTTCAATGGGAAGCCTACCAAGGCAACACGCTCCCACGGAAAGAAATTCCAACTAACCCTCAAACAAGAGACCTCCATAATACTGGTACTAAACTTTATTTATTTATAGTTTTCTTGACTAGCATATTTTACAGTTTAGTTATAATAAAGAACATGTCCAAACATAGAAAACTTTGGATAGTTGAAGGGGTGTCGCATTATTTATTTCATTATTATCATTAAGTATCAAAGCTTATGTCCCCCAAAGTGAACTGTGATGTTATATTTCACTTTCCACTTACATATACAAGCGGTTACCTTAGCTTGTTTCTGTTCTCTTCAAATGGGAATTAAGATTTGCATGTTATGTAAGAACATTCTAGGATAAGAGTGATTGATCTTCTTTCTAAAGAATCTTTGTTCTCCTTACTCTTTCACATTACCATCTAGGCACCTATCACTATCCCAGGCTATAAACATGGTGAAAGTTTCTCACAAGCATCTTTGTTGCTAATGCTGTTGTAGTTAACATGTTTTAGAAGTAAAAATTGGTTATTGCTCATCTTTTATTTGGAGTTTAATTTGGGTTAGGAAAATTCTGCAGCAAAGTCTTTGTTGGAGAGTAGAAAAATGGGACTAAGTGCATATTTATAAGAGTAATTGATTACCATGTTCGACAACATTTAAACCAATCTCTTTACCCACCTTGGGGTAGAATTTGATGGTGAAAGAAATAATGATTGATGGAAAATAATGGAAAGTGAAACTAATCAAACAAAGTTTTCTAGATATAGATGCAGAAGAAATTCTTAATATTCCATTACCAAGATCGACAGAGGAATATAAATTATTATGGCATTATGAATCAAGAGGTCAATATACATTAAAAAATAAGTATCAAGTAGCCCTTAAGAGCAAGTTTCCAGACATTCCAAGCTGCTAAACTAAACCTGTAAATTGGTGGAAGTTCATCTGGGCAATAATGGTGCCAAAGAAAGAGTATTCTTGTGGAAAGCATTATCCAATTATCCTCTTACGGCAACAAACTTGGAAAGAGAAAGGTGATAGAAGCAACTAAATATTTTAGATGCTTCAAGGAGTGCAAAGATATATTTCATGTATTATGTGGCTGTAATTTTGAGAAAAAAGTTTGGAAACTTACCAGTTTTTGGAATCTGATCAGGGAGAACAAAAATAAGGGGTTTGCCAATTTCTTCCAAGTTGCAATTTCATCTTGTAAGTGGATTGAGGTGGAAGTGATGACAGGAATCATGTGGTTGATTTGACATGCAAGAAATAAGGCTTATTTCAAAAAGGTTCACGAAACCTTTTAGATTTATGGCAAGAGCAGAAGCAATGCTGGAATTGTATAGGTTCGTGCAGCCCAGTATTGACGAAATCGATTTGAGCTCAAATCAAGAAATGAAGGACTTTTGGACAACCTTTAACTGGCTAGTTCAAGCTTCAATAGATGTTTGAAGGAGGATAGTAAGGTTCAGAGCAGTAATTCAAGATGAAAAAGAGAACATTATGGCAACAGCAATCACGAATTCTCATTTCAAAGGAGACGTGGATTATGTGGAAGCAGAAACTCTAAGATATAATATTAACTTGCTAAGGATAGGGGCTTCACTCCCTCTTATTACAGAAACATATTTAAGAAATATGGCCAAACTAGTTACGGGAAAGGAAGAAGTAGATAAGAAATTTATTAGTTGATTTATGATATTAAAAATCTTTTTATGGATAAACATTACTTTGTAGTCGGTCATATACCAAGAACTTGCAATTCGTTTGCTTGCACTTTAACTGAACTTACTTTAAAGCATCAAAGCTCTATATATTATATACAATTAGATACTTATAAACCTCTGTGTAAATTTTTTGTTTTAATTTAATTTTCAAAATGGGATAAATTTTTTCGTGGATATTGATACTTTTATGAATTTGCTTTTTTATATTGTGTTAATAACTAATAGTTTTATTTCACATAACTTATGATGTCTTAAATTTTTAGACAACAATAATTTTTCTTATTTATGTCTTAAGAATCTTGACTGAATTAGTCAATATATGTGCATGAGAGCCTATGTAAAGGTGGTCTTTAAAGACTTTTAAATCAATCGAGAACTTATAAAAAATTTGATGAATTTAGCTCTTACATATAATTTTATTTTTAAACAAAAAGGTTACAATGGATACTTTTACTAAAGTAAAACTCATCAAATTTTAAATTTAGGGAGAAACTATAAAGGTAATTTGTAAACATGTTGTTGGGGAATAAGCCAAAAGAAATTGAAAAAGCAACTTCAAGTTGTGGAAATTATAATGCATATATTGCTTCACATCGGTACTCATTCTAAAATTCATAGTCACTTGCGTTAATGATAACAAGTCATCATAAGAAAAAATAGACACATATTTAGTAGCAAGTAAATTTGTAACCAATGTTTCAATGAAAACATAGTTGTTTAATTTATAAATAACAATAATGTAAGAATACTATGACTATTGAACTGATTAAGATAATGAAAATGATAATTTTTTCGGCTACTTAACTATTTTTTCTTAACTATGTTTTAAACTCAATATAAATAATACTGACATTAGAGAATCAACATAATTACTATTATGGCTCAATAAAAAAAATCTTAATAGAATTATAAAAATCTTTTGTAAAAGTTATTTACTATAATCAATAAATATTTCATATGGGTTAGAAAAATAAAACAAGAATGTTGTGTTGTATAACATCATAACCGATTCTAAATACTTGATATATTGCATTAAACATCTTAGATCGTTTTGTTATTAGACATCTCATATTATTAGTATTATGTAACTATAAGGTAATAATCATAAAGAAAATAACTAAAATATTAATATCTATAATTATTCTTTAAAATACATTACTTAAACACGTTGCATAAAATAATGTCTAAACTAGTAAACTATATTACCACTACCTACTATACTAGTTTTAGTAATGCTACTATCGAAAAGTGAAAGAGTGTAAATTAAATATAAAACAATAACAAAAATTTTGAATTATGATTCATAATAGCTAGTCCACTAAAAATATTATCCGCTTTGAGCACACAACCTGTCACGATTTTATTTTCGGGCTTTTCAGCCTAAAATGCATCTACTAGGGGTTGGAACATGTTAACTTATATACTCAATATCTCTTCTGTGCATTGTCGATGTGATATTTGCCTAAAGTGTCACAAAATTTCTGAGGTGCACCACAATAGAATCCATCTAAGCTCTCACTTCAAATAGAGTTATGATCTATAGTATAAGTAAATTATATATGTAATATATGATATTAAGAAAAATCTTAACTAAATCAATCAATTTTTTTTTCTCAATTAACCTTTTACTTTTTCTATAGTTTACGAATCCTAAAATGTGTATGTATTTTTTGTTCAAAGTATGTTTGACTCATTGGATTTAAGTTCACAAGGTTTTCTTTATAAATTAATAAGTTTAATAATATTTTATAAGAAACTTTATTTGACTAAAAATGAGTGACTTTGTCTTCTTACTTTCATCGTATCTATTTTAGTTTTCTATAGTCTAAAGAATATTTTGTTTTGAGTGAAAATATTATATGCACTTCAAAATTAGAAATTGACCCATATTTAATACAATGCATGTCCAAAACTAATCTATGAAGTGAGAAACACAAACTATTAAATGTTTTTGACAATGTATACTTTCAACTCTCTAATTTTTACTATATATAACTCGAATTATTATAAAGTGCAAGTGATAAATATGTCACATACTATAATTATGTATATAGAAACATCTAAAAACAAAATATCTAACAATTATAATAAGTAACCAAATTTTAGATTAGTTAATAAAAGCAACAAGTATAAACATAGAAAACATGTATCACAGTGTACGAATAACAAACCATTGAAGTTACAAATATTTCCAATAAAGCATGGCTAGTTTTTGTAAGTAGTCTAATAAATAACTAGTTAATATACAGTTATATATATAAGATGATAATAGTGATTAGAATTTTACTAGATTGATACTAAATAACTTGTTTATTAATAATTAAAATTTTGATTTTTAATATTTATTTTCTCATTAATCTTTTTATAACTTAAAATTACACTTAACAATAAGTTTCTATAATTTTATTTTTCTAAAAGTTTCAAACATCCTATACATTACAAAAAATATAGTTAACTGCAACAACATATGTTTATTAAAAAATTTTCAACCATACTTCTTTGAAGTTGAACAAATTAAATAAAAAAAAAGAATATAATAGAAAGCAAGCAATCACTAGATTTAATAGAAGACAAATAACTTTTATTTAACTATCATACCTTGTATTGAGTATAGTTATGTTCTTAAATAAACACTAATATTAATGGGCTAATGATTGTTGGATCCCTTCTTTTAAAATAAATATTAAGTACAGTCCTAGGTCCAAAAGATTTATCAGTAAAACTCCATCTATTAGATTTTTCTGTCTCAAAAGGGTATAATAGTTATGGTACCTTAAAATTAAAATATCATTATTTTTTATATTTGAAGATAAAATCGTCATTGTGATTTAAATAAATAAAATAGCTCTAAAATAAAATAGCTCTTATTAGTAATCTATGTGGAGTATTTTCGCCCTCTTTTGTGGCAAAAAATGGAGGATATAATTTTACCTTTTTATCTATTAATATTTTACTTTCACTGTATAATGTATGTATTTTCATTGTAGTTGAAGAATTTCCTTGTTCATGCAAAAAATGAAAATTTAATTTTTTTCCAATTCATCTTCTTTTGATAGTTGATGATTTATTTATTTTAATAGAGAATAGTACAATAACATACAATATACAACCAATTTAATTTTAATATTAATATTTAAAAATAAGTTTAATTATAACAAAAAAAAGTCAATTTTTTAATTTTTAATTCTAATTTTAATTTTAATCGTTTCCATTCTCAAAATATATTACTTATGTTTTTATTTTTGATGTATTTTATTTATATTTTAAATTTTATTTATTTTTTAAAAAACTTAAAAATTAAGGTATTTATATAAATTTATTCATTAGTATAAGTCAGGAATGTATTTATATCATTTTATCAGTCAAAATAAATTAAA
Source organism: Melia azedarach (assembly GCA_028052125.1). NCBI lineage: Eukaryota > Viridiplantae > Streptophyta > Magnoliopsida > Sapindales > Meliaceae > Melia > Melia azedarach. The sequence goes on from CM051403.1 coordinate 6,016,130, forward strand.
ATCTAATAGTAACAAAAAAATTTAATAAAAATGGTCTCACTACTAAATATCTTCGGCTTTAGGGATATACTTCACATTTATTTGAAAAACAATGATCGAACTATCATTAGCCCAATATTAATTAATCATTTGTAATTATTATAATGAGCAGCTAATTTAGTTTTTTTCAATAGTTGCAACTAGAAAGGTACAACATAATACCAAAGAAAAAAAAAGTAAAATTATTATTTATTAAATTTGAGTGTATGAAAAATTATAATTTATGGTTTCTTTTAAAATTTTTTGAAATACAATATAAGTTAAAGATTACAATAAAAATAATTAAAAAAATTGATACTAAACTTTAGTATATAATGAAAATTAAAATTAAAGAGAAAGATATTATAGATAAATTTGTTGGTTTACTAATTAATAACGTTCAGATTATTTTATATTCGTTCTTTATTGTGTTCATCTTTGTGATAATAGTGTTCGTTGGTTAAATTTATTTTATAATTTTATTATATAAAATATTTTTAACACATATAGAATTTTTTTTATTTGATACAACCCTAGTATTGAATAATAGTTTTTGAGAGTTTCTTTATAACTTTTTAATATTAAGGTGTACAGTGTCCTTATTCTATGATGAGATATAAATTTTTGAATATTATAATTTGTATCTCAAATAAAAGTTTAGATATTTTATTAAAAGTGATTTAATTTATAATTCTTAATTTCTATTTTAAATTTTTGGAAGACAAAATCATGAAAAGACAATGTATAGTATAAATTATTGGTAGAATGCAGCAAATTTGGTTCAATTCAATTTGACAATTTTCATGGAGCCAAACATAATTAATTTTTGGTTTCTTTAGTTTAAAATTTAAATAAATTGAAGGAAAATTAACAAATATTCCCTAAAGTGTCAAAAAATCATAAATACCCTCATAAAGTTTTGGGAAAAACAAATACCCCTCAAGTATGAGAAAATGACGTACATCTCTTTAACTTTTAATTTCGTCCATTAACTAGTTGAAGAAGTTATTCCATTATTGTTTACACTTCGTTGTACTGTGCCCTTCAAGTGTGCTTGTTATTATTATGTTTATTACTAAACTTTAGCAAAATAAGAAAATCAAATATATATTTTTCAGTTAGAGCAATTTAGACCCTATTTTTTACAAAAAAAATATAAACGTTAAAATTAAATTAGTTTTAATTTAGATTTTAATAAAAATTTAGAAAAAAAATGTCATTTTTAAAAAATTCTAATAATGAGTTAGATCAGACTCATATACTAAAATATTCCTAATTCTCTTACTTTACTTTCTTAATAATAATTTGATATGTATTATCAAAAAATTCAAATGAAACATTTTTATTATTTTATTTCTTATCTATAATATATTTATTTAAAAAAATACTATATTTGTTATATTTGTATAAAAAAAGCTCATAATTGATATAAATAAAAGATAGAAAAAAAATACACATATGTTATATCTATTATATGATAAATAAAAATAATCAAAATTCTCTTCTTTTTATATTTTAATTAAAATTAAATAATATTATTTAATTAAAATATGAAATATATAATTACTAATTCTATTAATGCATGACACAAAATTTAATTTAAATATTGTAATTTATTACTCTCGTCTTATATTAAAAAAATCCTTTTAAATATTTTAAGAAAAAAAAGAGGTTATGAGCATTTATGAAGTATTTAAAAAAAATTAAATTTCTTAAATAAAATAATTATGATAAATTATAATACGTGAATAACACTTAATCCAATATGTTAATAGAATTAGTAATTATAGATTTTATATTCTTATTAAATAATTTAATTTAATTTTAATTAAAATTTAAAAATTTAGGGAATAATGGGATATTAAACCTAAAATTAAGGAGTTATTTGACATTCTTCTGTTTTTTTATCCTCTTAATTTTTAACTTTGAATATGCAGTTTGAATAAATAGATTATCGAATGTATTTATCTTGATACTATTAATTTATCTTTATCATCCATAATATTTTTTTTTAGATAAAGTGGATGAAATTATATTTATATATTTAAATATATTTAAATAGGAACCAAGAGTTGAAAAAAGATATATAGCAAATAACTCCAAAACAATTGATAGAGAAGGCTTCATAATTCATAAATGGGTAGGTAAGCAAGTAAAAAAAGATTCAAAAATAAGCAAAAGCAAAGACTTATTATTGAGGTGAAAAATTAAAATTATTGTCTTATCAGGAACTAATTAAGAGAGAGAGAATTGATGTGTACAAGTTAGTATCTTTCATGGACTAGGCTAACTTAAGCTTCCACAATTTTCACCTTTCTAATTTCTTAGAGCAAGGCCCACAATGCTTTTAAAGGCTTTTAAACCCAAGGACTCACATTTTTCAACTCTGTATGGTCTTCAAGATGTGAAGTAACAAATTATGAGACTTTAAATGGAATAGTTGTTTGAAAGCCAATAAACATAACTAATAATGAGGAAACTTAGTGTTTAGATTTGATATAGAATTAGGCTTTATTTGGTGTCATGTTGTTCTTTAAAGACTTAAAAGTTACAATAGAATGAAATAAATTCATGTCAAATAGTGAAAAAATAGTTGGAATTTCAAAACACATGAAATACCACAAGCTCAAACAAAGCTTTAATATGAGATTTTTGAATGATAGAATTACTTAAGACAATGTCTAATACATGTAGACGGGGGATAAATAGTACATAATCAACACTTGTAAGAGCTAAAGTATAAAAATTATATTATGAAGGGTGAATACTCTAATAAAGATGAGGAATGAAAATGATAATCATGATTATTTATATGACGAAAAAATTAAATGTATTTATAAGTTTTTCAAAATATGATATCGTACGACAACTTATGTTGTAATATTTAACAATATAGAATGTGACCTTTTTATACCTTAATTTTATGTTTTTAATAAAAAAAATAATTTGTATTATTTTATATACTTTTTTACATAATAATGAGTTTTTGAATGAAATAAAATATGTCTATCATTTTAGATAAATAAAAGGTGATTTAATTTTAATAAAATTTTGTATGAAATGTGCTTTAAAATAAACTTGCACAAGCTTTTCATCAAGCAAAAAGAAAACAAATAAATGAAAAATAAAAATAACTATAAAAAGAGTTCTAGTTTAATAAAATAAGGATAGAAATATAATTGGTTTCAATGAGATCACAATATGAATAGGCCAATCCTTGTCTTATTGGACTCTTTTTTTTTAGGATTATATATTATAAGTTACCAATATTACATTTGAGATCTATAGGAAGTCTTGATCGAGTTGCATGTAATACTGCTCGAATATCTGAGTCCAATATAAATGATGCCTACCCTTATAAGAAAAAAAAATTTATCTATACTCAAATATAGAAGCCCCGTATACAGTGAGTGAAAACTCCACATATAGTATAGGTCCTACCTTTTAGGTGGGAGATTAACCTTACTTGAGCAAAGAGAGGGTAGTGCTCTGGCCACTAAGGCTAAGCATGTATTCGTGTATTTGTGTTTAAACCTAAGCTCTTTTAAATCTAAGATTATATTTGTATTTCCTAAATTAAGCAGGATTCCTTTCTTTGAGCCTAGGACCTCAATTAGTAATGATTTAGTCCACTAACTTTATATTTTATCACATATAAGTAAGGTTGTTTAGAGAGTTGGATTTCGAGAATTTGACCGAATCCATATTCAATTCATCACTTCATGAATTAGAGTTCTTTTTCAATCCAATCCCATTTACCCTATAACAAACTTAATATGATATGATCCAATATAGTAAAAGAGATTTTAAATTTGATTCTAATAAGCTAAAATTAAATAATTTTAATTAAATTTCATTAATAAAAGTAATAAAAAAATATAATATTGTTTAAACTCCAAAAAAATATAACGTTCAAAATAAGGCCACAATTATATATATATATATATATATATATATATATATATATAACAAGTACATGAAATACAAAAATTATGAACTAATACTACAAGTTGACAAGAATAAGTTATTAAAACTTATAATTTTTTATACAATATTGTTGATGTGCGGATTTCGCAAGTCCCGCACCAACGTTCACGGGGAAAATAGGTGCACCCGAGAGAGTCAAATGCCTCGAACTAAGTTTTTCTTTTTATGTGCAATCTAGAGCTATGCCGAAAGGGGTAAACCAACAAATAGCGTTTAAGAAAAATCAAACCACAAATATTCCGCTTCACCCACGTAATTTTCCCTTTCAATACTTTCTACCTCTGACAAATTCACAATACAAGATATGCTTCTAAATGCTCACGAAACCTCAAGATACCTTAAAGATGATGACATACACGTTGCCCATTCTACGTAGCTTCCTTGAACCCCGAACACTTTTGACTCCGCAATTTCATTGAACTAGTCCGTAGACTCTCTGCAAAATAATTCAAGCTTAGACAGGAGTCGCCACTCCAGCAATCTTTATTTGATGCTTAAGTTAGTGTCTAACCGGAGAGTAAATGAAGAGGGCACATGTATTTCCCTTTAAAGCAAAAAAAAATATAGAGAATGTCAAGATGGTGAAGGAAAACACACTAAAATAGTCAAGGAAAAGTATAAAGTCAAGGGAGTAGGCTACAAAGTGGATGAACAGTATTTGCTACAGTGTATTTTTTGTCTATTAATGGAGGTTTTCATGGTGTACATATGGACTATAAGAAAAAAGAGAGAAATTTATTTTAGGAAAGATAACCTTTCTTGTCTTAAGAATGTTGTATATGAGTCATCTTTTGTCAAAGAAAAGAAAAATATACTTTTATATGAGAGAGAAAAGCTTAACCTGATTGGAGGGCTTGTACTGCCCTAATTTTATGCCTTAGTCTTTATTCTCCCTTCATTTGCTCTTAGTGGTCACTTACTAAATGCCACGTGACAGGTTAAGATAAGTGGGCTTCACCTTATCCAAACTACATGATCACGTGTCAATCTCTGGTTGGTTGTGGAGATTACATTGTTTCTTGAAGGACAAGTGCCGCGCTCTTATTTGCCCCAGTTGGCTCGCGGTCCCTACCTGAGTTCTGCAACCCCTACCAAAATCTTACTGCCAGCTAATTCTGCTAGCAATTTGCTTGCTATACTGTGCAAAGATTGTCCATCTCTTTTTTCAAGGGTTGTTTGCCTCCTTTTTCAGGGTTGTATGTCTTATTTTTCAACAGTTATCTGCTGCCTCTTTATTTGACAGTCTCCATAACATATTTTTAATGCTACGATGTAGTTCAATGGGTACTCTAAAGGCGCGCTGAGGTAAGCATTGGCGCACCTAAACACTTGGACGTCCCTCCTCCCTTACTCAAAGAGGTCTGACGTTAGACGGTGAATAATCTGGAGTAAGTATGTATAATTCTATGTATGACATATAATCGATGGCACTTTTCTAACCCTCCTCTATGTGTCATGGTATACTACAACATTTATCGTACACGCCACGGTATATGGGTTTGCTTTTCCATATATGTCATGGTATATGGTCACATAGGCTTTTTCTATTTGTACCGCGATATATGGTCATGTAAGGCATTACTAACAAAATGGTGAATATTCTGGTGGTATATAATAAGGAGCCCAGCTTAAAGTAAGTCTTACCTAATCGCAGAGCTTGTTTATTGTCTTATCTTGAGGTGGGTACGAGTAGGTTATCTTATCTTATGCTGACTCGGACTTTCGTGGACTTATTTTTTTGTCATATGTCCAGTTGTATTTTTTTCACAATAAATATTGTTATCACGCATTTCATTTCAACTAAAAAAATAGATAAATATATTGTAAATAAAAAATATTGATTATTTAAAACAAATAAAAAATAAAAGGTAAAATGGAGAAAATAAGAAACTAGTTGCTTGTATACTTTATATTTTTATATACAATAAAATAATTTTATTTTTATTGATATAAATATCTATTGTGTGGATCAATGACTGAGCTACAATATAGCCTGGAGGGGTCTTGACCTTTAGCTACACAAACATTTTAAATTTTATATGAAAATGCTTATACCCATCAAACTTTAAAGAATTGGCATTTTGACACTTAATTAGGGTAAAAATTATTTAATTTTTTAAGATTTAACTAATTGGACTATTAACTTTATTAGTTTTAAAAATATGAAAAAATGCCCTACACCCCCCTCTAGTTTGGTCTAATTATTCATCACTTCCCTAAAGTTTAAACAATATCTCATTACGTCTCACCCTTACAAAAGTTAATGGAAAAATGATGTTTTTTGGGGTAAAATTATCTTTAAATATTATAAAATAAATATTAAAAAACAATTACATAAAAAAATAAAAATTATATTATTTTTTTCATTTTATTTTTCTCTTTCTCTTTCTTCTGCCCTTCAATCCTAAACTCTTGTCTTCACTGCCACAAAATCATTCATTCGTCCTCAAAATTTAACCCCATCCTTTCTTTCCCTTAAACCCCTTTATAAAACCAATGAAGAAATTGAATTTGGGTAGATTTGGCGAAATACTCAAAATTCTGATTCCCTTCAAAGTTTGAAATACCTAAAATCTCGATTCCCTTCAGAGTTTCCTTCATCGTTTTCAGAACTCAAATGGCAATCGCGAGAAGAGTGTTGTTGAAGCACCCTAACCCTTTTTTCTCTCTCTCATTCAATGCCATATGCGACACTTCTCTGAAGAGTCAGAGGCACTTTTCATAACAAATCTGAAATCATCGATTACATCATTAGCATCTTTATAGACTTTCAGCAAGTTGATGCTTCTATTCTAACGGTACCTTGAATGCCTATTTTCAAAATGATCTTCATTTAGATAGTTTAATATGGTGGAAGTTGTGATGGCATTTGAAGAAGAATTTGAATTTGAGATCCCAACTAATAAGGCAGACAAGATCAATACCATCAATATGGCTGTTGATTTCATTGCATCTTGTTGTATCTTATGTGAGATATTTCAAAATACAAGTATCCTACATTGACTAGTTATAAAACTCTTAAATTGTTTATATATGGAAACAATTATAGAGTAGGATAACAAGCTAGTATGAGGGCCTCCCTCGCGCACAAGATAAGCCGGCTCAAGTCCAATTGTAGGGGTTCGGTCTTGAAAGCGTTTAATGCACGTCGTCGTACGCAGGGAGAACTCCCCCCCCCCCCCCCCCCCCCCCCCCCCCCCCCCCCCCCCCCCCCCGCGAGTTGGGCTTTATTTTAGACTTTACTTTTTGGGCTTATTTAATTTAAACTTTATTTTTTGGGCTTATTTAATTTAAATTTTGAATTTAAAGGTAGTTGTATGGGCAGTTGAAGCCATTTGAGCATGAAACGACTTGTGTCGTTTGAGTATAAACAGTTTTAACTGTTTTGTGTCAACAGGTGTTAAGGCAGCAGTTGTAGTTAGGTGGCTGTCCGAATAGTCACCACTTACCTATAAATACATGCCTTAACCGAGTATTACACACTCATCTTTTCATTCTTCTTTGCTCTACAAAAATCCTGTCATCACCATTGCTTAATTTTTTTTTTAGTTGTTCTACACACTCGTTGTACTTAGGTTGCAGCCTTACAAACGAGTATCGTCATTGTATCTTGGGGCTATACTGCCATTCGACCTTCCTGCAATAGGATACTATCCTAAAGGGGCAGAAATAGTTTTTCAGGACAGTGCCCTTTGCACGCCTTGACGCATATATATCAATAGTATATTTCCTGAAGTCACCAACAATCTGAAAAACTAACATTTCGACAACGTCGAACCCTACACTCCTGACTTCAGATACTGCTTTGCTTGCTGTTGTCAAGTCCATTCCTGACACGCCAAGATTGACACATTCAGCGGAACCAACTACAAGTGCTGGAGAGATCGAATTTACGATACATTGGATGTGGTCAACCTTGTTTGCTATTTAACACAACCACAACCAGATGCTGTTTCAGAAAATTATCAAGCATGGGTTAGGGCCAATAAGGTATGTCATAATGCCATTTTAAATATAATTTCTAATGAGTTATATGATGTTTATTCTCTCTGCGACAAAGCACAAGAAATTTGGGTATCTTTGGAGAAGAAATATATAATTGAAGATGCTGGTGCCCAAAAATATGTCATTGCCAACTTTTTGGATTTCAAGATGGTAGAAGACAAGTCTGTCACCACTCAAATTCATGATTACCACTTGCTGGTTAATGATTTGAAGAATGAGCAGATTACACTTCCTGAATCATTCTTTGCTGGATGCTTGATTGAGAAGTTACTAGATTCTTGGAAAGATTACAAGAAGAGTATCAAACACAAGAAAAAACAAATGACATTGGAGAATGTTATTGTGCACATTCGAATTGAAGAAAAGAATAGGCTGAGGGAGCAAGAAGAGAAGGCCAAGAAAATTCGTTCCAAGGCTAATGTTGTTCAAGATGTTGCATCTCCTGCCAAAAAGCAAAAATTGAACAAAAAAAAATTCGTGAACAATATGAAACCAACATTCAAGAAAAAATGAAATTGCTTTGTGTGTGGTAAGCCTGGTCATTATGCTATTGAACGTAGGTTCAGAAAGGGCGATAAACATTCTTCTAAGGCCAACGTGGTTAAAGGAGAAGATGTAATTGTTGCAGTTATAGTTTCTCAAGCAAATATGGTTGCAAGAGACACAAGATTGGATTATTGATTCTGGTGCTACCAAGCACATATGTGGGAATCGAAACTCATTTTACGCTAAATTGAGTGAGGGAGAAGAACATGTTTTCCTTGGAGATTCTCACGCTGCTCCGGTTGTGGGAAAAGGAAAAGTTCTTCTCAAGTTAACTTCTGGAAAGATTCTTTCCTTAAGTAATGTACTTCATGTTCCAAATATAAGATACAATTTAGTGTCTGTGTTTGTTCTTGGAAAAGCAAATGTAAAGTCTCTTTTGAGGGAGACAAAATTGTAATGTCCAAGAATGGGGTGTTCATTGGAAAAGGATATTGTTCCAATGATTTGTTCAAGCTTACTGTACTTGACATAATTATGAATAAAAATGCTTCTACTTCTACTTATATTATTGCCTCTTTTGATTTATGGCATAATAGATTAGGCCATGTGAATTTTTCTTATTTAAAGAAAATGAAAAGAGATGGTCTAATAAATATTGATGTTTCAAACATCAATAAATGTGATATTTGTGTAGAATCAAAATTCATCAAGAAAACTAATAAATCAATTATGAATAGAGAAACTGAATTACTCAGTTTAATTCATAGCGATCTTGGTGATTTGAAATAAACAATAACTAGAGGAGGCAAAAGGTTTTATATAACCTTTATTGATGATTTCTCAAGATACACAAAATTGTATTTATTGAGAAACAAAGATGAAGCATTTGAAAAATTCTTAATTTATAAGAATGAAGTTGAAAATCAACTAGGAAGAAAAATTAAAAGATTGAGATCTGACAGAGGTGGTGAATATGAGTATAATATGTTTAATGATTTTTGTGAAAATCATGGCATAATACATGAAATTATACCTCCTTACTCTCTAGAGTCAAATGGAGTAGCAGAAAGGAAAAATAGAACTTTGAAAGAAATGATGAATTCTCTATTAATAAGTTCTGGAGCACCGTGGAATTTGTGGGGATAGGCAATTTTAACTGCTTGCCACTTACAAAATAGGATACCCTATAAGCGAACGAGAAAAACACCTTATGAGCTATGGAAAGGTTATAAACCTAATCTAACATATCTCAAAGTGTGGGGGTGTTTTGCAAAGGTTCTTATTCCAGATCCTAAGAGGAGTAGAATATGACCTAAAACTATTGATTACATGTTTATAGGGTATGCACAAAATAGTGCTGCATATAGATTCTTGATTCTTGAAGATAAAGAAAAGATATTTGATGCAAACACTATGATAGAATAAAAAACTGCAGAATTTTTTAAGAATATTTTTCCCAAGAAAAAAGCTGTCGATTCTCAAGATAATAATAAAATCCAAAACAATTTTCAAGAAGATTCTCCTGAGAGTTCAAATATCGAACTAAGGAGAAGTAAGAGAATGAGAAAAACTACTAGTTTTGGTAATGATTTCTATGTCTTTATGGTTGTAAACGACCCTCAAACATATGAAGAAGCTATGACTTCTCTTGATGCTCCATTTTGGAAAGAAGCGGTAAATAATGAGTTAGACTTAATCATAAATAATCATGTTTGGGAAATTATTAATTTACCTCCTGGTACAAAACTGATTGGTTGCAAATGAATTTTCAAGAGGAAATTAAAAGCTGATGGGTCCATTGATAAGTATAAGGCAAGATTAGTTGCCAAGGGTTTTACTCAAAAGAAAAATATAGATTATTTTGATACTTATGCTCCTGTAACTAGAATAGCTTCCATTCGAGTTTTGATTGCATTAGCATCGGTGTATAATTTGTTTATGCATTAGATGAATGCTAAAACTGCATTCTTAAATGGTGATTTGGAAGAAGAAATATACATGACACAACCAGAAGGTTGTATTGTTCCAGGTTCTGAGCATAAGGTTTGTAAACTTGTGAAATCCTTATATGGATTAAAACAAGCACCAAAACAGTGGCATGAAAAATTTGATCAAATTCTAGTATCAAATGGATATTTGATTAATGATTCAGATAAATGTGTTTACTTTAAATCATTTGATACTAACAATTTTGTGATAATTTGTCTGTATGTTGATGACATGCTTATTTTTAGTCAAAGCATGGAAGTGATAAATAGGACTAAAGCATTTCTTGCTTCTAACTTTGATATGAAAGATATAGGAGAAGCAAGTGTTATTCTTGGAATCAAAGTGATAAAGAAAAGTAATGGTCTTATGTTATCACAAGAACACTATGTAGAGAAATTTTTGAAGAAGTTTGGATACTTTAAGTGTAAGTCAGTGTCAACTCCTTACAATGCAAGTATCCAATTAAAGAAAAATTATAAGCATAGTGTTAGTCAAACAAGATATGCCCAAATAATTGGTAGTCTTATGTACTTAATGAATAATACAAGACCAGATATTGCTTATGCAGTTGGGAGACTAAGCAGATATACTCAAAATCCTAACAAGGATCATTGGGCTGCTTTAGATAGACTTGCGAGGTACTTAAAAGGTACATTAGATTTTGGGCTTTCGTTTGCAAGAGATCCATCAGTGTTATAAGGTTTTAGTGATGCAAATTGGATATCTGAATCCAATGAAATTAAATCCACTAGTGGATATATTTTTACACTTGGTGGAGGAGCAGTTTCTTGGAAATCTTCCAAGCAAACTTGCATAGCTCGTTCAACCATGGAGTCCAAGCTAATTGCCTTAGAAAAGGCATGTACAGAAGCTGAGTGGTTAAGAAACTTCTTAGCTGATCTTCCCATTGGTGATCATCCTTCTATATTAATCTCAATACATTGTGATTATCAAGCAGCTATAGCTAAGGCTAAAAGTAAGATATACAATGAGAAAAGTAGACATATACGTTTAAGACATAGTATCATTAAGTAGCTGCTAGAATATGATGTTGTAAACCTAGATTTTGTAAGGTCAGAGTTGAATTTGGCCGATCCTCTGACTAAACCATTAAATAAGGGATTAGTGGAATGAACGTCGAGGGGGATGAGACTTCTACCTAGAACATAAGGCAAAAGTAATAGGAACCCCACCTATGTGATTGGAGATCCCATGAAGTAGGTTCATAAGTGTAATAACAAATTACTAGTTGTCTTGAGTTACTATCGTTTGTAAATAAATTGAGTCCTCCCTATGACTAGATAGTAAATACTACAGTAAAAAAGGATGAGTTCTTATACTCTTAATGAACTCCATAGCCCAATTTGTAAGGTGGCATGTTTTAACTGTAGGACATGTTTGATGGAGGGTTCACCTAAGTGAGTGTGAAATTGGGTCGATTTCTATGAGAGTCAGGCAAACATCTCTAAAGCACTCATGATTACCAAGAAAGCGCAGGGCCATGAAAGCGCCAAACCGCAGAACAACAAAAGGAATGAAATAAAACTTAATGTGAGTAGTTAGTTTACTGATTCACAACAAAAAAGCTATGGTTCATATAAACTAATTATGTTTCACCTAATTCTTGTGAGACAATTAATTTGCTCAATAACTGGTTCATAGCCTGATAAGCACTAGCTCATTTGCATTAAGTTTGTTATCAAATGGTGATGAATAAAAGTCTAACATTTAGTATTTTGAAATATGTAGGGGATTGTTGTATCTTATGTGAGATATTTCAAAATACAAGTATCTCACATTAGCTAGTTATAAAACTCTTAAATTGTTTATATATGGAAACAATTATAGAGTGGGATAACAAGCTAGTATGAGGGTCTCCCTCGCGCACAAGACAAGCCGGCTCAAGCCCAATTGTAGGGGTTCGATCCGAAAAGCGTTTAATGCGCGTCGTCGTGCGTAGGGGGACCCCCCAACTGGTGTGCGCGAGTTGGGCTTTGTTTTATTATTTTTAGTAGTTGTATGGGCAGTTGAAGCCATTTGGGCATGAAACGACTTGTATAATTTGAGTATGAAACAATTTTAACTGTTTTGTGTCAACAGATGTTAAGGCAGCAGTTGTAGGCAGTTGTAGTTAGGTGGTTGTCCGAATAGTCACCACTTACCTATAAATACATGCCTTAACCGAGCATTACACACTCATCTTTTCATTCTTCTCTGCTCTACAAAAATCCTGTCATCATCATTGCTTAATTCTTTTTTTTAGTTGTTCTACACACTCGTTGTACTTGGGTTGCAGCCTTACAAACGAGTATCGTCATTATATCTTGGGACTACACTGCCATTCGACCTTTCTGCAATAGGATACCATCCTAAAGGGGCAGAAATAGTTTTTCAGGACAGTGCCATTTGCACGCCTTGACGCACATATATCAATAGTATATTTCTTGAAGTTACCAACACATCTCACCCTCTAACTATGTATAAAGTCACTAGTCAGGGAAAATATAAAACTTTATGATTTTATTTTCACTCTTTTGATGTTTGAAATTAGCCACAACGATAAAATTCTCATTTGGCTAGATTTTGGCTGACTTTTGGATTTGAATGGGTTGCTTTGGTGGCTTTATTGAACCATTTTTCTTTTTAAGTTAGTGTTTGTGTATAAAATGGAGTTGTGAGTAGTTGCATTGGCTATGTTGCTTGGGCCGGTTCTACCATTACTTGGACTGGTTTGGTGTTTATGTATAAAATGCAGCTTTGCTCTGCAGTTTCCTCTACAAACATTCTTTCAAATTATGCATGCTATTAGATTTCTTTAATTTTTCAGTTAATTTTGTCATTTTAAATTGCTATTGATTTTTATGTCAAACCAGCAATTGTTTTTTAATTTCAAAATTATTTTTAATGTCAAATTAAAATTAAAAAATTATTATTTTAGACCCAGTGATAGATATGCGAGACTAATTATTATGTCATATAGGGCATAATGATAAAAGCATAATTTTTTTATTAATTCTTATAACGACAGGACATAACGGTGTTTGTTTAAACTTTAAAGGGAAAATAGATAATTAGATCAAATTTGAGGGAGATCTAGGACATTTTTCCTAAAAATACTTAAAAATAATCTCAATTTATCACTTTTCATTGTCTATTTGGATGACGAAAAAGATAATATAGTAAACTTACGTAGTTTAATGATAAAAACTAATGTAAAGTTATATGACCTACTAAATTATTATGATATGTTAACTTTTGATTTCCTTAATTCATTAATTTTTATTAATATTTATTTAATTAAATAAATAATAAAAATTAAAAAGTTAAACATTATTGTCAACGACAAGAGATGGTGTTAGATAAAATTCTTATTAATATTATTGAATTATAAGTTTCTTAATATGAGAATGATAGGGTTATTTTTGACAGATAAATACTAAAAACTGTCCTAAATGAAAGAAAAAAAATAAGTCCATAATGCCGAAGTCACTAGTTGATGATCTATCTAACAACTATGGTAGTGAATCAACACAATTACGATGATATTTTTCTCTATTTCAAGCATTTTTTTCGGTGCTCTATTGTTGTAAATAATTCACTGTCACATAAGTTGAGAAAAAAATAAGTCCATAATGCCGAAGTCACTAGTTGATGATCTATCTAACAACTATGGTAGTGAATCAACACAATTATGATGATATTTTTTTCGGTGCTCTATTATTGTAAATAATTCATTGTCACATAAGTTGAAAAATTTAAACTCTAATAATACCTCAATAACCAACATAAATGAAATTAAATACTAATATATCTTATTCCTTAATTCATAAACTGCATAAACCAACTTTATTATTTTTAACATTTTATTCCCTCAATATTCTACTTTTGGCTCTATCACTAGCGTTCAATTACAATTTTAATCATAAATTAGTTAACTTGAACCATAAGAGGCAACCTGTTGGGGGCAAACCATCACTTAAGAAAAAATTAAAACAGTATTTTGATATTTTCCAATAAATAAGGGATTATTTTGAAATTAATCCCAAAAATTGTTTTACTCATGGTTCTTTTATTTGGAAACTTATTTCAAATTTTATTGGCTGAAATTTTAGGTCAATATTTCTTCGGTCTTCCAATTAATTTATTATTTTTTTCTGTCATTATCAGTTGCTTTATCGTGATCCTTCACGTGCTCTCCAGTTGTGCTTTTGACTCTCCTCACGAAAATTAATACAAAATTAATTAATTAAAATTAATATATATGTATTTTATTTTGGTATATAATTTAATTTAAGTTTATTTATTTATTATTTAAGTAAACATTTTATCTTAATTTTAATATATAAATAACTCATTATTTTAAATAAAATATAAATTATTAATTATATATAAATTAAATTTTATTTTTTTAGTTATATAAAGTTATTTTTTGTTTTTATATATATAATATTAATAATAATAAGGATAAATGAGTTATTTTATTTTATTTTAAAATATTATTGATGAGTTATAAAAAAATAAAGGGTACTGTTGAGTATTGTTAAAAATTTAAAATTATTTGTAAAAATTATTAATAAAATAATAATTAAAATTAAAAATTACCCTAAAATCCAAAAATTGGTAAAACTGCAGTAAGAAAAAGAATTTAAGAATTGTTTAATTGTAGTAAAAAAAATCGTCTAAGAAATCTTAAATTATCCTTTATTTTTGGAAAGAAAATCAATTAAAGATAACAAATACAGTTTTCTATGTCAGAAAAAAAATTCTCAAGTTATATTATTTATTGGGATACTAACATTTGCACCTCTAGATATTTTTAAAATAATACATTAGAGTTAAGCTATTAATTTTAATATTCTTATCCCTAATAAGTTGTTTTATTTTTTGTCTTAATACTTGAGTTGCTAAATTTATCAATATTAAATAATTAAGTATTTTTTTAACTTAAGATTTATTAATGTTTATTTAAAATCTGAATAAAATTGAAATTTAAGTAAATCTAAATAATTTTAAATTATATGTTTGTTTTTTATTTATTAAGTATGAATATAAAAATCTAAAAATTATTTTCAAAGTTGAATAAACATGAATATATAAATTTGAATGATTCAAATAATATGTTTGCTATATATATATATATATATATATATATATATATATAAATTAATAATTTTTCTTATCTTGTCCTTGAGAAATAAATAGAATTCATGAAAATATTTTGGTTTATTACAATTAAAAAATTATTTAACTTTTAAAATTTATTGTATTTAGACATATTTGTTAAGTTTTTAGTATTAATTTTAAGACATTTTTTATATTAAGGTAGTGTTTATTTTTTTTATCTAAACTCTGAATATGATTGAAATATAAATTTAAATGATATATTTTTTTATTTTAAAACATCTGAAAAAAGTATTAAATTATTTGTTTTGACAAAATAAAAAGTATAAAAATTTATATTTTGACATATATATCATTTTAAATAATATATATAATAATTGTTATTATATTAGTATAATAATAAAAATAATTAATAAATTATATTAGTAAGTATATTATTTATTTGCTTGATATATGATTTTTAAAAAAATAAATTCTATTCAATGATAGAAAGATCAATAAAAATAATAAGTTGTAGTGTAATATGATTATGATTATGTAAATATACAAATTTATTGGAATAATTAAAGTATAAAATAAATAGAATTGATAAGAAAAGTAGAAAGTATCCACAATAAAAAAGAGATATGTCAAAAATAGTTTATTAAACTTTAAATTTTGTTAATAAATAAATTAATAAAATAAAAATATTTTAAGAAAAAAATTAAATTATTTAGACATTTGTTCATATAGATTTAAATTAAAATTTTTAATTCAATTATATTTAAATATTTTTAACAATTATTTAAATATAAATTAAAATATAAATAATTTTTAAAAATTTAAATTATTATATTTAAATTTTAGCTAGAAAAAGAAACAACCTCTAAGTAACAATAATTACCATTATCAAAATATAGAGAAAATGCCTTTGACCCTGTTAGGGTTTGAGATAATTACCCAGTTCCCCCCTTATATTTCGAAAATATTCTGGACACCCCTATCGTTACCTCCGTCCAAGTTAAAAAAGTAATTTTTGACTATAACTCAAATACCCTTTGTGACAGATAGTGGGGCCGTGATATCGATTTGGTAGAAATTGTCTGGGTCCCATAAATAGTAATTTAATATAATAAAATATATAATATAATAAGATTTAATAATTAACATATATATATATATAAATTAGGGTCTATTTTTTCTACTTTTTCATTAATTATTAATATAATAATTTATACTTTATTAAATATATTTTATTAATATATATAAATCCATCAAATATCTTTCTAAACTTATTAATAAAATAATTTTAAATTTTATATTATTATATTTTAAATAAATATTAATCAATACAAAATTAATCACATTTTTCAATATTTTTTTAACTTAAAAAAATTATATTAATAAAATAAACAAATCTGTACATAAATTAAAAGTGTCAAATCAATAAAGAATAAAATAAAAAATTTAAATACTATCCCATTTAAAATCTCCATTTTTATCCCTTACATGAAATTAATTAATATTCTGTTGAAATATTTTGTAATTTTGTATTTTCAATTATTATACAATTTGATTAATTTCTTTAAGATAATATAATTTTAAAATTTTTATTGTTATATTTTATATTTAAAATAATATAATTTTATTTCAAAAAAAATACTAAGATTAATATTAGATTTATCTATTTTATTTTAAATTATTTAGAATAAATATTATATTTTTCTATTTTTTAATTTTAAATCAATTTTTAAATTATTTTTTTATTTGGTCATCATCATCTTTGGCATTGGAATTTGTATTTACAAAGGTCACCATCACTTTTATTTTGAATTTTTTTAAATAGCGAGATACGTTTTTACCCTGAAAGGCAACATTTTTAACTTGGATGGAGGTAACGGTAGGGATGTCCAGAGCATTTTCAAAACATTAGGAGGAAATTGGGTAATTACCTCAAACCGTAAGGGGGTCAAGGGCATTTTTCCCCAAAATATAACTTGATTTGTTGTTTCACAAAAGTTTGGGGACAAATATATTATTATCCCTTTATATTATCATTAATTTAATTATATTTATTTATGGGTAGGCACGCGGTTTAGTGAGAGACATTTTGTGTGCACACAAAAAATGCTAACAAACAAACCAGAAAGCGAATAATCAAAACAAAAAAAAAACAGACAACAGAAGCAGAAGCAGAAGCAGAGCTTCACAACGAAGAAGAGGTAGAAATTGAATTCTCGTTTTCGAAATATTAACCGGTTCAATCTGTGGAGTTGTTTACAGCCTTACCGGCCGAAAACGCTCTAGTAATTTATATCGCCGTCGTTTCTCTTCCTAGTAATTTCTGTACGGTCTCAATATGTAAATAGTAATATAATCATGGAGTATAATGGTTTTCGTTGAAAAATTCAGTTCGTAAAATCAGGTTAATGAATGATTTTTTGTATAGAAAAAAGATCTGATTGCGGTTGTTCTTCGTAATTGAAGTATTTTGATTTAGTTTTTCCGCTAATTGGAGTTTTTATTTGAGTAAAAGAATTTGTCGCTACTTGCATGTATTCACTTCTATTTTATTGATTGAATTTTTCAGTGAAGATTTGGTTTCAGTTTCAGTAATTGCAAGTTAATAAAGAATTTTGTGGCTTCTAAGCCAGGTAATTTTACTATGAACAATATTTTGTTATTATTTTTTATTTTGTTGTGTTGCTAAATGATGTTGTAAGTGTTGAAATTAGGCTCAGATTCTGTAGTGGTAATGTTAACTTCATTTGCTGCTGGAGTGAATATCCTAATTTAACGTTGTTTGATGATTCTTATGTTGTGTAATTCGACTCGATATTGAGATAAAGTTGTGTAAATATGAACTAATGCGCAGAAGTCATCTTCAGAGGTTGGAATTTGATGGATTAAGGGACTTGCAAATCAACTCATGCACGTTTCCAGTTCTTAAACTCTTATTCTGTTACCAAACTTAGTGTGGTAGTAATTTCAACTCAAATATTTTGATATATGTTTTGTGGTTCAAAATAAAATGTAGTTGTGGACCAGTAACAGTGATTGAAGCTTATGATTAAATTCCAGTTTATGATTTATATTATCTCATATGAAATGGATATTTTGACTTCACATTGCATAGTTCTAAATTGTCTTATTTATTTTTCTATTTCTTTCCCAGTTTTATTTGTTAGTTTGAAATTTGTTACTGTTTTTTTGTGGTTGATCATTGCCAGGAGTTTGAATATTAACTTTTGGCGAACTTGAGAGATTGGCCAATGACTGTTTCATAATGAGAAGGTGTGGGCGGGACCATTGCCGATGGGCACCCCCGACAACAAACTGTCTGAGCTGCTGGATGTAGTGAAATCTTGGATCCCACGGAGGACTGAGCCAGCAAATGTGTCGAGGGACTTTTGGATGCCTGATCAGAGCTGTAGGGTTTGCTACGAGTGTGATTCACAATTCACTGTATTCAACCGTAGGCATCATTGTCGACTCTGTGGACTAGTCTTCTGTGCTAAGTGTACTGCAAACTCGGTTCCTGCTCCATTTGATGAGTCAAGGACTAGTCGTGAAGATTCAGAGAGGATTAGGGTTTGTAATTATTGCTTCAGGCAATGGGAACAGAGCATAGGAGCGGTTGATAATGGGAACCCCCATGCACCCAGTCCTGGTCTCAGTTCATCGCCATCTGCTACCAGCTTGGCAAGCACCAAGTCCAGCTGTACTTGTAACAGTAGTTGTGGGACTGTTGGTTCAACTCCCTACGCCACTGGACCGTACCAGCACGTGCCATACACTTCTTGTATTAGTCCTCAACAGTCTGAGCAAATGGATCCTCTTGCTATCGAGCAAGAGAATGTAGCATCTGGGAGGAGCACATGTCCCAGTGCTGCTGCAGCGGTTAATTCTGCTCCTAACCAATTTGGCTTCAGCATGAATAGGTATCTCATTTGTTGTAGGATTTACTTTGTTGAGAAGCACACAAAGGATTGTCAATCATTGAACAGTTAAGCTTAAGTTCCACACATTTTAATGTGAATGTTGTTTAATGCTTTTTCAAGTATAGATAAGAAATTAATTTGGAAGGGAGCGGAAGCATCTGTTTGTTGAGACATGACTGTGTGTCAGAATGAGGCATTGCTTGGTCACTTAATGTTTATCTTAACTTGCCAATGCTAATTGACTGTCACTTGAGCTGATGCTCACTTAATTTGTTATTTATTGCTTTCTAATTCTTTGGTGCCAGGAGTGATGATGAGGATGATGACTATCATGTTTATCACTCAGATTTGGAAACAAGGCATTACTTGCAGGCTAATGACTATTATGGTGCTATAACTATGGACGAAATTGATAACACATATGGACCACACGAAGTGGAACCTGATAGAGAGAATATCAACAGAAAAAGTTTTAGTTGCTCACAGTTATCAGAGAATTCTGATTCACAGAGTGTGGAAAAGATCAAGGAACTTCAGAAAGAAGCACATGAAGGTGAGAATGCTGATGAGTGTGAAGCTCCTCTGTATGATGAAGAGGCTACTGATTATGAACCTGTGGATTTTGAGAATGAGGGGCTGCTGTGGATTCCTCCTGAACCAGAGGATGAAGAAGATGAGAGAGAAGCTGTTCTTTTTGATGATGATGATGAGGATGGAACAGGGGAGTGGGGATATCTACGCTCTTCAAACAGCTTTGGTAGTGGGGAGTACCGCAGTAGAGATAAGTCAGGGGAAGAGCACAGGAAAGCCATGAAGAATGTGGTAGAAGGGCATTTTAGAGCTTTGGTAGCTCAACTTTTGCAAGTTGAAAACCTACCTGTGGGTGACGAAAATGACCGAGAGAGTTGGTTGGAAATAGTTACATCTTTGTCATGGGAAGCAGCCACACTTCTTAAACCTGATACAAGCAAGGGTGGAGGAATGGATCCTGGAGGATATGTGAAGGTTAAATGCATAGCTTGTGGTCGTCGCAGTGAGAGGTAACGTTGTTAGACCTAATTTGAAGACTTGCCAATGCATTCATCCATGAATGCGGTTATATGCTCACTTGAGTTAGTCTTTGGAGAAACCAGTTTCACAAGGTTCATAATTTTGAGATTTTACGAACTAAACAGTCCTTTATTTGATTGGATTTTCTAATAGCTAGTAATTGATTTGATGCTAAGTTTTATGAAGATTTGGCTTTGTTTAGCTGATGAAATTTAACTCACTAGCTTATGAATGTAACTAATTGTTGCAATATTAGATTTTCTTATTGCCGGAACCTTTTTTGTATTGAAGACAGTAGTTCTGTTTTAGTCACCGGATATTTCAGATTCTTTGTTCCCTTGTTGGGAGATTAATGTGATTTTTTGTGTGTGTGTGTGTGTGTGTTTGTGTTTGCGTCTGCAAGATTCTTCGATTGCTTTCTAGCATCTAGTTGTCATTCTCTGGTCAGCTATCTGTTGAAACTCCATATGCTACCCAATACTCAAATATGGAAATGCTGCCTCGGCAAAGTTTGTGTTTGTATGAGGGAGCTGAGAAGAGTACTTTCCTTTGTATTTAGTAAAATGAAAGATGTGGCCTAGAAAGATTGGAGTATTTGATGGAGAATGTGTTGCACCTTTATTGTCTGCATGTAATCTTTTGGAAGACTTAAATTTTTGTGTTGTTGCTATAACCAATTTATATTATACTGATGGGATTCCCGATGCTATTTTGTCTAGTATGGTGGTTAAAGGAGTTGTTTGTAAGAAAAATGTGGCTCATCGGCGAATGACATCGAAAATTGATAAACCACGTTTTCTAATCCTTGGAGGAGCTTTGGAGTATCAGCGTGTTGCTAACCACTTGTCAAGTGTTGATACTCTGTTACAGCAGGTTTAAATTGTTTAACTTTTCCTTTGCTTTAGGTTCTGTAAAACTATAGGCTTGAGTCTGTTGATTCTAACTGGGGAACAAAACCCAGTAGATATTCCTTTCATCACTCACTTTTTGCAACCCCTTAAATCAAGAATGGTTTTTGTTTGATTTTTTGGGATTTACTCTTCTTTTTAGGAAATGGACCATTTGAAGATGGCAGTTGCAAAGATTGATGCTCATCACCCTAATGTTCTTCTGGTAGAGAAGTCAGTATCCCGATATGCGCAAGAGTACCTTCTTGCAAAAGACATATCACTTGCGCTGAATATTAAGAGACCGCTTTTACAGCGCATTGCCCGTTGCACTGGTGCACAAATAGTCCCATCAATTGATCATCTAACATCGCAGAAACTGGGGTATTGTGACACTTTCCATGTGGATAAATTTGTCGAGGAGCATGGCAGTGCAGGACAAGGTGGAAAGAGATTGTCAAAGACGCTAATGTTCTTTGAGGGCTGCCCAAAGCCTTTGGGCTATACTGTAAGTTCTTTATTATTTACAAACATCATATGCAAGCACAGAGCTGTAAATTCATTCTGCTGTGTCCTGGAACTTGAATTTTTAGCATGGACTGTATTCAATGGTGCATTATTGTTTAAACCTTGTGTACTGGAGTCTAGGACTTACTATTGTTTGTATTTTCACTTAGGTTATTTTCACCAAAAATAATTACCGGGTGTACTTAGAAATATAACGTAGCAGAAACTAGGGAGCAGTTTGCAATCAGGTTAGTTGTTGAAATAATTCTTGATATATGCAATCTAGGTTCTCCAATGCCTGCAGGTGCTTCAAGTGCTTGGCAATATATATACTTGTAGATTTCCTTAGCTGGTCTTTGGAGTTATTTTTCGGACTGTCATTTGCGAGATAGAATTTGTCAATAGAATTTAGATTGACTGATTGCTTCGTCTCAGATTTTGCTCTTTTTGTCTCAGATTTTGCTGAGGGGTGCCCATGGGGACGAGTTGAAGAAGGTGAAACATGTGGTTCAATATGGAGTTTTTGCTGCTTATCACCTGGCTCTGGAGACGTCGTTTCTGGCTGATGAAGGTGCTTCGCTTCCAGAATTCCCTCTGAAGTCTCCTATAACTGTTGCATTACCTGATAAACCATCAAGTATTGATCGGTCTATTTCTACTATACCCGGCTTCATGATCCCTGCCATTGGAAACCCTTCATGTCCTCAACCTAACAGTGAATTGTGCAAAAGCAACAAGGTGCTTATCTCTGATAGAGTCCCAGGAACCAATATGGACTCTACATCCAAATTGAAAGGAGTCAATCCGACTTCCTTGCCGGAAGATCGCTGTTCTGGGACATTAGATTTGCAACCTTCCTCTAGCACCATTAAAACTACTACTTCCTCTGTTTCCTTGTTTCCAACAATGCAGGATATCTTGTATACCTACCATAATGAGCCCCGCCCAAAACATGCTCCCGGGGAAGAACTTAAAGTGTGTCCTAAAGAATCTGTTCAGGCCAAAACAACCAACTCTGGAGCATCTGTTCTGGATGATCATGCAGTTTCTAATTGTTTTGGCACCTCAGAGCAATCAAGACAAGTTGGTGGCTGTAATCTTGTAGAAGGGAATGCATTGCCTACAAGTCACCAAGGTATTCCAGAAGTGTCCTTCAAACAAGATAGTAACAATGAGGAGATGGGATCTTCAAAAGAAGAGTTTCCTCCATCCCCGTCAGACCATCAGAGCATTTTGGTTTCCTTATCAACTCGTTGTGTGCGGAAAGGCACTGTGTGTGAACGGTCCCATCTCTTTCGAATCAAATACTATGGTAGCTTTGACAAGCCCTTGGGACGGTTTTTACGTGATCATTTGTTCGATCAGGTATATTTTTGTCTCGTAGTTCTAGGTATCATTTTTTTGCCTGAAAGATATTTCTTTCTGTTGCAATTCACGACTGTCTAAGCTTGTCTCCCTTATCAGAGTTTTCGCTGTCATTCATGTGACATGCCATCAGAAGCCCATGTTCATTGTTATACTCATCGGCAAGGCAGTCTTACAATATCTGTCAAGAAACTCCCAGAGTATACCTTACCGGGTGAACGGGAAGGAAAAATTTGGATGTGGCACAGATGCCTCCGATGTCCTAGGACCAATGGTTTTCCTCCAGCTACTAGGAGAGTTGTAATGTCTGATGCTGCCTGGGGTCTTTCTTTTGGGAAATTTTTGGAGCTGAGCTTTTCTAATCATGCTGCTGCAAGCAGAGTTGCAAGCTGCGGTCATTCCCTTCATAGGGATTGCCTCCGTTTCTATGGGTATTTTTTCCTATCCTGAAGAATGTTTTATAGTATATAAGAAGCATCAAGCTCTTAAACAATTGATATGCAATTACACATAAACATGCCAATGATGGATGGTTGGTCCTTTATCTGTTCACTTCATATTGGGATATGTGTCGTTACATTGGGCATGGATATGAAATATCAACAATCCATGTATTTTATAAGGGAAAATGCATATTATAGCATGTGCTTTGTTAGGAAAATGATCTGCTGGTCTTTGCTAGGTAAATTTTAGGTTGAAGCGACTTTGTGGCCCACAAGTTATTTTACTGCTTCCCTGATATTTCATTTATTAATGGTGATTACCATTATAGAATGCAAAATAATGGTGTACGAACGTGAGCATAGTGTAAGCCCACTAGTATCTGCTGATATATGCAATCTTAACTGACTTGAGGTGCATCAACTTGTTAAGAATCAGCAGAAACAATTATATTCTCAGTTATCTGACTCCGTTGTTTTCACATGTGCAGTTTTGGCAGAATGGTTGCTTGCTTCAGCTATGCTGCAATTGACGTTCATTCTGTTTATCTTCCACCTCAAATAATTGAGTTCAACCATAATAATCAGGAGTGGATACAAAAGGAAGCAGATGAGGTTTGATAATCACAATTGCTCTTTTAAATTTGAACAGTTGTGCTGAATTTGTCAATGCTTATGTGATATTTTCTTATCTTGCATAATAGGTGCGTATCAGTGCAGAACAACTATTTACTGAAGCGTACAATGCCCTTCATCAGATTTCAGAAAAAATATTTGTAGGGTCAGAGGATGAGAGCATGAAAGCAACTGAATCAAGCGTTCTTATCTCAGAATTGGAGCAGATGCTACAAAATGATAAAGAAGAATTTGAGGTAGGTACTTTGGATGCTGCAAAATACCAGCAACAGACTGTTGCTTAATGTATCATTAAGCACATTCTGATGCCTGATTCTTTTTGTTGATATACAAGTAGGCTATTAGCTTGGTACCAGAAACATATATCTTTCATTTTGCATTATCTGCTTTCTGATTGTGTGGACCTGTTTAGGAATCTTTACAGAGAGCATTACATAAGGAGGTAAAATTTGGCCGCCCTGCAATTGATATTCTTGAGATCAATAAATTGCGGAGGCAGATACTCTTCCAGTCCTATGTTTGGGACCAACGCCTGATACATGCGGCCAGTTCAATTAACAACAATCTCCGCAAAGGCACTGGCCATTTTATTCCAAAACTCAAGGAGAAACCTGTCAGTTCTGTGGATAAGCTTGTTGAAGTCAACGTGACTTCCAAGCCTAGTAAAGGCTTTAGGAGTTGCGACTCCTTTCCTGTGGAGGCGAAGACTGACATTCAATGTAATCAAGGTGGAATTTCTGGTGACATTAGCGAGCCAGGCGGAGTTCACAAAGAAAAGGGCGTGGATCAAAAATATTGTAAGGAGGCTGATCATTCTCTTTCTTCTTGCAAAAGTGTTGGTGATAATCATGATCCTCAAGAATCTGGGAAGGTTGTACGAAGAGCTCTCTCAGATGGTGAATTTCCGACAATGACTAATTTATCTGATACCCTTGATGCAGCATGGACTGGTGAAAACCAACCAGCAAATATCGTCGGCAAAGAGAATAGCCATTCTCTTCCTGATCTATCCTCGGTAGATTCCTCAACTATGGTTAATTTACCTGCAGCAAGTACCACTGAACAAGGTGGGCTTGAGGTGGCACGTTCTCTTAGCTCTGTATCATCTACCAAGGGGACTGAAAATATGGAGATCTCCAAAAGCTGGGCTGGCATGCCCTTTTCAAATTTCTATGGTTCATTTAACAAGAATTCTTCATCAAATGCCCAAAAACTTTCCATTTTAGAGTACAGTCCTACCTATGTCTTCTCCTATAGGGAGTTGGAGCGGCATAGTGGTGCGAGGCTGCTTCTACCTGTTGGTGTCAATGACACTGTTGTGCCTGTTTATGATGATGAGCCTACTAGTGTTATAGCATATGCACTTGTTTCATCAGATTATCATGCCCAGATTTCTGGGTTTGAGAGACCAAGAGACGCTGCTGATTCTGCAGCTTCGCTTTTTGACTCGGTGTCTCTATTCTCATTTAGCTCTTTTGATGACACTTCCTTTGATAGGGATAGAAGTGTTGGGTCAATTGATGAGGGCATCTTATCTACATCTGGATCGCGGGGCTCCCAGGTTGTGGACCCACTCTCGTACACCAAGGACTTGCATGCCAGAATTTGTTTTACGGATGATGGCCCTCTTGGGAAAGTAAAGTATACAGTGACCTGTTACTATGCCAAGCGCTTTGATGCCTTGAGGAGGATATGTTGCCCTTCTGAGTTAGATTTCATACGATCACTTAGTCGTTGCAAGAAGTGGGGAGCACAGGGTGGAAAGAGCAATGTATTCTTTGCCAAAACCTTAGATGATCGATTTATCATCAAACAGGTGACAAAGACAGAGTTGGAGTCATTTATCAAGTTTGGCCCTGCTTATTTCAAGTATTTGTCTCAATCTATCGGAACAGGAAGCCCAACTTGTCTGGCAAAGATCCTGGGTATTTATCAGGTATTTCCTTTTTCATTTTGCTATCACATCATCAAAGAGCTTTAATTGCAAATTAGTAGTAATTTGACAATTCAAATGTCTTGAGGCAAATCTCTATGCTGTAAGACTCAAGTTAAGCTGTGCTTGTGTTTCCACATATACAATCATTTTTTAAGTTGAGTGTTGGGTGCACACTTCAATCAGATGCTTTAGTGATATGTCCTATACCTATTCTGCTTGCAGTATTCAATGGAGCTTGATGTGTTCTCACGTCTCCCTTAAACACAGATTACATGGCTCATGCACAATGTCTATAATATGTTGAAGTATTTGTATGCAGAGTATTTATGTTTCTTTGGTGCAGCATAGTTGATTGGCATTATTAAAATATATATACATTTTACTGCATTGCATATAGCGTTTACTGGATTTGCTTCCAAATGCAATTCAGGCCATTTGTTGTTGTGTTGACATCACTTTTCCACAAATTTGTATTTTGGTTTTGGCTTGAAGGTTTCATCAAAGCACCTTAAAGGAGGGAAAGAATCAAAAATCGATGTTTTAGTAATGGAGAATCTTCTTTTTAGGCGAAACATTACACGGCTTTATGACCTTAAAGGATCATCACGCTCACGATATAACCCAGATACAGGTGGGAGTAATGCAGTTCTGCTAGACCAGAATTTGATTGAAGCAATGCCAACTTCTCCAATCTTTGTGGGAAGCAAGGCAAAGCGTGTGCTGGAGAGAGCTGTCTGGAATGATACTGCCTTTCTTGCTGTAAGTATGAATTGACTGCTCATCTTGATAATTTATAGGATTATTTTTAAGGCTGATATTCACGAGATTTGATACGGTCACTTGATGTTTTAACTAAATGACTTTTTTCTTCTTTTTTAAGTTTTAAAATAGTAAAGCTGATATTTGTGTAGTTAATAATTATGATGCCCAGGAAGGTGATTGTCACGTGTAAAACAATAGTTGATCAGATGTTGTCTATCTATATGTATTATCTAAGTTTTTTTGTGTAAAAGAGAAAAAAAAAGGCGTAGAATTTTGTGGCTGGATTGATTTCCTAGTGACCATGACTCGAACGCTATATACAAAATCACTGTGTTCACC
Organism: Melia azedarach; assembly: GCA_028052125.1. Classification (NCBI taxonomy): domain Eukaryota; kingdom Viridiplantae; phylum Streptophyta; class Magnoliopsida; order Sapindales; family Meliaceae; genus Melia; species Melia azedarach. Next base: position 6,043,578 of record CM051403.1, read on the forward strand.
ATTTAACTAATTGCTGTACTGTTGCTGCCTGCAGCAGCAAGGCAACAAACTCAGATTTTTCCCCTGCATATAGGAGCACGTCAGATTGACCAAATGGTCATATTTGACATCAAATCTCTTCACTCGAAGTGGAGTGCATATTTCTTTTGCTTTATACTTTTCTGATGTGGATTATATACGTGGTAACAGTCAGTTGATGTAATGGACTACTCATTGCTGGTCGGTGTGGACAAGGAAAAGCACGAGCTGGTGCTTGGGATCATTGATTTCATGAGGCAATATACGTGGGACAAGCACCTTGAAACTTGGGTGAAGACTTCGGGCATCTTGGGAGGACCCAAGAACACATCTCCAACTGTCATCTCTCCTCAGCAGTACAAGAAACGGTTCAGGAAAGCTATGACTGCTTATTTTCTTATGGTTCCAGATCAGTGGTCACCCCCAATGATCATTCACAGTGGATCCCAATCAGATCTCTGTGAAGAGAACCCACAAGGTGGCACCTCCCTTGATTGAATACTGTATATGTCAATGTGCAAGTAAGTTGAATAGTCAGATACCCTTTTTCTTTCTATTTATTTTCTTTTTTCAGATGGCTGCCTTATTGCAATGTTTTTATTCGATGATCAATGTTCTAACTCTTTTTAGTATTATTGTTGTTATCAGCAGGAAAGCAGCAGCTCTGCCTTATGCCGAAGAATTTTTTCGTCCAGTGGATGCTGCTCACTGTAGTAATTGTACAATTTATTATTATTATTATTTTTTGTATTAATCAACACGCTCACACACTTGCACATAGTTACTAGTATTGTTATTTTTTGACACTCTTGTTAATAATGTATGAATATTGATGTTGTATATCATTTCTAATACAAGGTTCTCTACCCTTATTCATGTAACGAGACACTGCTAACTGTATCACTGTTAAGTAAAAAGAATAAGATTGTTTAGAGGCATTTAATGCCCACATAATAGCAATTGCAATTAAAAATGTAATCACAGAGATGGGTCCAAAAAGAAGATGAGCCGACTTCAGCTGATTGGTGCGGTTCAATTTTACTGTTTCTTTTTCTGAATATTACAATATTAAGATATCCGTTGAGACTAATGACTTCGTCTGCTTTTTTCTTTATACTTATATTTTTCTTCCAATTTTCAGTTCCATTAAAATTGAAAAAAAAAAAAAAACAGTTTGATTGGTACGATCCAGGATTTCATTCGTATTCGCCTGAATTTCTCTCCCAGACATATAGTCATCCTGATCTACTCACGTCAATTTTTTACAAGCCTCTTTTCCATTCCTATTCTTATTCGATCACGGCAGGGGGTAATTCAAAGTAATGTTTAATCACACGTTAAATGAGAAATAGCTATTTACATTTTTAGTGAAAAATCTTACAAATGTTTGTGGAGAGAGTGCAATGAAGAATATCTATTTACATTTTTAATGAAAAATCCCCCAAATATTTGTGAAGAGAGTGCTGTCACCTTTGGCAAGATTAATAGGTTGCAACCGATTAATCTTGTAATAAGTTTTATATAGCGGTTAATTGTACTAGCTATGGGAACAATTTCGTCCAAACATTCAATCATACAAGGCAACAGTATGTATCAGTCTTAGTTATACGCATATTTTCAGTGTATATTATATTCATCATCATACTAAGCACCAAAACCTTTACAAAAATATGACATACTGTAACTCATTGTTCTTAGACAATCATAAATTCCCCGAGCTAAAATGGCATAACTGCTACAGTTTGTAATTTGTAACAAAATGAGAATATGATTTAACAAACAAACCGATACTTCACACAATAACTGAGAACTACCTACTGGCTCTCTTCTTTTACTCAACCTGATGTAAAAGCCAAAACAACACTGATTTAATTTGATTTGATTTTCGAGTGTCCAGTTCAGCTGTGCATAATTCCTCTACTAATGTATCAGTTTATCTTTATGAATTTTATGTTGCAGATATATAAGTTCAATATCATTTTAAAAGGGGGATAAAATCAAGCTCAAAAAAGAATATGACAAGATTCACAAAAATCCTACAGGAGACTATCAAGTTGCGCTTGCAGATCCGTAATCGATACCATATTGATGATGATTTGTTCTTCGGGGGAATACTCAGCTTTCAGCAGGGACTGCACTTGAATATGGGCCTCGACAATATTTGTCCTGCACAAATAGATAAAACTACTTTCAGGATTTTCAAAAAGATTAAGTCATGTTGATTCGCTTTGAATATGATACTAAATAATACAATTCATCACCTCAACTCAAAAGCACAGTTTGAATTATCAGAATGACCTTATGACGAAGATATCACCAAAAGCAATGGGATACTACTCAAAATTTTGAATATTATGAGAAATTCCTATGATTTTATTGGAGTATATAATGCTATGAGATGTAAAACTCGGGCTGGAGAAATAAAAGCTTTGGTTTAACATGCAATCATACACAACTGTAAAGTGACATAATTACATGATCAAAACTTTGTTAAGAGTGCAAGCTTGAGCAACAATCAGGTAACTGTATGTTGAGAACTTAATAAAAGGTTGGCCACAATATAACATTTTACGAACGAAACACTTACTTTACTGGTTTGAAAAGTATAGTTCGCGTAGATGGATTCTGCAGATAAAGTTTCATCTTTGCCATCACTGGTGGCAACTCATTCTGGATAGCAGCATTTACCTGTTTCAAAAATGTGAGAGCCGTAAATTAATTTACTTGAATTCTCATGGTTTGATTTTCCAACCTCAACATAAAATTGTACTTTGGATTGATTTCAATGGGTTTAGGTTAAGCAATTCAAATTTGGTACAAATAGCATGGTTAATCATGCATGCTTGCAATAGTCCAATGTCAACATTTTCAAGAGCATTGGAGTTGAAAAGAAGATAAAATACCACGTTTTCATTTTGTTCAACATTTGCTTGAAAGAAGGAAATAAATACAATAAAATAAAGGAAACAAACAAACAAAGAAGGAACACACAAGAAAGATGAGATTCATCATGGAGAAGGTCAACTAGATGCACAACACTAGCACAAGGATTCGTAACACTATGAATCGCTTGCCTGTCAAGGTACATTTCATGAGATATATGCTACTTTTGAACTAAAGAGGCTGTCTGATCTTGAGATGCAGAAAGCAAAAACAGCAGTACTGTTACACACCTAAATTCTAAGCATACTAGTTGCAGGAGGAAATTGGTGATGAGGGCTTCTAATATCAAATGTGAGAGACAAGACCAACCCTGCATAAACTGGCTGAGGACCAGCACCATTCTCCGGATAAGATCTAGCAAGCCAAAATCAGTTAGGTTTGAATGGAGGAATTTGAGGCTGATCTTGAAATGGGGGTATCTGAGGGTGCCCACAGGAAATTATAGGCCTGTGACAACACTGTGGAAAGACTGGTATGGAAGGCATGAAGGGAAAAACTTCCAGGGTATAACACTATGGGGAAATACACTGCTTCATACTGACTTTAATTGACAATCTACCCAAGCCTCTCTTTTTATGTTATTTATTTTTTATTAATTAGCCTCATTTTTAAGATGGAAGTTGAACAAATACAATCTCCAATTAGGCAATCATAGGTAGGGTCATTGACTGGCCATTTAGCATTCTCCCAATTGGAAATTTCTGCCAGAACTTGCTTCAAGCAAGATCCCATTATCTTGCTTGTGGAAGTCTTATTGAGCTAATAGTTATCTTTGTATTGGCTTTCCTTTTCCATTTTTCAAACTATAAATTTCTTTAAATTATCACACTGCATTTGTTTTGTCTTTGTTCAAAATTGGAAAAAAAAAAGAAAAAATAATGTGTCAACTAGGGACTCATTCAAATAGTCTAGTAAACAATCAATTAATTACATAATATACCTTCTGAACAAGTTCAGCAACCTTATCTGGAGTAGCAAAGGCTTGATCCTTGAGAGGTTTTGCCATAAGTGAGTCAAATACTTTCTGATTCTGATTGTCAGTGGACAATGCAACTTTTACAGCAGTCACCTAATAAGCAACATAATTTTAAAGTGTCATGATTCACAAATTAGATTCAATGTCCACACTGAAACATTTGTGCGAAAATCTTATAAAAAGGACAAATATATGGCAGTCAATCTACCATTGCCAGTTTATCCAACACTGAGATGCTATTAACATCATTAACTTATTTTTTATACCGTATCTAATAAAGCCAGAAAAAGCAGTTTCAGGACTACAAAAACAATCAAAACTCTCAAATTTGAGAGGTGATGAAAAAAGCAGCAGCACTTGTGTGTAACTGTTTTCTTTTTCTTTTTTAATCTCTTCTTCAGAACAAGAAAAAGTGGGAATAACATTTGTCCTGTGTCATCATATATAGGTTGATGGATCTGATCCATTATTTGGATTGCAGCAACATTTTCTCCACACACAATCTGACATGTAAGTTCCTCTAAAAGTACAACTTAAAAGGAGAAAGACAAACCTTGGTTACAAATGAAAGCATGGGATCCACAACTAGCTTAGTAACAGACATAATGAACTCTTCACAAGTGGCTTTTAGGCTTTTCTCCAGTTCCTGAAAGTATGCCCAAATAATAATGGGGGTACAAAAAAGGTTACCAGAATGACAGACAAGAAATTCATTTAACTATATTAAGTATCGCCAGAATTTCATTACAATAACCAACCAGCTGCAAACAAAATAAAAATTCATTTTTATGGTTCCTATGCATCTTCATTGGAAATGGAAATGATGAGCAACCAATCAAAGCTAGCTTCTCTACAGGAGATTTTGAGATTGGAATTGGAAATGAAACCCCAATACTGATTAATGAAAAGAGCAGAAGTGTCAATAGTTCAACCAGCCTTTACAGATCAATTTGAGAAGTTAAGATGGTAAAAAGGACATGAAAACATATTTTAAAACTTTGTTCTATGTTTCAGGGCACAATATTTGTCAGATACCTAAACACAAGATAAAAAAATTCTTTATGACAACTTTGTTCTATGTTCAGGGCACAATATTTGTCAGATACCTAAATACAAGATAAAAAAATTCTTTATGACGAGTATCTTGGTCAATTGAAAAAATTCTTTATATATTCAAACTGAAAAAAATATACACTTCTATCTGCATCTCTGACAGATATTGATAATCATAATGCAACAATTCATGATACAACATAATTGAGGCAAGTATTGTGATCTGATATTGAGAATATAACTTCAAGACAAAATGGATCATTAACTTGTTATACATCACCAAGGAGTTAATTTTTTCACTTTTTTGTGATCTTTTGCTGCCCAAAAACGGGCACAGGTGTAGTAATCCAACATTATATGCAGCAGCAAATGCTTCCAAAATTGGTAAGTAGGAATATGCCATGACAATTCATTAGAAACATATTCACCTTCTTGGCATCGATTTGACTTTCCAAAACACGAGGAGATAAGGTCCTTGCCAACGAAGTTGACCTTGACCAGTCGAATAGTGAGGCTTGACCCCTAAGTATCCTTCTCAGGTGCTCCTGGAAAAGTATTTTAGGTACAAATAAATACTAGTTTGATTTAAAAAGACATCAACTACTTAACCTTTCAGAAAGTTTAGAAAATATGACCAAACATGGACAAGCCAAGAAAGATAAAACATATCTGATGAAAGTTTCAGGTCTATCTGCAATAGTGTCAAACCACTTTCTAAAATGACCTGAACATACAACATATCATTTTCCACATAATGATATTTTTTTTTCTCTTCTTCCTCTTTTAGATTACTGTAAGGATGTCTACAAATGACATGCAAACAAACATGTAATCCTACTTTTTTAAATCCCGAAATGCCAAAAGACTACAATGTGACTAAATCAAGCAGTGTTTCCGCCAAAAAGGTAAAAAAGATCAAGTCATGAACACAAATAAGAAGCACTTTAGCTGCAGAGAAACTAACCAGCAAATGCGAGAAATCAAGTTCCTTGTGCGTGACAGAAAATTCTATATCAAATGGAGCAATCTGTAAGGGGAAAATTTTAGGGTTATGAAATCATATTTATGACTTAATAGCATAACCACTGAAGAAGCGTTAAGAGAGAGATTGGGAAAGTAACCTGTTCCCTTAAAATTAGAAGATGCTTGATAAGAAAGAGCTGTCCATCCATTGGTGTTGATCTCTTAGCGATGAGCTTGCTAGCTTTCTATAGCAAATGAATTTTATATTTTGTTTAGGACAAGCACCAACTATTAGAATTCCAGGCACATCAAAGCACATTATATGTAAGCTTGCAACATGACCGAATTAGAAAGATAAAAATGTAAAGGGAACTAACTAGATACTAGCTTATCCATAAGATTAGATAATGTTTAGAAAAAGAAAATCCAACTTGTCCAATAAAAGGCATGGCATCACAATGCCACAAACATGATAAAATTCATAAAAGAGATCCAATAACTGCCTGCTGTACTACTGAAAAAAAATGTTTTTTAGCTTACTTGGATTGATTCGGAACAAACTTCTACTGCTTCCTGATATAAATAGAAACAAAAGAAAAACAATATTCAACAAACTAGGAAAAGGAAGGCAACATAATTTATAGAAGTTTTACAAGACAAGAATTTCAGCAAAAGTTAAGGTCCTGAGAATCAAAGTACCTGTGCCAAACCAGTGAAAACTGCTGATTCTAAACACTGATACAACTTTGAAAGACAAGACACAGTTTTCTCTAGGGGAGGGTACCAAGTTCTGAATACATCTTGATTTTCATCAGCCTGCAAGTATATAACATATTAAGACCTAGAACAGTATTAAAAAAACACATATATTCTTCAGAAATGAATAATCTGCATCAGCCAGTGAGAATCATATACGTAGAACTAGTATATGTCTTGCCACCCAGACCATCACCAACAATTATGAATAACAACCTATTTTACATTTAAACCAAATTAAATGTTACATAGCTGTTTTAGACATAGCATGAGATGGAAATAAGTATGACGTGTTAATATTTATAGCTGGATCTTCAATCAAGAGACATATTTAACAAATAATTTACGAGAAATCCAATGTTCACTCAATTAGAAATATGCAAAATTCTCAAGTTGTTTCTCATGGGGAAGTACTCAAGTCCAGCATGAGACGTCCCATACATCAAGTTTTCTCCAAAGGTATTGAACCGAAAGTAAAAGAAAAGAACAGTTATATATATCAGCCATATCCAAGTGTCCTACAGCTTGGGAATAGGACCATTAATTAACACCCAGATGCACAATCATACCAGCACAGCAATACTTATAACCAAGTATATGTGACACAACATGCAACTGAGAAGAATCAATCCAGAAACCAAACTGGATTCTATAAGATAAATGCAGAGAGCATTGAAACAACACAGAAGGCAAACATAGGCTAGCCAACAAATATCAGTCAAACAAAATAAAATTCATCATACATGCTCATTAAAAAAATAAGAAAAAAGTGTAACAAGTCTAAGGCACTGTACAGAAGTAGTCTCCGATTCTGCCTCAGCAGATTGCTCCAACTTTGCAGGATAATTTAAATCTTCATCTGAAGGAATATAATTTGCTATCTGCAAAGGAAGTGAAAGGAAGCTTCAAAATAATAGCAACATAAGTTTTAAAAAATAAAGAAGCTTCCACAGAATAATTTTCATAAGGTACAGCTAAATCTCAGCAAGTTACACTAGTTCAGAAAGGAGGCTGTGCTAAAAGGAATCACTAGAAAACTTCTAACAGTAACTATATATTATTTAATAAGCTAAGATTATAAGATGGTTTCAATTTCAATCTCAACCATTGAGAGATCTATCATGTAAGTTTAAGTTTTTTTAATTCCACAGTTGATGGACTAATTACGCGCAAACTGTTGACTCTTGAAAATTCACCACACATTCAAGAAGGCCCTATGGAGATATATTGTGATGGTTATTTTTTGGGTAATTTAGTTGAAGAAACGAAAGGATATTCGAGGATACTTTAAAAGAGGAAATCAATTATTTTGGAATTTGTTTTCTGGCATCTTCACGGCCTTCAGTTACCACACAATTCCAACACTCTAATCTTCATTATGAAGAATTGCTGTTTTGCTCTGGTGTTTTGATGTTGTTGCTATTTTCATATAGGATTATGTTATAATATTTTTAATCTATCTTCACAAATCTGGTGGTGGACCTCTAGTCCGTCTCAGTAAGTAGGCAACTCCAGACCACAACATCAATAGAGGAAAGGCAATATTCCTAGGGACACAAGTTTTGCAACTTTCAATGTGTACACAAATGCAAGAAGTTGATACTTCTAGTAACTGATCTTTCAAAACAAATTCATTCAGTTCATTTGATTTACATAGGAAGATTCAAGATCCTTTTTCACTAGGATATTCGGGAAGTCTCGAAGATAGCAGGCATCTCTACTTTGTGTGAATGATTTCTCCTTTAGGCATGGACTAAATAACTTCCAAACTCATCCATGTTAAAGAAGTGGGGCATTGAAATAGAAAGGAACCCGTAAAAATAGTACATATAGAAGGTATGAATGCTCATTCATTGATGTAAATCATTTATCAAGCAATAAGCACACCTCATCACGAATATGCGTTCGAGCACGGAAAGTCAACCGTTCGTGAACGTCTGCTAAAATTCTTTCCAGTGTCGGACGCAGCCCAGCTAATGACTCACTTCGTCTACTGAGTTGTTCTCCCAAGACTTCAACTTTGAGGATATCAACAAGTTCACAAAGAAGGTCAACATTTGCTTCATGAATAAGTTTTGGACGCAATATATCATACAGGAATGTAGACCTGCAAGAAAAGTTATCATCATCATGTCAGCAGGATAGATTTGTATGGCACGAAAAAACAACCAATGATTCTTTCAAAATTTCCACCAAAATGAAGGATATTATTATGATCAAGATATAGGAATTTATAAAGGTTTAGAAGCATACAAATTTTTCATTTTAAAGAGATTCGTGAGTTCAACAGTTACTTGAAAAAGGTACACTCATAACAAATAGGACTTGCTCTCAAAGAACCAAGAACTGAACACAGAGTAAAGAAAAAATAATAAAACAGGAGATGAACAATTAAAATCCATAATTTCAGCAGTGTAAAGCTAATCTCTCTAAGACATCCAATGAAAATGCCAACTTGTCCAACAATGAAAAGTCATTCTAGACTATGGAGAATTCTTTTGTGTCATTTACATGCAGTTTCACCGTGAGGCCATTATGGTACACTTCAATTAATGAGTCAACTTCAGAAAAGAAAAGACGCAAAAGAGGAAACGTGAAAAGGCATAAAAAATATGGCTGGAAACTCACAAAGGATCTATCAATGGAGCCAAACTTGAAACATCATCTGAAGAAGATGGGAAAAAGTGATCAAATAGTTGATGCTCAAGCTGACAGACCTGCAATTTACGTAATGTCAGAGGAAATGGCCTAGAAAATCTCTCTTTCATCTGAAATCCTATTGTTCTCATGAGAGAAATGTTTATAAAATGTAAGGATGAAGCAGTGACATACATGATCCAGGTACACATATATATTACCAAGTAAGTTCAACAGCCTAGATAATTTATGGCTCAAACATATAAATTTGGCATGTTCTACAATAAATTAGAAGATCCAGGCTTAACAAGAGCCACCGCGTACTAAATAACATTATTGCAACATTACCTGCATTAGATATGCACATCCTGATCTAGTCAGTGATGGCAAAGCCTCTTTCTTGGAAAATTCAGATATCCGCTGTTGCACTATGCCTTTCACCTAGATATTATAACACAGAAGACATTTAATAACAGCTTTAGTACCTATCGTAATAAAAGCATAGACTTTAAAATCATCCAACCTACAACTCACCAAGGAAAGCCTCTGTTCACAGTACAATTTGTGGCATTCTTCAAGGATCTGAACATACGCTTTCCTTGATGATCTGCTTTCAATTTCTTCCAACACTGGCTTAAGCTGAAAAAACTTCAAATGTTTAGTAACCTCCACCAAAGAGAGAGCCAAAGGTAGCATATAACCACCACATCTAAGATATTTCCGTCAAAGAATTAACCAAAGTTCACAGAGTTTTCATGGTCCCAGTCTAATGCTGTTGTAAACATTATCTGTATTCATACAGGCCAAAGACAGCTTCCAAAACTGAAAGGAAAAAAAAAAAGAAACTGTTACCTCACTAGCCGCTGCCTTGAAACGGACATAAATTACTGACGCCTCCACACCCTCAGAAATAGATGTTTTGCTACCACCACTGGTCCGAATTGCTGCTTGAACCTGGTGAAAAGGAAAAATGAGCTTTAAAACAGAGTATTTTGATAAATGCAAGCAAAAAGAACAATCTTTTGTCTTCCGCATGGCATTTCACCTGAGAAGAAGCACTTTTGAGAACAGAGAGTACATGAGAGCGAATCACACCAACGGCTCGAGACTGTAAAACATGAAAATATTTCAAAATTATTTCTTAAATCAAAATCAAATCATATAGACCATATTTTTTTAAACCCGCACCCTACCACAAAAGGAAAAATAAGGGGAAAAAAAATCATCATCACAATAATGGAAAAAAAACAAAAGAATGAAATAAACAAATGCTTGCCTCAGTAGTATAAGTGATTGCTTTAATAAATTATGTACCTGAAGTTGCCGAAATTTGAGCAAGTAAACACTTGACTCTGCATATTGGGGGTTGCCTTCAATGTACCTAAAATTAGAGAAAATTATAACAAAAGTTATAATCTTTCCAGTAATGCTCATTAGCTTGCATGGTTTGAAATGAACGGTATAGATGCAAACTTTTAGATGAGTTTATCAAAAATTATTCACTTACAATATGCACTCATCAAGCCGTTTGAGCAGCAGGAAAAAGTTTCCATTACCAACATTCATATTTGGAGAATAAAACTTGGCAGCAATCTGCAGATGAATTAGACAATTGATATAATTTCATATTTATTGATGCAGAATTGTTATCATGAAATCAAATCTTAGTAGAAGTCTGCATCTCCAAGTTCCATTAGACTAAGCATGTCAAGCTACAGGTGCCAACTTAAAATAATTATATCACAGCAGTCAAAACTCAGAAATAGGATTACTTGAGAATAAATGGAGAACTATGGGCATATACCGTTTTCTGATAATTTCTTATTACAATCTTTTCTTTTTTCTTTTTTAATACACATCAATGCCTCAGCTTTCTATGTTCCCCTAGTTCTAAACCAGGGAATACTACTGGACCCCAAGGGATTGGGTTGAGTGGTAAAAGACCTTGGAGTCAACCAAGTGGGCAAGGGTTTAAAACCCCTTGGGGCCACCTACAAGGATGTCTATATCCAACAAGTTTTCCAGCTAATAACTATTTCAGATAACAATGAATGTTATTTAAAATCCAAAACTATATGACAGTCAATTATTTTAACTGAAAAGTAAACAAACTCACATCTAGTTGGATGACTCATCCGGGACACAAATTAAGAGAAAGTTGTTGCTTCTAAATGCAAAGGAAATTTAGGGGATTTCAAATATCTCTTCACTGTTTACTTCAGATCTTTTCTACTGCTAGGGTATCTGGATTTATCTTGATTCTTATTCCCACCAAAATCAGCACACACTTAGAATTAAATCTTTACAATACATCAGAACCAGAGTTGATATTCACTTATTGATTCACTAACAAATTCCTCCAACAAGAGATACACATTATGAAATTCGATTCCTTTGTTCAACTATACAGATGTTGAATGTGACATGATTGATTTAGTTTGTCAGAGATTATAATATTGGGGACAATGCTTTAACAGAATACAAGAGCCAATAAATAAAAAAAATTGATGAGTGGAAACGCAGGTCTAATAAAATGCAAATTGCTTTAAGCTAACCAATCTCTAGGTAAAATAGCATTCAAACCTTACATTCTCCAATTCGTCAAAATACTTGAGCTTACTCTGAAGTGCTTCAGCAAATTCAATCAGTCTTTGCTTTTCTATTACCTGAATCAATAATAAAATAAGACAACCATATCAAATAATCTTATATTGAGATTTTTATTCAAAACATCAGTGAGATAAAGCTATTCAATCTAAATGATGACCTTTATACACCAAATTACATCACAAATCCACATATAATGCCACATAAGAAAGGTTTCATCTAAAGCTTCAAAGTTTATCATGTTATATTTCCTCAGTTCACTATAAACAAAGGCAAAGCTGTAAAACAATCATCAAACCAACCACCAAATATTCTTTAGAAAACATTCTAGAGAAAAAGCATACCAGACGGTCACATGCATCATGAAGAGTTTTAGTCTTCGTAGCTACAGCATGGTGCTGAAGCTGTAATTCATTAAACAAGTCAAGGGTCTCATCAACCTGCATAAAAGGATGATCAGCCATCTAAAAGTCCAGGAAAAAGCTAGTACAACATAAAATCAAACTACGAATATAAACTGCCACAACATGGAAATAATAAACAAGGTAAAAAGCACTCAGCAGTGAGCATAATTTAACATACTTGACGTAGTATATCATCACAAGTTTGTATTCGCCCAGTCAAAGTGTTGACATAATGCCGATACTTCTCTTCCGTCTAAGGCATTTGAACAACAAAACAATAAAGGCTTATCCACAAATACAATAAAACCAAAAACAGATTGCAGCAAGCAAAATATATACTAACCTCAGACTTCATGGCTAATTCAAGATCTGTAAACCATTTGTAAAACTGTATATAGCCAATCAAAGCTTTAGATTAATAACTTTATCTATCTCACAAAATATCAGTTGTTCACCAACAATAATATCTACAAGTTTCATTGCTGTATATTATCAATAACTACAGAATCAGGAAATTGAACAGATCACCTGATTTGTATTGACCAAAACTGCTTCAATAGCATCCGAATCCCCAAAACTGCTGTCTTTAGTGGCCACTGACAATCCGTTATCTTGGCCAGGGACATGCTCTTGTGCCTGTGACAAGACAAAACAACAGGCATTAAATTACATTGCACCAGTTCTAAATGAAACAAGGAAAGTGATCAAAACGACGACGTACCAGATTGATCGGAAACGGACGCTCGGCGACGGAGTGAAATAGCGATCCTATAGCAGCTTGTTGTTGCTCCGACAATGGAGCATTCTGCATACCGAAAATGAGAATTAACAAAAGAAAAAAAATCTCAAATTACGCCGAATTAAGCATGCACTATACTGGATCTGATACCTTATTTACCGAATTGAAAATTTTGAAAAGTAAATAAAAAGGTATTAAATGGAACAAGCTTAAGCCAGATCTAGAGACGAACCTGTTCCCAAGTAGAAGCGAAGTTGTAGCCTTTCGAGACAGCTCCAGATTTTGGAAGGCCGGGAGGCGCAGATTTGGTCGCCATTTCTTCTTCTTTTTCTTTTTTAATTTCTAATTTCGCTTTTTAATTTCTTTCATGTACTCTGCATTGGCTTCACCTACACAGTCGTATGAAAAAATTCACAGTTGATAAACCTCCCGTTGGCAGGAGATATCTGGTAGTTTAACAGGAAAGCAAAACGGTGCGTTTCGATGAGACAGGAAGGATCGGTTCGAGGATTCAAATTAGGCTAATTTACAGGCAGTCTCTGATGTTTTGCCTAAAAGTTAATAAAAAGAAAACATTTTCAAAATCAATCAATTAAGTCCTTTTCAATTTCCTTTTTGAATCATCTAGGCCCCTTAATTGTCATTGACAGCTAAAATTGACCTAATGGAAGAGTCAAAATGACCATTTTAACCTTCTCAATGTAGAGAATATTAGTTTTGCTAGGTTTTTCTATTAATAAGAAGAATTATAAAAGTACAATATATAGAATATTTTCTAGACTATACAATAATGATAAATCAATTCTTAAGACTAAGGAATTATAATATTACATAATCAAAGGATATAATTATTAAATCATGTAATAGCCGTTTAGAGATTATTATTTTTTTTAATCAATATGCCCATGGCATTTCCGTCAAAGGTACCAAATTGGACCAAAGAAGAAAATCGACTCTTGGACAACAATTTAGTGAATACATCAGAAAGTTGATCATGAGTAGAAATATGGGCAACTTGAAGAGCACTATTGGTAACTTTATCTCGAATAAAATGATAGTTAATGGCCATATATTTCCAATTGGCTAAATCTTGTGAAACCATTTCATAGAAGTTTATTGATATCTTCTTTTTATAAAACAAATCAACTTTGATGATTCAAGTAGTCATTTATTTGGTACCCCCCAAGGATCAGAAACTGCCATTCTAAAGCTTCTCGGGGGATTCCATTTACAAACACAAAGTTTATGGCTGACTGATATTCCTCATCATTATTTAGCTATTGCATTTATTTTTCCTACTGTTAGTCATATGTATAAAACTAATTTCAAGATTGGGCATAGTATAAAAGATCTTTTAGAAGCACATATTCCTCCAAGAGGACGATTGGAGTCTAGACACAAATAGGTGACACCAATGTCATCACAATAAATAACAAAAAAATGGATAACGTGACATTCAATTTATCAAGTAAGGATATAATCCATGGAAATTCAATAGAGGCAACAACACGATATTTAACTTTTATAAATGATAGAGCAACTGTCTTTTGCTTTTTAGAGCACCAAGAAATAGGTCAAGATAGACAATATAAGTTGTAGTAAAGGTGCAATCATCACCATTACCTACCTAATCAACTTAAAAAAAAGGCATAGATAGAGAAAGACTAACCACGATATAAGTAAAGGTCATAATAGATGGTGTGTTTAAGGTAGCATAAGAGGCGTTTGGCTGCTGTCTAGTGAGTTGCAATAAAATAGTGCATAAATTAAGCTAGCTTATATATAGTGGAGGAGATATCCGATTGAGTGAGATAAACATATTGAAGTACACCAATAACTTGCTAGTATTGTGTAACATCAGTTGAAGATAAACCATCTTTGAGAACAAGTGAAGTAACAATGGATAATGGAGATTGAATTTCCTCGACACCTCGCATGTTTCTACATGTAAGAAGATCACGAACGTATTTGTGTTAAGAGAGGAATAAGCCTTAAGAGGTAGGAATCACTTTAATACCTAAAAATGAAGCATTACTCCATGTAATAATAAGATTATTAACATAAACCAAGAAAAAAAATATTTTTCCACATGACTATAAATAAATAGGGAAGAATCAAATTTGGAGTTCATAAATCCAAAGTTTAGTGAAAAAAAAAAAAATCAATTTCATGTACCAAGTCGTAAGTATAGGATGCCTATTTTAACTTATAAATGGCCTTGCACAAATGGCAATTATAAGTAGGATTAGATGAATCCACAAAATCTAGTGGTTGTTGCACGAAAACTTCCTCAATGAGGGTGTTGTGGAAAAAAGTATTATTAAGATCCAATTGGTGTAAAGGCAATTCTTTGTTCAATGCAATGGAAAAATAATATGAACTGTATTGGTTTAATAACTTGAGTGAAAATAGTATAATCAACTATTGGCATTTGATGAAAGCCTTTGGTGACAAGTTAGGCTTTGTAACAATCAAGATTGCTATCTATATTTCTTTTAACTCAAAAACTTCATTTACACCTAATTACATTTTGTTATGAATAAAGAGGGATTAGCTCATATATACCATTTTGAAGAAGAGCATTGAGTTCATCAACGCCAGTGCAGGCTTTTTACTACTTAGGATATACAATAAGGTTCTAAAGAGTTAGAAAGTGAGTGTTTGGTTGCAGTAAAAATCTTTATCAATTTATAGATATCATTTTAAGATTGTTATGGAGTCAGTTCTAGTATTTACGGGGATATCAATTGTAATGCTGGAAGGAAAGAATTACCTCTAGCATCCATTTGTTTAGCAATGAATGTCTCAACCACAGGGATAATAGAGCTAGTAAGTGTACCTTGAGTTATGGCAAACAATCTGTGAGATGTATTAAGAATCCACATTGGAGTAGTGAAAATTGGTGAGGTGTTAAGTAGAGAGGTAGATATTTAGAAATGTAGTGGTAAAGTGACTGTAATGGAAAAATCACATGGAAGCGGTGATGTTAAAGTCACCGTCTCAACCTTCACAAGACTATAAGACCATCCTAGCAAAATTTATCTACACAAGTTTTATAAGTTGCAATATCATTTAAAAAAAAAAAAAATAGTTTCATATCATAAGTTGCAAACTTATTAGATATCATTGACCGTGGTATCTAATAAGTTCTACCTATTATTGAGCAAAAAATTAAGACAAAATAAATAAATTGTTTAGTAATTATACATATATTTTGCAACTACATTAAATATGAGCAATGAAATATTTGTGACACATGATAAATGTCATATATAAATTATTAATAGACATTCTAATGCTAATTTATTAATATATTGTAATATATTATTTTAAAAAATATTGCCAATAAAAGAGAGTTGCTTAAAAATAATTTAATTATTAATTTATTTTAAATAATTAAAACACACATCTTAATTTCACCTATCCCCGATATCCAAATTAAATTAGCCATCCAATTCATCTCACACCATGTACCTTTCTCTAAAAAAAATTGAAAATCCATTTCTTGATTAAATATTGAAAACTATCGTAGATTATTTATAAATTAGTATTTTCATAAAGTATCAATTAAGATTTTTTTTAAAAAATTAACACACACCTCCCCTAAGATTTTAAAAACTCACACTTAAATGATAAATTTAAAAAAACTTACACTTACTTCCTCTAAACCGTCAATTGACTATCCAATTTTATAAAAAACTAAAATATTTCAAGTATTCTCTTAATTCTTTTATCAAAATAAAACTTTTATATTATTTCACATGCTTATATATGTGTAATGTGAGTCTTATATTGTTTAAGTTTTACTATTTTATGTAATGTATTATTTATTCATTGTACAGTAAAATAACATAATAATTCTTTTATACAAATTAATAAAATATTTATTATCCAATTAATAATATAACATCACTTTATATGAGATATAAAAATTAAAAAATTTAATATTACAATTTTTTCAATTTTTAAAATTTATAATAGGAATATAATTACTAATTTTTAAAGTATTAAAAATTAAAAAAAATAATTAGTTACTTTTTTATAAATAAATTATGTTTACAATACTAAAAAAATATATGTTAATTTAATTTATAACAATTATTTTTCAAATTTTAAACTAAATATTGTTAAAAAGTTATAGATGAATTGATAATATTAAATATCATTATTTTATTTTAAATTTTAATTATTGACTTTTATAAAATTAAATTGTTAAATTAGTAGAATGTCCAAAAATACTTTTAATTCTAATGGTCAACTTTAAGGTACATTATTTATAAATTAGTATTTTCATTAAATATCAATTAGATAGTAAAATAATTTGTTTTAAACTTACTAGAACATTTTCTAAAATTTTCAATTGTTTTTTAACTTTTAATATTAATATATATATATATATATATATATATATCAAAATCACAAATTCACAAGACAATTAACAAAATAATTTATTCGATTATTACTTTTATAATAATTTTTTAAATAATATAAATTTTAGGAAAATTTTTAAAATAACTCTAATTTGAAACAATATACATAAATAGTTATATAGTCATATTTTAATTTTTTTTCAAACTAATCGAAAAGAGTAATTTTTTTTCAAACTAATCAAAAAGAGTATTTTTTTTAGGGGAAAAAACCTTAATATCCATTAACAAAAATTTTAAATCATTTTTTTAATTTGTTGATATTTGCACAAAAGTCTTTCAAAGAAGAACACACACACCCCTTTACCACTAAATAATAATCACAATTATTATTGTTGAACTTCAGTTAGACTCAATGGAGAGTGGCCATGATGGGTTAATCTAGTTGGCCTAAAAGCCCAATCTAATTAATGGGATAATATTTATTTGTATAATAATTATTATTATATTTATCTAAATAATTATTCTAGATAATTAATTAATTATTATAAATAAATAGGAAGTTAAGAGATACATTGACGAAGCAAAGATGCGAAGATAAAACAAAACTAAAGTTTCCAAAAAGTTCATGAATAAATCTGATTGAATAATAACTAACTAAATAATACTGTATGCTCTATATTTATAATAGAGAAAATTTAAGTCAACTTAAATGAGAAAAAATAAATTCTTACAAAAATAGGAAAACTAAGAATTAAAAAATATATATTAAATAAAAATAAGACTCAAGTCGTCCTACATTAGCTCCCCACCACTTCGAAGCAAACTTGTCCTTCAATTCTTTGGATATAATACTACATTTTCATGATACTCGTACAAGTCTACTATATTAAAAGTACTTGAAATATTCCAATCATCTAGCAATTGTAACACATAATCATTATTATTAATCTTCCTTACAACTCGAAAAGAACCATACTTTTTGTTCTATAATTTGTTACAAATCCCAGGAAACCTATTTTTGAGCAAATAAGCTATTACAAGATCACCTTCTGTCACGATGTTAGTCTACATCTTGTTTGTATTTCTTGTTGGCAGCTTCCAAGTTAGCATGAATCTCTTTTTGTATTTTATGTACCTTTTTTTCTATATTTTCTGTAGCTTTTTTAATTCTTGGCAAAGCTGGTAAAGACACCAAATTTAATGCATGACTAGGTGGCTGCAAGTAAATCACCTCAAATAGAGTTTTGTCATTCGAACAATTCATTATATTATTATAAGTAAATTCTACTTGAGGCCACACTTCATCCTATTACTTAAGCTTCTCTCTACAAATGCAACACAACATATTTCTTAATGTTCAATTAACCACCTCTATTTGAGGATGAAAAACACTATTATATTATAATTTTATATCAAATTTTCCCTATAAAGTGACTAAGAAATGTCATGTAGATGAACCACTTCCTATATGAAATAGACTTACGAATGCCATGTAGACGAATCACTTCCTTAAAGTATAATCCTGTTATATGAGTTGCATCACCATATTTCTTACAAGCAACAAAATATGCCATTTTTTAAGAACAATCCACAAAAACAAAGGTAGAATCATTACTTTGTTGTGTACGCGATAATCTTAGCGCAAAGTCCATCGACACATCCTCTCAAATATTTTTAGGCACAGACAATGACATATACAATCCAGTGTTCTGAACTTGTCCTGTAGCAACTTGGCACACTTGGCACTTATGTACAATTCTTCCTATATTTCTTTTAATTTGTGGCCAATAATACCTCTCTTCTACCAAAGCAACTGTCTTGTCTTGCCCTACTTGACTAACCAAACTACCACCATGTAATTCCTGTATTAATTGCTCCCGCAATGAATAACTGGCTTTAAATAGATAACCGTCATGAATAAGAAAATATACTACTTAATGATTATGGTTACATTGATCCCAAACCACGTGAAAATCTTTATCAGTTGCATACTACTATTTTACTATCTCAAACCCAATTATCTCATTACTTAATGTTACCAATAAAATAGCTCACTTATTCAAAGCATCAGTTACCTTATTCTGTTGTCCAAACTTATATTTCAAACAAATATAAATTTTTGCATAAATGACACTCATCTAGGATGCATTTTATCTAAATGATACTAACTATTGATATATTCCAATACTTAGTGATTACTATAAAGCACAAACTCCTTTTAAATTAGGTAATGCTCACAATGCATCAATACCTTGAATACTATATAAAATTCTTGGTCGTATATAGACTACTTCTACCTAGCACCATATAACTTTCACTAAAATACTTTATGGACCTACCCTCCTGAATGAGAATAGCACCTAGAGATGGCAAAATAGGTGGCCGGCCCGAGTTCGACACAGGCTAGCCTGTGAATAGTATTAGCACGGTCCGACACGGCACGATTACTGTTTATAGCACGGCACGACCCGACCCATGATTGGACCGTGCTAGGTTGAGCTATCACGGCCTATGGGCCATGCCGTGCCATGCTCTAACAATAATCGTGCCGTGCTGGGCGGCCCAATTACTATTCATAGGCCATGCCATTTCGAGCCATAAATTGAATTTGTTACTGTTTAAGCCTATGTAGCCCGTTTGTTAAACTTTTATTAATACTATCTATATATTAATTAATTTTATAAAATAATCTAAATTTAAACTTTTACTCAATTTTATTTAATTCCAGAAAATCATAAAATTTCAAAAAAATAAAATAAAATTATAATTACAAATAATATTAATTAGATAAATTTGCATCACTATAGATATAATACATCCCAACTAGGTTGGCACATATTACACTATCTATCATTTACAGTTTATCTAATTTATTTAAATTACATAAAAACTATAAATAGTCTAATTAATTTACGTATCAATTAATTCTCAACAACAAAAGAATCCATTTCAACCCCATTTGTAGAATTTTGAATTCTATCTTCCGCATCTTCCCAATCTTTTAAACAAACCAAATAATTTAGTACATCTTCAGATAATCTTAATCTTCGCTCATCCAATACCCTATTTCCTACACTAAAAGCATATTCCGATGCTACAGTAGATACCGGAGGAGTTAGTAGATCACGAGCCATTAAAGACAACACAGGAAAAATCCTTTCATTTATTTTCCACCATTGGAAAACATCAAAATTTCTTTTTTCTTCAAGACTTAAAATTTATTATAATCAGTAGAAATATATTTTTCTAATTCACTAAAAATAACATTAGAAGAAGAAGAATCAGAACTATAATTAATTTGTCTTGCACTTGCAGTAGTTAAAACTTTTCATGAAGGCGTATCAGCAATAGGTTCATCACAATAGCTATAAACGAGTACATTTATTCCTGATAAATTTTGATATTGAATATAAACATCAAATAAAGATTTTTTAATACTTGAAACATCTACATCACATGTAATTTTCAAATTTTTTGCAGTTTCGTTAATTAATATGATTGCACCTTTTAAATTAATTATAGGATCCATTATTGCAGCATATATAAAATTTTTTGGAATATCCTTCCAATACTTTTTAAATTTAGTTTCTATAATAGGACAAACATTTTTAAATTTTTCAATATCCCTATAAGTAACAAATATATAACTAATATCGTGTATATGATTTAAAACACAATGTGAAGTAGGAAAATAAACACAAGAGCATGATAATGTAACATCATAAAATGTTTTTAAAAAATTCATAAAGGTAAATGCAATATTCCAATCATTAGACGAAATAACAACATTACCCAATTTTTTATTATAATAAGTAGTAATTGCATCATTATAATTAACACAAGATTTTAACATTAAATAAGTAGAATTCTGACGAGTCTTCACATCAAGCATAAATCTCCTAGGTTCTAATCCATATTGTAACAAAATAGCTATAAAATCTTGTCTTCTAGAACCATGTGATCCTATTTTATTGTAATGCATCTCTAATTTTCTTTATATGAGTATTAATTATACTTAAGCCATCTTGCACTACTAAATTAACAATATAACACACACATCTTAAATAAAAAAATTGTATACCAATATCATGTGCGGATGGTATATTACGATCAAACATATTTATTGCAACAGTATTTGAAGATGCATTATTAAAAGTAATACTAAAAATTTTGTCTTGTATTTCATATTCTTTAAAAATATTCATAATTGCATTAAAAATTGCAAAAATATTATGAGGATATTCTAACTCACAAAAAGAAATTCTTTTTTGTAACATCCAATTATCAACAATGTAATGAGTAGTAATGCAAATATAACCTAAACAATTACATCCAGTCCAACAATTAGAAATAATAGAAAAATTACCTTTAAATGAACGAAAGCTTTCAATCAAATTTTGTTTCATTTTTTTAAATATTTTCAAACAATTGTATTTTCATGTATTTCTAGGAATTAATCTAAAAGAAGGTTGAATGTATCTTTTTATAAATTTTTCTAATATTTTATCCTCGGCCTGGGTGAATGGATGCTCAGTAGATATAATCCATTTAGCTATCCCTTCTCTCATACATTGATGTGAATACCTAAAACAACTCAAATTATCCCTAGAAGTATTTAATGCAATTTGGGATAGAGAACAATCAATAGTAGAGCATATTTTTTGCGATATGCTTCATTATGACGTATTAAATATCCAGTTCCATTAGCACTTGAAGCATTTAAAGGTTTTTTACAAAAATTAAAAATAACTTTATCTTCAGTTTGTCCAGTTACATTATTAAGTCGAAACTTTATAGTAAAATACTCCCAAACAATAGATGTTTTAACTTTTTTTTAACGTGATGATGCAAAAGAAGAACTCGACATTTTGAAGAATTATTAAATCAAATTCAGCAAGTTCACAATTTAGAAATTTAACTAATTCAATCAAACACAAATTCCAATCTAATGCAGAATTAATTTAATTAATATCCTTTTTAGCAAATGAATCAATTCAAAAATTAAGTTAAGCAACCAGTAAACAAAAACTAATAATCCAACCAACCCAATATGCAATTAATTCAATCCAACGCAATATTTAGAAATAAATCCAACCAAATTCCAATATGCAAAAGTAATTTAATTAATCTCAGCAAATGAATTAATTCAATTAAGTTCTCAGAAAATGAATTAATTCAATTAAGTAGATCAATTAATTCAATTAAGCAAACCAATTAATTCAATTCAGTAAATCATTCAATTAAAGATTTGAATTAAAGTATCAAACCAGGGAGATTATGTTGACGAGCATGTTGTTCGAACAATGAGAATCCAGGCGCACAGTGACGAATGACAACACTAGACAGTTCGCAAGTCGTAATTGTGAACAGGTGTTGTTTGAACGAATCCCAACGCACGGTGGTGGACAGTTCTCAATTTGTAAGAGTGGACAAGTACTATTCGGACAACGAGGATCCCGACACACGGTGGCGAACAACGAAGCTGAACAGTTTGTAAAATTGCAAGGGTCAGCGTGTTGTTCAAATTTTGGATAATGAGGATCCAACGACACGGTGGTGGACGGCAACGCTGGACTGTTCAAAAGGGAGGATCCCGACGGGGAGAGCTTTGACTGTTTGAGAGAATGTTCATGTTTGCAAGAGATAGTGAGTTGAGCTTACTATGAGACTGTGAGATAGTGAGAGATAAAGATTAGAGACTTAGAGAGTGAGATTGAGAGAGGTGACGAGATTGAGAGCGGCGAGATTGAGAGAGGCTGAGAGAGAAAATGAAAAACATAATAAAGTTTGCGTTAGGGTTTCATTACGTATTTATAGTTAATTCTTTTTAACTATTAAAACTTAAAATATAATATAATATTTTAAATTAATTTTGTAACGTTCAACATAACGGTAATTTTGTAACTTTAATTTTGTAACATTCAAAACTTCAAATTCAATTCCAAATTCCAATTTTCAACTATTTCAACCTAACGGTAACATTATAAAATATATTATTTTATTCTTTTTAATTATCAATATATAACGTTTATTTTATTCTAAATTTTAGCAATTTAAATTTTTAAAAACTTAATTTTTAATAAATAAAATAGATTTATTTGTATATATTTTAAAATTTTGTTTATACCTTCTTCTTTATGTATTGCTAATTTGTTATATGATAATTGATAACTCTAGTCTCTAGCAATTTTTACAAATTTGTTATATGAATATTTAGAATTACGAATTTTATAATATGTGATTAAACTACAATTCAAAAATAATTTGTCACTTAATGTGTTATAAATTGTTTTGATAAATTTTAATAAATAATTTATTTAAACACATTACAAAATATAAATAAGTATAATATATCATTGTGACATTGTAACATATTATATATATGTATATATGTGTCTGTATGTCAATTAATTAAATTGTCTATTTGTTATCAACTTATCATAATCTAAATAGTCATCATATTCTATTTTACCATGCATTTAAAGAATTCAACATTAATTATGTTTTTGTTAATATACTATATTATGTTTATTATACTTAAATATAATTGATCCCCATTTATTCATATTGTATACGAATAATTAAACACATATAAATTTAAAGAACATAATAGTAACTAATCATTATAATTATAAATAAAATTTTTAAATATTTAAATGTAATTAATGTAATATAAATTTTTATTCAAAAATTCGATTTAATAGATAAACAAATACAAAAAGCACATTATTAAATTATAATAAAAAATATAATAACCTTTTATATTTAAAAATAATTTAATTAATAAGTACAAAAGTAGTTTATGACTATAATCTATATAGACAATTTGTAATTTACTAAATATCTTACTATTGTTAATTGAAATTGATTGTTTAAATATTATTATTTTTAATTTAATAAGTGATACATTTACATTATACACCATCTTTCAATTTTCAATAACTTTCAAATAATTTAAATTCATTTGAAAATATTAAAATTATAAAATTTATAAATAATATTTAATTTTATTGGGTACTTGGGCTCATGGGCCAGCTCGTTGGGCTAAGCACGACTTGCACAGCCTCTGTGGGCATTGTGGATCGTGCTAGGCTATCTTTAAAATATATGAGCTGACACGACCCATATAATAAATTGACTATGGGCCGTGCTAGGCTTTATTAAATTACTGTGCGTACTTGGGCGGCTCGACATGATTACGATTCGTGCCTGGGTTGGCCTGGCATAAGAGCCCAGCTGGACTCATTTTTTGTGGGCTGTGCCAGCCCATTTATCATCTCTAACAGCACTAATACCTATCCTTGAAGCATCATAGTCCACTTCAAATATCTTGTCAGAGTTAGCTAGTGCCAATAAAAAAACTGTATATAGTTTTTCCTTCAAGATGTTGAAACTTTTATTTTGTTCATCACCCCAATTAAACTTTGCCTTCTTTATACATTCAATAATAGGTATTGCGATGGTACTAAAATTACAAATAAGCCAACGATAAAATATCGTTAATCTATGAAAACTTCTTACTTCACCAACAATCTTTGGTGTAGGACAATCTCGAACTACCTTAACCTTAGACTCATCAACTATAATGGCATTAACACTAACTATAAACCCAAAAAATATCAAATTACACTGCATAAAATTACACTTCTTTAAGTTGATAAACAACTTATTCTCCCTAAATACTTTAAATACCTCCCTTAAATGTACTAAATGATTATCCTCATCACTACTATAAATTAATATGTCATCAAAGTAAATCATAATAAACTTAAAAGTAAAGGGCTTCAATATCTTATTCGTAATCCACATAAAAGTGCTTGGTGCACTCAACAAATCGAAAGGCATTGCCATCCATTCGTACAATCCCTCTTTAGTCTTGAATACTGTCTTCCACTCATTTGAAGGTTTGATGCGAATTTCATGGTAACCACTACACAAGTCAAGTTTAGAAAATGCCTTTACTTCTCCACGTTGGTTTAGCATATCTTATAACCGCAGGATCAAAAGCTGATACCTAATAATTATTTTTTTTATTACTTTGTTGTCCACGCACACTTAAGTAGCTCATCCACCTATTTTTGCAAAATCTCATGCTCCTTGAGACTCATTCTATAATATGGCAAGTTAGGGTAACTAGCTTTATGCACAAAATTAATGTTATGTTGTATATCTCGCATAGGTGGTAAACTGTTTAGCATTTCCTCTGGTACTATGTCAGAAAATTCGCATAATAATAGTTATATAATCTTAGGAACCTCCACTATTGACTTCAATTCCTTATCTTTTGCTACCATCACATACCCCTAAACTACAGTTAAAAAGTTTATTCCCTCTACTTCAGGAACCTTTTTCACCTCCTTAGTTTCACTTGTTTGCACCAGTACTATCTTCTTCCCTTTCCACAAAAACTCATAAATATTTCATCGTTTCCTAAGCATCGCATCAATGTCATATTGCCATATCTTTCTCAAACACATAGAATGCATCCATATCTACAACATCACATAATACATCACTTTTATAAAACTTTCCAATCGAGAAAGGAAGTTTACATACTTAAGTTACAAGTGTTTCGGTTCCCTTTTTTATCAGCCAATTTTGTAGGGTACTGGGTGTTTCGCCATAGGTAAATCAAAGACATTCATTAATGCTTTATACATTATATTCTCGCCGGTGTCACCATCCATTATCACCTTACACATCTTATCTTTAATTGTTCCCCTCGTACAAAAAATATTATTTCGTTGCATCTTTTTTTCCCTTTTAGGGGCTAATAACAGCTTCTGCACGATACAAGAAACAATTTCTCCTTTGTCACCATCAACCACAATAACCTCTTCTCCGTCATCCTCGAGTTTTGATTCCCCCCCTCTTAAAGAATACTCCCTCAAGTTTTATCCGACGGATGAAATTTGTAGTGCAACATTAAATTGTCTTGTGACTTAAAGGAGTAGCACTTCTCTATAACTTTCTTGAAACTCGAAAGTACCCAAATTTTATCTTTTTCTTACATTTGTTAGTGGCCCTTCCAAAATTTGTATACTTATAATAATAAACTACTTTTAGGTTTCTTATAACTCTTCCCAAATCTCATTTGATATGTTGACCAACTAAATTTGTCTTTGTAGCAAAATCTTCTTCAAAGATAGCCTTTTTGTCTTCGATATAAATAGGTAGAACCATGTCAATGATAAAGTGAGTCTTTGGCTTAAGTTTCTTGTACACACTCAATATCGATTTCCAAATTAACATCACATAAGACCTTTTCTTGCACAATTTTTGGCATGTATTCAAATTTCTTGTCAAGCACATCTTCAAACACTATATTGGCGTCAATTTTAATCATATTATTAAATATATTGTTAATTACATTGCCAACAATATCTCTAATAACTCTATCTAACTCAAATTTTAGTTGCCCTTTGATTTATTTGGCTAAAAGGATGACATATGGTAATGTATGGATAATATATGATGACATTCGGTCTTTTATATTGACACAGAGTCCCTCTAAAAATTTTTCAACTAAAGACTCTTCACTTTTATAAAAAAAAGGAATGCCTATAAAATCCTCCAACTCTATAACATAATAATGAAAATACTGCATACCTTGACATGTCAACAATAATCAAGAGGAATGAATTGTGACCTTATCAATCGCTTCATCTAATCCCATAATCGAACTTTGTCTTCTCATCTTACAAATCATGACCTTTGTAACATATTTCACTAATAATGCACTCCCTTTTAATAAAAAATAAGTTACAAATTGAACTCGTTTATCTTTAGGTATCCTTTCAACTTTAGAAAACACTTCAACATCATCCAACCAAAATAAAAATAACTTAGGACTACATTTTTCATCAAATAGCAGCGCATCATGCCTAACATAATAAACCATGATTCTATTTTTTTTTAATTGTAAAAAATGTATTTATGGATGTGGTTATGTTTAACGGTACAAGAAAGCTCTGTCTGATACAGAGATAGGCTTTGATACCATTTGACGGAGGCGAGATAGAAGGTGGGATAAAAGCACATTGTCGAACATCGAATCTTATTCAGTTCTTTGACGCAGTGAGTTAGATAAATGTTCTAACAGACGAGATTAGATATCATTCTAACTCTAACAGCTCAAAACACGAGTGTCAAGATAATAATCCCAGAAGGGATAAAATAAAAAAGAAATATTTTATTGAATGAAAAACTATCTAAATAATAATATATGCTCTCTATATATAATAGAAAAAACTCTATGGTACAAGTTAACTCAAATAAGGAAAACAACTCCTATCTAAATAAGAAAATTAAGAATTAAATAACAAATTAAATTGGCAAGAATAAAAGACTTCCTAAACTAACTAAATTCTAAAATTGTCCTACTTCATACATTTTATCTCAAGTAATCTTTGAATAAAAATAAACTTTTTTATTTACATTAAGATTAGAATTACGTATTCTAATCCTAATCTAAAAAAAATTCCCTATCTCCTAGCACTATAAATAGTATTTTGACATCTTATTCAATAATTGATTGATCATTTCATAAGTTTAGAAACACAAAGGGCAAGGGTGAGTGAAACACAGAGTGGGTTTTTGTATTGTGAAGCGCGTGGTGTTTCTTTAGTGTAATTTTTCACGACTCAAAAATAATAGAACTACCTATTTGAGATCTAAAGAGAAAAAAAATATGCTTTTGTATCTGATCTTTCCATTAATAGGAAAATAACATATTCAAATTTTATCTCAAGTTGTATTATATTTATTTAATACTTTAAATTCTTTTATTTTCTAATTCACTTTAACAACCGATTATTATTTTCATAGTATTATTATATTTTAAAATATATATATTTTTATTTTAACAAATATTATTTAATGATTTTAACAGTTAAGCTATTAAAAATATTCTATTAAATTACAAATTGTAATTAATTAGAATTTAGAATTACTTATTAAAAAGTACTCTAATTATAGTTTTGAGTACAAAACAATATATTCAAAGTCTATTTTATAACAGTTAAAGGATATTTAAAAATAGCTCATTTTAGAGCGTTAAAAAATTGAAGGACACTTAAAAATGAGTTCTTGTGGGGGTAATATATTTTTGGAAAGTTTAAGAGTGTATGAAAATGGCTTACTTTAGAACATTTGAAAGTTTAAGGATACTTAAAAATGAGACAATGTATTCTAAAAAACTCGAAAATAACCCATTTTAGAGCGCTCAAAAGTTGAAAGGCACTAAAAATGAGGTCTTGTCGAAGCAATGTATTTTGTAACATTAAAAAGTGTTAAAAAATGACCTACTTTGGAGTACTCGAAAGTGAGTTCTTGTGGGGCAATGCGATTTTTGAAAGTTTAAGGGTGCTTGAAAATTACTCACTTTAGAACACTCAAAAAGTTAAAAGGTATTTGAAAGTAGGATAATGTGTTCTAAAAAATTGAAAATAGCCCACTTTAGACAATTGAAAGTTGAAGGGCACTTGAAAATAAGGTTTTATTAGGACATTGTCTAAAAAATAACCCACTTTAAAGCACTTAAAAGTTGAAAGATATTCAAAAGTGAGTTCTTGTGGGGGCAATGTATTTTTTTAAAAGCTTAAGTTTACTAAAAATTTGACTCCTTTTAAAGTGCTCAAAAGTTAGAAAGACACCCAACAATGAGATAATATATTTTAGAAAACTCGAAAGTGACCTATTTAAAGCGCTCAAATTTTCTTAATAAGTAATTTTAAATTCTACTTAACTGTATTAATAAAAAATTAAGGTTAGTAATTCTATCTATTTGAAAAATATATTTATCAAGGATTTTTTTAAAAAAGTAAATTAAAATCTTTCACCTTCATTTGATACATGAAATTGTTACAGTTAAACTAATTAACAAAACAATAGTTAAAATATTTTCTTAAAAATAATAATTTATACTTTTTAACTGAAAATTAATGATAGTTTAAATGTTAAATTGTTAAAAATGTAGTTAAAATAAAAATATGTTTTTAAATATAATAATAGTATAAAATAATAATTATATTCTTGAAGTAAATTAGAAAATAAAAGTCTTTGAAAATTTCTTCTCCTATTAACAGAAAAGTATAATAAATATTAATAGCCATATTAAATCATAACAGTTTTGTTTGTTGTTTAGTGGTAAGTGTACATCTTTTAATCTGAGGAGTGTCGGTTCAAATTTCAACAAATTAAAAAAATTTGAAGTTTTTAGTTAATAGCTATTGAGGGGTATTTTTGTTCGAAATTTTTTTAGTTAATTTGGTAAAAAAATTTTGAAATAAATATTTATATAAATTGGATTCAAATTAAAATTACTTTAAAAAAAGTTCACAATTTTAAGAAATTTATGCTAAAAAAATGTTTGATAAAGCTATTAAATAATAATAGATTGTAACTATTATTTTAACCTATATTTAAGTCGCCTTACTATTATTTCTTTGGTGAGTATAAAAAAGAAATTGGCTTATATTTATATTACTTTAAAATGAAATGAAAATGTATTACCTTTTTTTATATGTGCTTTACTTTGCCACAACTTTATAATATTATTTTGGTACGTTTTCGGTTCAATTTGGTTTGGTTTAGTTTTATTGAAAATTAAATTGATATCTACCTTTAATAACATGACTACAAATATACGGGTTATTTATTTAAATTTGTTATTTTTTACTTATTTCATATTAAACTTACATCAGTAATGCTAAAGTTAGAGAACTTTTCTATTTCCTCTAAACTTTTCTCTCGTCTCTCTCTTTTGCAACTCTACAAAATCTTTTCTTCTTCTCCTCACCGAAGATGGAGATCTAATCCATCTTTCGATGGGATTTCTTTGTTCTTTTGTTGTTTTTTGTTTTCTTTTTAGTAATATAGGTAGATTTACACTTAAATCTAAATCTATAGTGATATATTTCTATTTATTAGATTATATCCACTTAATGATGGTTTATCTCTATCTATATCTAAATCCGAGATGATTTTGTGATTTTTTATTTTTTATAAGGCTGTGGTAACTTTTTCTTTTATATCTATAACTTTTAAAATCTATATAGATAAATTTGATGAGTTTATATTTCAGATTTAAGAGATTCTGTACTACAATAAATATATTATAAAAGATTTATTAAAGTACTAACTAGAAAGATTAACTCAAAGAAGGGAGATTAAAAGAAAGGTGTTATGAAAAAAATCAGAAAAACTGCAACTTAAAATTTATTCTTTGTATTTTAAAATTTATTTTCTTCTTAAAATCATAAAAAAATAAAGTGGAAAGGTTTTATTTCATTTTTCTCTTTTTTTTTAGAAGATTTATGATCTATTTGGTTGTTTATTTTAAGTATGGGTGTAAATCTACAAGTTATAATATTTCCGTTTATAGAATAAAAGTTTATCTTATTTTTATTACTTTTGTAACTAAATTTAAAATTTTCTTTACAAAAAGATATGAAAAATTATTGGCTAACTTTCACAAAAATTCTAAAGATTTTTAGTCTCACTAACGGAGAAAACATAATAGTAATGCTCAAAATCATTAATTGTCCTAAAAATATTATTTTAAAACGTTGTATCATTAATGAAAAATATACGTATACTAAAAACTAAAGATTTAAATGCTCAACGGAAATAAAAGTGCAAAAAAAAGTCTTGTTTAAATATATAATTATAAAAAATTTCAAAAAATATAGATTAATTAATTGGACCGACAGCCAAAATCATCCAAAAGCAAAATGACTAACATGCATTAACCAAAGGTTAACTGTTTTTTAAAAACTTATAAAAAAAGTGTAAAAAGTATAAACGCTAAGCATATTATCTCTTTGTTTTTAACACTCTCAAATAAACTATAGTATTAAATGTATTATCTTCATTGAATAATTGGAGATAATTGGATTAATTCTTTTTGTGGTGAATTATGAAATGTATATTGATCTTTATAGTGCACATATACCAAATATTATTTTACTATTTGGGGCAAAAAAAATTTTGTCCAGTTTTTAGTGCAAAAGATAGAAAGGACTATACTGTATAAAATTTACAAATAATGCAATCCTGATCTCCAAAAATTAACAGGCTCCTCTCCATGAGATCATGACTGAACAACGCTATTTTTTTAATTTTATTTTATTAAAATAATTTTTTAAAAATAATAATTTTTAAAATCTGATAAATTATATTATTTATTGATGGCCATTTTTTTGAAATTTTGTAAATATCATTAAAATCTTTTTCGAATGCTCTACACAACGGTATAATTATTATTATCGTTTGAGCAATTGTTTGTCGTAAATTTAAAGTTAAATAGTTTATATCCATCGTCAGCTGTCGATGACTGTCATTCTTTTGGATTTATATTAAAATCATTAGATTTTTTTTCAAATGCTCTACGCAATCGTATCATTATCATCACCGTTAAAGATATCGCTTGTCGTAAATTTGAAGTTAAATATTTAACTTCAAATCTACGATAAATAGTAGCTCAAACAGTGATGGCAATGGTACCATTGCGTAAAGCATTTCACAAGGATTTCGTAAAAATCAAAAGTATGATAGTCACTGACGGTTGACTATCATTGGCGATGTTGATAGTGGTAGCCAATGGCTAATAGACAATTGTAATTTTTTTGGCTATTTTCAAATACATTTTTGAATTATTTAATTTTTAGTTAAAAGTAAATATATAATTAAATAAATAAAAATAAGTTTTTTATAGTATAATTACATATTAAACATAGTATTGTATTACATTTCATCCAATCTAATCTAATATAATCTAAACCAATTCAATCCATTAAAATTAATACAGTCCAGTGCGGCATATCAAACATGTCCTATAAGACTTATGCCTTTTAAGGCAAGGAATAAAATTCTATACGTATCGTTTCATGTCTATATTTGAGTTATATATTTAGATATGATATGTTCCCAGCTATATTTGTTTTTGGAATGAACTTGGAAAGCATTTATTGAATATGTTATGTGAACTGTTGAACTAGCTAAATTTCTTCACCAATTTAAGAAGGTTCAGTTCCTTTTCCATCTGATAATCGTGTTAGATCAATCCTATTACATAAATGTAAATATTATTTTTATATTATACTTGTATGACATAATTAATTATTTTTATTGATTAATATTAACTATGTTTTTATATAAAGGCACATTCTATGATACCAAGATAAATATTCAGATGCTTCAAAACAAAAGAAGACAAATATCCAGATATTAATAATAGAAATAGTATAATCTGTTGGACGAAATCAAAGATTAAAATTATCTGTAATTAAAATTTTTTTAAATTAATTTAGAATGTAATGTTTGTATTTACTGGATATACAAGTAAAAACTAAATAATTATGTAAAAACATTTTCATGTAATTAATTACTTTCAGTTAATCTCGTATTGATTATATATATTACGAAAATTAAAATTAAAGACTATTAATTAATCTCTATCTTATCTTTATATTATTTTAAATAAGTTTTTTATTTTCTTTAAACTATAATTATATTTTTTTTATTGTGTAAGATTCTCAGTTAATACTAAATTACAATTATATGTTAATAATAATATTAATTTTTGTTGAACAGTTGTAGGTTAATAAAAATATATGCAAAGAAAGGAGACATGAGTATTATTTTTATATTATTCTAAACTTTGTTAAGTTGATCTCCCTGAATATAAATTTATTATTTTGTTTAACATGATCAATGATATTTCGGTAAATAAAATAAAAATAATATAAAATAAAATTTTAAATTAATAAAAAATTTTAAAAATTTTCATATAAAAATTAAAACAATATAAAGTTGAGTAGAAATCAAATATATATTTCTGACGATATTTTGTGTACACTTTTTTTTATACACAACATTTTCTTATATTTTTATTCCTTAATATAAATTTTTTCATAAGCACCTTCTTCATCTTTATGGTAATTGATTTTCACATTTAATAACTGAATATTTTATATTATGATATGATGTTTTTATTGGTTAAAAATACTTATATAAATGATAAATACTCACAATTATGAATCATATATATTATAAACTAATATAAGGTTTAAAATAAAAAATTAAAATTTGTATGTTTTGTATGACATATAAACTTTGTTAATAAGCTATGTAATATATTTATAACTTGTAAAATAAATAAATAAATATCAAATTAGTAAATAAATGTATTAATTTTGTAAATAAAACTAAAGCAAACAAACCTAATATAAAATTTGTTAATCTACGAAACAATTATAAATCTTGAAATAAAAAATTAATTTTTTAAGTAAATATAATATTTAAAAAATATAAAATAATAAATAATAAATCAACGTCAAAGTATTCATAATAAAATATAATAAAATAAGTATAAATTAATATAAAACTGGTAAATTCCAACTTATAAATATAATTAAAACTTATAAACTAATATAACGAATATTAATGAAAATTAAATATTAATTTCATAAATTTATACAAAATATAAATTAATATTAAATTGATAAACCTGTTAGGAAAAATTTAAAGTACATTTCAATTTAAGATCATTGTAAACAAAATTCTAAATTAATCTATAGGTATGATTAATAACTCGCTTAATATTTAATTTTGACCATAATATTTATGTTTATTTTTTAGTTTTTTATTGTAAATTTTAAAAATAATTTTTAATAGATTACGCTTTCAAAAAATAAATTAAAAATATATTACTTAATAAAGAAATAAATTTCATTTAATAGAGTTACCTATGATTCAAGTAATCAGTTAATTTTGAGTAACTGATTAAGTTTTATTTATAAAAAAATAAATGGTGATCATTTTTTACTTTAATCTAAAAGCTTATAATATATAATTTATTGATATTGGGATAGCAATAGAATATATATACAACTAGTTCAAATATTATATATTAATGTTATGGAAATCTAGCAGAATCGCACTCAAAATTTAAGGTTTTGGGGGACTAAATAATAATATAAAATTTTGAATAAGTAAATATGTGTTAATAAATTTTTTATTTATGTATATTATTGATATTAAATAATAATTTTTTAATTTAAAAATTTTATATTATTATTTGGCCCTATCTTAAATTCTGAGTGTATTTATGCTAAATTTTCATAATCTTAATCTATATTATTTGAGCTTGTTGAGTAAGCTACGTATTAATAGCTGATGTTGTACTGCAGTCTAAATTAGAATACTCCTAAGAGTTTAAATAGTTACTATTATAACGCAACCTAAAAATTTATAAATATAAAATTCGAGATAATTTTACAATACGTGGGAAGACTCACACGTATAATGGGAGAAGTCGTGTAACACACGACCAGCTAGGCTAACCCTAGGTGACTCGACAAAAGTTGATTCTAAACTTTTTATCTTTTATATTCTCACAAAATCTTATACTCGGCTACCATTTCATTGCAAGTTGTGGATATTACAAATATTCTTCTCTTCATTTTTTTCTTTCACCGACATCCCTTTTTTCTACTCTTTTTCTTCTCTACTAATTTTCTAAGTTGGGATATTACAAAGCATCTTCTTTTCATATTTTTCTTCTCTCACTAATTTTTTTTCTCTCTTCCATGTCCTTCCCTAACCTTTTCTTTAATTATCTTTTTCTTTTAAATATAATCACTTTTTATCCCAAATTTATAAATAATTATTATTTAAAACTATATTTAAAAATGACCAATTCAATATCTTTAAAAAAAATCTCTCTCTTATCAATTTTAACAAAAATAACTACAATAACTTTCAAGTTTCTACAATAATATTATAGTTCAAGATATTACATAAAATTATTTTTAAATTTAAGTATAATTTTAAGTTGGAAAGTAACTTTTTATAGCGGTACTGTAACTTTCGAGTTATTGTAATACATCGAAGTCACTGTTACCGTTATTGTTGAAGTTGGTCAAGAGGCATTTTTGTCCAAAAGATATTGAGTTGGTTATTTTTAATAACATTTTGAATAATGGTTAAATTTCAATGTTAGAGGTAAAATGAGGTCATAATTGAAAATTTTCCTCGAACAAAAGACAATCCCCGCACTCACATACCGCCGCTGGCTGCTGCTCTTCGCGGTGATGTTCATCTGCTGCTATTAATTCATTTTCAGCGGCTGAGATCTCACCAGCAGGTTTTTTCCTCCTCCATAAACAGAATCAGTAGCCGTTTGTCCGCCATTCTACTACCGGCTACTGGTAAAGAGTGAAGAAGCAGCAGATGGATAAGAAGGAAGACAATCGGGATGAAGAAGAGGAGCAGGTGGTGAATCCATGGGAGGTTTCATCTTCAGGAGGGAAAATAGATTATGACAAACTCATCGATAAGTTCGGGTGCCAAAGGCTTGATCAATCGCTTGTTGATAGAGTTCATCGACTCACCGGTCGTCCTCCTCATGTCTTCCTCCGCCGTGGTGTCTTTTTCGCTCACCGGTTTGTTTGTTTCTCTGTTTCTTTAATCCTTGAAAGAAGTTTCTTTTATTGATTGAGATGAAAATGGTGTAGGGATCTCAACGAGATAATGGATGCGTATGAGAAGGGGGAGAAGTTTTATCTGTACACGGGAAGAGGCCCATCGTCAGAAGCTTTACATTTGGGGCATTTGGTTCCTTTCATGTTTACCAAGTCAGTAATTTTCTTTTTAATTTTCAGCTTAATTACTACTGAATTAATAGAATATCTAAGACAAGTTAGATTATTTATTTATTTGTATATTCAATTAAATTGGCATAAGCTCCATTTCAAACAAACATGTGAAGTTTTATAGTTACAGCAAAATAGGAAAAGCCATTTCCAATACAAAAATGCTACATTTCTCAATTTCACAATGTCACATCATTATAAAAAATTGTAAAATTATGGCACCTACTTGATAAATGTCACATCATTTGGGAGAAAATTTAGTGTACTTCTGGCATTATTGTTTCTCAATGTTACCTCTATGTTGGAATTTGCCTGTGGTATTTGGGAAATTTGTGGTTTTATGGTAGTTCCTGAAAGTCTTTGCATTATCCTTGATGGTTTTCAATAGAACCTCACTAAGGGATGGGACCATAAGCTGCAATAGGTAATCACATTCAAATGAATGTTTGAATTCTTAAAAACTGTAGAAAATGGCCATATTTGATAAAGATGTTTCAAGAAGTGTTGGTGCAAATGTTTCTGTAATTGCTCTGCTTTCAGAAAATTTATATTATAATGTTTGATTACAAAATCATGGATTCTTCAATAAATGAGTACAATTGAACCTAGTATCGCAAACATATGCGTTAGTGGAAGTATGGATTTACAAGCATATGAACTATGCAAGTGAGCTGTATTGGAGATAAGGTTTTTGTGGTGATATTTAGTTAAATTTAGTTTTTAAAGCTCTTATGAGTTACCAATTTGAACTTTTTGCGGCTCTATGAGAAGAAATGAATTTGAGGGAGGTAGGAGTTTTTGGGGGCTTGCCAATTCTCTCCATGATCAGTATTGGTCTCTTTTGTTTAAAGGAACCAACAGATTATTCAATTTTATGTTTTTGAAGGACTCAAACTTCTTTGCAAATATTTTTTGGTGTTGAGATGTGAACTGTCACCTTGTGGACTTAACAATAATTTTGTTCTTAAATTCTAGTATACCCTTGGATGTTAGTTATTAAGAAAATAATTGTTTGGTTTTTCTAGTACATTGGTTTTCATGCTCCATGAACAACCCAGTGACCTTGTATCCTTGTTTTTGATGATAAGTAATGTTTTAAGTTGTTTATTGACAAGTATAGCTGATATTGTTCCTTCTGCGTCTA
This sequence comes from Melia azedarach, assembly GCA_028052125.1. NCBI lineage: Eukaryota > Viridiplantae > Streptophyta > Magnoliopsida > Sapindales > Meliaceae > Melia > Melia azedarach. The sequence continues at coordinate 6,080,844 of CM051403.1, forward strand.
TGTAGTGGCTTTTGTACATATGTGAAGTAAATTTACAAAGAACTATAGTTTTGTATTGTCTTCTCTGCCATGACTTATGAACAGTGTCTATTGTTTGCTCATCTAAACGACATACAATTTATTGTCTTGTTTAATAATGCATGCAGATACTTGCAAGATGCCTTTAAGGTTCCTCTTGTTATACAACTTACAGATGATGAAAAGTGCATGTGGAAAAATCTTTCCATTGAAGAGAGTGAAAGACTTGCAAGGGAGAATGCAAAAGACATTATTGCTTGTGGTTTTGATATAACAAAGACCTTCATCTTCTCTGATTTTGACTATGTTGGCGGGTATGTAATTGGATTTAATTTTTAAACATATTTTAGAGTTTTATTTCTATGTGTTATGTTGTTTAATTTTTTGACATTTTAGAATTTTGTTTCTATTCTTTATGTAGTTTGTAACAAAGCAATTTGAATCCAAAGTTTAGACCTGGGCGTTTGGTTCTTCTTGGAATTAATGATTAAGCAACTAGAAGGAGTCTGATTTAGAATTTTCCTTCAAATAAAGCAAAAATACTTTTGATTTAATGGGGAAAAAGATAGCTCAGACATTTGTGGCCTAAATTTTGAATGAATATAATGGTGTGATCTTTCAGAGGGTTAATGTTGTAAGAAATTGCTTTGAGATTGAGTTGTGGGGCAAATTTTGGTTTGTTAATCAGCTTTTAGCTACATCCAAAGTTCCTGAGTTGTCTGTCAGATAACAATCTGTCAGCAACAGTTCCAACAGGGCAATTATTTTAGTTTTTTAAGTCTTGTTTATATGATTCTGTAATCATATAAAGTAATCCCTGATCCTCATGGATTTTATTTGTTATGAACTAGTGAAAGCAGTTGAGTGAAAACATGTTTGTCCAGTGGAGTGTTTCAGTCAGTGGGATGAATGTTGAAGGGCGTGCTGTGAGGCAATTTACTTTGCTGAGACAGATGGTGAAATACTTGGTGTGTGTGATAGTTTGGACTTTATAGCCTGGCATGCAAATAGGTTTTTTAAAGTTGTAATTTTGATTTCATGTGCTTGCATGGTCTCCAAACTGATTTAGAAACATACATGTAAATTAATGTGGTGGAAAAGAAATTATAGTTAAGTATTCTTGAACCTACGCTGATGATTGATTTAAGGAGCATATCTGATCATAAGTATTGGCAGACAAGTGAATCATCTTCAGGCTCTTCCAGTGGGGAAAAGATTCTTATTGATTATGGTGAAATAAAAAATTGCCCCAATTATTAATGAATTTCAGTTCTGAAATTGGGTTAGTACAGCAACAACTCTGAAGTATTATATCCACCTTGCTACACATGTCCTGTCTTACATATTGTGCTTATTTCTTATCCTGCATGACTGAATTTATGCAAGAATTTTTCTGTGCAGTGCCTTCTACAAGAACATGGTGAAGGTTGCAAAGTGTGTCACATATAACAAGGTGATTTTATGCATTTTGTTCCCTTTTTCTTTTGTATGCAAATTAATTGTGTTCTCCCTGTTTTACCCTTTCTCTTTTTTATCCAGTACTTACTTCTTTACTTGATGTTGCTGTTTAGGTGGTGGGCATATTTGGTTTCACTGGTGAAGATCATATTGGAAAAGTTAGTTTTCCACCAGTGCAGGTACATTATTGCACTCTTAGTGACTACATTATGAGTTGCATGTAATGCTCACAAGGATCTTATCTTAATTGCTATACTATTTTATATTTTTATTTTACATTGCTGTGAACTGAGGAGAAATTTATTATATATTTGTTCTCTTTAACTGTTTTCTTTTCATTCTTTGTTGCATCAACACTCTTTTTGTAACTCCTTTATGCACAAATTGATTGATTAAGCTCCTGGGGAAAGTGCACTCTGTTTTGTTATGACTGTGCTGGCAATTATGAATATCATCCTGCTTTGCTGGAACATATCATAAGTATATTACCTCTAAACAGAAAAGCAAAGGATGATTATTGCTAAGGTAAAATTTGTCTATGGGAATAATCACTATGCTTTACTTTCGATAGTGCAGGCTGTTCCATCATTTCCCAGTTCTTTCCCTCACCTTTTCCCAGGCAAGGATCACCTTCGTTGCTTAATTCCTTGCGCGATTGACCAGGTGGGGAGTCCTTTATTTGATGAGACTTGTTTTTTGATTTGAATGCACTTTTGGATTTTTTTAATGTTTAATATAATTTGTAATTGAGCGGCAATAGTTTCCAGTAATTCATAACTATTGATGGTTAATAATGACTATCATTTTATTAATAGGCACACAATATAAACAATAGACGTTAAGTATGTGTATAAATATTTGGAATCATACCTCGACTACTATTTAAAAAGTTAGTGTTAGATTGACAAGTACTGTCACCAGTCATTGCTATACATCTTAGTTTTAATGCAAAGGACACTTTTTGATTTATATCTAATGGCATGACTGGCTTAATATATAATGATGAAATGTTTTTGGATAATTAGCATTTTTTCTATGTAGATTCTCTTTCTTTTGTGTCTTTCTTGGTCTTCTGTTCTTAAAGTGTCTTTGAATAATGATTTCAGGATCCTTACTTCAGAATGACACGGGATGTTGCTCCTCGGATTGGATATCACAAGCCTGCATTGATTGAGTCATCATTTTTTCCTGCCCTGCAGGTATTTACTGACAGTCTGTAATAAACACGCACACACACACACACACACACACACATATATATATGGTGCTAAACTTAGTTCAGACTTCTGATTAGGCATAGAATTTTGTGTTACACTTTTAACACTAGATTTCTTGCCCTAGAGTCATTGAACTTATTGTCTTCTGAACCAATGCATGCAGGGGGAGACAGGAAAAATGTCAGCTAGTGATCCTAATTCAGCCATATATGTGACTGATTCTCCGAAAGTCATTAAGAATAAGGTTTGAATCTGAAACTGCATAGCTCTTCTTTTACATGGCTGTCCTATGGGAGTAATATATACCTATATTATGTACACTATATCTTGTCTTGTTGTGACTTACGGTCTTCTTCAACCTGTTGGAGATAAGAAAATTTACTTTGTCCAATAAAGTTTTATCATCCCAAACTACTATTCTTATGCTGCACAGCATGACTTTGTATTACTTTGGGACATATTTCATGTTTCTATTCTGCATTTGGTTGAAAAATTTGTACATGTTCTTGAATGCTACAGTCTTCTGCATGCTGATTGTAGAAGGCAAGTTTTCTATTGTATACATATACTTGTCTATTTGATTCAGATCATCATTGTGGCACTTTGTCTATTCTTGTGTATATTGCTAATGATGGCCTCTCTATGTCAATTTGTTACCACTTAACCCTAAAACTTAAGCTAGTGGATAGTAGCCTATACTAGAATTTAAACTCTTAATTAGTCTCACATGTGAGACTGGATTTTATCAACATACGTATCATGTGGATCAAGTGCAAATACAAATGATAGATGCAAATGCTAATGCATGTGGAATCATGTTGTGGGATTCAAATACAAGAGTAATTGCTTAAATTGCTCTAACACTAAGTTAAGTGACCACCACACCCGTGAGTTTAAGCTGACGGATAAGGGACTGGATAAGTACTTAAGCTCCTTGACATGCAAGGTGCATAGATCAAACAAACCCACCTTTACAAATATAGCAATAACCTTAAACACAACTTATTATAATTTATTGACATAAAAGAAGGATTCAAATAGAAGACCATTAGGGCAGCCTTGGTTCTTATACCGTATGTTAAGTTGGCTTGTGTATACATGAACTGAATATTATTTTTTGACATCTGCAGATAAACAAGTATGCATTTTCGGGCGGGCGAGAAAGTATTGAGTTACATAGAAAATTGGGGGCAAATCTTGAGGTACTAGAATTCTTGTTTCTGTTTTCCTTGTCTTACTGCTAACATGCATATATATGAAGAATGTGAGAATTGCTTTGCCCCTTTGAATATAATATTATCATGGTAATTGTTTATATCGCCTTTCTTTTTTTCCCCTTATCTGACTGTAAAGAATAACAAACCTGAAGAGGAAAGAATAAGAAAAGCCTGCTTGGCTGTCTGTTTCAAGCATCACTTTACCATATAGCATATGCTAATTTTGAACTTACTTGCAAGTGCTAGATACATTCAGCGATGAAAGTTTGTGATTAATATATATGTCGTTTGGATGTCATCCAGGTAGATATACCAGTAAAATATCTAAGTTTTTTCCTGGAGGACGATGCGGAGCTTGAGCACATTAAAAAGGTGAGATTGTCGTCTCTAGTTAGATTGATTTAATTCTCCAGAGCAAATGGTTGTCAGATTGAATATGAACACAGTCCAACATATTCAAAAGTAGTTATAAACAGTGTAAGAAACATAATTCGTGTCCTCTTCCAGGAATATGGTGCAGGACGAATGCTAACAGGGGAAGTTAAGGAATGCCTTGCTCGTGTTTTGACTGAAATAGTGGAAAGACATCAGAGGGCTCGTGCTGCAGTGACTGATGAGGTAAGTTCATTTCGTGCCATAACTGAATGAAGCTCTCATTAATTATGACTATATTTGATATCATGTCAGGCCAATGCAATCAGATTGTCAGACAACGGGGTTGGATTCAATAGAAAATACTAGGTTATGAACCAAAAAATATAAGCAATAATATGGATAACCATGTTGTCATTTTTTGCTGGTTTCAGATGGTTGATGCGTTTATGGCAGTGAGACCCCTTCCTGATATGTTCAACTAGAGTTGAGATGGGCGACGAAACTTGGGCAGATTTCAACCATTCTTGTGCAAGAACTTATATCACTCCTTACATACATTTAAATTCATATCTCAACCTGAAAGCAAAGCTTGAGAGGATAGAAATTGGGTTTGAATAGGATATTTTTCTCTCTTTTTCTTTAGAAAACAGGTCGGAACCTTTTACAAAATGATGGATGACAATGCCTGCAGGATATTATGAGACTAAGAGTATGTAACTGTTTTGTTTGGGTCTAACTTTGAAACATATATAGCAGCTACGCCAAAGCGTTTGGATTAAAAATCACATTATGTCATACCCTAATTTTTTTCTTTTTCTTTTTAGATTTTAATTTGTCAAACGCCTGTTTACACAAGGATTTCGCTTACCCTTGCTATTTTGTTTTAGATTTTGATGAGTTGTTAAATAAATACTACCGCCAACATCACATTAATTAGAGCATGAGTGGGCTAATTTACTGTCATAGAGGAAGAAAGAGTTGATCCTGCCTAAAATATTTTCTAGAAATTCAATTCTTCAAAATATTTTCTACCATATGAATTTACTGGTTTTCATTTTTGCGTGAAGATTTTTAAAAATGTTACTGAAAACATTTTAACCTCTTAAAAATATCAAATATAAAACACCATTTTTATTCTCATTATTATTTTATATTTTCATTTTTATTTTATAACACTAATAAAAAAATACGCGATATGCCTTAAAAAATTTTATTGAATAGTTAAATAAAAAACAAGTTTATTCACATCTAAAAATTTACTTTGAACTCATATTTTTTTAAAAAAATTATTACAAAATTATCGATGGTGTAATTTACTATTATAGACCATACCTATTTAACATACAATTATCTACTTTAAACTCTAAATTTTTTTTATAATCACTGACTTATGAAGAAAGAAATCAATGTTTGAAAAAATTAAGACTAAAAAAAATGTATAAATTATTTTAAAAAATAAAAAGTATTTGAATTTGATGAATATTTTTGTGTATACAAAAAATTAAGATGTATAGTAGAAAAAATTTAGGTATGTTTCTATAATTTATATATTTTTTGAAAATATTAAAAAAAAAGAACAAACAAGAAAAAGGAAACCCAAAATCTTATAGAGAGATCAATTCCAAAATCAGTGGACAAGCAGAATGATACACATGCATAAATGAATATATGAAGCCAGCATTAAATATGAAAAACAGTGAGCCAAATGAAGAACCTGCAAAGCTTCATGAAAGCTACTAATAATTTGGGCGCACTTTGTTCCAAAGAAGCTACAAAGCTATCACATACCATGAACTTGAAAGATCCAATCATACATACAAGATTACATGAGGAACAAAAAGACTTTCAGTAGTCTAAAAGGATCAGTCCTTGACATCAGTAACACCTTCTGCGGAAATCTGAAATCGAGCTTCTGCTTCAGCCAGACAGGGCGAACTTATTACTTTACAAATCCGCTCTTCCCCTCTTCCCTTCCGAAGGGCAAGCCTGTTTACAAGTACATAATTGGTAAATTCTCAATTCTCAAAGAAATTGTTTTCATTTTCAGAGGGAAAGTGAGATGAGAAAGAAAAAAGGTGTTTCAGACCTTGTGGTAGAAGCATGAGCCATGATGTTGCCTCCAATGGGCTTAATTTGGGGTCCGGCAAATAGTGCAGAACCATCCACTTGTGCAACTACTTGATTTGTGATCACAACCGCGACACCGAACTATAATCATAGATAATTCAACGAAAATTTTGCTGAATAATAATGTATATACCAAAGATCCTATGTTAATAACTATATCATCTAACTGCAATGGAACAAGTGGCAAAAAGAAATACAACTAGAAAATTATTACTGCCCTGAAGAGGTCTCAGGCTAATTATCCATACGAGCTAAATCTTTAAATTCTCAATTAAAGTAACAGACAACATATTACATATGAAGATCCAAGCCTACCTCATCTGCTAACTTTTGAAGGCTCCTGAGGAATTTTGCAAGATGCATTTGTCGAGCTGATAGTTCTCCCCTTCCCGAGAAATCTGTTCTATAGAGAGCGGTAGCACTATCTACTATCATAAGAGCAAACCTATAGAAGCAAAATCCCTTCAATAACTAGTTGACCCATAATGATTTTATATCGAACCAAAATCAAAACAAGAGAGAGAGAGAGAGAGAGAGAGAGAGAGAGAGAGAGAGAGAGAAGAGGCTATTAGCATATAGATTTGCAAAACTAATCACTACTCAGCAAATGAAACTTGGAGTGTATATAATTCAACGCACATATAAGATTCTAGTAGAACAGCTATGAAGAATTTGGCATTCTGCACATACTTTTGAATTCTGATGAGCTATATTATCGCACTGACATATTGCAACTACTTATCAGATAAAAATACATAAGAGTAGATAGCTAAATATCTACAAGAACCACATGTTGACAATACAGAAGCTATCTATTATCCTCACAATTCAAGACAAAATTTCGCAAATTTAATACTGTCGGTGTACATGCATGTGCTTGACAAAACAATCCGTGGCTCAATCTCTTGTCAAGACAGTTAAAACATTAGAAAGATTAATAAATTGTAAACTAGAAGACACAAGAAACAAACTCAATGCTCTTACATTTTGTACTTCAGGCAAAGACAATGTTAAGTAATAGAAACATTACGGCAATGAAAACAATTATACCTTGTTTCCACCATCATTGATGCGGCTTCAAGCAAAAGTCGTGACTGATGATCAGTATTATATGCTCTAGCATAAGCCACATTTTCCAGGACATCAGCACCATTTAGGCCAAACCTGCAGAGCATTGAACAATATTCACTATCGATACCAAACATGGAGAGAAGCATATTTATCTCTCAACGTACTCATGTACACCTGTCTGCTATTTGCAATAGTCTTTGTGGTCTGAATGTGCCCTCAGCATCAATGTACATTGCTTTTCCCTCGCCGCCTCCTTGATCTAGTGGAAGCTGAAATATCAACAATAGAAGTGCGTCTTGAATATAGAAGCCTACTAGGTAATTGGCGATGATAACAACTGCACCTCTCTCTCTCAAGTAACAGAACAGCATATACTGAGAGGCCTGCCTAGCAATGGGCAGATCTAAGCTCCGAACAATTAAAATCTCACTGACTAAAAGTGAATTTCTAGTGAAGAGAGAAAGCAAAAGCAGTGCAGAGCATATTTTTGGCAAAGGTTACACCCATTTACTCTTCTGATAGACCTATTCCGCATGGCAATAACTATGTTCTGCCCTGATGTTTCAAGTCAGTAAAATGAAAAGCACTTACTTGGCATGTAACACATAATGTGTGACACAACTGAGTCTTCCCAGAGCGGAACTCACCATATATCTCAGTAATAGATCCCGTCTCAATTCCACCTGCCAGTAGAAGACCACTTTAAACTCTAAGAAGACTGATATGCATTGAATAGTACAACACTATTTCTGAATTCTTAACTGGTCAAAGAAATACTCAATTTCCACGGGGCATTACTGTTGAATATAAATATGTAAAGTTCAGTGGAGACATACCTTCCAAAATTTTGTCAAGCTCTCTTGATCCAGATGTTATTTGAATTATCTCAAGCCTCTGCGCATGAAGTTGACTAGCACTGGTAAAACCCAGAGGCACAAGTTTGGAAGCTGCCACGTAATAAATACACAAGCTCTTTCACAAATGACAGTAAATGCCATTGGCAAGAATGAACAGAATAAAAATGTTATGGTGACAAAGACATGCCTGCTTCAATGATCTTGTCAACTTTTGCTTCACTGATTCCTTTAATTTGCAGGAGTTCTTTCCTGGGGGAGTAAGCAACAGATTCAACTGTGCAAAGACCCGCATCCTTAAGTTTCTTTATGTCAAGAGCAGCAATGCCTGATGCCTTGCGTTTAGTATTAAAGAAAACAAGAAGGTTACTAAGCACATAATCAAAATTGTAGAAAATTTCAGTATGTGTGTGTATATACAGTGAACTATGAACAATTCGAGACTGTTATCTTGGTTTTACAGATAGCATTTTAGGTACAATCAAGAAGCAATATTTAGACCGCTTTACTGCTTTTTAGGCGATAGGAAAAAGATTTGTTAATATGTCAAGCCCTATTGGATACTTTTCTTCTAAGTTAGACCGGCAGAGACCCATCTGGGAAATCCTCATCAGTTTTAACTAAGTTAATAACATGCGATTAAGAGAATTCAAGCTTGAACACCACGAAACCAAGATCTGAATCGGACATTTGCAGGAAGTCCGAACAATTCACCAAATCGACCAAGAAATCTAATAAAAAACAAAACTTTCTTGCAACAGAATGAAAAGGAACCCATCTTGAAGAATCTCTAATTTGATCATCCTAGCCAAAGAACAAACTAAAGGTTGGAGAAAGCCTCGCTAGAAGGCCATCCCACAAGAGTTAAAATCTTACAGAGACTCAAAAACACATTTCAATTTCTAGAATATTGAACAAAAACTTTACAAGAATTAGGACCCAAAAAAAAGATACAAAGGAACAGCTTTTCATCAAAATAAAGAAAAATGAAGTAAACCAAGCAATAAAAGCTGATAAAAGAAAACCCTTTGCACTGAAATGAAACAACCCATCTTTGACTTACAGAATCTACAGATGTCAACAAGTAAACCCATTTCAATAAACTGATCAACAATGATAAAGAACCCATCCTTACAAATCTAAAAAAAACCCCATTTGGGTATTAACCCTAAATTGAAGAAAACGCGGAGACCCTTGGAAGTATCAAAAGTTGAGAATATTGTTACCTGAAGCTGTTCAACAGGAAATGGGCCATGTTGCATATCGTCAACTTCTTCTTGCTGTTGTTGCTGTACCATTTTCTGATTCCTCTGCTGCTCCATTAGGTGTCCAGAGATCTTTGTACAACAGTCGCAGTTGAACCCTAGACAGAGAAGAATGACGGAAGTGGAGGGAAAGGAAAGCAGATGATATATAATTCGAAAACAGCAAAACGGGCGCCAAATTAATAATATAGATGAGCGGCTTCCTTCGCTTCCTTACACCAGAAGTTTTATTTCAATAGCTTGCAATGGACTATAACTGCACCCCTCTTACCTTTTATCTACACCCACCTTGTAAGCCTTAATTTTATGTGATAGGATAGTAGGATAGTTGGGTTTGGGTGTACTAAAAGTAAATAAAATAAAATTCACTCACGTTTAAAATATTTGTATATTATCATAACATTTTAATACTAAGCTAGTATTTATTTTTTTTGTCTAAAATCTAAATGTGATTGAAATCTAAAAAATTTGAAACTGGTATGTTGATATATATATCCTTAAAATCTAAAATCAATATGTTAAGTTATGATATATATAAAAATGTTAAATAATAAATTAAGGGTGTTATTATCGAATAAAATATTTCATGCATTCAAACATTTAACTATTCAGATTTAAATTAAAATTTTTAATTTAATTACATTAAGACATTTTTAATAATTTTTTATATATAAGTTAAAAAATAAACATCTCTTAAATATTTGAATAAAATTATTTAAATTTAAGTTAAAATAAATAAATAGACCCTAAGTTTTACTAAAAGTATACTCTACTTTTGAAACTTGTAACACGTCGATATAATAGCGTATCAAACAGTTAGTTTTTTTTCTTAATTGTTAATAATTTTTGTGAATATAGTAAAAATATATTACTTTATGAGCCATGTTAATCTCAAACTTAACTTTTAGTACTTACCATATGCTAATTAGCATAACGAAATAAACTGTACTTCTAAAATATCTTTGATTTGAACAAAATCTCTAATACTTTCTTGCACTAAAAGAAACAAAAAAAAATGTTTTAATTATTTCAAATGCCATATCAAACAAATGCCTACCATTCTTGATTGTAAATTACAATTTGTAATCGTGTTTAAACATTATACGCACACAAATACTTGTTTAACTTAGTAGTATTAATGCTAAAAGGCATTTAAGATTTTGGATTAAATAGCTAATATATGAATAAAGACCTTTATTTGACTTGTTTTAATTTTTTGTTAAAAATTGTCTACAATAAAAATTGGGGTAATAATATTTTTTAACTTTTTTATTTGTTAATTTGATAAATAAGACCTTTTTTATTTTTTTTTTTAATTTTATATTATTAAAAATAAATAATGTGAATTACGTGATAAATAATAAATACTATCTTTTCTGTATCAATTTGTATCTCATAATTTATAATCTCTATCACTATTTTAACATTTAATTGTCTTTATGCTCATCCATATTTACTAGCTTCTCCAAGTACATTAGAGAGCAAAATCAATTTCACAATAATAATAAAAAATATATTCCATTATTTAGCACCATTTGATTTGCGATTCAGAAGTTATTTTAAAAAATTAGGATACAATTTAAAATTTTGAGTTGTAATTTAGTATTTTTAATATTTAAAATATATTTGATATAATATTTAAAAATAATTTTTAAACTTTTAAAAATGACAAAACATATTTGATATAACATATAAGAATATAAAAATAAATATATTTGTTTGGTTGAATATGTTGTTGAAAATAATCTCAAATTAAAATTTTAATAAGGATATTCAAAATCCAATTCAATCTGATTTGAACCAATTTGTTTTTTAGTAGATTTGATGGATCGGTAGATTAAATTAGATTAAAAATTTTGAAATTAACTCATAACGGATTAAATTATGGATTTGTATTGTTCAAAATCCAATTCAATTTGTAAACAATAATATATAATATTTTAAATACAAAATTAATTTATTATACCTAAAATTATATCTTTAATATATAAAAATGTAAATATATATACACACTCAACCAGATTTTTTCCATTCAACTTTTTTTTCTCCTCAATTTTATTTTCTGGTTTGATTTTCAGATAATCAATATTTTTTTATTTATGATATATTTTTTTGTTAAAATAAATTTTAATAATAATATTGTCTCAAGGTTTATAAGTTTTAATAATGTATTTTTAAAAGACTTATCACGATTATTTTGCCTTTTTTTATGCTCAATGTAACTTAAAGAACACATTTTTTTATTAAAAAAGAACCTCATTATGATTATTTATTTTGTTAATTATTTTGAATGGGTATATTTGTTTGAAGATTTAAATAAATTATTTATAATTTTCTTGATTATCTTCATTAATGAAATATAATCAATATTAAAATTATAAATTTTTAGTTTATTTGGATCCAATCAGATGGAGCCTCTTTACCATTATATATAAATTTATTAGATCGAGTCAGGTCGAATTCTATCATACAATGAATTGGGTTAAATTGAAAATATTTCAATTCACAAAGTGATGGAACGGATATAAATTTGGTCAAATTTACCCGATTTGATCCATTGAACAACCTTAAATTTTAGTATTAATTATTTGATTGAATTAATTTTAGATCAAAATTTAGTTATAATTGAAGATGTTGATTACTCCATACTATTATCTTAAATATAATAATGAAAAATATCCTATAATATTAAAAATTTTGTCACTACGTATTTTTATTATGATGAAATTATTTAAAGTGAAATATATATTTTTTAATTGAATAATTCATCATTAAATTTATAATAAATTGGGTAATTTATTATTAATTTAATAATAAAAATTTAATTATATATACACCAGAATATCACTAAATAATATAATTAAAAGAATAATATATAAAGACAATGTAGATCAAGCGTTTTAGAAAAAAAATATGATTATTATTTTAAGAACTTATGAAAATATATATATATATATATATATATATATTTCACATACAGTGAATAACAGATTGGGTATATTGTTTAACGAAATTTTTTTGATTAAAATATATCAACAAAATAAAAAATTAAAAAGAGTTTTGAGAGATAACTAAACAATGAATAGAAGAGGTAGATAAATTTTTGTTCTTGGGTGAGAAGTACCATGAAGAAATATTGTAAATTAAATATTTTAAAATTTAGATCTATATACCTTATAAATTAAAGAGTTTTAAAAATAAAAAATATGTTACAATTAAAAAATTATATTTGAATTTGATTTCGATACAGTTAATTGAAAATAAAAGAAAACAACTTTTTATCGTTTCTCAATTTTATATTTTGAGGTCTATTGAACTTGTATTTTAGAAAGTATTTTTAAGAAATAGAGTACAGTTCAAATTTTAAATCTAATTTTTAGTATTTTTAGTATTTTCAAATATGTTTGATATAATATTTATAAACTCTTTTAAATTTCAAGAAGTGAGAAAAAATATATAATATAATATTTCAAAATAATAAAAATAACCATATTTATTTAGTTGAATATATTTTTAAGTTGATAATTTTAGATTACAATTTTTCGGTTGAATATGTTTTTTAGATCAATTTTAAAATCAAAATTTAAAATATTAAAATTGAAATCATATGTACTATATAAATAACAGACTTTTAAAAAGTTAAAAATATACTTAAGATAAAAAAAAAAGGAAAGAAAATTATGTCTGAATTTGATTTGGATACAATTAGTGTAAAAACTTCTTTTGGATAAATTTTTTACTAATGCATTTTTAAGAGATTTCTTACTTTTTTTTATTTAAAAAAAAAATTTCTGTTAGAATACTATAACAAATGGCCCTAATTATCAAAATATTTTAAAAATTAGAAAAAGTTAAAAATATCCCTAACAATAATTGTCTATAAATAAAATTGAGTGATAATTTAGTAATTTTTTAATCAATAATTTTTTAAAATTAGATAAAAACATAAAGCTTAAAGCTCGATATAAATATGACTCGACACAAGTTCAATAGATTAATAGGCAACACAGAATAAAGTCGGTGTGAAGCATAAATAGACCAAAAATTTGGGCTGGATTGGCATGACATAACGTGATTTACACCTCTATATTCTATTAAAGCATAAATAAGTTTTCTTTGAGTTATAAGTAATAATGGCAATTCGTGTTATCGTGTTATGTCAAAAATAAGTATAACTAAATATTAAGTTAACATAAATCTTATTCATTTATTAATAATGTTAAAATTTCAAACATAATATGACTTACTAAATAAGTGACTGTTGGTTTTAATTTTAAATTTGTAAGTATATCGGCTGTAGCATGATAAGTATTCCACGAGGTTAATCCTATAAGTTATAGGAAAATTATTATTTCATAACTAGTAGGACTTAGATTGAATGAAATTGAGTGATTTAAATAATGAAAAATTAAAATAAACTAATAATTAAGTTGACTAGAAGGATAGATTAGGGGAATTTAGGTTTTAGAACTCAAGAATCTACCATTGATTGATACATTCAGGGTATTAAGTGTGATTCAAAAGTCATAAAACCTAGGTTGATGATGGGTTTTTTATGTGCAATGAACTTGTTCATGTTTTTTCTTTGAACGTATTTAAGCATCAATTTTTCATTGATTATGAGTTAATCATGATGTGGGAGTCAACTCGTCTATCCTAGAACATACAAAAACATTTGGTGGGCTATCATTAACATGCCAAAAATGTTCACATATTTTCTTTGAATGTATTCACGCATCAATTTTTCATTGATTATGAGTTAATCTTGATGTGGGATTCAACTCGTTTATCCTAGAACATGCAAAAACATTTGGTGGGCTATCGTTAACAGGCTAAAAAGGCATTAAGGATTATGAAAACAAGAAAACATTGCATTAATTGTCAAATTAGTATGATTATCACGCTAATGTAATTCATTTATATGAGAAGCATCAAGATAAGGGATTGGTGCGGTCCTTAAATCTTACATCAATGTGTTCCTTAATTGAATAATAGGGACTGTAATTCAATCTTTAGATTAATGCGGTTCTTAAATTTACATTAATGAATTACTAATTCAAAGTCTAGGTTACCATTCCTAAATTATTGAACTAGGTTCAAAGTCCAGGAAGACACTCCTAAATCATTATAGCATATAATAATTAAAGTTACAAATCCTAAATTATTCAATTAAGTAATACTAATCAATAGACATAATATAAATAATCATCACTTCATCGAATTCCAATTATTCAAAATCAACAAATACCTATAAATATATACAATCAAGGTTTCATCTTTTCACCTTAACTAAGAAGTTTAACTACTTAAATGCATGAGTAAAAATTCAAAATCACAAGTAAAAGATATGAGAAAGAGAAATAGAACTAATTAGTCTTAACTTTCCACCAATGAATTTGTGATCCTCCTCGTAGAGAGCCAAGCTCTCTTCCCAAAAGTCTTCCCCAATCTTCTCCAAATTGTCAAAAACTCATTTCTTACTTTATATAGAAGGGTGGCACAACCTAGAAAAATATGAAAACCTAAAATTTCCTAAATCTAGCCAGCTATGGATGATCTAAGGGTAAAAAATGAATTTAGGATGTCATTGGACTGAAAAGAGGGAGCGAGAGTGCGAAGGTGGCAGAGGGTGTGGTGCAGCCACGCAACTTGGTGGTGTAGACACACTAACCTTGCTACTTTACCCCTGCTGCATATTTGCCCTTGTTTGTGTAGAGGGGCAGAGAGCATGGCGCAGCCATGCCATAGCTACTACCATGACATATCAAATTGAAGCTCTGGATACCTAGTTTTCAAGGCAACAAATAGAATGCGATTACGAGTTTTAAAGACGAAGTTATGACCGTCTTAGTATAGTATACGTAACACATTTATTTATACTTCTTTAGACCAATGTCAATAGAGAGGCTTGCGGATGCATACTTATGCTCGTTTGTTGTATTTTTTCATTGAAACACTACAATACTGAAATGATCGATTTTTCATTGACTAAGCTCGATTATTAACTTTTGCTTTAGAATACCTATAAAACACAAAATGCGACTAAAAGATCAAAGCAAACGAGAACTAATGTCTAAGATGAAGGAATATAAGAAATAAATATATGTGAATTAATGAACATATCAATAATATGATACAATACATACATGACTTCAACACTTTCAATATATTAGTTGTATCCATATCGTGACATAAGTAGCCATGTGTTGACCTATATTACGTTTATACATAATCTATTTTTTTAATATGATTCAACAAAAAAATTATTTATGTAAATCAATCTAATCTTAATTTTAAAACAAATATAGTTCTTTTTATAACAAAAATTTAGAACTCATATACCTAAAAAATAAATAAGAAATCAAAATTAAAAATATTTCAACATAGCATAAAATATGTACTAGTGTTAGATAAATATATTTTAACTCATAGTAAAATTTTAAAATATAAGGGTAATATTTCTAAATGGATAGTAAACTGATTTGTGTCATAAAGGAATTAACGAATTAGAAAATTTAAATACAAATATAACATAATTATTAAATAAGTAATATGAACTAGACAAATATTAATTGTGTCACTTTTAACAACCTAAAATTGTTAATTCATATCGTATATAATAATGTCCTTATCAACGACCGGCCCTACATATGAAAGAAATGAAGTAAAATTTTAAAAATGAAATAAATGTAGTTAGGACCATTTAACCTTTTTAAGAAGTTCAAAAGGTCGTTATATTCCTAAAAGCCCTAGATTTAAACTTTTTGCACTAAATTTATAATTTTTCATAAGCTATGGGTATGCTAACATATTATTAATAAGATTAATCAACAGTTCAGAAATGATTCCTATCACATACACGTACGATAGATATCCCATCAAAATATATAATAGGGAAATTGACACAAATACCTCCTAGAGTTTAAAGGATAGATATCTCCAGAGTTTGGAGAAAAGACAAACACCTATTACATTTAAGGAAATAGATAGATGGGTTGACTTTAATGGTCCTTAATTGACTTGTTAAGTTATTTTATGTTCATCCCTAAACTTTACTAAAATAAACAATTAATATATACCTTTTTAAATTATAGCAATTCAGTCCTTATTATTCACAATATTCTAAATACTAAAATATTAAAATTATTTGTTTAAAATTTATTATTTCAATAACAAAATTTAAAAAAATACTATTATAAAAAAATTCTAACAATAAGTTGACCAAACTCATGTTAAAAAATTCTAACTCTCATTTTTTATGTTTTAGTAATGATTTGATATTTCATTATAAAAAATTTTAAATGACATATTTTTAACATTTTATTTGGGATAATAATAGAAACCCTCCTGACGTTTAGCCTAATAGGCACAACCCCCCTGACATTTGGGAAAGAACATATGCCTTTTTGACGTTTGCCTAATAGGTATATGTCCCCTTAACTTTATTTCCGTTGGTTTGAACAATTAGTTTATTATCATTTGTATCTATAAACTTTTATACAATAACACTATAATATATATTTTATTAAAAAGTAATGGTCATTAAGGTTCTAAAGGTTTAGTCAATTAGCCATATAAGTCCTAATAATTTCAAAATTTACTTTAAAAGTCTTAGTATCCATAAAAAAATATAATTTTACAATAATACCCTCATTACTTATTATACTTAAGTCTTTCAAATTTTTTAAAAATAAAATATGTTTACTTAAATTTTTAATAATATAAAAATACTCTTAACTTAAAAAAAATAAAAATACTCCTAACTAATTATTTATAACAAAAAATAAATATTTTATCTCTATATTATTGTCTTAAACTATTAAAAAAATTAATTATTTATTTTTCTCCTAAAATTTGATATCAATTTTTTTAAAATATAATTATATATAATAATATTATCAAAATCTCTAAATTTTTTAAATATTAATTATGATAATTTTTATAATATAATATTTATTGTCATAAATAGTGAAAATTTATAATGTGTAAATTTTAATTTATTTGTAAAAATATTTACAATATAATTTTTTATTATTAATTGTAAAAGTTAAATACTATATTTTAGAAATTTTAACAATGTTAAATGGTTTATTTTGTCAAAATCTCCAAAATGAGCCATTTATTTTTTTTATAATTAATACTAAAAAAATATCTTATAAATATTTTTACAAATAAATTTAAAGTTTTTATGTTATAACTACTTTTTTTATAACAAAGTGACAATAACTTTTAAAGAAAATAATTAAGATTAAAATATTATTATAAATTTAAATTTAAATATTAAAATAAAATTACATTAATTATTAAAAGATAAAAATAATATATTATAATAATTTTATGTCTTTTAATAATTTAATATAATAATACCAAAATAAAATATTTATTTTTATTATAAATAATTAGTTACGAGTTTTTTATCTTTTTTTTAAATTAAGGGTGAATATATTTTATTTTTTAAAAATTTGAGGGATTTAAGTATAATAAGTAATGAGGGTATTATTGTAAAATTATATTTTTTTATGAATATTAGGACTTTTAAGGTAAATTTTAAAATTATTAGAATTTATATGGCTAATTAGCTAAACTTTTAGGACCTGCATGACCATTACCCTTATAATAATTTAGTCTATATTTAATATTTTTTATAATACATTATTTTAACTTTAACAATTTAGTCCATGTTTATATTTTTTACAATATATTCAAAACTAAATAAAATTTTTAATTTATTATTTTAATAAAAAAATATAATTATTAAAAAAACTTAAATAACGAGTTCAATCACACTCATGTGCTAAAATATTTCTAACCTTCTTCTTTTATTTGTATAGTAAAATTCAATATTTAATTATTGAAAAACTTTAATTGAAATATTTTTTAATATTTTATTTTTACGTGTAACATATTTATCTAAAATAATATTTTAAATTCATTATTTTTTTAAACATGTAAAAATATAAACAATAAATACATATTATAATATTTTTATATACTATAGATAAAAATAATCAAAATTTTATTTTTATTTTTTAATAAAATTAAATTGTATTGGTTAGTAAAAATATAAAATATATCTAATTACTAGTTTTATTAAAAAATGACACTAATTTTTTTTTAACTTTTATTTATATTTTCAAAATTTTTCTTAAGAAAATATAATAAATTTAATATAATCTTTTAAAAAAAATTTATATATAAGAATAAAATGTTAAAATATGTTTCAAAATTTTATTAACAATTAAATATCAAATTTATTGCTAAAAAAATAATTATAAATATTTTGGCATGAGTTTAATCTAATTCATTGTTTAAAATTTTTAATAATATTTTTTTTTCTAAATTTTATTATTGAAATGATAAATTAAACATTTATTTAGTTTTAAATATATTGTGAAAAATATTGAAGACGGACTAAATTGTTAAAGTTAAAAAAATATATTATAAAAAATATTAAAATATACACTAAATTATTATAATTAAATAATATATATTATTTTATTTTGTATAAAAATTTAGGGATATAAATGATAATTAATTAACGAGTCAAACTAATGAAAATAAGTTAAAAGGGGTATATGACTATTAGGCCAAATGTCGAGGGAAGTATCTGTCATTTCCTAAACGTCAAGAGGGTATATATTTAGTAGGTCAAATGTAAGGGGAGTTTCTGTCATTATCCCTATTTTATTTTTATATATAATATACTTATTTAAAAATTATATTATATCCATTACATTCGTTTAAGAAAAATTATGAAATTTATAATTAATATAAATAAAATATAAAAATACTTTTGATTGCAATACGAGTAATTTAAAAATTCTAATTAATGGCTCCCACTAAAATTTATACTTAATGATATGATGTGGCATCTTCTTGTATTTTTTCAACTTTAGTTGAGGTCCATTCCTCACTTATATGAGAGTTGAAGCTTTGTACAATCAAAGCACAAGATTCTAGATAATACTTGAACGTTGTGGATTTAAATTTTCAGTCGACATTTGATTGTAATATCAATAATTAAAAAAAAAATGTCTGATGGGTAGCCAATAAAATTTATACTCAATGATATGACTTCATATCTTCCGAAAGTACTTTTTTCCTTGTGAGCTATAAAGTTAATTGCATGTATCAATTAATTAACATTGATTTGATTTTAAGCGCATTATTATGAACAAATTATTAATCAACATTCATAGTTGAATATTATTGGTATTTGGTATAATATTTATTGTTAAATTGCAAATTAGTTGGCTCAAAAAGTTGAGAATTGAAAGCTTGATTGAAATTGATTTCCATTCCCATATACAGCCAATTTTTTATTAGTGATGCCATCAAACAATTGGAAGCATAAAATAAAAATATTAGCACTAATATGTATGTTGTGCTCTTCAGTTACGATTTGACACCACCTATTATAATATAATATATAAAATTAATGAATTTCATTTTTTTTAGAATTATTAATATTTTTCATTCATACATAAATGTCAATAGATGTGTGGTACTGAATCAAACCAGACCAGAATCGACGGGTTCAGTCCAATATTTTAATAAATTGGTCCGGTTTCGGTTATTAAATATAAAAATTCGAAATTTTTAGTTCTTTGGCTCAAGAGAGTGAACATGGTCGATACATCAGCGGTATAACTTAGATCCGTAGAACTTTGTAATTTTGGCATCGTGGAGATGCCTGTGGCTCATGGAGAGCAGACATGGTCGGCACTTTGAGAGTACAACTTAGTTCGTAGGACTTAGTAATTTTGGCATTGTGGAGATGCATGTGGTTCACGGAGCGTAGACGTGGTCGGTACCTCGGGGGTACGACTTGGTACCGTAAGACTTAGTAATTTTTGCATCGCAAAGGCGTGTGGCTCACGGAGAGCAGACGTGGTCGGCACCTTAGGGGTACAACCTGGTCTTGTAGAACTTAGTAATTTTGGCATCGTGGAGATATGTGTGACTCACAGAGAGTAAGTATATTTGAATTCTTTAAATGAATGGTAGTCTTTAAATTATTGAATAAAACTAAACAAAGTATATCAGAAAAGATAAATGGGCTGACAAGATAAAATAAAACAAAATGAAGCGAAATAGAAAGGTTTTTTAAATAGACCTGATTTCAGGTTTTCGTGAGCTCGTCAAGCGTAGTACTTCTTTAACATGTCTGCATTTCAAGGCTTGCTAATCACCTTCCCATCCAAGTAGTTTAGTCAATATATTCCTTGTTTGACTGCTACTGGGTTGGGTTTTCTCCTTGTGGAGATGGCCCAAAATAGTGACTAAGCCCAATTAGTTCAAGGATATTTTTAATCCTTTTTTAAGTAGGGTTTAGTTTATTATTTTTATTGAAGTATATAAAGGAAAAGAGAGCGGGTACTGTTTACAGCATTAGAAAAAGCGGTATTGTTTACGAGAGAGGCAGAATAGTAAATCCCGAATAGCTGTAATTAACTGGTCAATCGGAGGTCGATTTGTGGTCCGATTGGACTGAAATTTTACCAAGAGCTTCACAACTCAGAGGACTAAATTCTGAACAGTGGAGATCAAATTTGGAGTACTCTTTCTTCAAATTTCGTAACTGGTAATTAAGCCACCAACTTGGTGATGTTTTTTTTGAACTCTCTCTAATTTCTTTGTAGAACTTGAATGTTTGCCAAGATTGTGTGATCTTGAGATTGTTATAATGTGTACCTCTAGTTTTAACCAGAGAGAACTTGTGTATTCCCATTGTTTGATTATAGTGGAGATTTTTGGGTGGACTACGGTCCCGTGGTTTTTCCTCCTCACATTGGGGAGGTTTTCCACGTTAAAAATTGATTGTGGTGTGGTTGTGTTGTGGTGATTTTATTGTTGTCCAAGAATTAAATTTGTGCCCAAGATTGTTGCTCTATTTGTTTGTTTTCTATTAGGTTCATGCAAGAGGGGATAAGGTAGTTGTTGTGCTTTCAGATTATCTGTGTTAGTTTATCTCAATAAAGTGGTATAAAAGCATTGGTTATATTTGTCTAGTGCCTTGTGTTGAACGATGGAAGCTAATACAAGTAGAATAGTTAATTTGAATGGTGCAAATTATCATTTATGGAAAGGAAAGATGGAAGATCTTTTATATGTGAAAGATTACTACTTACCCGTGTTTGAAAAACAAAAGCCCGATAATAAAACAGAAGCACAATGGAAGTTGCTTCATCAGCAAGTTTGTGGGTATATTAGATAATGGGTAGATGACAATATTTTGAATCACATCAGTGGAGAGAAAGATGCAAGTTCTTTGTGGAATAAGCTTGAGGAGTTATACGCCAGAAAAACCGAAAATAATAAACTTTTTTTGATAAAACAAATGATGAGCTTGAAATATCGGGATGGAAAACCTATGACAGATCACTTAAATTCATTTTAGGGAATCATTAATCAACTGGTAGAAATAAAAATCAAGTTTGAAGATGAAGTACAAGGGTTATGGCTTTTAGGCACATTACCAGACTCATGGGAGACATTTAGAATGTCATTATCTAACTCAGCTCTAGATGGTATCATCACCATGGAATTGGCTAAGAATAGTGTTATGAATGAAGAAGATAGAAGAAAGTCACGAGGTTCTTCACAATCAAATATCTTAGTCACAGAAAAGAGAGGGAGGAGTAAGAGTAGAGGTCCGAAGAATAAAGATAAAAGTAAAAGCAAGACCAACAAGTTTGCCAATATTGAATACTATTATTGTGGTCTTAAGGGACATATAAAGAAGTATTGTCGACAGCTCAAGCGAGACAACAAGAAGGATAAAGGAAAGGAAAAGAAAAATGATGACAACAGTGATGATGACAGAGTTGCTACTATTATAGATGACTTCCTTATTATGTATCATGATGATGTTGTCAATCTTATGTGCCATGAGACCAACTGGGTAATTGATAGTGGTGCCTTCATTCATGCTACGTCACGAAAGAAATTCTTTACATCTTATACATCCGGTGACTTTGGAGACGTTAAGATAGGAAACAATGGCTTAGCTAAAGCCATAGGCATGAGAGATGTGCGCTTGGAGACCAATAATGACACAATGTTACTTCTGAAAAATGTCAAGCATATTCCTAATATTCGTTTAAATTTGATTTCTGCAGGTAAGCTTGATGATGAAGGATTGTCCAACAACTTTAATGGTGGTCAATGGAAGCTCAGTAAAGGTTCCATGACTGTGGCTCGAGGAAAGAAATATTCTTCATTGTATTTTATGCAAGCAAAGATTGCAGACAACAGTATCAATACAGTGAATAATGAAGATACAATTGAGTTATGGCATAGAAGACTTGGTCACATGAGTGAGAAGGGTTTAATTGTTTTGGCTAAGAAAAATCTCCTTTCCGGGATGAAAAATGAATATTTGAATAAGTGTATTCATTGCTTAGCAGGGAAACAAACCAAGGCTACCTTCAAGACATCTCATTCTTCAAGAAAATAAGATATACTTAAACTAGTACATTCTGATGTTTGTGGCCCCATGAAAATAAAACCACTTGGTGGTGCTTTTTATTTTGTGACTTTTATAGATGATCACTCAAGGAAGTTATAGGTTTATACATTGAAGACAAAAAATAAAGTACTAGATGTGTTCAAACAATTTCAAGCTTCAATTGAGAGACAGACTGGGAAGAAGTTGAAATGCATCAGAATTGATAATGGAGGTGAGTATTCTGGACCATTTGATGAGTATTGCAGACAGTTGGGAATTCGTCATCAAAAGACACCTCCGAAGACTCCTTAGTTAAATGGGCTAGCTGAGAGGATGAATCGAACACTAGTTGAAAGAGTGAGATGCTTGCTTTCACAAGCACAATTGCCAATATCTTTTTGGGGGGAGGTTTTGAATACAGTTGTACATGTATTAAATCTCACACCATGTGTTCCTTTAGACTTTGAAGTTCTAGATAAAGTTTGGACAGAAAAGGATGTTTCTTATGATCATTTGCCTGTCTTTGGATGTAAAGCATTTGTGCATATTCCCAAAGATGAGAGGTCTAAACTTGATGTTAAGACAAAACAATATGTATTTCTCGGCTATGGTCAAGATGAATTTGGCTACAGGTTTTATGATCCAGTGCATAAGAAACTTGTAAGAAGTCAAGATGTTATATTCATAGAAGACCAAATTATACAGGATATTGAGAAGTTAAAAGAAGAAATGCCTCAGTATAGTGATACACTGACAGACTTGGCTCTAGTTCCTCCAACACATGTTCCAACACAGCCTACAGATGAAGTCCAGGATGGCTAGCATGGTACAGGTGATATTGACATTCATACACAGGTTGAGATTGATGATGATGTCCATCAGTTGCCAACATCAGAGGTTTCATCAGATATTTCACTTAGAAGATCTACCAGAATCCGACAATCTTCCACACGTTATCCTACGAGTGAGTATGCGTTATTAACTGATGGGAGAGAGCCTGAATGTTATGCAGAAGAGGTAGAAAGTGAACAGAGAAAAGAGTGGATTGATGCTATGCAAAATGAGATGAAGTCATTATATGAAAATCACACATTTGAATTGGTAAAGTTACCTGAGGATAAACGAGCTCTAAAGAACAAATGGGTGTACAGAATAAAATAGGAAGAATATACCTCACAGCCACGATATAAAGCCAGATTGGTTGTTAAAGGATTTAGCCAAAGGAAAGGTGTTGACTTTGATGAAATTTTTTCTCCAGTTGTCAAGATGTCATCTATTCGTGTGGTGTTGGGTATAGCAGCTAGTCTTGATTTAGCGATTGAGCAGATAGATGTGAAGACTGCTTTTCTACATGGGGACTTAGACAAAGAAATTTACATGGAGCAACCAGAGGGTTTCAAAATAAAAGGAAAAGAAGATTATGTGTGCAAGTTGAAAAAAAGTCTCTATGGCTTGAAACAGGCACCAAGACAGTGGTATAAGAAGTTTGAATCAGTTATGGAGGAGCAAGGCTATCGAAAAACTTCTTCTGACCATTATGTTTTTGTACAGAAATTCTCTGATAATGATTTTATTAAATTGTTGCTTTATGTTGATGACATGTTGATTGTTGGCAGGAATGCTTTTAGAATTGACTGGTTAAGAAGCAGTTAAGTAAATCTTTTGCTATGAAGGATTTAGGGCCAGCAAAATATATCCTTAGCATCCGAATTCATCGAGATAGAGCAGCCAAGAAGTTGTGTATATCACAGGAGCACTACATCAAAAAGGTACTTGAAAGGTTCAATATGAGCAACGCTAAAGTGGTTAGCACTCATCTTGCTACACACTTTAGGTTAAGTACCAAGTAGTCCCCTACAACAGACAAAGAGAAGGAAGACATGGAAAAAGCTCCTTATGCTTCAACGGTTGGAAGCTTGATGTATGCGTTGGTATACACAAGACCAAATATAGCTCATACAGTTGGTGTTGTTAGTAGATTTTTATGCAATCCAGGAAGAGAGCATTGGAATGCAGTGAAGTGGATTATGAGATATCTTCGAGGTACTTCCAATTTTAAACTAACCTTTGGAAGTGGAAAACCTTTGCTAATTGGCTATACTGATTCAGATATGGCTAGGGATATTGATACTCGAAAGTCCATTACGGGTTACTTGATGACACTTTCAGGTGGAGCTGTAGCATGGCAATCAAGGTTACAGAAATTTGTTGCACTTTCTACTATAGAGGCAGAATTCATTGCAGCAACTGAGGCATGCAAAGAGTTGTTGTGGATGAAGAGGTTTTTACAGGAGCTTGATTTCAAGCAACAACAATATGTGGTATTTTGTGATAACCAGAGTGCAATTTATTTGAGTAAGAATTCTTCTTTCATGCAAAATCAAAACATATTGATGTGAGATATCATTGGTTTAGAGATGCTCTTAATGATAATATATTGAGCTTGAAAAAATTCACACTGATCACAATGCCTCTGATATGTTAACCAAAACTCTTCCGAGAGAAAAGTTTGAAGTTTGTTGTTCAATTGCCGGGTTGGCAAGCCTCTCCACACATTAAGAAAGAGGGAGATTTATTGGGTTGGGTTTTCTCCTTTTGGAGATGACCCAAAATAGTGACTAAACCTAATTAGCCTAAGGATATTTTTAATCATTTTCCAAGTAGGGTTTAGTTTCTTATTTTTGTTGAAGTATATAAAGGAAAAGAGAGCGAGTACTATTCACAACTTTAGAAAAAGCGGTATTGTTTACGAAAGAGGCAGAATAGTAAATCCCGAACAGCTGTGATCAACTGGTCGATCGGAGGTCGATTTACGGTCCGATTGGACTGAAATTTTACTAGCAGCTTCACAACTCAGAGGACTAAATTCTGAAGGGTGGAGATCAAATTTGGAGTACTTTTTCTTCAGATTTCGTGACTGGTAATTAAGCCACCAACTTGGTGATGTTTTTCTTAAACTCTCTCTAATTTCTTTGTAGAACTTGAATGTCTACGAAGATTGTGTGATCTTGAGGTTGTTATAATGTGTACCTCTAGTTTTAACTAGAGAGAAATTGTGTATTCCCATTGTTTGATTATAGTGGAGATTTTTGGGTGGACTACAGTCCCGTGGTTTTTCCTCCTCACATTGGGGAGGTTTTCCACGTTAAAAATTGATTGTGGTGTGGTTGTGTTGTAGTGATTTTATTGCTATCCAAGAATTAAATTTGTGCCCAAGATTGTTGCTCTATTTGTTTATTTTCTATTAGGTTCACGCAAGAGGGGATAAAGTAATTGTTGTGCTTTCGGATTATCTGTGTTAGTTTATCTCAACAACTGCTTCCATCACTTTGTATAGTTCTTCTCAGTTTGACCAAAAAGCTTCTTTCTTGTGAATTAGGGTTGTATGGGTTACCTTTCATATGACCAGATCCCCTTCTAAGAATTTTCTAGCCTTGACTTTCTTGTTATAGTACCTGGCAATTTTTGGGTGATAAGCCGCAAATCAAACTTACGCTATTTCCCTTTTTTCTTTAAATAGATCTAAGTTAACACAGAGCATCTCGTTATTCCCTTACTCTTGAAATCTTAGTGTTCATTGCATTGGCATCTCAATCTCAGATGGTATAACAGTTTCTATACCAAAAGCCAGGGAAAATGGTGTTTCTTCTGTTGCTGTTCGGTTAGTTGTTCGATAGGCCCATAAGATTTTTGGATACTCATCCACCAATGATATATTTTTTTTATCTAGTCTAGTTTTGAGGGCTTTTTTGATGGTCTTATTGGTTGCTTTGACTTGATTGTTGGCTTGAGAATGAACAGGGGATGCGAATATGAGATTTATTCTTAACTTGGAACACTAGCTCTTAAATTTTTCATTGTCGAACTTCTTGCCATGATCTACAATAATTGCGTTCAATATTCCAAAGCGATAAGCAATGTTTTTACGTATGAAATCGGTAGTCTTTTTTTTCAGTTGTTGTTGCCACTGCTTATACTAAAATCCATTTAGTGAAATAATCAATTGCTACAATTACATATCTCACTTGCGCTCTTCCTTGTGGCAAAGGTCCGATTAGGTCAACTCCCTCATTGAGCGAATGCCCAAGGGTTGACTAGGGAAGTCAGGTTCTCTGGTGGTTGCTTGATCAAGTTCCCATGTATCTAGTATTTCTTACATTTACTAACAAGGTATGACGCATCCTTATGAATTTGTGGGCCAATAAAATCCTTGCCTTAGAACCTTGTAGGACAAGGCCCGAGCACCTTCATAGTTCCCACATATTCCTTCATGAATTTCCCTCAAGACATAATTTGCTTCTTATGGTAGTAGACATTGGAAGGTATATCCTCTTCGATAAAATATCCCATCGATAATGTTGTACTAGGCTGCTTGATACTTCAACTTCCTTGCTTGACTTCTTTCTACTGGTAAGTCTCATTCTTCCAAGTATTTTCTGATTGGGTCAATCCATAACTCTATCTCCTAAGCTGTTTGTACTTGATGGAATTTCATTTGAGCGATACTAGGTTTTATCATGAGTTCGACAAGTACTATTCTTGGCTCTTTACTTTGAATAGTTGAGTTAAGTCTAGCTAACGAATTCGCCTTGGTGTTTTCCTTTCTAGGGATCTGATATACTTTTGCACTGCCAAATTTCTCTATCAGCTCTTTAACCTTTTTTAAGTATTCCTTCATCCTTTTATTTTTAGCTTAAAATATTTCATTGACTTGGTCACCAGCTATGAGTCCCCCATTATATGAATCTTGCTAACCTAGAGTTCTGTAGATAATTTTAACTCAGCTATCAAGGCTTTATATTCTGCTTCGCTGTTTATCAGTTTGAAGTCGAACTTTAAAGTGTGTATGAACTCTTTCCCTTCGACACTTATCAATGCAATCTCAGCTTCTAGTCCTTGGGCATTTGTTGCCCCATCTATGAATACTTTCATATGCCTGACTTTAATTCTGCTATAGCCATGCTAATATCGTGGGTAACTGAGTCTTAATGTCTGCAGTTTCTAAAATAAAATCTGTTAATTGCTGAGCTTTGATGGTGGTCCTAAGTTTGTACTCAAGATTGAACTCACTTAACTCTATAGCTCATTTCGCTAATCTTTCTTATATGTTCGATAGATGTAGAATATATCGTAGTGGCTAGTTGGTCAACACAATGACCTTGTGGGCTAAGAAGTAGGGGCGTAACTTTTTTACTGCTGTTACCAAAGCTAGTGCCGATTTATTAGGTATGTTATATCGGGTTTCTGGATCCAATAATGCCTTGCCGATGTAATAAATTGGGTGAAAAATCTCTTTTTCAGTTTCTCGGGTAATTACAACGCTGATAATACATTCTGACAAAGCCAAATATAAGAATAATTTATCTCCCTCTCTTGGACTAACCAACAGTGGTGCTTGCGTGAGATAACTCTTAATTTCTTGGAATGCCTTCTCGCACTTCTCGTCTCATATCATCTTCTTTCATTGCTTTATTTCTTTGAAGAATTCATGACACTTGTCAGTAAACCTTGATATGAATTTACTGAGCACAACCAATTTTTTTGTCAGACTTTACACTTCCTTTAAATTTCTTGGCGACTTTATACCAACCACAGCTTCAATCTTTCGAGGGTTTACTTTAATACCCCTTTCATTGACCATGTAGCTCAAAAATTTCACCAAGCTGGCTCTGAAAGAACACTTCTCAAGGTTAAGCTTCATCTGATACTTCATTAACTATTCAAACGTTTGCGCCAAGTGATGGATGTAATCCAAAATGGTAGATGATTTAGTTATCATGTCATCCATATATACTTCTATTGTTTTTCCAATTAAAGATTTGAACACCTTATTGACCAATCTCTGATGCATAGCTTTTGCATCCTTCAACTAAGAAGACATAACGTTATAACAGTAAGGACCCTAATAAAAGTATAAGGCTGTCTTCTATTAATCTGCCTCATGTAGCTTGATCTAGTTATACCCTGAGAATGCAACCATGAAGCTCAAAATGCCATGTTCAACAATGACATCTACCAACTAATCTATATTTTGTAGTAGAAAGCTGTCCTTGGGACAAACCTTATTTAGATTAGTAAATTAGTGAAACCAACGCACATTCGCCATTACCACATTAGAGATCCAATCTAGGTAGGTTGCCTCTCTAATAAAACCAACTTTCAATAACTTATCTACTTCTTCATGTATCGCATTATATCTCTCTTGATTGAAGATGCGTTTTTTTTTGTCTTACAGGTTGAGTCTTTGTGTTCATGGAAAAGCGATGGCATATGAACTCGGGGTCTATCTCTGGCATGTCTTTATGAGATCAAGCAAACACCTAAGCATTATTTCGAAGAAAAGCGTTCAGCTTTTCTTTGTTGCTTGAGCTCAATTGGGTCCTGACCTTTATTGCCTTTGTTAGATCTTTAGGTGTAATTAGGATCTCTTGACATACAACTTCTAGTTTTTCTTGCATTTCTACCTCTAGTACCTGGCTTTCTTGGTCTTGGGTAGGGTTAGTATTGCATCGCATACATCCATTTTTCTCACTTCTGTCACCCAGTTTCTCCGATCCTTATTATCGTGTGCTTCTGATTCTCTAATTGATATGTAGAATGTCTTCTTGACTATTGTTGCATAGCAATTATATGCCTTTCTCTAATCTCCTCGTATCACTCTAATTTCATAGTTGGTTCAGAACTTCATCTTTTGATAGTGAATTAACTCTACTATTTGGTCTTCCTATCAGGACCTTATAAGAGATCTGGTAATCGACTACTAAGAAATCTACCATCTGTGTCTTGACGTAGGGGCTTGTATCTATCGATACAAGAAGCTTAGTTTTTCCCAATGGTATGACCTGACCATTTTTGAATTCGTAGAGGGGCGTGGTAAAAGGCTCTAGCTTTAGTTGTCGAAGCCTTAATTCATCCATGGTCTTCTTGAACAAAATGTCGGTCGAGCTTTCAGGATCAATGAAAATTCTATTCACATTGAATCCAACTATATTCATACCTGCCATAATTGCATCGTCCTGTAGGTAAATAACATCTTTTTCATCCTCATCTGTGAACATTATGGGTGTTGAGGAGGTTTTTTTGTCTCTTTTGAGCCTAGACACTGAAAACTTGAGTTAGGTAACTAGGTCTGACTAACATCCTTGAGTACTTCTTTTTTACCTTATTCGAGTCTCTTGCCAAAGTCGGCCCTCCTGCAATTATCATAGTATGAGATCTTTGGTCTTGATAACCTGGTCCCCTTTGCCTTTTTAATGTCTCCACGAAATAATTCAGGTAACCGTTGCTTACCAGGTCTTCCACATGCCTTTTTAGGGTCATATACTTTTTAGTGGTATGCTTGTGGTCCTCATGAAAAGAATAACATCTACTTCAATCTTGTACTTCTAGAAGTGTAGCTATTTTTCTTGGTTCGATAACCAAACCTTTCTACTTGATGTCTTCTAAAATGGTTTCCATCAGTGCATTCAAGGGTGTGAATTTCTTAACCTCTCTACTTACTCTTAGATGGTAAGGGCTTCCGCCTTCCCTAATTTGTATAGTGAATGTCATTTTTGCCTCGTATATTATTTTCTCGACATCCCGACCTTTATCGTTGTACTCTTTATTGTGATTACCATCCTGTTGTTCTTATTCGGAAGACTTGCAATCCGTTCTTCCCCATAAATCTTATTTTGAACTTTTATTATCCACTATTCTCTTTGCCGTCATATTTGATCATAAGATCTGGTTCTGGGGAGGAGAACATGATCTCTAGATACTAGGATGTCCTTCTTGTTGCCATTTTTCAATTGCCTCTTATGCTAGCAATGTTATCTCCTTGGCCTTTTGATAAGCTTTCTGGTATGTGTCATACTTATCCATTCGTATTTTGTACCATAGGTCACATGTCCTAAGCCTCTTTCTTAGCCTTTTCAAGGCTACCTCCTCATTGTAGACACCCAAAGCAATGACTCTTCTATTGTATTGATCAATGAAATCATTCAGACCTTCTTTTTCTCCCTATTTCATCAATAAGTCAAGAGAAAAACTCATTGGAATTCTTTAACAAATTCACGAGCGAGTTGTAGGAATGAGTGAATGCTTCCCTATTTTAACTTCTAGTACCAAGCTCTGGCTTGTCCTTCTAGGGTAAAGGAGAAATATTTACATATCTCGTCCTCAATTAAACCTTGAATGTACATTATCTCTGTATACCTCTCAACATGGGATTTAAGATCTTTTTGTCCCGAGTGAGGACTGATTTGAGGCATCTTAAATCCGTTAGGTAAACGCAGAGTCATGATCTTAGGACTCAGAGGAAGGGCTATCTTGTAATCTTTGACTTTATCGATTATTCGTCTTTCTTCTTTTACTTCATCTAACTCTTAACGCAATCATTTAACCTTTTCTAAGAAAGAAGAATAAGCAACTTCTATATTTAAGGGATCCGCGCGTTACTTAGGTGGACTTGTGCTTCCGACCAGGATAATCGAATTTCTGATCTCTTAAGTTCCTCATTTTCCCCTATTCACCTCGTTTCTTCCAGGGATTCCAACTCTGTCGCGTGGAGAGTCTAAACGTCTTTCTGTATAGCCATGGTGTCTATCATGTCTAGATGACGCATGTACATCCTGAGTTGCTGTTAATGGTGGATCTGACAATTGTGGATCTTCTTGTTGCTTTTCTGTTGCTTCTCTTCATTCGTTGATCATCTTCTGCATCTCGACCATCATCCTTCCTTGTTCCTCAAATTTAGCTTGGAGTTCTAGCTTTTGCCTTATTTCATCCTCCAACTTTTGTTGCACGCCTAAAGGATCTTGATCTATTTGATTCAACTGGTTTGCTTGAGTTGTTTGATTCAATTGGTTTGTCTGAGTTGCTTGATTCAACTGGTTCGTATGAGATGTCTGATTCAACTAATTTATCTGAGTTGTTTGATTTAACTGGTTCGTCTGAGCTGTCTGATTCAATTGGTTCGCATGAGTTGTCTGATTCAATTAGTTCGCATGAGTTGTCTGATTCAACTAGTTCGCTTAAGTTGTCTAATTATTGCCTTTTTCTGCCATAATTTTTCTTGCTTTACAAATTCCTTCTTGTGAATTCTTTAGCTTTTTGTTGATTTTTTACTAGCGGCACTAACTATTGATATCAGATTTTTTCGACATGATTTTAATAAGTAAATTTGCATGCTGTAAGAAAAGAACTAACCAAAAGATGCCTACTTCTTTTTCTTTTTTTCCTTTTATAGTTCCTCCTTTCGTGTCCTTTTCAGATTCTTCTTTTTATTCCTTTTGTCACAATAAAACTCTTGTTTGCTTTAAATATCCTACTAAGTTTAGGAAGCCTAAAGTTTTCTCTCAAGTTTTCTAATTTCTGTTTATTGGGCTTTACTTATTTGTTTACCTCTATGGCCTCTAAAGTTGGGCTTTCTCTTAATAACCTTGAGGCTGATCTTGCAAAGCTTAATTTCTGACCACAACTACACACATACATAGGGGTGGCACGGTCCGATTTAGTTCAAATTTTTAAAACCTTGGACCGAACTCGAAAAATTTAGATTTTTTGATTTTGGAATTAGGCCGGACCGAATAGAAATAAAGAACTGGACCGGATCAAATATAAGAGAGAATCAGAATAAAACTAGACTGAACGGTTCAAATTTCGGGTTAGGTCGAATTTAAATTAAATTATTAATTTTTTCATATTTTTAATGATAAAACGACGTCGTTTTCTTGAAAAGACGTCGTTTTTAAAGAAAAATATTAAAAAATAATAATTTCGGTCCAGTCCAGGTTTTTTTAAGTCAAACCCGAAATCCGACAGAAAATTTTGGGTTTTTGTAATTAAAATTCGAAATTGAACCGATTTAAAGGAAATATTAGACTGAACCTGCCGGTTCTGATCCATTCTGATTCAAGCCGATTCGGCCAGAGTTTTATACCCATTCCCACATATACACATACACACATATAAAATCAACAGCTTTATTTTTTTTACACAAATTTTTATATCAATCCTTAGCTTTTAGATTAAGTGTCTAGCAAGGAATAAAATTGTATCTACCAAACATAAATTTTATTTTACAAACTCATTTAATAAAGTCTTTTACGTCTTTTTTATTTTTTCTTTCTTACCTTTAATTTATTAATCTCTTATTTTGATGCGACTATACCAGTACTAATGCACCAAATCCCATCCAAACTTCGTAATTAAGTGTACTTGGATAAAAATAGTATTAAGATGAGTGACCTCTTGAAAAGTTCTTATGTTGCACCTCTTTTAAAAAGAGCCCCTAAAAGCTCAGCCGAGTTGATTATTCACTCTTTGTTTGTAGAGTAACCGTGTTTAATTCTTGCGGGTGGCAATGTGGGCTAAAAAAGAATTATCTTTAGGCTATGCCCATTCCCACATTATTTTTTAAAAAAAATATTAATCTCTCTCGCTTTTATTTTTCTTTATTACATCTTCTCTCCTTAAATACTTTTTAATTTTAATTATCATTTATAAATTAAAAAATTCATGAATTAAATCATCTTTTTTTAATATTTATATATTATGATTATTTAAAAAAAATCATTTTTTTGATAAATTAAGTAATTAAAATAATTTTTATTTAAATTTTTAAGTTTTTCAATTTACAAGTGACAATTAAAATAAAAATAAAATTAGTTATTTAAAATTTTGAGTTTTTCAATTTATAAATAATAACTAAAATGAAAAGAAATAATGATGAGAGAGATTATGTAATATAGAAGAGAAAAATATTTTTATACTATTTATCGATCGTTGGATCTAGATACCTCTAATAATTGAGATTAAATTCAATATATATAATTAATGTATTATAATTAATATAAATATTAAATTCAATTTCAATCATTAAAAATGTGCAAAATTCAACTGTTCATAAAATAACGGATTTTATATATATATATGGGACAGGATCAATGATCCATTTTTATTACATAAAGTCTTTTATCAAAATATAAGCCGTTGGATCTAGGAACATTTAACGGTTGAGATTACATCTGACAGTGCATTAATTATACATTAAATCCAACAGTTTGTATTTGATGTAAGATTTTGTGTAAAAAAAAAAGGGCCATTGAATTTGCCCATATATATATATATGAGAGGTAAGATAAATGACTTTTTTTTTATACAAAATCTTATATCAAATATAAGTCGTTGGATCTAAACACATCTAACAGTTGAAATTATATTTTATCATATAATTAATGTATATATCAGATATAATCTCAACTGTTATATATAATTAAATCTAATAATTTATATTTGATATAAGATTTTGTGTAAAAAAAATTCTTAATTATATATATATATATATATATATATATATATATTAATTAAAGACCTCTCTTATTAAAAAGAAAAAAAAGGTAACACTTAAAAAAAAAAAAGTCTTGTCTCAATATCATTTCACATAGACGGTAGCGAGGTGGGGGCTGGGTGTGGGGGTCACTATCAATCAATGTGTAAAATTTAACTTTTGGCTAAGTCATAAAGTATTGGACCAATACTTTCTATCTAATTTGCTATTAATTTCTAACAAATTAAAGACTTGACTTTAATTAAACTGTAATCTTGCCTTGCTCAGCTCCACCGACAGAAATTTAATTTTCCACTGCCTTCTCTACCACATACCATTCAATTAACTCGCCAACATCTTTTTACAGGTCAAAGAAAAAAAGGGGGAAAAAAACAAAAAAACTAGACTTATATAATATGTACAGAATTTAATGTCGGCGGATGATCAGTTTATTTAACTCCCATAAATGTTTATATAAAATTTATTAAACAGTTAAATTTAAATATTTTGGCTGTTAAAAATTAAATTTACAATGAATAATAGATATATTATAATTAATGTACATATACAAAATTTAATTTTAATTTTAAAAAGAATTAATGTATGTACCTGAGATATAATTTTAACTATTAAAAAATAATTAGATTGAATTTAAAAATAATACAAAAAATTATATGGAGTTAAGAGTTATTAATATTAATAATTTTTAAAATAAAAATATAACGAAATCAATATAGATTTAAGATAAAACGGTAGTTATTTATATTAAATGACATTATTTTTTATTAATTTTATGTAAATTTTATTTAATTTTAAATTTTAAAAGATAAAATGTTGACGTAAGATATATGTACACATCAAAGTAACATGCATAATTTATATAACATAAATTATATAATTATATTCTTATACAGAAATTAATATGATATAAAAATATTTAAGGAGTAAAAGTAGTTAATTAATTAACACAGACTTTAATTTCTTTTTTTTTAAACAGACCGTGCATTAAAAAAATGTTAAAATTAAATAAATTATGTTGTAATTTATTGTTTAACAATATTGATCGGAGAAAAATAATATTACCCCGTTAATTAATTAATTTATTGAATCAGAAAATTCAATGCTAAGTATTGATCAAATATGAACGTCCAAATAAATAAGATCAAAGCTTAAATATATGCATATATATTATTTTACAATTTATAGTACTAATAATAACAATAATATAATTAATTTCCCAGTTTCTTGTCTGTTGTTATTTTAACCTATACAGAAACAAAGAAACCTGTAGTATTACAAATATTTATTCTTGTAATAATCAAATCACTGCAGACCAGAAATGAAAGTAACTCCAGTTGAGGGTAGCCATGTTGTTCCTGCAATGAATTTACCAACAGTGAATTTGACAGCTTCATCTGCTCCAATAACATGAAATCCAGGCCAATTAACTCTCCCGGAAGTCGCAGCTCCAGGCCCTACGTTTGAATACTCAGCAAAATACAGCGTCTTCGAGTAGCTTCCTTCTCCAGGCCACTCAATCCAACCCCTGGAAGAAATAGAATCGTCTATCGTCGACTGCATTACCACTGATCTCGAATACTGTTTCCAGGGCCTTCCCAGGTAAGAATTGTAGCTATGCTTCACTGGAGCAAAATCTGAGCCTACTGCAATCCTACAGTTCTGTAAAGAAAAACCTGTGTTTTGTCCAGGGTCGGATCTTCCGTTTGCCAGGACGGCATTATATCCGCCTTTCGGACGGCGGAGGACGATGTAACAATTCTGGAAGACCGCAGCTGCGTTTCCGAATATGAAGTCGACGGTACCGTAGATGTCTGTGTCTCTGTAGAATTGACGCAGGGCAAGAGCATACAAGGTGTCCTGGTAGCCTGCAATGCTGCACCTGTAGAAAACTGAGCGATCGGAGGCGGCGTTGAGGGCCAAAGCTTGCTGTCCTCCGGGACCCGCCGTGTTGTGGAAACCGATATCGCGAGCGATGAATCCGTCGCCTGTGATTGCTGTAGGCAAACGGAAAACGACTAAGAAAACTGTTCAGAATGATTAATTAAATGTGTTTCTTTCTATTATTCCGTCTTCGGTCAACGGGTCAACTACACATTTCCACAGAATGATTGGTTTAACTTATTAATTTCAATGGATGGATATTCGTATTTTCCTGGAAAATGACTTATAAGCCTCCACGCGATTCACCACATTCTTCAGTCTATCTACTGATACCGCCATAAAATTGTCAAAGTATTATACATGTTGAAGTTCTCTTATCTTAAATATTTCTTTTCTTAATTCTAAATACAAAATTTCATTTATTGATTCATGCAATTTAATGATCAATCTAGTTGCCAAATTTTCAATATTAAATCCTATTTTTTATTCTTATATTTCAAATATTTAATTAATTATATTGATGAGCATTTTTTTATATAAAAATTAAAAAATTTAGTTAAAAAAAGTTCCAATATATATATATATATATATATATATATAAACATATTAAAAAAGATAGTTGCAACAAAAAGGAGATAATAAAATGAAAGAATAAAAAAAAAATGGTTGCACAATAAATATATTGTACACTAATGTAATTTATAGATATACATACGAAATTTCTTATATATATAAAATTATATAAATAATATAAATATATGTATAAAAATATGATGATATCGATCTGTCTTTTATTATAATAGTGATATTATTATTACTACTAATTATTATGATGATGATACAACCATATAATGTTTAATCCATGTATGCCTGTGTCATCTGTTTTCAGTATAATATATATATATATATATATATATATATATATATATATATATATATATATATATATATATAGTCACCAAATTGAGTAGTAAATTAAAATTGCATGCAATATTAATGCAATTAATATACTTGTACTTGATATGCTAAAATTGATCTTAAAAAGTATAATAAATTAAAAATAATATAGATGGAAAAAAAAATAATACTAACTGAAAGTAGCAGAGGCAGGCATGGAAGAGCCCCCAGCAACACTATCATCACCAGTAATAATAGTAGAGTATTTCCCATCTCCAATCAAGGTAATACCATCTTTGTTAGTACGAATTTTCTCCTTGTAAACTCCTGCCTTTACATAAATCACAAACCGGTTTCCAGAAGCAGCGTTGATGGCTTCAGAAACAGTTTTGTAGTTGCCAGTTCCATCTTTTGCAACAACCGCATTCGCATTTATGCCCTTGGCCTGAAGCAGTTTTCTGGTTTTGGTTGATACCCAGTTGGGAAAATCTACTTGATCCTGATTGAGAAAGCGGTTGTTTGTGGTGTTTTTTGGGTTAATGCTAGTGATCCTGTTGACAAGAGCTAAAGGGTTACTACAGAGTTGAGAGAGATACTCCATTTTTTGGTATATTTTGTCCAGTATTTCGGTAGAGGAGACGCTGCTGAGGCTGAGACTCTTAACGGAGTCTTTACAGGTTTCCTGGAATGTCACTGCAGCACTGAGCCAAGTTTGGATGTCTTGCTTGTTTTTTGTCGGAGAAACTCTTAAAGCTAACAGCGACTGCTCTAGCCTTTTTAGCGACATACCCATCATCTCTTCACAGTGATCTGCATGGATGTTAAATAAAGTTAAATTTTTTTAAAGAAGAAGCTGAAATAGCTAAAGAGACTCACACAAATGTACTACCTGTGACAGCACGAACACGTTGAGATTCTTGGGTATCAACCGTTACAAGCTGGGAATGGACCTGGGAAAAATATGAAGTGGGGATTTTGGTTTCAGAGATGGTCTTGTTAATAAGTGCAGACACAACATGGACACGTTCCATCTTTGTACTTTGAAACCCCACCAGGGTTTGGACACAAAGGCCAGGAAATCTAGTGAAGCTGCACTTGTTCGGAATTTGCCTTTGGTAATAATAACTACCCTCAACATAAGGCCATAATCCCAAAAGCCAAAACAACATGAACATAAAATCAGGCTTCCCCATTTGATAATTGAAGTGAGAAGTAAACCAACTTCAATTCTATTTGGAAATATTAATTAAATTGCACAAGTGGTCTGGAGAAATGGGCATGGATATTTATAGGGAGATGGAGAAAATTAAGAGCCTTTTAGTGTTAGTTTGGAGGTCTATTCTTATGAGCGATGATAAATAATAAGTGGTGCTAATTAGATGTCCATAAAGTAAATCATTTTCTGTGTGGGGCTTAGTTCTAACCCACTTGACTAGTATGCTATACTCTATTCTAGTGCAAATTAGAATTGTATATTTTTACTTTTAGTTTCTAGTGGTCATACGGAAATTAGGATAAGGACTAGATGAGGTGGCCACATAATATAGAGAGAGGAAAATTAAGATCATTAATATCATACATTTTCTTACATTATTGGTAAATTGTTAGATCAAATACTTTTAACAATTAAGATTATTTTTTATGTATATATATATATGTGTGTGTTCACGTATTAATTATAGTATATTAATTAAATATTAATTATATGTTTCAAGTGTAATTTCAATAATTGAATTTATCTAGATTCAAGGATTAAGAATTGATTAAAAAATAGTGCGTTGATACTTCACCATATATTTATATGTATATATAAAATTTTAATAAATAAAGTTGTTAACAAAACTTATAAATTATTTAATTATCACAAATATCTTTTTAATAAAAATTGGATATTACTTTTCAGGTAGAAGTAAAATGAACTTTTTAATCCTCCATAAGTTCATCTTTGGTGACAACCAAAACGACACAAAAATTTGAAAAAAAAATCTTTTTAATAATGGACTCATGATTTTTGACCAAAACCCAGTCTGTGAAGTCATTCTAATTAAGTTATATACGGATTTTCAATTAATTTATAGGATTTTGACAGCTAAGAAGTCGCTGTAAGAACTAGAAGCAATAGTTTGGATTGAATTGACGTGGTTTTAAAACTTTTGCTCTTGGATTTGTCCATCAAACTCAATACAGGAATCTTTTTTCTTAAATACCTTTCTACCGTCCCTATCCATTAAATTCTTTTCTTAAAAAAAGAAATACATGGCGTATTCATTTTAATTTTTAGATGATTGAGAATAATTACTTTAAAAACTATATATATATATATATATATATATTCTAAAAATAAATAATTGAGAATTCTAATCTTTTAGAAAATATTTTAACTAAATGGTTTTATAAATTCAGCATTCTATTTTTAAACTTTTTCCTTTTTTTCTTTTGAGTGATGCTACTACTGTCACACTTCAAAATCTTTTTAAACTCGTTTTCTTTATTTATTCATTAAAATATATTAAAATAATAAAAAAATTCTTATAACGCTCTATTAATTTAAAAAATATAGATTGCTGTCTCATTTCTTTATAAATTTTAGTGTTTTTAATTTTTTTTTGTTAAAAATGATTAAGTGATTTTTTTCAAAATACGATTTATTGATTTATAAAAGAAAATTCTTCATCAAATTCTAGATTATAATTGAATTTTTTTTTTACAATCAATTCTATCTTTATGATTGTTATTTTTATTAATTTAAAATTCTTAGATATGAATTTGTTGAACATAAAAAGTTTATTTATTTAATTTAGGGTATAAAAAACTAAAAGAAATTATGGTAAGTAAAAGTTAAAAGTTCATAGAAGTGTTAATAAAGTGTACATATAATGGGGTGTAAATATTATTTGTAATTAATACTAAAAAGAAAATTGTATAAAATGCCATTTTGAAACTCATAATAGACAGTGGAATTGATCGATCATGATGAAGTATAGCTGT
The DNA here is from genome assembly GCA_028052125.1 of Melia azedarach. NCBI lineage: Eukaryota > Viridiplantae > Streptophyta > Magnoliopsida > Sapindales > Meliaceae > Melia > Melia azedarach. Next base: position 6,120,994 of record CM051403.1, read on the forward strand.
TTAATTTTCTCTTTTCATGAAAATATTTTGCTTTTAAGATGAATTTCAATACTCTTGAATACAAAAATAAAAATTTTAGTGAAATAATACTGTCTACACATGTACATTTTTTTTTCTTATTTATGGGTATGCTTGTGATACGATATAAAGTAATATAATATAAGCATGTATATGTTTCAAGTTGACTTTGATTTTTGTAAGCTTATCAAATTTATTTTTGTGTATTGAGAATCTTCCATTTCCAAAAGTTAATAGATGAATGGTCCATCGCTGGCTGTTGCAAAACTAGATCCATCATCTATTACATTACCTTTTTTAAGGGATTGGATATACATATATAGAGAGAGATTTAAAGTTAGCCCTATGAAAAAGAATCAAATGCATAATAATTATTATTTTTTCTTTTTGAAAAATATGAACCTTTCCTATAGTGGTTCTCTTAGCATAAGTCCCCATCTTTTAAAATATAAAATTTAAATTTCAAAAAAACTACATAAATTTAATGCGAAAATGATATCCTTTATGTAAATAAACGAATACTTACCAAAAATCAACAAAAATTTATAAAAAATTCACTTACATTCTTCGAATTTATTTTACTATTTAGTTATATTATACACTAAAATAAAAATATTATTAGCAGATTATTATATTATTCATATCTAACAATATATATTAAAAATATAATCTTAATTTTTTGGTAAGATAAAAAATAAAAAATATAGATTTTATTAAATATTTTTCACATATGCATTTTTATTTTAAAAATAATATTATTTAATTATTTTTTTACTTAATATGAATACTACATGTAAAAATAAAATTTGATTTTATAATTATATATATAAATAAAATAGAGAATAAAAATTTAATTCATGTTATATTCGAGAATGGACCGAGATAATGTGGAGTCTGGATTGCACTAAATCAGCTCCCCTACCCCATTAATAATACGAAGAATAATTTTTTCTCATTTCTCATACCCCACCTCATTAATAAGAAATAATCTTTTCCCATTTCTCATAACATTATCATTTCAATTTTGCTCCATTTGAGGCTGGTTTCCATACAACCTAAGATTATAAAAATTTCTCCATTCCTAAATTTTATCTGATGGGATAGTTCTCTAGCAAAAATTTTGTTGCTCTAATCCCAAAACCCTAACTAATAGCTTCCCAAATTACAAATTCTATATATTTTTTGTCACATTCTATACTTATTATTATTATTATTGCATTCCATTTATATTAACTTTATGCATATTCTAAAGCAAAGCTTATTAAGTTCTCTCATTAGATCACTGTCTTTTTTCTTTAATAAAATTTTCCTTGTTCTGTTGAGGTATAAAAATACCTAAATCTAATTATTATGGTAGCTTAATCTTTATATATATAGGTTAGTTGTCTAATCAATAAGGTTGAGAATATGGTATAGTGCAATGCAATACAAGTGTTACATACATATGGTTATGCAAATTAATGAATGGGATAGAAGCAACAAACAAACAATACACGTATATATATTGATGCAGCAAAACGTACCTCATCTTCTTGACAAAAGAAGAAACCAGAATCCGACAATATTAGCTACACATCAAACTGAGAGATTGGTAATTCTACCTAATTCAGATCAACGTACGTACGTTCATCATCCTTCTATTACTTCTTTAATTCATAACTTCTTAGATCGATATACATAATCCACATATCACGTCATGATCACTTTTTATTCATTCTGGAATGCTCCGGTTTTTGTTGTTGTTCAGTGGTTCTATCGTACGACAATTATTTATTTAGTGGTTTATACCGGTGTATTAGAGAGAGCGTTAATATGAATATAGTAAATATTTATTTATTAGTAATATTTTACATATTTTTAAAACAAATATTTTGTGCATAAATTAATCGTAGATGTTCAATATCACTTGTAATGTATTCCCAACTTATAATTGGAAAACGTATTTAAATAGATACTAATTTAGAATGTAAATTTAAATTTAAATAATATGTTAATATAAATTGACAAATACATTAATTAACACTAGTAAATAGACCTTAATTATTTAATCGTGTTTAAAATGTAAGAAGACACACTTACGCTTTTTCTTTAAATCAAATATCGAATAAACAAAAATTAGAAAGTAAAATAGAGTGAAGTATGTAATTTTTTTTATTTGAAATCTTAATACGGTTTAATTATTTTTTTTGTTAAAAAAATTATAGATTGTGTATTGTTATTACTATATATGTGATTAAAATTGATTTAATTTTTTACTAATAAACAGTAATAATTGTACAAATAGATGATTGGATTGAGTTGGAGGTAGTGGTTGTTATGACTTGTTATATCATGGTGTTTGTGTTAAGACAATAGCACATGGTTTTGTAGGAAAAAAGTGATGAAGTCCATTCACATACAACCACAAGATGACGATGATGTGGCAAAATTGGGTTTAACATTGTTTGCCAATTTTTGTTTCTTTCTTTATTTAGAAACGTTTTACTTCGTACTTGTTTTTGTGTCTGGGTGTGTGGCACCGACTACTTGATATCATTTCTTAAGTTTAATGTTAGAATTTCAACATTCACGCAACACGTTTTCAACAATTTTTTGTCGTATAGCTCACTACTAGAAATTTAACTTTCAAGGACGATAATTTTGTAAAATTTGTTAATTTAGTCATAATCAATATTAATTTTATTTATACGTTTTATTTAACCAATTATATTTATTTAATAACTAATTTATAGTCTTTGAATCTTATTATGTGTAACTATTATCATATTGATCACAATAATAACATATATTTTTGTTACATTTATATATTTAATTACAATATATTATTTCTTATGATTGAACTTTATTCTCGTCACAAATAATTTTTTGTTTTATTTATCTATCTTATTGTGACAAGTTATATTTATCTAACAACAAATTATATGGTCTTAAATTCTAATTATGTGTAACTAGTATCATATTAGTCATAGTACGATACACGTTTTCTACTATAGTTGTATATGTGGTCCCAATATATTATTTACTATGACTAAACTTTATTCTCGTAATAAATAATTTTGATTTTATTTATGCATTTTATTGTGATCAATTATATTTATTTAATAACAAATTATATGATCTTAGATTCCTATTATGTATAACTATTATTATATCAGTTACAATACAATATCTTTTTTACTATATTTGTATATTTGATCCCAATATTTATTTATTGTGACCAATGTTTGTGCTCGTCACAAATAATTTTAGTTTTATTTATTCACCTTATTGTGACTAATTATGTTTATTTGACAATGAATTATAGGGTTTTGATGCTTATTATTTGTGACGACATTCATATTAGTCACAATAAAATATATTTTTCTACTATATTTGTATATTTGGTCCCAATATATTATTTATTATGACTAATATTTGTTCTCGTCATAAATAATTTTGTTTTATTTAGTCATCTTATTGTAACCAATTATATTTATTTAGCAATAAATTATAGGGTATTTGATTCTTATTATTTGTGACTATATTCATATTAATCACAATATAATAAATTTGTTCCGCTACATTTATTAAGATAGTCACAATATGTTATTTATTATGATAAATATTTTTATTCGTCATAAATAATTTTGGTATTATTTGTGCATCAAATTGTGACCAATTATATTTATTTAGTAATAAATTATACAGTCTTTGATTCCTATTATGTGTGACAACTATCATATTAATTACAGTATAATGTATATGTTTTGTTATATTTGTAAATAGGGTCACAATATATTATTTACTATGACTGATGTTTGTGATTGTCTCAAATATTTTTTACTTTATTTATGCTTTTTATTGTGACTTATTATATTTATTTAGTAATGAATTATAAGGTCTTTGATTAATATTATGGGTGACTACTATCATATTAGTCACGATATAATACATATTTTCTACAACATTTGTTAATTGAGTTACAATATAATATTTATTGTGACCAAAATTTGAGATCGTTGCAGTCAATTTGTCTATTTTTTAAGTTGTTAAAAGGAAAATAAAAGAAGTAACAAGAAATATTAAGCAAATGAAATAATTATTTTCAACGAAATTGGGAATGCCTACTAATCAAATTTAATTGATGTCTCTCTCTTTCTCCCTGTAGCCATGAGGATGTGATGATCAATTTTGAACCTCATATATTTCATACTAGAACGTACTAGTGGAAAAATATCAACCACATTACCATTCATCTATGGTTGCCTGACAGGCGAGAATAAAAAACTTGTTTAGAGATACCAAGGGAATGAAATAAAATAGTAGTAACTTGTCCATTGATACCACCACTATCCAATCTTACATTAATTGACACATAATTCTAGTTTATGAAAATTTCCTTTAGAGTTAGTCAACACTAGTAACAAAATAAATTTCACTATAACGTGTTGGTCATCATAGATGAATAGATAAATTTAAGTAATCTATCAGTCAAGAAGGATATTGGTGGAAAAAGTTTCGGGAAGTGACCACGGTTGTGAGAACTGATATAATATAATATATCTTAGACTGCATTCAATATATTGTAGTCTAAGTCCTTAAGTTTCAAGTTATAATTTTTTTTAAGCCATTCACTAATAGTCTAATGGTAAAATGTTTGGAAAAGAGTTCTAATTCTCATAGTTGTATTGTGTTTAATTATCTTTGAATAGAGGTAGATTTTGTCGAGAAAAGTCTGATTATGGACCTAAATATTAACATTAATGGCACATATATCTTTAACTTTGAAGTTATAATCTTTTTTAAGTCATTCACTAATAGTCTAATGGTAAAATATTTGAAAAAGAGTTCTAATCCTCATAATTGTATTAGGTTTAATTATTTTTTAATAGAAGTAGATTTTGTTAAGAAATTTCTTATTATGAAGCTAAATATTAACTTTAATTGTACATTATATGTGCTATCTAATTATTAGCATATTAAAAATGATCAATTAAGTTAATTAAATTATTGAACTTTTTAAGTAATCTCTTAATTGGTATTGGTTTTGCAATGTGTAGAAACCCAATGGTTTATATTATTTCGCTGAAATAAAATAAAATAATACATATTAATAGGTTGAGGTTTCCATTCTAAATATGACGTCTCATTCACTCATATCTTATTTTTGTGTGATATTAGGACTTTACTCTATATAAAGAAAAGTTTAGATGTGGAAGACTAATAACATCGGTGTGCTGCATCTCAATAAATTCAGGTACTTCTGATTAATTTGTCCTTGATGATTTAATACGAGTTCTTGATCAGAATATAATATTTTTATCATTAAAGTTTAAAAGGTAATGTTAATCAGCTAACATTTTAAAAGTGATTAATAAATAGAGGATAAATTGATAACTTTACAAAGTATAGGAATAAACTATTTATAAATATAAAAAATATATTTAAAATATAAATATTATAATAAAAAATTTTAAAAAATTATGGGTCCAAGGGGTTCAGGACTCCCTCAAACCCTAACGATGCTCAAATCTTTGCAGAGATAGGAGACTAATCTCAATTCTTGTCTTAAAAAGTGAATTAGAATGATTTTCTAACCTTGACTTTGTCTCGTCGAAAAAAAAAATTATTTTATACTTAATTTTCAACTCGAATGAGTCAAGTCTTATTGTCTTTCGTCAATAAAACTCATACTAAAAATATTTCACCTTTTCTTTTCATGAGCCAGGAATGGAGAAAGGAAATTATCCTATGTTTTTTGGGATAGAGATAAACATTGGCTTCTTGGTTTCCCCCATTCTTATTCCCCGTTTCTTGCCTGACTTTAGGATTTTTAGGATAATTTATACGAGTTCATATTATTTGAGAAAATATACAAATTTAAAATTTTTCAAATTTGATCAATTAAGTCCTTCAAATTTTCAACATTAAAAAATATATATTTTATTATAATTGTTAGTTATATGAAGAAAAAGATACAAAAAATTCTAAGTTATTGAAATAATAACATGACAGAGGAAAAGTAATGAAAATTAACACACACTCACTTAAAGGTTTGGAGAAATGACAGATTTCTTTTATAGGTTAAAGATAGATAAATATCTCTAAAGTTTAAAAAATAAAGAGATACCCATATCAGTTACCTTCAAATTTTCAACATTAAAGAAAAATATTTTGTTGGTGTTATACTATTCTTTTAACAGTCTAAATTTATAAAACTTCAAATTAATATTTTTTATTGAGGGCAGACTTAACGGAGATTCTGTTTGAAAAAGTCGTATCTCATCTGAATTATAGGAAAACTAAAATACTGAATTATTTTTCAATTAGAATTTTACTAAATTGTAGATTATCTCCAATCAGAGTTCTATATAAACTAATCCCCAAAGTTGTAATCCCAGTAGGACACGTAATTAGAATCCAATTAGAACAAATATCTTAATAAAATTAGGGAAACAAAAGTATATAAAGGCGGAAGAAAAACAAATAAAGGGTCTTTTTTGCTCACACGTAAACAAATTTATTAGTTGATATCAAGTAACAAAATTTGGTATCAACAGTTGGCGCCGTCTGTGGGAAAAGGACAATAAGCTAATTTGTTATGACGGTAACAAAATTTCATGATAAAGCATAAGGTATGAATTTATTTTTAGTTATATCAAATGCATATATGGATTTTTTTTTTGTTTGCATCAATTGCATATATAGATTTATTTTTATTTGTATTAATTGTGTCCATGGTTCAATATCTGATATTGATGGTTATATATATTGATTTATCGGATCGTAGAATAATTAATGAGTATAAATATATAACCGTAGTTAATTTGATGTATAAGTGTGCATAGATATATGGGAAATTGATAACTTTCGTGAATAAATTAAATTAACCAAGAAAATCTCTAAATATATATTTAGGTGCATACTAAATTGTAACTATGAACAATGTCCTTAATCTATTCTTCCTAGCAATATCAGAGCGAACCCAACATGGATGATGATAGGGATGCATGCAGTTATGATTTCTGATGAGGACAAAAATTTGGTGATTAGCTGACTTCTTATTCTCCAATATTCACCAACTAAGAAGTATAAATACTCTAAAAAATTCGAGAGACAAAATCGCAACCATAATTGATTCTCTGCTAGTCGAATGTAGAATTTTAAGATTGTCATGATGAGTCGGATTAGATAAATTTCAAGTTTGATTCCAATTTAAAGTGAGTTCGATTTATTTTTACTCAGAATCAAAATAAAACAAACTATGATAAAGACAAAACTTATGATTTGATTTGGTTCAATTCAATTTAATTCTGCTTAGTTTGATTTTTATTTAAATTATATTAGTTAAAGTCATTGCCGAACACTAGTCCAAGCTAGGTACAATCTTGAAAATTAATTTGTTAAGAGAAAATCTTATGAGAAATTAGCAACGTGTTTGTAACAATGTCATTAACTGAATTTAGCTATAATTAAATATAGTTAATAAAGAAGTGTATTGAAACTTTGTTTGTATATATAATGTTAAAAATAATGTAATAACGAAGTGAAAATTAAGGTGTAAATTGGTATCGTAATTGCCAAGTGGAGACCATAATGAATAAAAATAACGAATAAATGAATAAAGTCGATTGGACGTCATTAATCCGGTAGTGCACATGTATATAAAATAAAATTTTGTTTTGCTTTTAGCATTTGCTTGAGCAAAGGCAATTTAGAAACAAATTAGAGAAGAAAAGAAAAAAAAAAGAAGAAATATTATGGTTAATTATTTTTTATTAAATAGTAAGAAGAATAAATATTATACAAAATAATTTTGTATGTTAAGTTGAAATTAATCTCCTTTATTTAAAATAAAAAAAAATCTATGTTTTGAATAAGCCAGTAAAATATAATATTCACAAAATAAGTTTCAAATATTATTTGCTGATACTCTCCTCGAACTTTTTTCGTTATATCTTGAATTTGTGACATATTTTATTTATGTATATGACTATATATGGCATCATTTATTTTTAATCAAATTATGATATTATTGTATAATCGTTTATTTGCCCACCATTTTTAAGAGAAGAAGACTAAAAATGTCAACAATGCACATACGCTGTGCCAACTTCAATGCCCTATGAGGGCCAAGATCATGCACCTACGTGGTGCCAACTTCATCACCCCACGAGGGCCAAAACAATAAATCTCTGTGGTGTCAGCTTCAATGCCCCAAGTGGGCTAAGATAATGCACCTATGCGGTGCCAGCTTCACTGCCCTATGAGGGCCAAATACAATGCACCTACGCGATGCCAACTTCATCGCCCCAAGAGGGCCAAGACAATGTACCTACGCGGTGCCTGCTTCAATGCCCCAAGTGGGCCAAGATAATGCACCTACGCGGTGCCGGCTTCACTGCCCTACAAGGGCCAAATACAATGCACCTACGCGGTGCCAGCTTCATCGCCCCAAGAGGGCCAAGACAATGCACCTACGCGGTGTCTGCTTCAATGCCCCAAGTGGGCCAAGATAATGCACCTACGCGGTGCCGATTTCACTGCCCTACGAGGGCCAAATACAATGCACCTACGCGGTGTCGGCTTCATCGCCCCAAGAGGGCCAAGACAATGCACCTACGCGGTGCCGGCTTCATTGCCCTACGAGGGCCAAATACAATGCACCTACACGGTGCCAGCTTCATCGCCCCAAGAGGGCTAAGATAATGCACCTACGCGGTGTCTGCTTCAATGCCCCAAGTGGGCCAAGATAATGCACCTATGCGGTGCCGGCTTCAATGCCCCAAGTGGGCCAAGATAATGCACCTACGCGGTGCCGGCTTCATTGCCCTACGAGGGCCAAATACAATGCACCTACGCGGTGTCGGCTTTATCACCCCAAGAGGGCCAAGACAATACACCTACGCAGTGCCGGCTTCAATGTCTCAAGAGGGCCAAGATAATGCACCTACGCGGTGCTAGCTTCACTGCCCTACGAGGGCCAAATACAATAAACCTCTGTGGTGTTAACTTCAATGCCTAAAAGGGTCAAAACAATGCACCTTTATTTGTATTGACTTCTTATGTTCGTAAGAGGCAAAAATTATCCTCCTCTACAATGTCAAAATAAAAAGTCTAAAAGGACTTCTACACCTTTGCAGTTTTTCTTTTTGTGCTCTTAATATATATATATAATAAATAGTAAACTAAGAAGGCCAAGGGTCGTGAGCAACCTATTAAAAATTCAAAATATACTTATGATGTCATATTAATCAGGGCCTCGTTAATTAAGACTTGCCCTTTTTTTATTCTTTGGATAACGAAACGTCAACTATTCCGTTGGAGATTATCATATATCTAACTTCCATATAAAAATGAGTAAAGGATTATAGAGAATTCGGTATTACGTTTCCAGACTTTTGGTTAGTTTCAAATAGCAACTACGTTACTTTTGAAACTGGGAGACTTACCGTTATACCATTCTTTTAACAGTCTAAATTTATAAAACTTCAAATTAATATTTTTTATTGAGGGCAGACTTAACGGAGATTCTGTTTGAAAAAGTCGTATCTCATCTGAATTATAGGAAAACTAAAATACTGAATTATTTTTCAATTAGAATTTACTAAATTGTAGATTATCTCCAATCAGAGTTCTATCTAAACTAATCCCCAAAATTGTAATCCCAGTAGGACACGTAATATGAACCCAATTAGAACAAGTATCTCAATAAAATTAGGAAAACGAAAGTATATAAAAGCGGAAGAAAAACAAATAAAAGGTCTTTTTTGCTCACACGCAAACAAATTTATAAGTTGCTATCAAGTGACGAAATTTGGTATCAACAGTTGGAATTGTTAGTTATATGAAGAAAAAAAATATAAAAAATTTTAAGTCATTGGAACAACAACATGACGGAGGAAAAATAACGAAAATTGACGCATGCTCACTTAAAAATTTGAAGAAATGACAAATATTTTCTTATACTTTAAAAATAGATAAATATCTCTAAAGTTTGAAAAATAGAGAGATACTCGTTGACTTAAACATCTATTAGTTAACTTGTTAGGGTATTATTATTTTTATCTGAAAAATTTAGTGAAATAATAAAGAAAGATATAATTTTTTTTAATTGTAATAACTTAGTTTCTATTATCCAAAACAAATTAAGAACTAAAATGATAAAATTAAAAATATCTATTCTAATTTATTATTTTAATAAAAAATTTAAAAATATATTATTATAAATAAATGCTACCAATGAGTTAGAGCAAACTCATATACTAAAATACTTCATCCTTATCTTTTCTTAGTTTTTTTCTTGATACAAAATTTAATATGCAATTATAAAAAAATTAACGAAATATTTTTAACATTTTATTTTTCTATTTGATATATTTATTTAAAAAATTAAATTATATTCATTATATTTTCTTAAAAAATATCAAGCTCATAATTGATATTAATAAAAAAATTTAAAATAGATTTAAATTATATTTATTACAAATAAAAATAATTAAAATCCTTTCTTTTAAAGTTTTTAATTAAAATTAAATTAAATTATTTAATAAAAATATAAAAATATATATAATTGTCAATTCTATTAACACATACAAAATTTAATTAAAATATTATAATTTATTATTCTCATCTTATTTGAAATATATATTTTTTTCATTTTATATTTTATGAATGCTTCGAACCCCTTATTTTCTTGCAAAATAATCATTCAAATTTGTCTAAATAGTCGATAGCATTATTTTAATAATAATATATTTTTTAAAATTTTTATCAAAATAATAAATCAAAATAAAAAATTTTAATTTTAATATTTTAGTCCTTAATAATATATTATAAAAAATTAGTAATAAATATAAAAATATTATTTTACTAAATTTTAGGAACAAAAATTATAATAGTGTAATAGGACAACTAATGAATGTTTAAAGGGGCATCTAATTATTTTTTCAAATTTCTGGGATATCTACATATCCTAAATTCCAGGAGAGTATTTGTTGTTGCACCTAACTTTAGAGAGGCATTTGTCGATTTCCCTTTTTCATAAATTGTTGATTAAGTGCCTTATCACTAACTCGAAAAAAAAAGTGTCTTTGTCATTTTATACTGTTTCATGTAAAATAATAGATTTTTATCAGCCAACTATATATTTTTGTTCTGATATCTGTTACAAAATATTTTAAAATATACTAGTATATTACAAATATACTAGTATTTAAATTAAGTCTCTACTGATATTTTAATAAGAGATTTATTGAAATTTTTACTAGGAAAATAAATTACAGTTATAGCACAGTCAATGTTCAGAAAGACCGTTTTCAAAAAAGAAGAAATTACTACCCAAAAATTTCTGAGAATAAACCACATAATGTGTGTGAAAAATCTTATAAAAATACCTATAGGGTTTGACCGCATTCCCTCCACAAAGAATGGAACGCACTCTAACCATTCAAACTGAATCTGAATGGCTATAATTATGAGTAATTTTGAAATGTACTATACGGACTCTAACGTATCATATGATAATCACATCGCATGATGCAAACGTTTGAAAAAAATTCTGAGAATAAATCACATAACATATGTAAAAAATCCTGTGAGAATATTCACAGGGTTCGAACACATTCTTATCATAGAGAGGGAATGCGTTCTAGCCATCCAGGCTCCAGACTGAGCCTGGATGGCTATAATTATGAGTAATTTTGAAACATAGTATAATTACAAAATATTAAAACAAAAGTTAAGTAAATAATTAGCATATACTACACTATTATTTTATTTGGACTTATGTATAACGATGAAAATACCCCTTTACTTTTACATGTTCTTTAACGGAGTTGAGAAATATACTAACCTAACGAGTTTTCAACAGTTATCACAGATATAGAATAATTTTAAAATTATATTATAATCGTTACCTATTAATACAACAAAAATTAGATAGTTGATAAATAATAACCGTTAAAATAATATTATATTATGTCACATTATGTCATTTTTAAAAGGAAAAGTAGGGTGTCATTTTAACTGAACTTTATATCCACATTCTTTTTTCCTGTGGATGATAAAACAAAAGTCTCAAAATTATTTCTCATGAGGGGATTGCTGAGTCATTTTCTTGTATGATTGAGAAAATATATGATATATATATATGGCTAATAGTTTAGCAGCCTTCCATGACTTTAAATGAGAAAATATATGTTGATACTGACTTGTTTAGAATCTGAATTAAAGGCATTTCATCTATATTTATCAGCTTTTTAATATTTCATATCAATTTCCAATTAAATGGACAATTCGAAAGAGAGAGAGAGAGAGAGAGAGAGAGAGAGAGAGAGAGAGAGAGAGAGAGAGAGAGACATATCTTCCTAACTTTTAATTTAATTGAATTTTTAAAATTAGAGACTGTCACTCTGATATTGATTTTTTGATTTAACAAATTAACAAATTATCATTGTTATTATTTAAAAGTTTAACATTATTTAAGTTAAGTAGTTGCCGTGAAATGATAATGGAGTCAATATCCTATGTTCGAGTTCTAATGGGCTCTTCCTATTTCATGTTCTCCATCTTGGTCAAATTAATTGGATTATTGACAATATTAAAAAGAAATTATTTTTATTTTATTATTAATTTAATCTGGTGTAATTAATTTAACATTATTAGTCTGTTTATGAATGAACTATGAAAAGGGTAAGTTAAAAATAATCTTTAAATTAAAAAATTTACAAGGTTTAATTGGTCAAATTGCTAAAATTTAAAATTTTGTGATATTTAACAAATAATAGGAACTTGTGTATAGATTATCATAAAAATTAATTTAAGTACGGAACCAGGACAAAAGACCGAGTGTCAGGACAACAAAAAATAAATAATTAAGGAGGTCGAAATATTTAAAAAGTAAAATTAATCGAATAATAGTTTAAAAATAATTAAAGAATAAATTGATAATTTTATAATGTATGGAGATCAAATTTTATATAAATTTAAAATATAAATATTGTGATAAAAAATTTTAAAAATTGTTGGGTTTGGGGGTCGGGGGCTCCTTCAAGCCCTAAGGGTGCTCTGTCTTTGTCCTTGCCGGAATGATTTTTCAAGCTTGACCTTGACTTGTGGAAAAAAATAGAATTAATTTTATACTTAATTTTCAGCTCAAATGAGTATATAAAACTCAAAGAATATTTCACGTTCTTTTTAAAGGGAGGGACCATGAAGAAAGAAAATCATCCTCGTATTCCTTTTAGACAGGGACAAACATTGGCGTATTGGTTCCCCCGTTCCTATGCCCTGTTTCTTTCTTGATTTTGGGGTTTTTAGGATAATTTATACATGAGTCTACATTATTTGAGAAAATATACAAATATTTATAACTTTTCAAATTTTGATCATTAAGTCCCTTGTTTTTCGAAATTAAAGAAAAAATATTTTGTTGGAACTGTTAATTATATGAAAAAAAAATTTTGAAGTTATTGGAACAATAACATTTTGACAGAAAAAAATAGAAATTGACACGTACCCTCTTAAAGTTTTGAGAAACGACAGATATTTTTTTATAATTTATGGGTACATAAATATCTCCAAAGTTAATATATATATATATATATATATATATGTTGACTTAAACGTTTGTTAGTTGACTTATTAGGTTAATATCATTTTCATATGAAAAATTTAGTGAAATAATAAAGAAAGATGTAATTCTTTTTAATTGTAACAACTTAGTTTCTATTATCCAAAATAGACTAAGAACTAAAATGTTAAAATTAAAAATGTCTGCTCTAATTTATTATTTTAATAAATTTTTTAAAAATATATTATTATAAAAAATGCTACCACTGAATTAGAACAAACCTATATACTAAAATATTTTCAATTTTTTATATATTAAAATATCAATATCAATATCAATATCAAATAGATTGACAATAAGTCTATTTGGCCCTAAATACATACCCTAAATTCGATTAATTAGTCACAGATATTTCTAATATTTTTCGTATATATTTATCATTTTAATTCGATAGGCTTTTGTCAACATCTTTTAACCAAATTAGTTTTGGTTATATTTTCTCTATTAAGTTAGGTCTAGAAACAATGAAAATATGATTTTATCCTCAAATAATTTTTATGGAGATAAAATGACTTATTTATTACAAACACTTATTCAATAGAATTTGATTAAGATAAAATTATATTTCTAACACTTTAATTCTCATTTGTTAATTTTAATTATAAACAATAGATGATCAATTTATAACTCATAATCTATGCTATAAAGAACAATGAATAAGTAATAATCTTAAAAGTTTATTAAACATAATTCACAAAATAACCAACACAATCACATTAGTTAAGCTAAACTCCCATTATGTGTTTAACTTTCCATTATCAAGTTCAAATAAATGAAATTAAGTATGAAAGTGCAAAACACATAGAAGAACAAATAAAGATTGAAATAACACTTATCTTTATCGAAGATTTCTCTTTAGGTTTGAAATAATTGATCGTCTTCTTCAATCTTTTGGTAGAAATTGCTTGATGAAGAATAATAAAAATAACAAACATTAGCTATGATTTTTTGAGTAACAACATTTTGATTACATAAAGGAAAGAAACAAAACAAAGAAAGAACTCTCCTAAGAGAAAGAAAAACAAAAATAACATGTCCCATCTTCAAAACCACCATTTATATAGGCAAGATAAATGATGCTTTACATGTGTAGACACATGCATGTTACAATTTTATTATATCTGTGTCTGCCAGATTGTACTTTCTTTTTTACTGCCTTCCCCACTAAATTAGAGAATGTAGTTATCATACACTTGTGTATAATCGAATAAGATTTCTCATGCTTTACAAATCCTGTCATTTAGATGTCTAAAGCATAAGATATAATCAAAATTGTAAAGCATGCTCAAATTACAATATTTACAATCACTGTCTAAATGATGACTACTTTAGACAACTTAGATACACGAATTTGAAAAGTATAAACACGCGAAAGTTTTAGTTGCCTATTGCACGTTTCTGATGCTTAAAGAATCAATACAATTGGTATAGTATTAAAAAAGTTATGGTCAAAAGACATAAAGGTATTCATAGGTCTATGATGCACATAGGTAGGCCATGCTTCATTAAAATTCTCCATACTTTTTGTATAGATCCATTCTAAATTGGAAAATATTTTTTAAAGATGAATTATGGACCATTGAGTCAACTGTCACTTGCAATAAGAATCATTTTATTTAAAGATGTCTACATAAAGTTATGGCTATGATAATAATTTATGCTTAAGTAAGTTGTAAATAAGTGGATACTTTATATTTTTAATTGTAGCTTGCACTCTTTTAACACTTAACACCACATAAAACTTAAATATAAGTATTATACTCATGTTATCTTGTATAATTATACATATTTGCATATATTTGAGTTCTATACTATGAAAATATGCAAATTAAAGTTATGGCAATAAAATTTCACATGCATTTTACAGTTTCATCATATCTCTATCTGTCAGATTTTAGCTCCCTTTTGACTATCTCTCATACCAAATTAGAGAATATAGTCTTCAAATACTTTATGCATAATTGAATAAGCTTTGTCATGATTTATGAATCGTGTCACTTGGATGTCTAGAGCATGTAATATAATCAAAATGGTAAAGCATGCTCAAATTATAATATTTACAGCCACTGTATGAATTATGACTACTTTAGATAGTATAGATGCATGAATGTGAAATTATACATAACATACATGTTGTAGCTGTATTACTTACGGTTCCATCGCTTCAAGAATCGACTCAATTGATGAAGTATTAAGAACGTTATGGCTAAAAGACAGAAAGGTATTCACAGGTCCAAGGTACACATGGATGAACAATGCTTCATTATATTCCTTCACACTTTTGGCGCCTACCCAATTTGAATTTGCAAAAGTTTTCTAAACATAAATTATTTACATTTGAGCCGGCCTTCACTTACAATAAGAATCATTCCATTTAAAGATGTTACACAAAGTTATGGCCATGACACTAAATCGTACTCAAGTGTGAATACTTTATATCTTTAATTACAACTTACACTCCTTTAACACTTATATAACAAAATACACCACATAAATATTTAAATACAAGTATTATACTCATACCATCTTGCACAATTATACATATTTGCATGTATTTGAATTATATACCATGAAAACATATAAATTAAAGTTATAATAGTGAAATTTCATAATTTATGCACAAATAGCTAGCAACATTAAATTCAATAGTGATATAATAATGTCTTATAAAATATATATAAATGATATACTTTTAGACACTTAGCACCTTACTGCAAGGGTCTTTGCAATGCTTGGTCATCAAGGCATGAGTTGCATCCATGTAACCGATCATTCTAAGAGAGATGAGGTCTCCTAGCAGCCTAGTTTGTCTCTTGTGCCTAGATATATTAAAGAAATGTCTCCATGTTGCAAGTTAGATTTGCCACTCGTTGCTCCAATTGGGATGGATTAGCCAATTGCAAATTCGGAGTGTAGCTATGTTGCCTCCTAGGCACTTACAATAATCCACCATGATGACTTTATTGCTGACTTATGATTTCTCCAACTTTGTTGGTAATGTCAGTATTGTTTCCTCTCCATAGATGACACCAAACTATTGACGTAGAAATCTGACAAACGGTACAATTGAAAATTTAACATAAAATAAGTAAGAAAATAAGAAAATAAGGTACTTGAATTTACATGGTTTGACATATAGCCTACATCTATAGGCAGATCTTTGAAGGAGATTTTATTAATACTTGAAATAGGGTTGTCACAATACAAGAAAAATATTCTCTCTCTCAATATTTCTTACTTTTTCTCTCTAGAAAGTTTTTTGCATATCTCTCTCTGTCTTTTAACACTCATTTTTATAATTTATATTGTAGAGTTCTTCTTAAGCACAAACTAGTTAATTTCTTGTTTGCCTAAGATTTCTTATCGTCAATGATAACACTTCTTCCTTTTCGAATTGCCTCCGTTTAGAATTTAATATTAAATTAAACTTCTATAACTAATGGGCTTGATAGGCTTGGGTTGAACTTACTTGACTTGTCTTTGCAATTTGTAGGCTTGGATTAGACTTGTTGGATCAAGGCTTAAAATTTTGGGTCAAATATATAATTTGAATAAAGTTCACACTCAGCACTGTTCATGTGCATGACATGTATAGTACTGTTTACAATTAGATTTGGGCCTTTATGGCCTATTAGGATAATATGCCTAATATATACTTCTTGGTAAAACTATGTGCGTAGCTCGTACTTCCTGGTAAGACAAGATGCTTAGTTCATCCTCTTTACTTTACTAAGGCAAGATGTTTAGCACACTTTTTAGTAAGACAAAATGCCTAACACCCATTCTTGGTAGTATAACATGCTTAACACTCGTTTCTTTTACTCCTTGATAGGATAACATGCTTGGCACGCAATCATTGGTAGGATAACATGTCTAGCACATAAATTTTATTTTTTTTAGCTTCTTAGGATGAAATGTTTAGGACATAGATGTATATGAGAGACTTTTCCTTCTTCCCGAATTATCCATATTAATTACTAATATTTATAATTTTTACAACAACTAATTATTTTAAAAGTTAAATTTTTTTTTATAAAACTCTATTGGGTATTTAATTTTTATTTTTTGGATATTTATGATTGTAAGTGTAGTAAATTTTAATTTATAACGAAAACAACGCAAGGACTTATATGGAAAGAAAGCAAAACGTATGGACCTATGTGTAATTTACCCTAATTAGGATGAATTCCGCACTAATTTTTTCGGGCCAAATAGACTAGTTGATTGTACGTACAATCAAAATGCATGCATGTAAACACCTAACATGAAAATCGGCCTCACATCCTTTTCAGACAATACACTACTAAAACAGAAGATGAGTGATTGCTAGAAAATTACTGCACAATTTATAGAAATTCTGGTTTCTCCCAGTTAAGAGAGACAGCTGGTCTTCACCCATCTCTTTACAGCCCTCCTCACACGTATCAGAATCTGTCATTGCCGCCGAGACCAACACGTTCACCTGCTTGTAATATCTAATCCTGAGAGCATGAACTGAATCTTTTAGATTTTCAACAGCATCAACATACACTTCTACGCAATCAATCAAGCATTTCCGGCCGTGTTTTTGGTCAGTTGCAGAAGCAGAGTTTAGGTAATTACTGATGTAGACTAGGGTTTCCAATCCATGTGTAAGACTCAGATTTAGGGCAATATTGGCCAGGCCTCTGAGATCTGATGTTTCACTTTTAGGATCTGATCTTAACGATGTTATGCATAGTTCTACATAATGGGCACTCTTGCATGCAGCAGATACTAAATCTTCCCGTTGATGATGATCTATTAGCCGACTTGAAGCTGAACCCTGCAGAAGGAAAAAGGAAACTATTAACAAAAAAGCAGTCATACCTCCATTGAAAGCTTTACATGAAGCTATCATATACATATTCATGAGTTCGTGTATTATCTAAGACAAGAGAGAGATATATAAGTTGCTAGTTATTGGCATTTAGCTGTTACCTTTGTTTACCATAAGTATAATATAGTATAGTAATAACAATTATGAGGGATAAATGCATATATCAAAGGACAGTTTGGCTGAGGAACCCAGAGCAAGGCCTGCTATGCAACTGTAATATAGACAATATAAATAAGAACAGATATGTTTGGACTAATTGATTGTGTCTTCAGACATTCATATATATGTGTCCAGCTGAGCTACCTATATTTGTTAATAAGTGAATATCTTTTGCTTTTAACTTATGTATATTAATGTTTCTAATTCCACTCAGTCGATGGTTTTTCCACGTTATTTTTGTTTTCTACTAATTTTATAAGTGTTTCAAATTTATTTTTCTGACATCAAATTAATTAATATATTGCAAATTGTTTGTTTGTTTGTTTTTTTTTTTAGTTGTTATACTCAAAATTCTTTTCTAAGAGATCCAAGTGGACATTACGAAGCAACCAAAGGGGCTTAAGCCCATAACAAAGTGACTAGAAAGGCATGAGCCCATAACATAACTATTGAAAAGTCCAAGCCCATTAAATCAAGCCTAATCTGCAGTCACTCTTTTAATTATCTGAAAATAGATGCCACATTTTTTAGGAGACAAGACTCGTGACATTTGTTTTTTCTGTTGAAGTCTAAAACATTAATAAAATTTATATTTAAATTTTCTTAAATATTGAATATAAGTGTTAAAATTATTTATTTTTATAAAAATAAATAATTTAAAATTAATATTTTAACATATATACCCCTTTTAAATATTTCATATATTTATATTTTATAAAATATTTAATTATTTTAACATAATAGTTCATAAATAGAATAATTTTTAATAAATTATAGATTAATATTACATTATTTTTTCTATATGGTTTTTTTTCTACTTTGTCTTGTAAATAAAGAAAAAATATGGATTTATAATTTACATGATATAAAAGTTATTGATAAATTATATTGAATTCCTCTAAGTATGTAAAAATAGAGAAAGAGAAATGGAAAAATAAAAAAAATATAATAACAAACTAAGAATATTATTAAAAAATAAAATATTTAATTCGTTCAAATATTTAACTATTCATATTTAAAATTAAAATTTTTAATTTAATTATCTTAAAATATTTTTAATAAATTTTAAATATAAATTAAAAAATAAATATTTATTAAACATCCCAATAATTTTATATTAAATTTCAGTTGAAAAAATAAACATGCCAAAGGAGATTGTGCCGTAACAAGATGGAGATGACCATAAATATTGCAGCAAGATTGTATACATATTAGGTGAGGTGTAATTATTCTTTTCGTATAGTGAATAGAGTAATAATATTTTATCCCAATTTTTTCATCAGCATTAATAAATCATTGATTAGATGAAAAGTTGGGCTAATAAATCATTTGAAAGTAAAAAAAGAAAAAATCAGCATTTAATGGACAAATTTAAAATGATTGACTTAAGAGATTACTTAGAAACTGTACTATTATTGATAGTAAATAATAATGTTGGCTTATGATTACGAAGTTTTGAAAACTAATTAATAATAAAATGAAAGGTTAGTTAAAATATAGAAAGACAGACACCTTGGTCAATCATGCATTAATTCGTGCTTCTAATCTTTACAATTTAGAATTAGGATAATGTATTTACATGAACTTACTTTAATTACCCTTTTAAAAACCTTTAAACATATGCCTATTTTTATTTATATAACGTCAAAAATTCAAATTTTTTATTTATTAATCGTCTACATTTCTTCATCAGTTTCACAGATACACACGCAAATCTCAATGTGTACGTAACACAGCACAGAATATATAAAATTATAAATAAAAATAAATGATAACCATGCTGGAAACGAAGAGGAAAAGAATAAGACTCTTTGTTCGTAACATTAAATCATTCTTCTTGAGATATACATTGGAGAGCAAAAAAGGAAAGAAATGGAGTCTTTATGAATGGATTAAAATAACCCCAAGTGAACAGGACATCCTGTCTGGTTGATCCAATCTCCCTGTAAGAAAGGACCTACTGTGTAATTCATGGCCTCTTCTTCGTTTTTGATTACTTTGTAACCAGGCCACTTAACCCTGGAACCTGTTTCGGCTCCAGGTCCTTTGTTGTTATATTCTGCGTAGTATAATGTCTTGATTCCATAATCTCCTTTGAAAGCCAACCATCCTTCAGGATGAATGAAATCCTCGATTGTTGATTCCATTACAATCGTTCTTGAGTATTGTTTCCAGGGCCTGCCAAGGTAAGTCTTGAAATTGTTCTTTACAGGTTCAAGGTATTCATCAGGACCAATGTGACTGTTTTGAATCACAATCCCAGTGGTTTCAAATTTGTCATTCCTTGTCTGTGCTGTAATGACATTTGCTTGATCGTTCGAAGGCTTTTTTCTAACCTTTATTTGACAGTTTTGGAAGATAGCTGATGCATCACCGAAGATGAAATCAACTGTGCCTGCAATTAGACAGCCTCTGTAAAACTGACGATGAGCTTGTGCCCACAGTGTGTTCTGGTAGCCCTCAAAGCGGCAATTCTGAAAAACTACTCGATCGGATTGAACTCTAGCAGCCACTGCCTGAAGCTTGTCCGGACCTGCCTCGTTTCTGAATCCCATGGATTTGACTAATAATCCTTCTCCCATAGCCACTGCAAATAATTGAAATTAATTTATTGTCCTGTTATTCTTTGAACGGGTTCGTTTTGATAACATGCAGGCAGTTAAAGTGTCTTACCGAAAGTTGCAGTATCATACATGTTGACTCCATCATCAACATTTTTAGTCCCAGAGATGACGGTCTTCTGTGATCCTTCACCATAGATGGTTAAATTCACCATTTCTTTTGTTACAACAACAGTCTCTTCGTAAATTCCTGGTGCAACATAGATGAAATACCTACATTGCCATCAGAGTACAGGGATAGAAAACATTAAAATATACATAAATAGTTGTGTATATTACATTACGGATGCAATTAATTAAAATTTGAATCTTTTAGCACCATGAAGCAAATTTCAAACTTTTATTTCAATTTGATTTCAGTAAATTAAAGTTTTTTGAAAAATATTTAAAAATTTATGAGATTTATGGGCTGGACTAAACCAACCTTTTAAAAATTAGATATCACATAAATTACGAATTCAATTGGATTTCATTGCATAGTGTCGAATCAGCAGACAGAACACATTGAATATAGTAGTAGTAATTAATTAAGCATTGAATGATGATTAAAGTCTAAATATACATACCGTCTATTATGCTTTTTCGGCACCGCTTTCAAGGCTTCGGAAATTGTTGTAAAGTTTCCGCTGCCATCTTTTGACACTGTTATATTCGGTATTATATTGATTTTTCTATGATCCTTCTCCAAGAATCTTCTATTATCCTGGGTCATCCAAGAAGGATGTCCATCATCATTGTCAAATGATTCTAAAAGCCTGCGATTCAATCCTGTTGCTTGCATCATTGAAGACAATAAACTTGACAATTGTTTGATAATTGCAAGAGAATTGCTTGCGAGTTGCTTGGTTGAATTCAGAGCTTTCTCCATGTCGGATTTCATCTTTCCTTCAGGAAAAGCATCGACACACGTTTGTTGATAAGACATAACTGCACTCAGCCAGTTGTTTAATTCAGCAGACTTTCCTTTAATCTTCGCTAGATCAAGTTTTCCACTTGCTTTAGAAACAGACAGTTTCAATTCCTCTTCGGCGTCAGCTATCACTCGCTTACAGACATTCAATGCTGCTTTCGTTTCTGGGGAAACGTTTTCGTTATAATCATTAGCTTTTTTAAGTGCTTTTTCTGCTGCATCAAGAGTTGATGATATTGTAATTTTCAGAAACTCTTTGGGGTCATCAATGGAAGAATCCTTCTTTGTGGCAGTTGACAAGGTTTCATTGCATGAAGACTTGTACGTAGTATCATTACACACCATCCGAATCATAGTCTGTGCTCGCGAAACCTCTTTCGGAGTATTCGAAACTCCTTCAGATTTGGAAGAATTCCCATCTTTGTTCTGAGAAACAACGCCAAAAACTCCGGCAGCAATTAAAATGATAAGGACGAACGCTGTAACAGCGGCGAGAGCTACTCTCTTCCGAAATTTATGTGCTCTTTCAGCCTGTCTACGTTCTGATAGATGATCGAAATCTTGAAAGGCCATTCTTATACGGCCTGCTGCAGAGATCTCTCTGCCTTAACCATTCAAGCAAAGGCAGAGAAGGGAAAATGAAGGAGACAAGAAGATAATTCTTGTATTTTCTTGTCTAATTTCTCTTCTTTTTTCTGTCAAAAATCCATATTCTTGTTTTTTGAAATTCAAGAGAAGAGAAATGGACAGGAGAACTTTCAGGTCTCACGATTAAAATGGAAGATACAGTCATACAAATTTTGTCTTGTATAACCGTTTTTCCCTCATTTCCTTTCCTCTAAAATTTCCAAATCACTCATAACTAAATTCATATATAAATATGTTTTAAAGCATCAAGAGCTTTTCATTTAGAATTGCCAAAATTAAGATGCTGAATTTGGAACTGACGATATATTTAACCTATAATTATTGGAATTTTAGTTATTTCTGATGTATAATATAGCATATTAATTAAAAGGGAGTGCATTGTGGCAATGAGAATATATATCTTAACCATGTAAAATTTTAGTTTGTTGAATGGCTACATGCCCTAGACCTAAATTTACAGTATATATATATATATATATATATATATATATATATATATATATATATACTTTTAGTCAGTAGAGAAATATACATACATACATACATACATACATTTGGTTATAATTACAAAAGGATCTTTGAGAATTAAGAATATTATTTTACTTCTTTTGTGACATTTGGTTGTTGGAAAAGGTAGAGATATTTTAGTTTTTTTTTTTAAAATTAAATTATTTTTTTAAATGTAAAGGGTAGGCAAAACCCAAAACATATCATTTTTATTAAAAAATTAAATTATTTTAATACCTTTATTTTATTTTAAAATTTTCACTTTATCTCTTTTATAAAATAACTCTAAAAGTTTAGTCTATTAATGTTATTTTATAATTTTTACTAAAAATTATTTATTGACAATTAAATAATAATAAATTTTTATTAAAATTTTTACTTATAAGTATTTTATTTGTAACAATTTTATAAAAACAAAATTCTCCATGAAAAATTATACTAAAGGGACTGTTTAAAGTTTTAAGAATTGTCGCTTCACTTTAGTTGTTTCACATTTTAGTTACAAACATAATATTTAATATTCATAACATTTTAATCCTTAAAGATTTAAAAAATATCACTTTAGTCAAGTTATTTTATATGTTAGGTACAAACATTCTATTAATAATTATCACATTTATCCTTTTACCAAACTTCATTTATATTTTTTTTTAGTAAGTTTTTATCGTTAGGTTAGGTATATATATATATATATATATATATATATTAAATCTTGTGAGTATAGAAAAATTATAAATCAATTAGTAAAATGATATGAAGATTAATAAAAAAATTAAATAAGAAAGATAAATTAGATTGTAATGTTATATATGTAAGGACAGAGAAACAACAAAAAGTGGCTAAATATGACTTAAAATTAGATGCTAGTGAAAAGTAGTATTTCTTAAAGCTTAGTTAATATATATATCTATATATATATATATATATATATGAAAAAGATCAGCAACCCCATTGTTTTATACTTTTTTTTTTGGAAATTGACATATACCCTCTTGATATTTGGAGAAATAGACAGATACCTCTTGAATTACTATACAATCATAAAAATGACTATTTGGCCATTATATATTTAGAAAATATATTAATTGATTATTTTAATTCAATTATTAATATATAATCATTAATATATCCTTATGATTTATTTTTTAATAATAATGTATTCAAATATTTTTGATAACTAGTCTCTAAATTATTATTAATATTTTAAATACTTTTATTGCAATTATATTGATAATATTCAATATTTTTTTGAAAATATTTGATTGTAAATTATGTAAACTAATCAAATTATTTTATTTATAAATTATAAATGTATTCTCAAAATTGTAAACAATGTAATTCATGTAATTATAATATTATTTGGATTTTATTTTAATTGATTGTGTTATAAATTAAAAATATTTGGTTATAAATTATGTAAATTATTTTATTTATAATTAATATAATAATGTATAAATTATATAATCATTCTCAAAATTATAAATTATACAAATAATAAAAATAGGTCCAAACTAATATTTCAATTTCATGACTATATTATTTATAATATCTTTAATATATAAGTTTCAAATGTTCAATATGACATTTATTTATCAAAAATATTCGCAAAATATAAATAATACAATTCATATCATCAAAATATTATTTGAAACTTATTTTAGTTGATTGTGTTATAAATTAATATAATGATAATAAAATTATTTAAAATATTAATAATTATTAAAAAATAAATCATAAAAATATATTAATTATTATATATTAATAACTAGATTAAAATAATTAAATAATATATAAGAATGAAATAATTATTTTTAATAACTGTATAATAATTAAGAGATATCTATCTATTTGATCTCTATCACAATGTGACGGGGTAATTTAGTTAGCATAAGTACAAGCTATACTGGCTTTATCTGTTTGAAAAACTGAAAGGAATATCCATTTTTCTATAAGCAGAGTCCGAGTAAAAGACAACAAGCATCTCACCGACAAGCAGTCGGTCAATATTTGTAAGCTTTTAAATGCAAAAAATGGCCGTATATCACATGGTTTTCTTCCTTCAATGTTCCTATTTTGCTTACTTCAAAATGATGTGACAAGCCAACAAACAACACAGTAATATCTTATTTCATGTATCGTTATCCAATCTTTTATTAACAAAATAAATCTTAATTCATTTTTGTATGATACAAGGTATATTTGAAATAGTTAAATTTAACTACAAACAGTTTGTTACTGCCCTTAAATCATTTCTTTACATTAAAACATGACTTTAATTACATTTAAATGACATGTAATTAATTAATGTAAAGAAAATCTCTCTATGTTTCATCTTAATTTTAAAGTAAATCAGAATAATGAAAGAAAAACAGTGATTAAATTCCATCATCGTAAGGGATTGAAGTGGAATCCAGCCACTCATCACCGGTAATTAACTGGGAAACAGTAAAATCATACGCATCATAATACTCCATTACGTGATACCCGGTCCAATCAACTCGATTATCTGTTGCTGAACCCGGCCCATAATTATTGTACTCTCCGTAATAGAGCGTTTCCAAGCCTTGATCACCAGACCACTCAGTCCACCCTTCTGCGTCAATAAAATCATCAATGTAGGACACCAGAATAACTGCAGTTGAGTAATTCTTCCAGGGCCTGCCTAAATAGCTTTTTACTTCTGAAGCTTTTGCGTACAGATCTTCTGTAGCCAAAATCGAGCAGTTTTGGATTGAAATTCCAGTGTTCTCTTCTGGGTCGTCCTTGGATTGCGCTGTGATTACTGTGAATTGGCCTGGCATTGGCATCCTGGAGACAATGTTACAATCCTGGAAGACGACTGCAGCATTGCCAAATATGTAATCTATGGTTCCGTATATGTCACACTCTCGGTAAAATTGTCGAAAAGAATGGACGTATAATGTGTCTTGGTAGCCATAGAAGCTGCATCTGAAAAATGCTGCAAAGTCTGCGTTTACTCTTAATGCAACAGCTTGGTGCTTCTCTGGCCCTGCGTCGTTCTCAATTCTTATGTCCCTCGCTAGAAACCCCTCTCCAGAAACAGCTGGATGTAGGTAGAAATGAATTAGTTCAGAAGAAGAGATGAAATTGAAGAATTTTGAATTGAAAATGGCGTGTTTTGATTAGATTTACCAACTGTTGCAGATCTGAAAGTGGTCCAGCCGTCGCCCACACTTCTGTTACCGATAATGAGAGTTGAATCTCTACCTTCTCCAAGCAGAACAATGTTAGTCTTATAGCTTGGGATTTCCACGTTCTCCCGATAAACTCCTGCCTTAACTTTGATGATTACTCGATCTTCGCTGTTATTTGGAGCGAAGTTTATAGCATCAGTGATTGTGGCGAAGTTTCCTGTTCCATCAGCAACCACTGTTAACACTGCACTCGGGTCATATTCATCTCCATCATCGGAGTCGGAGCTCTGCAAAATCTGGCGGTCTTTTCTGGACAACCATTTGGGAAATCCCAGGAGGCGGCGGCCGTGTTTGTTGCCTTTCTTGGGAGCTGCCGGCTTAGGGAGCGCTGAGAGAGAGTTGCTAACATGCTTGTAAGTAGCTGTTACAGAATTCACCAGAGTCGGCTTCAAAGAACCAGAAGCAGAATCCAGGCTTTCTAAGCAAGTATTCTTGTTAGTTAGAGCTGCACTGAGATAAGATCTTGCATCAGCAAGCGTCTTAGAATTACCCTGAGCTGCTCGAATTTTTGGAACAGAGTTTTGCAAAGCAGATAAAGTGATTTGGTGGAGTTCTTTACAATCCAGGATTGTTCCTCTTTGTTTCTCAACAATGTTAGAGGAAGCAGCACGAGAGAACAGACTGGTGACTTTCCCGGCATCGGAAATGGCAATCTGGAGAGTCTGAAGGAGGTAGTTGATGATATTGGGGCTGATATTGATTGATATAGAGAGCTTCAATGAGTCAAAACAAGCATCTGGGTGTGGTCTGCTTTTGCAGAAATTTGTAATAGAAGAAATGTCAGCGTTCAGAGAAGAAGAAGTTGTAGGACTGGAGAGAGCTGTAGTTGTGATTGTGAATATCAGGAGAAGATAGATTTTCAGAATGGAGATGGAAGCCATGAATGAGAGCTTCTTGCAGTTGCAGAAGGATAGCTAATTGCTAATTGCTAATGGCTTAAATAATGTTTTAGTTGACGGTGATCTTTGAAAATTGAGAAATCAATCAACCACAAATTTCACAACAGTGTTTATATAAAATCCTTAATTAATCAATCTTCTTGGATAAAAGCAATTTTGAATATTCTCTTTCTTTCACGGGAAACCGGAGAGAGAGAGAGAGAGAGGCTTGTGGACTGCAACCTGTTTGCCTGTCTGGAAGCTCTACAATTAGATACTAGAAAATGTTTATTCAATTATTTATTTATTTATTTTCTTTTTGTCTTCGATTGTTACAGGGTTTAATTTACCGGTACCAAAATGTCAGAGATAAATATGATGATAAAAGAAACATAAAAAGAGAAAGTGTATTTTAGATGGATTATATATGAACTTAATTAAGTAAATATCTAATTCTCAGTAATTGTTTTTTCTGCAGAATGGCTAAAACTTAACATCCATTTGCGATTTATAAGAAAAAACAATAACAGTTTATTTTATAATTTTTAACTAAATTAGTGTTTCATAAACTAAACCTTGCTATCATTTTCAAAATTTCTATTATAAGCTGGCAACTTTAATTTTTATATTTTATATTCTCATAAACTGTAATTCTATTATGTTAATTGGATCATAATATTTTAATACTAAAATAAATCACACGTTTAATTTTTTTAAATTCACAGAATATTTTTAATATAATTTATTAAATACATAACTATTTTTTAAGCATAATAACAATAAATTTTTCAATAAACCACGATATATGATTTCAAATTAATCCTTTGAAAGTGATAGCCAACTAGCTAAGCAGATACATATCAAGTTGCAAATTTATAACCACTAGAATTGGCAATAAACATTTAAACAAATTGGCACGATTTTGGGACTGTTCTTTGATGTGACTGGCAATTTTTTATTTATAGATAAAAAAAAGTGTAATTTCAGATTCTGTGAATCTTAAAATTGAAATTAGAATTTACAGATCACAGCACAATACCAAGTACTAAATTGAAAATTTGAACACATTAATTTCCTTGCACGTTGTAGTTTGACCAGCAAAATGTAAGGGATTTTTCCAAGATTTGATCAAATAAATATTGAAAAATCATCAATCCCAAATTAAATTCAATCTTTAATAAGCTAAAAAATTAGATATTCATGATATCTCACTTGATTTCCAAGTGATTTATTTATTGTACTTTGAATGGCAAAGTTTTGCTGTAGTTTAGTAGTAATGCTTAGGAATCATTAATTAATTAAATTAATTTAAAATAATAACCATTTCCAATCTTAATGTAAATAATTCAAAAATACCACTTACCTTTCTCTTTCATAATAAAGTCAAAAATAGGACACTAGATGCTATCTTCCAAATATTGTCAATACCTTTTTGTTTTTTGTTTTTCTTTTTTAGGTAGGACTCACTAAAATACATGGATTCATGTGTAAACTGTTTTTTCTTTCAAATTTTTTCGACTTGTATGAAAGATATTTTAAGTTTAGAAGTTTTAAAATTTTAAATTTTATATACCATGTTTCAAATTTTACAATGCAAAAATATTGGATATAAATATAATAATAAATGAAATGTATTAAGAGTAGAATTTGTTTCACTATATTATTTTTAAATAATTTATCATATTATTTCAGTAGTTTTTTTTTAATTATTTTGAAAAGTGAGAGAATTATTTTCTTGAAGGTTTTTAACACATATCTCCCTTAAAATTTAAATTTTAACACTTAAATAAAAGTTTAATAAAACACTAATTATCTGTTCTTTAACCATCCACCATTATTAGTCATTTGTTTAAAGCAAAAATAGTTTGTTAAAATTACAAGCAACTTATTCTTTTATGATGGGATCATTGTTTCAATTGAGAGAGAATATTTTGCAAAGAAAAATGGATAAAATATCTTAATATTTCCCGATAATTCACTTCTTTCCTATTTCAAGTTACTAAAAACAATTAGCCGTAGACACTGTTTATCATCTTAAGCTTCCTTTGTAAACTACCACTAGACCTCCACACTATATATCTTCCTTTAAAACATCACGATGATCAATTATTATAGAAACTCATACAGCTAGTCAACCATCGCAAAACTTAAGGCCATCAACTCCAAATTCTAAGTTACAAATCCTTATAATAACTTGAATCCGCTCAATCAAGTTTCTCATTTGTAGAGAGCAATGAATAGGATTAGGGTTAGGGATTTAGTACATTTGAAATGCATTTTGGCAAATATTATATAAATTTAAATTAGATTTCTAATTATTTTTAGTTTTTTAAATATTAAATAAATTTAAATTATATTTATAATTATTTTTAATGTCTAAATATTAAATAATTTTAATTTCTAATTATTTTTAATTTTTAAATATTAAATAAATTTTATTTTATTTTATTTTTTCAAGCTTTGTTTAATTCAAAAAGATAAATATTAAAGGCATTACCATCATTTTAATGAAATTGGATGGTCAATACTCAATTGACAATTTAAGGGAAGTAATTGTGTTTTTCTCTAAACCTTATATTTAAATATTAAAATCTCAAAACGTGTTACAAATCTTTTTTTAAGTACAATTTTAAAAATTAATTTTATCTTTTAAATATAATTCCAAATTATATAAACTCAAAAAAATTTCATTTCCATAATAACAAATTTTAACGTTAAAATTTAGCAAACACATAAATTGTTTTTAAAAACTCACAATTTACCAAAGATTTAATTGATTTTCATTACATCTGATTATTTTTTTTACATAATAGAAAAATACTATTTCATAATTCACAATAATTCTAAGCTGATCTTAGGTTGAAAATAGAAAAATTTAGCAGAAATAATCCCAATGAGACTAATAAATTAAAGTATAAGACGAACTTTAAATTTTATCTGCCTTCATTATTATTACTTATACGATTAATTGATTTAAAAATAAATATGTGTATGCGAAAAAAATCTAGTGATGTGCCGTGCGCAATGATACTCAATTATAGAGCAGCAGATCTTTGCTGTTCGTCCTTTCTTATCCTCATCTTTTTTTAATGAAATAAAATAAGAAATAAAGTAAATGTGAAGAGCAACTTGACCCAATTAGTTTGTCTTGTGAAAATACTCACGAGACAAGTTTATTTTGTGCTGCAAACATACATCGATCTGCCAAAGAATTCTCACATGTTCAGATTCTTTCATGTTTTATATTTTTTATTAAACACTTGCTTTTTTCATAATTAATATAATTAAATTTATTTAATCTGTATAAAAAAGACAAAAATTATAGCAATCAAGCCAAATTACAAGGAGCCTTTTAAGCAATTAAGGAAAAATATATATATATATATATATATATATATATATATATATATATATATATATATATATATATATATACACCCTCTCCTCTTAGTCATATATAGACATATAAGACATCTACCTAATAAGGAATGGTGATGGTCGGAAACTTTTTTCTTTCGTTTTTGATTTTCTGATATTTTACAATTAACCAAATAGTTGTCCATTCATCAACTAGTAATGCAGTGACAAAGTGTTTATCTCATTTCTTTAATAAGAAAGAAAGGATTTGAGTTTTCAAAAATGCATCTAAATAAATTTGGGAAATTTCTCGAAATAGTCTTAAATCAAGCGATCATCGCATTAAATAATTTATTTCACCATATAGATATGTATTTTATGTATGGATTAAAAACATTAAATACTTCCTCAAATTAAAAATTATATTCAATCTTTAGCATAAAAGTAATTAATTTAGTGTTTAAATTAAGTTAATTTATTGTTATATGAATGCAAAAATATAAATGAATTTAAGGATATAGAGGTGTTCATTGATTTTAGGTCATAGGTTTTTTTTTTTTGAAAATAATTTTTTCGGGTAAGAAAAAATTTGACCTTACCCTAAAAGTGGTTTTAGGGTAAGGCCAAACTTTGTCTTACCCTAAAAATGATTTTCGGATAAAACAATCACTTTTAAGGTAAGGCAAAAGTTTTCCTTACCTTAAAAGTGATTTTACGGTAAAGTCAAATTTGACCATGATCTATTGTCTTTAGTGCATTTATTCAATGCTAATGGCTCTCAATTGCGTGGTTCGACTCCATTATATATAACTTTGGAACGCATTATTAAAGTGAAAGTTACAAGCCTGAAGAACCTAAAATGATGTGGCCTACTACTTTTGAAGATATAATTCGAGAATCATATGTACGTCCACTTGTCTCTTCAAAGGGCAATAACCACTTTAGTAATATAGACCTGCCTACTTGTACACAATTTGAGCATAATATGTCGGGAGATGGTAGACAAAATTCTCAATATCACAATGAATTCTACACTGAAGAGGGATATTACCTTTTAACGCCTCGTTGTTCAGTGTCGGTTAACTATGGTGTATGCTCACCACCCCCACACAATGAGAATTTTACACATGACTATTTTGACAATCAACCGTATATGCAAAGAGAATAATGTTTCGGCGAAGGAAATCGAATGAATTATTATGACCAGGATACCACTGTAAGAGAGGATGTTGGTGGTTGGGCACCTACCACTATGTTAATAGCCTGTGAAGATAATGCTATGGTTAGCTTTTACTCGTATTATTCCTCATATCCCAATGGCATTTACCATGCCCCAAGATGTTATGTTAAGTTTAATAAGAGGTGATGTCCACGTGGGGTAGATTTTTCGAACGAAGGAGTTACGACATGATTTGAGTATTATGACATTGAATAAGCATTTTCAGTTCATCATTCATTGATCAATGACTACACGTTTTAAGAAAAATGTGTTATAGATAGATGTAAGTGGCGAATGTGTGCTATAAATAATGACGGAACTAATAGGTATTTTCGCGTTACACGAATTGTGGGTGTACATATATGCCAAAGCGATCAAATACGGGACGGCCATTGACAAGCTAGTAGTTGGCTAATCGGTGAACATGTCTTAAGGAAATTCAAGGACTCTAGTGGAATTTATACACCAAAGAATATTCGAGACTGACATACATAGTGATTATGGAGTGCTTGTATCTTATAGAAAGGCATGGCTCGCAAAGGAATAAGCACGTCGATTGGTGAACGGAAATCTAGTAGAGTCATTTAAAGTACTCCGTTAACTTTGTCATGTGTTGCAAGAAACAAACCCAAGGATAATTACACATATTGAAAAGGATTATAAGGATCATTTCTTGTATTTCTTTGTGGCCTTTGAGGCATCTGTTCGAGGGTTTTATAGAGTTATTCGTCAGATAATTGCTCCTGACAGTATCTTTTTGAAAGAGCATATCGAGGGACTTTGTTTTTGGCAGCTGCTATTAACAGAAACAATCACATATATCCCGTGGTATTTGGGATTAGAGACTGTGAGAACGACACATTTTAGGAATGGTTTTTGTCAAAACTCCGTGAAACAATTGGCTTAGCATCAGATTTGGTTTTTTTTTTCGAATCGACACAATAGCATTGAGAAAGGCATAGCTACACTCTTCCCGAATGCATATCATGGCTTTTGTACTTATCATATTCATAGGAACATCAAGGTAAAATATAGAATGAGGGAGAAAAAGTTAGAAACATTCTTCCCTGAGTATTACAGCGCTACTAAGGCTTATACATTTATTGAGTTCAATGATCGGATGGATAAATTGAGGGGTATACATCCAAAAATAGTAAACTACCTGGAGAATGAAGTGAGTTTTCATCGATAGGCTAGAACACATTTTCCAAAGCGGCAATATGACACATTGACTACTAATATAGCTGAGAGTATGAATGCACTGTTGAGGGATACACGAACACTCCCAATTACAGCATTGTTGGATTGGATCCGATTAGTAATACAAGGATGGTTCTATAACAAGAGAAAAAAAGCCGCAAAATGTGAACCACAAACTCTTTCCTCGTGGGTGTAAGCCAAAGTCAACGAGCGTGAAGTAGAATCTAAACGACTAATGGTTTATTCTCATGATTCAGCACAAAGACTGGTACGTAAAGCGCCAAACAACAGTACCCCAAGGATACTGGTTGAATTTATTCAGATCATCTAATATCTATAATAACCATGTATCTACTTAATTACAATGGGCCCTCCCGAATATAATACACTCCATAAAAAAAATAACGATAATTTCACCGCATCATAATTATCAATATGTGAAAAATCGAAGTTCTTGTAGGCCATAGTTAACTGAAACAATTTAATGTTAGATTCACCACTAAAATATTGGACTCTTAAACAATTACTCCCCCTAACAATCCTTGATGGACAACGACCAAATCTTAGGTCTGTGATAAGCCCAAACTCAACCCGAGAAAAACGAATACATCGACCACCTAGCGAAAACCATGTTTCGTCATAGGCACCCTGTGCATATGCTTCATGAAGCAATATATAATGGGTCATGTTGCTAGAAAAGTGGAGGTCATTAAGGTCTATAAAATGTCTCATATATGTCTCTTTAAAAAGCTCAAGTTGTCTAGAGTAAGGGTGGTAATTTGGGACACGACACGATTATTCGATACGAATTCGGTGTCATTAAACGGATTTAGATTTAGAATCTTGATACGAATAATAATCGTGTCGCATTCGTGTCGACACGATTATTATTCGTATCGTATCCGTATTTAACATACAAGACACGATTATTCGTTTAAGACACAATTAATTAAATGAATAAATAAATAATTGTGTCTTAAATGAATAAACGAATAATCGTGTCCTAAATGAATAATTGTATCCTAAACGAATAATCGTATTCTTAACGAATATATTTTAATAAATTTTAGGAAAATATGTAATATAAATTTATTGATTATAAACAACTCCTAATATAAGCATCTAATTATTAAATATATATTATGTTTAATAAAATATGCTATTTTTAATATTTTAAGAATCTCAATGATAATTATTAAGTTAAACGAATCGTGTTCGTGTCTTAAACGAAAAATAGGATCTTAAATGAATAATCGTATCTAAATGAATAAATGAATAATCGTATCTTAAACGAATAATCGTGTCTAAACGAATCGTATCTAAATAAACGGATCGTATTCGAATTTAAAAAAATTGATACGAATAATAAACGAATCGTATTTGTATCGGCCCAAATTCGATTCGTTTATTCGAATTGTCACTCCTAGTCTAGAGGTAAGTTTCTCCCAAATCATATTCAATATTTTTAGTTTAGACAGTGATGTGGGAATGACATAAAAATGACGGCAGAATTAATTTTCAGTCTCCTAATTGACTTGGTTATTTCTTTTTACCTGAAAAAATTAAATTTTTCAATATATTATTTGTAGTATTAGTACTAAACTATAACAAAATTGTAATGTAAAAATTCATTGATGATTTTATTACTTTTTATATATTTTAATAAATTATTATGACAATTTTATAAGCAAATAACAAGATAATAATATAAATATTTTTATTATTATAATTTTTATTTTTATTATTAATCAATTATTATGATGTTTATTTGGATTATTATTACCATTATTATTATTTGATTATTATTAATTAATTATTATTATATAATTAAATAATAATTACTATTGCTATTATTATTTATTAATAATCAAATAATATTATTACAATTATTATTTATTATTACTTTTACTATTTATTATTATCATTAATTATTACTAATCAATTATTATTATTACATCTCATATTATTTTTATCATTATTAATTATTTTTATTATATTATTATTTATTATTGTTAATCGACTTTTATTATTATCTCATATTATTAGTTATTAGTTATTATTATTATTACATCTCATACTATTATTATCATTACTAGTTATTACTATTATTTTGTTATTATTAATTAATTATTATTTATTACATTTCATATTATTTATTTATTATTATTATTGAACAATTAAAACATCATTAATTTATTATTATAATAATTAATTTAGTAAAGGGAAAGGGAGCCATAAAGTGACTCATTTTTGGGAGCAAATTTTCTGGTCCCATTCTTCCAGAAAATTGGTCCGTTCTCATGACTCATTTTCGCCTATGTTTCCTGAAATTTGGTGCAATTTCAGGCATAATGTCCCGAAATCTTCATTTTTCTTTCAAATTTTCTTCACATTTCAACTAAATAAATTCATATTATTAATACCCAACTAAAATTATATTAAAAATACCTCCTTCATTCATTTTATGTTAAAATACTCAAACAAAAGTATAAAAAACTTATCAATAAAAAAAATCTTCTGTTCATCGTCTCGATGGCTAATGTTGCCGTCATCATCGTTGAAAAAGAGGTGAAAATTTTGAGAGTGAGAGTTTGATTTGATAAAAAAGAATAAAGTAAAAAAAAAATTTAAGTGGACTATTAAGAGTAATTTAGTTTAAAAAATACATTTTAAGTTAAGTTGATAAATTTTTTTTATAAAAAGCTATTTGCGTAAAACTTAAAAAAAAATTAAGGCTATTTCGTGAAATTTCCCAATAAAATTTTCCTAAATTTAGGATATTATCAGAAACCTCCCCTGAGGTTTAAAACAATATCACTTTGATAGAAGGTTTCGGCTTTATATCACAAACCTCCCTTGACATTACAGTTAACCGTCACTTGACTATTAGCTTTAGGAATAAAATCGTAAAAACACACCGTATTTTTTTTTTTTTTTTAATGTTCTCTATCCTGTCGAAGCAGCATATACTCTACCAATTTCATACTCCTAAGTGACAATGAGAAATCCTAGAGATGATAAATTTCATGCAACAATCCTACAAACTAATTTCTGCTAAATCTAGCCTGAAAGCATCTATATTAGTGGAAATGGAAGCTCGGATCTAGATTTGAGGGATGTATTCGTGGTTTTTATGTTGTAAGGTATGTGTAGGTATGTATTAGTAGATTTTGTATTATCCAGAATATGATTTGATAGATATGTATGGATTTTGAAGAGGTTTGGTAGTTAGTGAGATTAGAATATGTACTTCAAAGAAAGCGTTAGCAAATCTGGCTGAAGAAGATTGCTAGATATTGCAAACCTTTTTATGCTCATCACGTGTTTGTTGTTTTTCCAATGAATGGTTCAGCAGATTATCTTCCTAGCATTGAAGTTTGATTTTGTAAAATAGGTAGATGGTTGAAGAAAAGTAATGGGTAGATGGTTGTGATATGTGAAATGTTGATTGTTAGTGCCATTAAATTGGAAGTTTCTCATTTTCTAATTTTCTTCATTACCTTTCAGCATTGAACAATATTGATGCTTTTTTCGTACCTTATTTTATCAAATTGCTTCAGGTGCATGAGGCTGTCCTCTGCAATATTCCTCAATTGTCTAATCTCAAGCATTTGGAAATAATAATCACAATATATGACAAAGATTGCTTTCTGACTTGTGATACTGTCTTGAAAGCATCTCCGTTACATAAATTAATCGTAAAGGTGGATGTTTTCTCCGCGTATTTCTATTCCCGTTATATTTTTATAGATGACTTTGTTCATATTTATGATAAGATTGGCTTTCTTTTGTGGCAGTTATTATGTTCTGCAAGATCATCCCGATGTGTAACAAAACATCAAGGATCATCCATTTTTAAACCTTGGGATTTAAGCGTTAGGGTTGTGGAATTGATTGGGTTCAAAGAGCTTACAATTAATATTGAGTTTTTGATGTACTTTGCTTAAGAGTGCTATACCAGTGAAAAAAATAACTATTGATCCTTGTAGACCACATTATCTGGGAAGTCCGAAGGAATTGTTGTAGAGGAATTCCAATTTCCAAAAGGTGTGAATGTGCTAGAATGCGATCTGCTATATTGGCTGCTAAACATGCTGACTCGGATTTTGTGATATTTGGAATATTGTAGGTTTTCACAACAAGCCAAGCATTGGATGGTCACAAAATCATATATGGCAGTTAGGGGTATCACTGTCATTTTTAATAAAGTGTTAGTTAAATAACAGTCAAGGGAAGATTTGCGATACAAAGCTGAAATCTTCTACTAAAGTGATACTTTCTAAAACCTCATAAGGGATTTCTGATAATACCCCTCTTAAATTAAGACAGATATATGTTCCGTTATAATTAACTAAATAAATAATAAAATAGCACGTGTAAAAAAAAGTTATAAAGTATAGTATAAAAAAAAAAAACACCTTTAGGCTATATTTAATCTTTTGTATCTCAATAATAAAGTATTTATCTGCTTTCAATTAGGAGAAAAAAAATTTTGAATTTTCTTAAATTGGAACAAATATCGTCTAAATTAGATTAACAATGGTTGTTGATGCTAAAATCTTTTTTACAAACACGTATCCGCTACGTAGGATCGACTCAGTCAATAATCAAACTTATAATATGGGATGCCTAACTTTCTTGGTGTAATTTCGGACTTCCTTCTCGATATATTGTTTTCTTTCTTTCGACAACAGCGCTGTTATTCCTAATATTTGCCAAGAAAAAAGAAAGTAAGTGGATGTCGATGGGGGTCATCGAAAAAAACCCTCCAACGATCAAATTAGTTAAGGAGTACTTCGAAAGAACAAGTAAAATTAGGATTCAATATATATATTTTTTAGAAGTGGAATCTAACCTCTTCTCATGTGGAGTTCTTGAGTTTAAATAGGCCAGAAAATATTCCTCTCGTATTTCAAATTAGGTTGGGGTGTTTGCAGTTATCACATGATAGTGCAAGCGCAACTTGGGAAAATATTCCTCTCGTATTTCCAAGAAACAATTTTTTTCCATCTTGTTTCCATACGTCACATTCTCGGTATGAACATCTCGGTTTGCATACTCATGTCATCCGAGGAGACACGTGTACTTGGGGAGATTCTTCCCATAACAATGGCAACTCAGATAAACTATGATTAATTTTTTCATTATAATTAATTATATAAAGAATAAAATAATAGTTGTATAAAAAAATAATGAAGTATGATATAGGTCAAAAAACATAAATATTTTTATACTATCTTTGATTTTTAGTACTTCAAGTGATAATGTGTTTATCTTTTTTTGTTGATGAGAAAAAAAAAAAAAGAGTTAAGAGTTTTTATAGTCATTAGGTAGATTTATCCAAAACTAAGTTTAATATCGTCTAAATTAGGTTAAAGGTGACAATTAAGATAAACTAAGATTTTTTTTTCGTTATAAATAAACTAAGAATAAAATAATAGTTTTGTAAAAAGGAAAAAAACAAAAACAAAGTATGATATACGTTAAAACATAAAAATATATACCTTTAGGCTATATTCGCTTCTAAGAATAGAAAACAATGGGAAACCATGGAAAAGAATAAGAAAATTAAGAATACCTTTTGTATGTTAACAGTAACAGAAAGAATTGATCGATAGAAAGGATATGATTGTCTAAAAAAAATCATTTGTAAATTAAGAACAATATTAAATATTGAAATTTTTATCACAAATAATTCAGCGTTTCATCATCAGCGAATGAATGAGTAATGAAATAGTGTGATAAATAATTCTTAAGA
The DNA here is from genome assembly GCA_028052125.1 of Melia azedarach. Lineage (NCBI taxonomy): Eukaryota > Viridiplantae > Streptophyta > Magnoliopsida > Sapindales > Meliaceae > Melia > Melia azedarach. Next base: position 6,159,954 of record CM051403.1, read on the forward strand.
ATTAAGATCAACAATCATTACTCTACAAATAATGGGTTTATCAACATTCATCATATTAATTATGAATTAAGATCATGAGTTAGCCAACGCAAATTATACAATTTAAATTTTAAATTTTAAATATGTTTATTATATATTTTACTGTTTCATATTTATTAGTATTTTTTCCAAGATAACCTAACTGATGATTATATACCTATACCCACTTATGATAAAAACGTAAACAAATTTCTATTGGCAGTAAAATTTTCAAATATTTTGAAATTTTTAATTAGGGAGAATGTTTGGTAGTGTAAAACAGTGGGCTTATATTTTAAATATATGAGAATTTGAATGTTTTCATGTTGAACTTATATTTTAAATACAAAAGTTTGATAGACTAGCATAAATTGACTTGCAAATATTTTAAATGTAAATACTAGTAAAAGTTTGATAGACTAGCATAAATTAATTGATTTAAAAATATTTTAAACATAAAAATAGTAGTAAAAGTTTGATAGATTAGCACACTTGTATTCATGGTCGGCTCATATTTTCAACACAAAAATTTAATAGACTAGCACAAGTTAACTTAAAAATATAAATAATTAATTAAAAATTTTAAAATAATTTAAAACTAGAAAGGTTAAGAATATTTTCAGTAGTAGTTGGATAGCCACTAAATTAAGTGATATTCTAGAAATTTTGATTAATAATAATTTAAAAAAAATTAGCAATATAAAGCCAAGAGTTTAGCACGAACTCGATATGGCATGGCACAATTTTAATAGACTAATAATACTACACATCTCAAAATATATCTTAAAAATTATATCATAAATCATATTGTTTGGGAAGATAAATTGACAAGATATTGATTCATTGAATAACCGAAATTTATAATAAATTATTTTCAAAGCTGTAAAATTCATTATCCAATAGATAAATAACACCTCATTCACTATATCTTATGGGATATATATTTTGGGATGTCTAATATTATCATTTAAGAATTTGACACAACATGAGCTCGATATAAAGCACGAATAGGCCTAAATCTTTTGAATTCCCACGAAGTAATTTGAATCTTTAATAGTAGGTATTAAATCAAGGATATAGCAATAATATAGATAGATCTAATGTATAACTCTTTGATTTTTTTTTTTTTTTTACTTTTTTGGTTATAATCTCTAACTTTAGCTCTGTAATTTTTAACTCTTTGACTATAATTCCTAACTTATAATAAGGAGAATGTCCGATACCCTTCTCATTTTTAGTTTAATATCCTATCTGTCATCACCCCCTAATTTTTGCCTAATACCTCTTCACCCTCTGATTTTCAATTTTACCCTTTAGTAATTTTCTAATTTTTTAACTCAGTAGTTTGAACTGATTTTTTAAAATCGTAAAATAATATTACCTTGGTTAAATTCAAACCTATGACTTTAATTAAGAAACTAATACCTTAACCACTAAACCAAATATATTTTAATAATATAATTTCTAATTCTTAATAAATAATCTCTCGAAAATACATATATGATATAAACGACTTTCTAGAAGTGCAGATTTTTCCTAAATTTTAGTTGATATGTTTGAAGATACATATCTTATGTCCTCTATTAAATGACATACGCTAGCTGCAAGCATATAGCCTTAAAATAGTAATAGAATTACTGTAAAATAATAAAATCAAATGAAGTTTACAATACTATTTCATTTATTTTGCACTTGTATTACTATTTGTGGCCTATATTTAAATAAAAAAAATTCAACTAAATTTGTTCAAATATAGGAAAAAAAAGTGCACTTCTGGAAAATTTTTAATACTAGATCTCATAAATTTTTATCCTTTAAATGTCATAGCATTTATAGTTAGATGAGTATAAAAAATTAAAATAAAATCTCAACGTTATATTATTATTACCTTATGTCAAGTATCATTGTGGTCATTAAACTATAATTATTTTGAAACAAACTTACAAAATGTTAAATGTTTTAAAAAAAAAATAGTGGTTCTCAATGAAAGTTAATATCTACTTTAGTGGTAATTTTTCATTGGTTATTTGTATGCATTAGATAAGTGGTGTTATTGACCTGTTGTGACGTGTTTTACTTGTTATTAAGATGCATTCTTATTTGTGATGGGAAATGTAAGATATTTTTTTAGGAAAAATGCATTGTATTAAGCTTTCCTCTCCCTTTGGCAGTCTGTTTTAGCTATGAGTTTGAATTAATTTTCTTATTTTAGCAAAATGAGGAATATAGACAAGGAGAGCAATATCGGTTGTGTAATTGGATATTTACAATTGATAGTGTTTGTTGAAGATACTCAACATATATACACTGAAGTGGAGAGCATGTATTGCAACAATTATAAGGATTTTTTTTTTATATTTTTAATTTGCATGTTTTCTATGATTTGACAATAAAATTATAAATGCATCTTTTCAATTTTATATCTATTAGCAGTTATAAATACCGCTCTTTAATTTTATATATGTTAGGGCAAAATTGATTTTTCACCCAAAAATAATGTTGACAAACGAAAAAGTGACGGACTCTTATATTAGAGGAGAGATAAATGTGAATTACGCTCATACTTCCCTTTTCTTGTGAATTTGACAAACTTAAGAAAAGTATGTGAAAATTTGCCATATATTAAAAGTAAGGAGACTTGATCGGATAAATTAAAAATTTTAATGCTCACTTTTTCACAAGAAATTAGGGAAAAAATATATATTATATTAGTAATTATATATATAATTTATCATCGTTATATTAAAAATCATCAAGAATACGAAATTTTGATCTAATCTAATTTGATATAGTTTTGAATATATCATACTCTTTTTTTATTTTTTAATATTATAAATTATATATAAAAATATTGATATTATATGAGAAATCTGTTGGGATATTAAAATTTTTTATTGAATCTACCTAATCTAACACACTTAATTTTGTTGAAATCTACCTCCGTCTTTTTTCTTAAAAAAAAAAAAAAAAAGCCACTTATCGCCACTTTAGATTTGATAGTATTTGAATTCCAATTTTTCAAACTCTCAATTGAGAGGGTAAGGTCACCCTCAATTAAGGTGAGTGAAAAACTTTTTTTATAATCATTGTTAAGGTAATAATTACTTGCAATAGCTTTTCCTGAATGATTGAATTCCAGCTGGATAGATAATAATTACTTCCAGTAGCTTTTCTCTTATGCATGAAATTCATCACCCCAGCTGGATGACAATGACTTCTGCAATTGCTGGTCTATTCTATTCGACCTATAGAGACGAGTTCCTACTGTTGTTATCTACCAATTTTGTATCACATACTTTTTAATTTATCAAATTTTATTAAATATTTTAAATTTAAATGGTCTAATTTAATGCAAATGATGTTGATTCTTCCGTATTTTTGGTAAAATATTAAAAGAAAAAATTGACAAATCACATTACACATTTCAATTATTGCAATTCATTGAAAATGTGAATTCAATACACTTATCTGCAAACATATATAATTAATTCCCTCTTAAAATTAATTTTGATGTTGCAAAACACCCACAAACTCCCTACACAAAATGAGAAAGAATTAAAAAAAAATTAGATATATCAATTCACAACATAGAATACCAATATCAGCTAATTTAATTAATATGAAAACTATTATTGAATTTGTCTGCTTACACCGCCAACCCTGCTGTGTACTTAACTCCGGTTGGGGGCAACCACAGATTTCCTTCAAGAAATTGAGCCACAGTAAAATTATTTGCCTGTGTTGTATTGTTCAAAATATGATAGCCAGGCCATTTAACCCTGCTTCCAAGCCCAGATCCGGGTCCATAATTCATGTACTCCCCATAATACAATGTGTCTAGAGCAAAATCATTGTTCCACTCCAGCCAACCTTCTGATCTTATTGCATTGCTCATGTATGACTGCATGAAAATGGTTCTGGAATACAGTTTCCAGGGTCTTCCAAGGTATGTTGCTGTTGAGTTTACAAAAGGTAGCAGGTCTGTATCAGCTGAGATGTTGCAGAATTGGATGGAGAAGCCTGTTGGTTCATTCGGGTCTTTTCGCCCGTGTGCTGTGATTGTGTTCTTCTGATCTGGTAGGCCTTTCTTGGCTAGGATCTGGCAGTTTTGGAACACTACTGTTGCATCACCGAAGATGAAATCTACAGTGCCACTGATCTTGCATTCGCGGTAAAATTGCCGCATGGTGTGTGTATATAGTGAGTCTTGGTAGCCCTTTATTGAACATCGGAAATACACCGATAAGTCAGAGTCGGATCGGAGTGCCACTGCTTGGTGTTTCGCCGGTCCTGCTGTGTTCTCGAAAGTTATGTCTCTTGCAATGAATCCTCTTCCGCTAACAGCTGCATAAGTTTCATAACAAATTAAATGAATATGAAAATATAGCTCACAGACCAGACCATGTGACATTATTTAAACATCTGTTCCTCCCATACTTGGAAGCAATAAAGGAACCTCTGTATTTCCTGAAATCACCATAACATAGCATGACAACAGTACTTATTATCTAGAGCATGCCCTGCAGTTTTAACTTTCCTACATTTTCATTTATGAACTGTCCTAGATATCTATAAAGAGAAGACAACAAATTGTAATTAACACATTCCGGAAAATGATTTGTTCATCTTTGTATGCAATACCCTTCTGCATCTTTGTAGTTATAACATATTTCAAGCTACCTACACATCATAAAACGTTCAAGAACTTCCCTCAAAGAATTGAAATCACCAGGATTTGGTAACTATGATTATAGATACCAAATTTCCTTGAGGTATAATCTAACAACTGTATACACATGATAAACTCAACTGCAGGGATATTGGCTAAATTTGAGCTATAATTGTGATAGTGATGTTTCAGGTAAGTTTGATACGAGATCAGATCTAGAGTGTAATATCAGCCTCAGTACCTAAGACATGTGAAACAAAGTCCAATGGCCGAAAATTAGAGTAACTTCAATAGAATTCCACAAGCATTATTATGTATACTAGAATAGGGTTGCAACAGAGTTATGGTACCACATGAATGTGGTCCGGGCCTCCAATAGCATTTCTAGCATGTCATGTCTATTTGCTTTTTCTTCAGTATTAAAATCTTTCTCTATACTCAATTAGCATGTTCCCAGCCCTGGGGCCCTTCAATATATGCTTCTGCATGGTTATCTGTGAAAAATCAAACTTACATCCTTTTCAAAAGGGTGAATTTCGAAATCTCTGCTAGTTTTGAAGTTTTAAGGTGCTTTTGATCCATGAATTCTTAAACTATGCAGAAGCATATATGTTTTAGCATAAAGAAAAAGAGACTAATTTGCAGAGATATATACTTACCAAAGGTTGCTGACCGGAAAGTTGTCCAACCATCAATAAAGCTCCTATTGCCAGAAATGATAGTAGCATCAATACCATCTCCAACCATCATAAGGTTCCATTTCTTTTTCTTGATCTCAACATTCTCTCTATACACACCCCTTTTTATGTAAATCACATATCTTTTCATACTGTAGTCTGGTGCTGCCAACACTGCATCCATTACCTTTGTAAAATTGCCAGTTCCATCTGCTGCTACTACAACATCAGCTGCCACCCCATTTAGCAGTAATAATTTCCGATCTTCGCGTTTAAACCAGTAAGGAAATTTCCCATTATTTGTAAGCTTATGGCCTGATTTTCCCCCATTGCCGCCACCTTTACTGCCACCTCCATTGGGCTTTTGGCCAGGGGAGGGGTGAACCATGGTGAGAAGTTCTTGAACCAATGAAGAAATTTGGTCAAGGCTGCCTGAAACCACAGTTTTGACAATGCTATTAGTGCCCTCAAATCCATCAATGCATGTTTCCTGATTAATCAGAGCAGCACTTAACCAAGTTCTGAGGTCTGAACTTAGATCACCACTGCTGTTATGTTTACCTGCAAATGAAATGTAACATTTCTCTTTAATCATCAACAATTCCAATTCCAAGACTTTCCGCAGTAATGAGAAAAAGAGGGGATTTTGCTTTACCATTGGGATTCTGTGAAGCAGAGAGAGACCAGTCCAACTCATCAGCAGAGATGTCAAGCAGGTCAAGACAATCTGAAACGGCATTGCTGAGGCGAAAATCTCCCAACAAACGGGCAAACTGAGAAATAACAGGAGTTACCTGTCGAATAGCATCCATGGTGGTCTTCAAAGAGCTCATAAACGAGGAAGCAGGCACGTACAAGCACTCAGACTGCAAATAATCCGAGCTAGCAACTGAACTGCTGCTACAAAAACAAAATGCAGTAACCAATAAAATCAAAAACAAAGAAACCTGACAGAAATTAGCCATTTTTGGAAAAGAGAAAAAAATCATTGCAATCCCAAGAAGCTCTTAGATGAATGAAAAGAAGGAAATGGCGTGTTAATATAGGGAGAAGAGTAAAGGGTAGGCGGCAGGTGAGGGAATTTAAGAAGAAGATGAAGATAATGACATCAATGCAGCAGTAAATGGTCCAATTGCTACGTGTCGGCGGTCAGCATTTGATTTTCGATGAACAGAAATTGAAGAAGCTTATGCTTTCTCCTCCTCTTTTCATGTCTGGTAATTTATTGACTCCATTTTCAGCTACATATCTATAACTATTAAAAAATTCAATTAAACGAGAATATTATCAATTAATAATTTTTTAACTATCGAGGAAGGGACCCACTTCATGTTTTTATGTCCGAAAAGTACTCATACTGAGACTGAAGAAAGCCATACCATGCATGTGTTTTGCACTTAGTTTTCCCTGTATTTGCTTTATATTTTGGGGATAATTTCATTTTGATCCTTAATGTTTTAAAACTATTAAAGCAATATATTTGATGGGTTAAGTAAAATAACCCTAATATTTATGATAATTATTAATTTGGTCTAAAATATTTGGGTCATTGTTCTGCTAAATGATTGTTGTTAATTTGAGTGGAAAAGAGATAAAAGAGTGGTAATTTTTGCTTTCTAATATGTTTTTAATGTAAAATAACTTATTTACTCTTAATTTTTAATAAAATTTTAACATTAAATTTTATCTTATTAATTCGTTAATCTTATACTTTAATTTTTTTAATTAATCAATTATATTATGATTATTATACCCTTTATTTATCAAAAAAGTCACGTAACGAAAATAAAATTAATATTTTTTTATTTTTATTATTTCACTATATATTTCAAAATTTCTATTAAAAGAAATAGTGCAAACCTGCATCAGGTTAACAGATACATAGTTGATAGAAAAATCCAATGACATTTATCGAAATATTTTAGACTAAAGTATTAATTTTTATAAATAATACAAATGTTTTTATTTAATACGTACATTAAACACATTGATTAAAGTAATATTTTTTGAAAAGATGAGGATGAGAATGAAATTAATGGATTAATTTCATTTCTGCACACTGATTAGGACTCATTGTTTGTCAATTCAGGCAAAGACAATCGATGATACTTAATATTGCATGGCAATTAATTAATTAATTATTTGTTCTCTTATGAAAAGTAAAAAAGAAAAGACCGACCAAAAAGGAAGAAATAAAAATGAAAAAGTAAAATTGGTCTACGTAGTAGTAGTAGTGTAATGCAAAAAAGATACGGATTCTGATGATAATGTGTAGGAAATTAAAGAAGAGATGATGGGGGATCTTTTTCAAAAGCATTTAAAGCTAAAGATATAAATACATATACATATTGGCTTTATTTAATGTGGGGGACGCGAAAACGCGTTTTACAGCTTGCATGCATGCTCTTGCTTGCATATATATGATATTCTCATTTCTCAAAACCTAATAACAATAATTATTATTATTATTATTATTATTATTGATAATAATAATAATAATAAGATACTTTCTATGTCAAAGATGATAAAGATAGAACGCGTATTAATATTTCCTTTCATCTAAGATCAATCATGTATATTGTTGCATTTTGGTCCATCTATTGGCGGTCCATCATCACTTTATATCTATATTAAGATGTGAAATATAGATATTTTCTAATACCATAAAGTTAGAAAGTGTTAAATCGGTAGTAACTTAAGAGTAAAGTGTTTACTTCCTTCTTTCTTTAGTGAGAGAATAGGTGCAAGTTTTGACGATTGCATCGAAAGGTAGATTCTCTTGAATAGCAATAGATTTAGTACAAATTGTGTGCCTAAAATTGTACTTATCTCGACTCCCAATTTTCGGTATATTTTTTATGTTTAATTTGAAGTTAAAACACATTAATATGAAAAGAAAAATGCATTAATATGGAAAGAAATTTTATTATATACGCATTTAAGATTTGAAAAGAGAGAAGAGATTTGAGTTTTTACAAGTGCATTGGAGGGTAAATTCTCCTAAATAGTGTCAGATTTTGCACAAATTGTATGTCAGACTTGTAGTTATCTCGACTACCAATTTTCAGTACATTTTAATATTTAATTTAAAATTAAAACACCACTATCAAATGAAATTAAAATTCATTATTATAATTTGATATGTTATTTTCAAGGTATAATTTAAAGTTAAAACATCCAAATATAAAACAAAACTTTGTTATATAAATATTTGTATATTATATTAAAATTTGACATATAGGAATGATTATATTTAAAGACTTGACCATAATACTGAATATAATAACATGTTTTTTAAGATTTAAAATAAAATTAGAAACTTTAAAACTTAAAAGTATAACCACTGAAGTTTAGTCTTAACGATCAGAAGATTGTTCTCATAATTGGGAGGACGCGTCTTCAAACCTTACTTAAGTAAAATTAATTTCTCACTTAAAATGTAGGACTCTCATTATATGAGAGGTCTCTAGCTATTGTATATAAAATTTGTCATATTTGAATGTGGGTAGATTTTCTTTTTTTATGAGAGTAAGTATCATCTATATTGAGCGCAGAAGTCTAGAGAGTACTACATGCGACTCAATTAAAATTTTTAATAAATTTTTAATATAATATTAATAATTTATACATATAATATGCAATACTTGAAAAGAAACTTAGAAATACCTATTACTATAACACGAAATTTGAAAAAAGAAAAAGCGTATATAACAATATAGTAGTCAATATCTTATCTCTACGTTTGAATATTATATATGAATGTAATTAGATTTGGTTATTGGTATAAGTCCTCTTTAATGGCTCAATAATTAATAATTTTGACGTATGTCGGGACCTCCCACATCCCACATCATTTGTTTGTGCAACATTTGACACGTCCAATCATATATATATGTGTGTGTGTGTGTGTGTATCATACAATTTTATGTGCATGCATATGCACATGCATGGAATGTTATTTCATCTTTTTGATGTTAATTTAATTGATGTAATTACTTTCCGATTCCATTAATCATTCTCCTGTAATTAATTTCATGAGGTAAAGCAACATTCCTTCGTAATTAAGTCTCTTCTTAATTTCTATTAGCTAGCTTGGAGTGGGACATTAATGTATCAAGTAATTAATCCAACCTAATTCGTTTAATCATCAAATTTCTTTATGCTTTCTTACTAATTCCATTACTTTTCATATTCTTCTTTGATGAAATTAATTAGTAAAAGATCTAATGAAAATGACTGTGATAAAGTTTTTGAAATGTTTACATTTAAATTAGAGAATTTAAGAAGAAATGAATTAAAAGGTACAATAGAGTACAACTTCGATATGATATTTACCTAATAAAAGGCGTATAATTAATAAATAGATATAAAACTTGCCATAATAAAATTGATTGTTGCTGATATCTTTTTATTGTTCTCTTTTTCTCCTTTTATAAAAAATATATAATAGAACCTCACTACAACAAACAGAGATTTATATGAGCACATCTACGATCTGAACTTAGTAAAAGTATTATCATTCAATCTCATTATTAAAATTATATACATGCAACTTTTAAACTTTATACAAAATATTATATTATTTATAAATTATTAAATTTAAACACTTTTAATGGTTGAAATTATACCTTATATAAATATTAATTATAATTTGTACTATATGTATTAGGCTTAATTTAAATTATTAAAACTCAACTCTTGAAAATTTTTAAATCTAATAATTTATAAATGATATAAGAAATTATATAAAATTAATAAACTATTGAATCTCCCTCCTTCAATTAGTTATTTTTCAGTATTGAAGAGATATAGATTATTTTTTAAAATGCATTTTTTTAATAAAAATATTAAAAAAACTTAAATCTTCGTGTGAGCAAAATTTGAACCACGTTATCATTTATTCAATTCAATTATTTCTTAGAATATTGATAAGGACTTAAATTTATTGTAGGGAAAGAAAATGAGTACTGGTGAGCCGCTAATTAAGCTTGATGGGGACAGACTAAAGGGAAACTTTTCCTTTTCCTCCCCTCAGGTTTGATCAAATTATCCGTTGCATCCTTGATGTTTCAAACTTATCCCGTTACATCCTTCCGTCTATTCACTTTAACGAAAAATCCATCTTTTAGTGTATTTTTACTATAATAGCCTTATATCACAAATAAAAAAACAAATGGACCCATAAATTAGACGTGGATCCCATAACTTTTAATTTTTTATTTAAAGTATATGCACAATTCACCGAGTTTTAATTTTAAAATCATAATTTTTTTTTAGAAAATTGAAAATCGTAATTCCTTAAAAAAATTAACTGATAATTAAGAGCGTATGGCAAGATGCAATATTTCTTTAATTAGATGTTAAAAATTTTACAAATTTTAAAATTACTCCATTTTATCATAAAAAATATTACTTATTATTGTCAATTCTTAAATTCTGAAACGAATATTAAGTGACGAACAAGGTTCCAGTAAACTGAAAAACCATTTCTACTTCATCTCAAGTTTCCTACCCAAGTCATCAGTGGTCTTTTCTTCTTTGGACTTTTCCCATATTACAGCATAAAATCTATGTTATGAAAAATCAAGTAACCAAAGCAAATAGAAAACACAAAAATAGAAATAAACACTGCGTAGAAAACCTCTGAAAAATTTAGAGAAAAAATCACAGGAGAAAGAGAGAGACGAACTTACTAAAATGAAGAAGAAGAATAATACATTATTTATCTTAAACCCCAAATATATAGTCTGAATTTGGGTCGAGTTCAGAAACTAAAAATCGAATCAAGTCAGATCCATACAAAAAAACCCATACAATATACTTATGTATATACATATATACAATATTGTAAAATGGCGAAGGCCTTGCCCTCTAACCCTCAAAAAGGAACGTTTCATCCCTTGGCACCCTTGAGCCTCGAATGCATTAGTGTACCCCAATATACTGCAACCGGTTATCAAATATGAGCCATAAATTCTACAATCTAGTCACAATTATAAATGCTCCAATCAAATTGCAACATATTTTTCATTGAAAAAAAATGAAAAAAATGGAGTAGAGAAAAAGATAATTATCTTCGATTGTATAGTTTGTACTACTTCTATATCATCACAATTTGCAAGTTTATTATCGGCAAAACTAATGATTTAAGTAGCAGCACATATGGGGTTGAAAACCTGACAGTGGCAGTGCCCTCTCACAGTAGTAGTGCCGTCTTCGCTTAAAATGAAGCAATTAATCACCGAAACTCCTTCGTAGGCTAGCTCTCGAGACTATAAATCTCGCAAAAGACACCACCCTCCTTTGCCACTCTTACCACTACCATTGGCACATCCAGATTTGGTGATTTTTCTCCATCACTACCACCTCACCTCCACCCTCCTTCATTGTGTACACGGCCCTGACAAATTTAGATTTGGTGATTTTTTCCCACCACTACCACCTTATCCCCACCCTCCTCCACCTCATTCACTGCCGCATACAGCCACGAGACATCCAGATCTAGCGATTTTTCTTGATTCAGGTACGATAGTTTAAGATGGAAACAAAACAGAAGAGAAAGAAAATAGATTTGGTGAATTTGGATGCAGATAGAAGAAAATAAACAAAATAAAAAGAATGAAAAATTTAATAAATAAATATAATTTTAATTAACTACATGTGTTTACATTCATTTTAAAGGTTAATATTATATTAAAAGACAACTATACCTCTATATAAATTATTTTACAGTTGAGTGAATAGACGAAAAGACGTAACAGGATAATTTTGAAACATTAGAGATGTAACGGATAATTCAATCAAACCTAGGGGAGAAAAGGAAAATTTCCCCGTACTAAAGTGGATCTTACATGGATATAATTCCATTGCCAATACTCCACTGCATTAATAGGATTAGTTATCAATACCACTTTGTCCATCCTCCAAAGTCTATATCACTATTAATTGCACCAAAATTTAGATTTCTTCTGATATATATATATATATATATATATATATATATATATATATATATATATATTCTAAATAAAAAAGCAATACAACCCTCTAATTAAGTGGGTGAATATAGTTAAAATTTGAAGAAATAAATAAATATTCTCTTAATTTAAATTTTTATTAATTTATTATTATTTTCGTTCTTAAATTTAAATAAATTAATAAAATAAAATAATTTTTTTAATTATAACAATTTAATCTTTATTATTCATAATATACTAAAAATTAAAATGTTAAAACTAAAAAAACTTATTCTAATTTATTATGTCAATAAAGTTTAAAAAGATATTAGTATACAAAAATGTTAACAATTATAATATCTAAGTTTGCCTAAACTCTAGCCATCTTGGAGAGTAAGGGTTCTGCACAAACGTGTGGGACTTTTCTACTCTATGCAGGTAGAATTCTTTCCCTATCTCATAAGGGTAGAATATATCATCAATTGTACGAAGAGATTTCTTAAATGTATCGAAATAGAATCTGTCTAAACTTCTAGAAGATTTATGATATCTCTTGCTCGTAGTAGATTTATGATATATATGTATACTATCAATAGATTGTATAAGTATACATGTATTAAAAAAAAATTTATCCCAACTAGTTGTTAGTATTTTTTGATAATTATATATTTTTTTCTAAATTTTATTAAAATAATAAATTAGAACAGAAAATTTAATTTTAACATTTTAATCCTTAATATAATATGTTATAAATAATAGGGATTAAATTAGTATAGTTGAAAAAATATATTTATTTTATTTTTTCACTAAAGTTTAGAGATAAAAATATTAACAATATGAGTAAGGATATTTTTTTATTTTTTCAAATTTCAAAGACGTGCACTTACAAACACCAAGAGGATATCTACTGTTTTTCAAATTTGAGAGATATATGTCAATTTTCCATATATCCATATATACATATACTTTAAAAAAAAAAGATATTTTATGTATGTGCTCAAATAATTTTTATTTTTGGCATCAAGAATAGTTTGTAAAAATATATTGGTGAAATTAATTGTTGTAGTTGTAGATAATCATTTAAAATTTAAAAAGCATTCATATCCATGCTACCAATATAATATTTATTTATTAATTTGGATATTTATTTAATTCTTCAAATTGATAAATGTAATAGTCTACAAATGAGAAAGTTTGATATGCAAATAATTAATATATGAAATAAATTGAGTTGGTTGGTTGATTTAATTATTTTGGTTATTTGGATATCAGAATCATAAATTAAATTCAATATATATATATAGTTTTGACTTGGTCAATATTGGATTTTCTTTAATATATAATATACGTATACTCCCTATATAATATACATTCTCTGTGAACTGTCGGATTTAAAAATTTGGTTGAGAGTGGGACAATTTATAAAAAACAATAACTTCTATAAAATTAATAAATACATCAATTTTAAATATTTTTTCAATTATTTACATTAAATCAAATCTAACAAAATTAAGTTAACATTGAAAATTTGTGCTATATCCTTAACATTTGAATGAAAAATATTTTTATAATTTTTAAAATCATTTATTACACTATTTTATCACCTATTTTAATAATTTATTAATTTATTAGCACCAAATTATCTCTTTTTTTTCCTTTTAGCTACATATGATCTAAATACTTAATATGGGAATGAAAACACTTAAAAATATTATGGTATAAATCATTCAAAATATTTACTTAATCAAGAAATAATACAATTATTAATCTAAGCCACCCATTAATAAGGTAATAATAAAGTGCTTATATCTTTTCTTTAGAGTGAAGGAGTTTGAGTTCTCAGAGTTGCATTGAGATAGACTTCCCTCAAATTAATGATAGATTTTTGTAGACGATACCATTATCATCTCAACTCCTAACCCTTAATAGATTTCTTACAGTTGTATTAGGGTATATCTCCCTTAGATTAAGGGTAAATTTTGTTCAAATTATATATAAAATTCAGCGAGTGACACTATACTTGCAATTCTCAACTCTCAATTTTCGATAAATTTTCATTATAGTATAAATGGAATATATACATAATTATAATTATAATGTTAAAAAACTCGATTATTAGTATAACCCATTACATCCTTGGGCCTAATTTTTTATTGGCCCATTTCTAAGACATGTTTTTTTGTTCAACGTTTCTGAAATACAAACAACAAAATTAATATCCAAACTGATTTATTACAATTACTAAAACTTATGGTGATTTATTGGTTGACCAAAATTTAGACACGAAAATGTTATTAGCCGATAGTGTTATTAAAGCATCTATCTATTCAAATAACCTCGTACGCACAAAGGAAGTGGACAATAAGAGAGTGGTCCATCGAGCAATATCGCATCACATTTTAGTCCTATTTATTCTTCTATTTCACTACACAAAACTCAATCATCAATTCAAGAAGAAACCTAACTTACTTTCATAAATTCAGGCTCAATTCAAGGTTTGATTCATCTTCCTCTTACCTTCTCCTTTTTCATTTAATCTGTTCATCTTCTCTTCTTGTTCTTTTTAATCTGTTGATCATCTAGTTTAAGTTTTTTGGGTTCCGTTTATATATAATTTTACGGAAAAATATCAATTTCTACTCTAATTTATTAGCATTTTACCAGTTACATCCCTACTATATAAAAACTATTATTTACCTCGTGGTAGAATAACGCCATGGTAAGGCGTAAGTCATTGGTTCAAATCCGATAAGGGGCTTTTTGAACTTTTTCATAATTTTATACTCAACAAGTAGTAATATTCATATTTAAACGAAGAATAACAATATTTTTTATTTGTAATTAGTTGTAATAAAAAAAAAGTAACCAACTGTATAATTATAATAAAGTAATTCGAAACTTTAGAATTTAATGATAATAAGTTATTCTTAGAATGAGTTAGAATATAGTAATTAAATTCTAGTTAGAAAAGAAAATTGAATGTTCATTTATTATAATGAGGAATGAATGATGACAATTATATTTTTCAAATTTTACCCTTCGGTTTAAATAAATAATTTAAGTATGAACTGAACAATGATTTGAACAAGAATCAATTTTCTTAAAATTGCAAAAATATAAGTTCTTAATAGGAATCGAACCTGAGAACTAGATAAAAATTGTTTATGCCTTAACCACTACATCTACTTTAATTTTATGAATAATTTATACAATCATTATAATATGACTATTTTTCAAACACATATATAATAATTATTATGAATAAAAATAGTTTTAATTACTATTTTTTTAAATAGTAAAAGAAATTTTAATTAATATAAAAGATATAATTTTAAAAATAAAAATAAAATAATAAATATTTTAATGATTATAAATAATTTTATTATTATTTTAATTTGAAAGATTTTAATATCAAATATGTAATCATTTAAAAATAATTTTATAATTATTAAAATAAAGTTATTATTATTATTATTATTATTATTATTATTAATCACTTCCGACTAATTACAAAAGATGTAATTATAAATATTAATAATTAAAATTAATTATAAATAATGATAAATATTTTAATTATTATAAATAATTTTATTATTTTAATATGAAGGTTGTAATAATTTAAAAATAATTTTATAATATTTAAAATAATTTAAATTTAAAGTTCTTATTATTATGGTTAATAATAATCACTTCAGACTAATTACATATATAAAAAATAAAATTATTATATAGGATATTATAAATTTATATTAAAATAATAATACAATCATGTATAATCATTAAAATATTTATTATTTTATTTTGATTTGATTTTTAAAATTACATCTTTTATATTAATTAAAATTTTCCTTATTATTTAAAAAAATAGTAGTTAAAATTATTTTTATTCTTAATAATTATTATATATATATTTGAAAGGAGTTATATTACAATGATTGTATAAATTATTCGTAAAATTAAAGTGAATGTAGTGGTTAAGGTATAGGTAATTATCACCTAGTTTTTAGGTTTGATTCATACTGAGAATTTATATTTTTGCAATTTTAAAAAAATCGGTTTTTATTCAAATAATTGGCTTGGTTCGATTCATATTTAAATTATTTATTTAAACCGATGGGTAAAATTGAAAAAATATAAATATCAGAAAAGTAAATGATAATTTTGATATAGTAAGAGTGTAACTGGTAAAATGCTAATAAATTAGGAAGGAAATTGATATGTTTCCTAATTTTACTTCCGTTGAATTACACCTAGCTAGAAAGTTTGTGAACTTGCTTACTCTTTTATCTTTTAGGTCAAAATGGGTTGCTTCCCTTCAAACTAAATAAATATTGCTTACTCTTATTCAGCAATATGTTAGATAAGAAATAATATACTATGTTAAGTTTCAACACTTAATTTGAATAAGATTCACTTTTATATTGTAATAACATATATTTTTATAAAATAAAATTAGATGATCAAAATTGTTGATTTTCATTTGATTTTTAATGTAATATAGATAGATAAAGCTGAAATATTTTAATACAATAATTGTTCAGCCCCAAATTTAAAAATAACCACAACAAATAATTCAGTTAAAAATAACACAAAATAATTTTCTGGACAAAAATACCCCTCTCACTCAAATTAAATAAAATACACTATTTTTTTTTTTTTTACTTTTCCTTCTCTCCTTTTACTCAACTCTCCGGAAATTCCTCTCCAAAAACTCAGGACCTCCCAACCAATTTTAACAGCAACAAATTATTACAAGATCTTTGAACTACATTGGTACTTAATCACACTACAAACTTTGTAAATAATCATTGATAAATGTTTAATTGTAAGAGAAAAACTATTAAGGAAAATTGATTTCAAGTTGAGTTTTTGGAATTCTCGAAAATACACTTTCGAGCAACCCTAAAAGGTATAAAATAGGTATCCACTCAAAAGTATATGTATTGTCATTTGAGTTTATGGAATTCTCAAAACTATACTTTCGAATATCGCTCGAAAATATAAAATAAGTAATCGCTTGAAAGTCCAAACTAATTCTAAGTTAAGTTTTTGAAATTTTCGAAAGTGTAAAATAATTATGTGCTCAAAAGTTCAAGTGTTTTCAGAAAAATTATCTTCAAGATAAATTTTAGAAAACTCGAAAATGTACATTCAAGTGATGTTCGAAAGTGCAACATATCTCCTTACTCGAAAGTAACGCGCAGAAAGATTTGACTTTGTATACGACTTTCGAAAATCTCGGACATTTTTTTTAGTTTCTCTCTCAAACTTGTACTAGCAACATTCATACATAAGAAGCACATCCTATTTCACAAATTCTATGCTCAAAATATCTAATTTCTCACTAATATTTTCAATTCATAAAGTTTTTGCTTTTGTTAACATCAAAAGAACGAAACACAATACTCAACCTCAATCATTCACCTTTTAATTTGTAGTGTGATTAAATACCAATATAATTCAACGATCGTTGTAACAATTTGTTGCTGCTAAATTTGGTTGGGAGTTGCTGCATTTTTTGGAGGAGAATTGTCGGAGAGTTGAGTGAAAGGGGAGTGTGTTTTGGTTTTCTGATTTGATTGGGGGTATTTTTGTCCATGAAAATCTGAGATGGTCATTTTTTAACTGAAAATTTTGCTGCGGTTACATTTGAATTGGGGCAATGAATAGTGGCTATCTATGCAAATTTCCCGTAGATAAATTATGTATGTACATCAAGTTACTATTATACCTTTGTACCGTCATCCTTAACGAGACCGGGCTGATGACCATGCTTAGGCCAGCTCGTGGCCCGCAATACTGACCCATAAGCCTGTAGCCCCATTGTATCAGATACGTCCAGACACATTATGGGCACAAGAATTATCAAAAAACTTTATCATTGTCCACTTACTAGTTGCATGTATTTATGAATTTGTTTTCCCAATTATTGATTATAATTTTCCTGAAGGAATAGGATAAATTAGGCAAAGTCATGCTTGGCAATGGAGTTGTTGGCATCCTTGCTGAGACTTCTAACAAGCGGGAAAGAAGAGCCCCTCTAACTCCATCACACTGCGCTCGGCTTCTAATTGCAGGCAAGCAAAACTCTGGAGTTGGGCGCATCATTGTGCAGCCATCAACTAAGCGTATTTTTCAGGATGCACTGTATGAGGATGCTGGTTGTGAACTATCTGATGACTTATCAGAATGTGGCCTTATTTTAGGCATTAAAAAACCAAAGGTTCTTCCATTGCATTACATATACATATACATACATATATATATATATATATATACACACTTATATATATATACTTTTCTTTTTCATATGAATATTGTCTGGTTTTGGTTGCAGCTGGAGATGGTTCTTCCTGATAGAGCTTATGCCTTCTTCTCGCATACCCACAAGGCCCAGCCTGAAAATATGCCCTTGTTAGATAAGGTGAAAATAAATTCTTTCATTAGCCCTTGTTAGATAATCATTAATTAATTCATGATTATTCTGTTATTGTTATGTACTGTAGATTCTTGCTGAAAGGGTGACACTATATGATTATGAGCGTGTTGAGGGAAACCGTGGGAATAAAAGGTTGATTGCTTTTGGAAAATTTGCTGGTAGAGCAGCCATAATTGATTTGTTAAAAGGACTAGGACAGCGTATGCTCTCTCCCCTGCAATCCCTGCTTAAATTTGATGGAATAATTAACCACACCACATGTACTAATTTTCATTAATTTATTGTTATTATTTTGATTAGGGTATTTGAATCTTGGATATTCGACACCTTTCCTCACTCTGGGTGCATCTTACATGTATTCTTCTTTTACTGCTGCTAAGGCTGCTGTAATTTCTGTGGGGGATGAGATTGCAACTGAGGGACTACCATCAGGAATCTGTCCACTTGTCTTTCTTTTCACTGGTTCGGGGAATGGTAACGCACCTATTAAACCTGCTGAATCTGAAAATGACTCACATTTATTATGTTAAAAATCCCCAATTAACACATACCTTTTCTGAGGTTTAAAAAACCTACACTTATACGGAAGGTTTGAAGAAATCCACACTTACCTTTCCTGAACCGTTAGTTGACCATTAGAAGACTGTTAGGATTAAGGGTATTTTAAATATTTTATCAATTTAATCATTTTTTAACTTATTAGATAATTAATTCCCATAAAATATTGTATTCTTTTTTATTAATCATTTAAGATTTTAAATTATAAAAGTAAAATTTTAAAATAATTTATATGAAAAATTATATAAGATATAATAATACAATATTTTATTAGAATTAATTATGTAATAAGTTAAAAATGATAATTTCCAAAATTATCTTTAATCCTAATAGTCTTCTAAGGGTTAACTAATGGTTTAAGGGAGGTAAGTATAGATGTTTTTAAATTTTTCATCTAAATGTAGATTTCTCAAACCTCAAGGGAGATATATGTTAATTCCCCTGTTAAAATATACAATAGATTTTCCTTTTTTTTCTTCTTGTTTTCCAGCTTCCATTGCAGCACAAGAGATATTTAAGCTTCTTCCTCATACTTTCGTTGATCCAATTAGACTGCCAGAACTATTTGAGAAGGTATAATTATGATTGGTTTGATTTCGTGTTCTGTGTTTCTCTTTTTTGAGAAACTACATGCAGCTACTCACAGGATTTTAATACTATTGAAGTTCTTTTGGATTAGGCCAAAGATTCTTCTCAACCTGCATCTAGGTCAAAGAGAGTCTTCCAAGTTTATGCATGTGTTGTGACTTGTGAAGACATGGTCCAACATAAAGATGCTTCAAGTTCAAGAGCATTTGACAAAGTAATCCAGATATTGCTGTTTATCAAACTACATCAATCATACTTTCAATGGTAATTAACAATTTTCTTTTTCAGGATGATTATTATGCGCATCCAGAAAACTACAACCCGATCTTCCATGAAAGAATAGCCCCATATGCATCTGTTATCAGTAAGTGATACATTTCCTCTGGCCTTGTTTTTGGGTTAAAAAGTGAATGATGCAAGGGACTGTTAAGAAGTTCTAGCAATTTATTTGCAGTTAATTGCATCTACTGGGAGAAGCAATTTCCCAGGTTGTTAAGTACTCAACAGCTTCGAAACCTAGCAAAGAAAGGATGTCCACTTGTGGGAATCTCTGATTTAACTTGTGATATGAGAGGCTCTATTGAGATTCTCAATCAAACTACCACAATTGACTCTCCTTTCTTCAGGTATATATTACATATCTTTGGAGATATATTCTTCTCATTTGTGTATCGAAGTGTTTGAAATGTGCCTACAACAACAGTTAGTTCCATATCTTGTTGTTAGCCTGTAGGTGTTGTAAATGTTTAATGAATCTCCATTTCTAGATATGATCCCACAGATGATTCATATCATCATGACATGGAAGGGAATGGTATAATATGTTCCGTTGTCGACAATCTTCCAACAGAATTTCCAAAAGAGGTGCTATACATTCATACACTTTTGTTTTGTAAAATTTATAATTGTCCTGCTTCATGAAATAGCTTGTTTCAGGATCTATTGAGGTTAAAAGGTATCTATCTGATCAATGCTGAAGCTCACGTTTAACTTCTTGTTTAATTGTTGGAAGGCATCCCAACATTTTGGAGGCCTGCTATCTCAATTTATTGGCAGTTTGGCTTCTACAACTGACATTGCAAAATTACCTGGAAATTTAAGCAGAGCTTGTATAGCTCATAGAGGAGCCCTGACACCCTCATATGAATATATTCCAACTTTGCGAAACACCGGCTCCAAGTAATCTTCTAATTCATCCTGCAAAATGAAGAAGAAAATTGACCGGCAGTCCGAAATCCAATGTGAATTGAACCTTTTTATAAGGAATTCTGGTTCTTAGACCTCACTGTGTCACACCATTTTTACACATTCATGGATCCAAACAACATGTATTCTTATGGTGACTACAATACAAACGTGTTTATTATGTGCATGGAATGAAACCATTATTTGACATTATTATAACCCTTCTGAATTAGCTTCTGTTTTTGTCATAGATCTTCATAGGTGCGTGGTAATAACTCAATGTGAGCAATTTCTCGTGATGATATAAATCAATACGCAGCTTAAGTAACTCAAAAGGTTCACATACAAACTTCCCCAATCGAGAAATATTCTGAGAGTATTCTTCTTTACTAGAAGAGTACCAAGGCCTCTGTTTTAAGAAAACGATGAGGGTTTAGATTAGACCAACAATCTAATTTAATTTTAGGAAGCAATGCATTTAATAATCATAATAATGCCCTGCTGAAGTACATCTTGTATCAAAATCAAACTTGACAAGACTCTCAACAGTCATCCCATCACAAATCTTCAAATACATCTAGCAGAGCAAGTTTCATTTATTGCTCCAAGCTAGGACATATATATATAGGCAGCTACCTTATCTTAGCTTAGCTTGGCTATATATGACAAATTCAGAGACCAAGAGAGAAAGGAAACCCAGTGGAGGGAAGCCAACTATTCCCTGTAATAAAATTCCCAGCTGTGTATGTTTGTACCTCAGCTGCATCAGTAATCACCTTGTACGTTCTCCATTTCACCCTATTCAATGTGTTAGCACCAGTACCAGTGTTCTGATACTCTGCATAAAGCAATGTATCCAGTGCAAAATTCCCATCCCATTCATACCACCCAGCTGGATGAATAACATCACTTATGTCAGACTGCATAATAATTGTCCTTGAGTACCGCTTCCAGGGTCTGCCTAAATATGTTTCAAAGTTGCCCTTTACAGCAAGTAAATCAGAAGTTGCACCAATTCTGCATTTTTGGATAACTATGCCTGTGTTCTGATTCGGGTCATCGCGACCTTGTGCTGTGACCATGTTCCTTTGGCCTGGATTAGGGCGGCGAGCATGGATATCACAGTTTTGAAATACAGCTGCTGCATTTCCGAATATGAAATCTACTGTCCCAGCTATAATGCAGCTTACATAAAATTGGCGAAGTGAGTGCACATACAGAGTGTCCTGGTATGCTAGCATGTCGCACCTATAAAATGCTGAGAAATCTGATCCTACCCGCAGTGCTACTGCTTGGTGCTTCGATGGCCCAGCGGTGTTTTGAAATGTTATGTCTCTAGCCAGAAACCCGTCCCCAACCACAGCTGCAAAAGATTAAATTTCTTTGTCATATACAGAATGCAGTAATTTTGCAGTTGCCCCACTCAAAATTTCAGGCAGACAAGCTTATCCAAACAACTGATAAAGCAAGGTCACAATCACATTCACATACCTATCTCTATTTGTACAGCTGGGTTTTGTCCTGGTAGTTTAAGAAATAAATTAAACGAGTACTGACATTAATAAATTGGACACCTTTTTTGCCCTTTCCTGCTCTGTTTTCCCAACTAATAGCTGGAAATAAAGTAATTACTATGGATGGTTTCAGGGGCACACATTCATAGTGCTACAGGATATCCAACCTACATTTGTATAAAGCCATTCGACTACCCATTACTAAGGAATCAATAATTAATGCAGACAATTTGATCTTTAATTATAATTATGTCATAAAATGTAAGAAGAAAATCATGTTTTCCCTTAATTAGATTAGCTTACCAACAGTTGCAGAGTTGAAGGTTGTGCTGCCATCAACCACATTCCTACTACCAGTAATGATAGTATTTGTCCTCCCATCTCCGACAAACATTATATTAATCTTCTTCTTTGTGACCTCCACATTTTCTCTGTAAACTCCAGCTTTAATCTTTATAATGTATCTCCTCGTGCTGCCCTCAGGTGCAGCCGCCACAGCTGCAGCCACAGTCAGGTGGTTGCCGCTGCCATCAGCCGCAACAGTAACATCAGGAATCACTGTTGTCGCCTGTAGCAGCCGTCTGTCCCCGGCTGATAACCATTCAGGCCATTCGTTTCCATGATCTTCCTTGAGATTTCGACCTGAAGAGTGATGACTAGTTACCTCATTCGCCATATCAGTGTCGGTGAAGTTCTTGATCATGGCCAATGCATTGCTACACATCTTAAACACACGCATTTGACCCTCCTCCAATGCTTTCCTAACCTTCAAAACAAATCAAAATATTTAGTTACCCCCCCAATTGCAGCAATTAAAAGTAAAGTTAACCCAATCACACCTTTTTATCAGCACGATCATGAGAGAATCCATCAAGGCAAGTTTCCTGATTGGTCATTGCAGCACTCAGCAAGATCTTCAGGTCATCAGCTTGCTGATTTATCGACTTATTACGTACTTTGGGATACTCCCCGAGCTCCTGCTCAGTCTTGTACAGCTCATCTAGAGTTTCATCAACCATTTCAAGACAATCATGCAGAGAATTCCTCTCACGTTTTGTGAGCTTGCTCTTCCGAGTGGTAATGAGCTTCTTGATGGTAAAGTAATTGTGCTGAACAGCACTTATGGTGATATTCAGCGACGCTTCTATCACATGTTTCGGGCTCTTTATCTTCGATGCAAACTGTGGAACCGCAGAGATTTCCGAGAGACACAACTGAGGGTACAATGCGGCACTGCAAGAAGCTTTAACAATAGAATGAGCTGCTATTTCTTCCCTATAATTGTTCCTTCTAGTTGCGATTATGGTAACAATGGCAGTAACTGCTATTAGGAAAGCTGCAAAGAGAGCTAAAAGAAGCTTTCGTTTGCTCCCGGAAATGGAAACCCGTTTTGCAGACTGAGACATATTGAGAGAAACTAAAGATTTCTCTGCATAAGCTTTGGATTTGTGATTACACTTTATGATGATAAGGCTATGTGTATATATGGATTATGGAGAAGAGAAGGAGATTTGACCAAGTCTTCAACTGGTCGTTATCTTGTTTTAAATAATAGAGAGGCAATAAAGTAGCTCAGATTGGTGTTACTGTAGTTATATTTTCTTGTGAGCACAATTGGATTGCATATTTAATGTAAATATTAGTAGATTATAATATAGTAATTTAAAAAAAAAATCTCTATTATAAAGTACGAGTATAATTCAGTTATATGAATTAATAAAATTAAGTTAAAATTTTTTATTTAACGGTTAAATCTATCAAATATCTTGTAAGGATATGATATGTTAAAGAACATCATTACAACACGATGGTTGTATGGGGTAATTGTCGTGTTTGGACCATTGAGATGCTCAAAATGCAATTTAACAGTAATTTAAAATTGAAATAAATTATAAATTATATTATGAAATTCTCACTTTTTGTAGATGTATCATGCAGGTTATATAATAATGTGACTCTACGTCAAATAATTTTTTTGGTGATATTTATACTTAAATATGATAAATAATAAAAAATATATATTATTTAAAAAAGAGAATGTCCAATATCTCCCTGTTATTTTGACCAATGCCCATCATTTCTTACATTTTTTTAAATATTTTATTTTTTTAAAAATTTTAATTTTGTCCTTCAATAATTTAAATATTTTCGATTTTATCATTTGTATTTCAAACATAAATCAATTGAACTGAAGGGTAAAATCAGAAAAAAAATAAAAGTAAGAGGTGATAAGATATTAGAAAGAATATAAGGAGATGATGGAATATTAGTTAAAAAAATATGAGGTATTGAACATTCTCCCTATTTAAAATTATCTAAATATTTCTATATTAAATTTATTTTAATTTAGATACCTTCAAATTTTAAATAAAAAAATATTAACTAAAAAGTTTTAGGTAGAATATTAATCCCATAACATTATATCATATATAGTAAAATCTTATGGAATCAATTTGTTTATTATACTCATTTATAGATTGATTTTCATTCACACTCATTTATGAAGAATTTTTTTATTTTTTATTTTTGTATAGAGTGAAACGAGATGTTATGTGTTATATATAAGAAAACTAAATAAATATGATTTAATATATATAGTTAATTAAAGTTTATTTATATGACGTTTTATTTTGTCAAATAACTTAAAAAAATTAAATCACTATTCAATTATATCACACTTTTTGTCTGCAAAATGGCCCTACACCTTTTAATATATTCAGATAAATATGAGGGGCCCATCCGACCTATAACTGTTAAATACTTTAATTTTTTAGAGAAAAAGCGTTAGACCCCCTCAGGTTTCAATGCATTACCTATTACCCTCTAAAGTTTTAAAAATACTCTATTACATCCTTTTATTAATTGAAACAACAGAAAAATTTAAATTTTGAAGGTAAAATAGTAAAATAACATCACATTATAGTCAACCAATATTAGAAAAAAGTCCTAAACCCCTCTTAAGTTTCAATAAATTATCCATTACCTCCTTAAAGTTTCAAAAATACCTTGTTACATCCTTTCCGTTAATTGAAATGACGAAAAATTTAAATTTTTAGTTAAATTATAATTATACCCTTCAATCAATAATGAGACAACAGATGAGAAACCACATTGAAGACACGTGATCCATATCTTAGACATGAGGCCTATATAACAATAATTTTTCGTAATTTAGTGAAAAAATTAAAATAATTTGAGAAATAATTATTTTAATTTTTATTGTGAAGTAAATATATAATTATTTTCTTTTTGTATTAAATAAATATTTAAAGAAATATTATTATGTAAGTAAATAATTATTTTATATTTATGTTAAGTAACTGCTTATAAAAATAATTAATATGTAAATTTAATATATAATTATTTTTTATTTGTGTTAAATAAATATTTAAAGAAATAATTATTATGCAAGTAAACAATTATTTTATTTTTATGTTAAGAAAGTACTTATCGAAATAATTATATGTAAAATAAATAATTATTTTATATTTATATAAAGTAAGTATTTATAGAAATAATTATTATGAAAAGTAAACATATTTATTTTATTTTTATGTTAAGTAAGTACTTATAAAAATAATTATATGTAAAGTAAATAATTATTATAGAAATAATTATTATATAAAGTAAGCATATTTATTTTATTTTTATGTTAAGTAAATTTTTATAGAAATAATTATATGTAACGTAAATAATATAATTATTTTATTTTTATATAAAGTATTTATAAAAATAATTATTATGTAAAATAAATATATAATTATTTTATTTTTGTGTTAAGTAAATATTTAATGAAATAATTATTATGCAAAGTAAATAATTATTTTTAAGTTAAGTAAGTATTTACATAAATAATTATTATATAAATTAAATATATAATTATTTTATTTTTATATAAAATAAATATTTATAAAAATAAATTTAAATAAATAATGGTGGGACTAAGCACATATAAATATTAGTATATTAGTGGCCCAATCATAAATAAATATTGGTTGATTGTAGTGTGATGTTAGTTTATTATTTTATCCCTAAAATTTAAATTTTTTCTTTATATCAATTAACGGAATGATGTAGCAGGATATTTTTAAAATCTTAGAGGAGTAATGGATAATTTATTAAAACTTGAGGAGAGTTTAGGGCTTTTTTCCTGTTGTCTCATTATTGATTGAAAGGTATAATTATAATTTAACTTAAAATTTAAAATTTTTCGTCATCTCAATTAATAAAAAGATGTAACCGGATATTTTTAAAACCTTAGAGGGATAATGAATAATTTACTGAAATATGAGGGGAGTCAAGAGGCTTTTCCCTTTTTTTTTATTAATAACTCTTAAATAGTTACTTACTATTGGGGAAACAAAAAAGCCTAATAAATGAAAAAAATTTCTATTAATTAACTTATTCATTACAATAAATAAAACTAATTAATAAAATGTTATTATAACATTAATTATTATTTTTTATTTAATATTGCACATTTGACTTTTATACATTTGTTGTCCTTAAATTATAAAGAGATCTGCTCACACTAATATAACGAGAAATTTTATTATATTGTGAGAAACATTGCCTATGGTAGAAGGCACTGCATTACATTATTTCACTATACTGGACAAAAGTTTTATAATCCAATATTTGGTGAGCCATACTACATTATTTTACTGCACTGCGTGGTCGGTTAGCTGTAATACACTGCATTATTTCATTGTACTAGATAAAAAATTCTATGTTCTAGTGTTTGGCCCCAAAATTGAAGGGGTTAAACTGTACAAAATTGAAAATAATGCAGCCCGTTGTGGATAGACTTGGCCCATATCTCTTCTTAGGTCAAGTCTAGCTTGTATTTTTTTTAGAAAATAAGTTTTTAATAATAATAATTTGTAAAATCTATTACAGTTAATTGTCAATGACCATTAACTATTAACCACAGTTACCGATTGCCATTGACTACTACCATTGACTATCAATTATATTACTATGAATATTATTAGAATTTTTATTGAACACTTTATACGTGGTACTATTAACATTACCATTAGAACAACTTTTAGCTGTAAATCTAAAATTAAACTTTTGAATATCAACTATTTAACTTTAGATTTACGATAAATAGTTGTTTAAACAGTATGGTAATAGTACCGTTGTATAAAGCATTCAATAAAAGTTTTAAGGATATTTATGTAGAACACTTAATAATTTTGAACAATTAACAAATTATTTGTAGGCAATTTAAAAGTCTAGAAAATATAATTCATTAAGAATATATTTCATGAAATCCTCAAAATTATTAATAATAGTAAGAAATTTTGTAAAGTCTAGAAGTTGAAAGAAGCAAACACAATAAAGGGAACGGAAGTGTTTATAGACAATAAATCAAAATTTTTATCCTTCTTGAATTCAAAATTTAAAAATTTAAAATCAAATAAATAAAATCCTAATCCCTTAATAATTAATCCTTAAACTTAATCTTTCAATCTTATTCTATGAAATCAAATTCAAAATTTAAATTCAAAGTTCATATCTTAACAATTTCTAATCCTTTAACCTCTATAAATAAGTAGTATTACAAATTCTTCCCCACTTAAAGAAATTTCGTCCTTAAAATTTGATATACCTTATTAATCATGTATATAAGATAAAACGTTATGTAGCCTCTAACATCTCTTAGAAATAAAGTACTTAGTACTATTTTACTAATATCTAAGTATCTTGCTCAGTTATGGCAAAAACTCGACCTTGGGTCCTCAGCTTCTTTCTCTGACCATCAGCAAATTGGGTATCAACTTGTCTCTTAGGGTAATCTTTTATCCTATGACAAATTTATTTATAGTAAAAACAAGCTTATGTATTTAAGTAACATTTACTACGATGAAAATTGCCACAATGTATACAAGTAATAACATTTCTTTGAATATCAACATTATTCGTACTTTTTTGTCCACCTTTGTTACCTTTATTGTAATCTTGAGATCCTTGTTTATTCAAACTCTTACTATTAGTTCCATTATGACAATTTTACTTATTTCAATAATCTCATTTGACTTGAGATTCATTCAAATCTCATTCAGCAATCATAGCTCTATCTGCGATATAATAATACACATCTCACTTTAAAACAGATATACAAGACTTGATAGCCAAATGCAATCCTCCTAGAAAATGCCTGCACTTGCTACGCTCATCTACTACTAAGATAAGAGCAAACCTAGACAAAGAGGTTAAATGTTCCTCATACTCAGCTATAAACTTATTTCCTTGAGTTAATTTCAAGAAATCAACTTCTATTTGATCATAAATATGCTCAAGAAAATCTCTCTCTAAGAAAGCTTCAACAAACATCCTTTAAGAAATAGGCTTTCCATCTTGACTATTCCTTAGCAAGCGAGCCTTGGTCTCCTATCAATGATCTACATCACCCTGAAGTACAAAAGAGGCAAATATAACTTTTTGCTTGTCATATATCTAAAAATATCTTTTCAATTTGTTTTAACCATGTTTCAACTACTATAGAATCAATGGTTCCATGAAAAGATAGTGGTCCTAGTTTTTTGGATCGCTCCAAAGTCAACGTAGTGCTACTTTATTCTTCAGCATTCCTGTCATTCTTATGGGTAGCTCGATTTTCAAGTAATTATTATACTAGGCTACTTTGTTGCTCTACAATTGTAGCCATCATTTGTATTGTAGGGTGGCTTCTTAAGCAAGTTCATGAAGAATGGGGTTAGCAACCTTAGTAATGCCTTGAGCATCCATCATGCTTTACACAACTCCTCCGATATTAGCTCTAGTGGTTTGCAGTATTCTATCTATTTGTATCGAGTCGCAAATTTTAGAAAGAAAAGAAACTTTTTTCATGCAAAATAAGATAAAACAAACTTACATGCTTTTCTAACTATATCAAAAGAAAAAAAATATCTAAATCCCCAAAAATAAATCAAATATGAGAAAAATATACCTTATTTTATTATTTAACTTAAGTTTATGGATTAATACAATAATATTCTAATAAGCTAAATTGATGAAAATAAGTTTAAGGGGTATCTTTCAATTCTTTTAAAACTCATGGGCATATCAACGCGTAACCTAATAACTCAAGAGAGTATTTAATGTTTTCTCAAAATTAGAGTAGTATATTACAATATTCCTAAACAATAATTATACTTTAGTATAATTTTATAAGTTATAAAATAATTTCAGTATATAGTTGTATTATATTTTTAATATTTTAAATAAAAATAAAATAATTTTATTCCATTTCTTCATTTAATTTTTTACTTTTAGTAAAAATAATAATTTTTTATTTTGATTAAAATTTTTAAATAATGTATCCTATAATGTATACTAATTGTTTTTAGTTTTTCAAATAACTATAATGATATGATGCTATTAGGGTGTTCTGATGTCTAAGAGTCATCAAGTTAATGCCTAAAAATATAGGGAAGTTGCAAAAATAATATAGTCATGGTCAACGTCAGTTATTATGCCAGATGTAGCAACAATCAAGGTTGATTTTCATGACAAAATAATCCAAAAAATTAATGACAGTAGGATAAATTACTCAGTTAATGAAGTCAAATTTAGCCTGAATTTTGTTCTCCTTTCCATGTTGGACTATGTACTCTTTCGTATTGCGTGTGATGTGTAATTTTAATAGAGCACTAGAGGTTATATTATTCTACTTTAATGCAAATAATGTTCAAAGAATAAGTTTTTTTCTTTTTAAGAATAATTATCCATTATTCCAACATATTTCAATTAATGACCCTTCTAAACAATAAATATGAGAGGTACACAAGAATGCTAGAAGCTTCAATTCATCAAAAGGGATAAATATTACAGGTCAGTTTATGTGTCATTTTTTAGAATAATTTATTAATATTATTTTTTTTTTAAAATAAACTTTCGTTACTTAGTAATTAGATTTTAGTTCTCACTTTTAACTTCAATAATGGATAATCCCCATCACTTATTGTCTTTTCATTTCGAATAATACAAATGAAAATTAATGATATAAAATCATTTATAAAAAGGATGTCACGTATTATAATTAAAAACTATGTATTACCATAATTTGTATAATTGAGTTTATTTGTTGAGAAATAGGATTAATTAATTTTATTTTACAATTGTCAAATCTTTTGTGATCTATTTTATTATTAAAATGTTAATACCAACATTTTTTCTTATTATCACGTAGGCTCAACGAGGAGGAAGATCTCAATCAACACTCAAAATTTATCAACTGTATTAGAAGTGCATCGAGGTTGCTTATTTTCTCCAATATTCTGGTGTGGCAGCAAATACTTGTACAAGCAAAGCATGTTAGTGGGCATTAGTGGTGTTATCGTTGGACCTCTTCCGACACTCAAGTTAGAGCAAGATATATTGGAGAACTAATTTTCAAAGATTAATAACAATTACAATCATAATTGTTTGAGTAACATTATGAAGAAAAATAAGAGAGAAAGAGAGAAGGAGAGTAAACTCATAAAAGAATCTCATTCCTGTCTGGGGAAACCCGGGTTTATATAGGTGACGGAAAATATAAGCTTCTCTTAAAAAAAGATCTCTATAATGCAACCACTATGCCCATTATAGCCAAATTCAGACACCACTTGACCTTTCCTTCTTACGCATTTTTGTTGTCTTCTTTGTGGAAATGGACTTCTCCCTTCTAGCGTGTCTTTTTTTTTTTACTGATGGCGCTTCATTATTGGCTTTACAATTATATATTCTAGGACTTGAATTTTTAGGTTACAATCATGGCATTTTAATTATAGGTCTCAGTCTTACAATTTTCAAGATTGCCGAACTCTTCTGTAGCGCATTAGGACTCACCCTACAGCCTAAGTCGTCTTATCCTCCTAGTTTGGGAGAATCGTCCAAAAGCTTCTCATTACCGTGGTGACTATTCCAATGTTATCGTGGCAGGTGACTTTTTTAATAATATCGAAGATAATTGGTCATTCTAAGCGCACAACGGGTTACCCAAACCTTTTGAGAGGGATTATTGCTAACGTGTCACCATCAATAAATCTTACCTGGCCACTAAGGGATGGTCATCTAACAACTATATTTAGCAAAGGATAAGTTATCTTTAAAAAAAAAGTAGCTTATCAGCTACTCAATATTACTACATGCTTTATTTTTAAACTCATTATAAATTTATCCATGTAGTTTATCAAAAACTAATATTATGATAAACTAATGTTTTATAATAGAATAACTGGCATGTAATTAATTTTATATAATTTCTTACATTATTTATATATTACTACATCTATATACTATAAACTGTTAAAATTGTTGCAAAAACTTTTAATATTTGAAAATGATTAGATTTTATATTATGTAAATAATATAAAAAATTATGTAAAATTAAAGATAATAATGATTTGTCTTATTTTACAAAATAAAAAATTGACATATACACTTTAAAATTTAAGGAGACGACAAATAGAGAATTAAGGTATTGCCAAATACCCTCGTATTTGAAAAAACTGGGAGAGAGATTTCCTTCAATTTTGACATCCATCAATTATTTTTCTAGGTTTTTATTATTTTTGTCTCTAACACAAATAAAAAGTAAAATATAATTTTTTTATTATAATATTTTAATTCCTATGAAATTTATAGAATAAAATAATAATAGAAATACACCAAACTCTCTCTCTCTCTCTCTCTCTCTCTCTCTCTCTCTCTCTCTCTCTCTCTCTCTCTCTCTCTCTCTTAAAAGAATGTGTTCACTATTCATGACCAAAAGATATCTATTATTTCTTTAAAGGAAAATTAACATATACCTCCTATGAGGTTTGAGAAACTCACATTTAAATATTAAGTTTAGAAAAATTCACACATACTCCTCTAAACTGTTAATTGATCATCTAATTTTTATAAAATAATCAAAATATTCCAAATATTTTTTCTAACTCTTTAACCAAAACATAATCTTTATATTATTCCATATGCTCATATACATGTAATATGAGTTATATGTTGTTTAAATTTTACCAATTTATATAATATTGATAGGACCCGCCCTGACCCCTTTCGAGAGTCCGGGACAAATCCTGCTAAATATTTATAGTAAACACCTGTCATTCTTATAAACATTGCATAATAAAACTCATAAATAAAGAAAATGGCTTCAATCCTCCATCATTATCATACATTGAGACTCCGTGTCTTCATATCTTATCACATATAAATATATAATTATATACATACATAACATGCTCAAAGTGTTTCATGCAGTATGCGTAGAGTGGTTTCAACCTTATTTACAAAACTGCACCATGCGTGACCTGGGGAGAAATAAAAAAAATAGAGAAAGGAATGAGCTTGCGGCTCAGTGAGTGAACATAATTTTTAAAGAAAATACATTTTCATACAACCACTATACGACATCCTAAAATTGTACATAATTTATACTTCACTTATACACTGAGAATGCATATCATTGCAAACAGTTTATACAACACCCAACTAGTACCCAGGGATATCGTGCTTGGCAGGATCCCAACACCCAAGCGGAAAAAAACCATACTCAACCCGATAGCCTCGTATCATCGCCCGGGAGCTTACATTTATATACATATATTTCAATAGATCACAAGGATCTTACTACATAATATTGGGGGATGAGTACTTGTGAGATGCTTTAAACAAATACAGACAATATTCAAATAAAAAATAATCACTTTCATGCAATCATTGGACATCACATATAATTTAAATATTACGTAACATACAACGCAATCTAATTCATTAATAAACAGATCGATCATGTTATATTAAATATTTAAACATAATATAAATTTATAATACTTTAAAAATACATCTACTCACAGCTCAATCACTCAATTCCTAAAACTTTTGGAATTTTTTGGAGTCCGTATCAATGCACTGCTCCTTAAAACACATAATTCTAACACTTTTTTGTGAATAAATTATATTTACAACACTAAAAAATATATGTTAATTTAATTTATAAAAATTATTTTTAAATATTTAATTAAATAATATGAATTAATTAATAATATTAAATATTATTTTTTTAAATTTTTAATTATTAATTTATATAAATTAAATTATTAAATTAATAAAATATTAAAATATTTTTAATATGAACAATTTTTTAACGATTAATTAATAATATAATATATAATTTTTTTAAAATTTAATATTTAAATATAAATATTTTAAAATTTTAAAAGAGATATATATTAATTACCCTTTCTTTGATGGTAAGAGATTATCCGAAAAGTCCTTCATACTACGGGTGTATATGTCCGTTTCCTTTTAAATTTGAGAAAGATAACACGTCAATCTGGTACATTGATTTGACGCAGATGGATAGCTACATTATTAACAAAAAGAAAAAAGAAATATTATTCAAATTGCGACACGTGGTATCACAGATCAGAGCGGCCCCTACCTAAATTGGTTTGGTTTGGTTTGGTTTGGTTTCTAGTGATACGCGAGACGACACGAGACGTAACGTAACGTGATTGGTTTGAACTTTTGGTGACAACACAGTCACCCGTCAACCTGATAACTTATTACACGGTGATTACAAAAAGACAAAAAAACCCAAACTAAAAATCACGAATCGGTGATAAGTTTTCCAACTCATAAGAAACATATGTTGGATTTTATTTTCATCACTCGAACCATGGAATTGAGACAACTACTGCTTCAACTGCAAATGATAGGTACTTACGTGTACGTACATTATTGGATAATGATATAACATTAGTCGTTGCTGACTAAGCAAGTGGGATCCACTTTTCCCGCACTTTGGCGCGTCATTACCTTATCAGACAAAGCATACATATCAATTCATGCAAGCACGAAAGTCACATGACATAATTTTTCGTCACTTTGATTTTATATTTCTTTCTCCATTTGGATTTGATGATCATATCATAATACTCTGTGCGTATATATATATAATTAACGAAAGCGTTTGGTTACAGAGTTTGTGATATTACATGAGATTACGAGGTGGAGGTGGTTGCATGAAGGAATCATTCTCTGTTCTACGAATTTCAAGGAATTTTGTTCAACACTTTTCGTTAAAGCCTGTAAGTTTATACTACTGATTACAACCAGGGAAATGTCTGTTATTTTATTTGTTTCAGTGAGAGAAAAGTTCTGCACTCTTCTCTGCTTTTGGTCTCTGTTTTTCTTCTTTTCCTCTTCTTGAATATTTAAGTTCAATGTTAGGAAGATATAATTTGGGTTATTGCAATTTCTGGAACATTTGAAACATTGGAAGAAACTGGGTTAAAGTGAATTGTTTTAAAGCCTGGGGGAATTTCATTTGATTAGATAATTATTTGTGTTAAGTTGGCAACAGGTGAAGAAGGTGAACCATGCTTGGGAACGGAGTGGTGGGAATCCTAGCAGAGTCTGTGAATAAGTGGGAAAGAAGGGCGCCTTTGACCCCATCACACTGTGCTCGACTTCTACACAGTGGTAGGGAGAAAACTGGAGTGGCTCGTATAATTGTGCAGCCATCCACAAGGCGTATCCATCATGATGAACTGTATGAGGATGTTGGCTGTGAAATTTCAGAGGACTTGTCAGAATGTGGTCTTATTTTGGGTATCAAACAACCAAAGGTGGTATAATTCTCCATGCTTTGCTGTCAATTAAATCAGTTATGAGTTATCGGTATCTTTGATATTAATATTTTGTGTTTGATGCAGATAGAGATGATTCTTCCTGATAGAGCTTATGCATTTTTTTCACATACCCACAAAGCTCAGAAGGAAAACATGCCTTTGTTGGACAAGGTATCTCCTCAGTTCACCTCTAGCTATTTACTAATAATGTTGATTTTGCCTTTGCTCATTTTCACTGTGGTGTCTAGGTCTTAGCACAGAGGGTCTCACTGTATGACTATGAGCTTATTGTTGAGGACCATGGCAAAAGACTACTTGCATTTGGTAAATTTGCTGGTAGAGCTGGGATGATTGACTTCTTACATGGATTAGGACAGCGTACGCTCCATCTCCTTCAATTCTTTTTCTCATGTTGCTTGCTTGGAATCTGTCACATTTTTGGATTTTGATACAAATTTATTTTCTATGTTGTTTTCCTTTCTATTAATAACTGATGATGCACAATACATTTATGTTTCCCTTGGTCTTTATATGTATTATTTTTTGAATATTTATAAGGTCTTAAATAGATTCATCATATTCCAAAATCTTAAAATTTAAGTGAGAATCCCATTACTTTCCCATCTATTTAATTACAGAGCTTGAAGTGGTTAATGTCTCTACATATAATACTCAACTAGTTATTTCGAAAGTATGAGTACCCACATTGCTTGATGATGGAATGCTTTGGAAATGAGTGCTCTCTGTGAAGATGCTGCAAAATTGTTTTGCTTACATCTTCGTAATAATTTCAGGGTATTTAAGTCTTGGATATTCAACTCCTTTCCTCTCACTGGGAGCATCATATATGTATTCGTCTTTAGCCGCTGCTAAGGCTGCAGTAATTTCTGTGGGTGAAGAGATATCAACTCTGGGGTTGCCATCGGGAGTCTGTCCTCTCGTCCTTATATTTACTGGCTCTGGAAATGGTACTTTAACATTGCAATCTGCTCTTTGTTTGGTCAACTGCACTGAATGCTTGGACTGAACATGCAAAAAATGCAACCACACTGGTGTATGTTCAGTGTTTTAAAATTTGCAATCACAAATCACTTAGCAATACTATTCCATATTTTCCTGCAGTTTCTCTTGGTGCACAAGAAATATTTAAGCTTCTTCCTCACAAGTTTGTTGACCCAAGCAGACTTCCTGAACTATTTGAAAAGGTATATGTTATTTTGAATTTATCTTTCTTGTTTATAATTATTTATTAAATTCAGGGGATTAGGAATCATGAAGTTATATCATCTTTCACTTATTATTGAAACTTTAATTTAATTGATCAACCACTTAAGAGCAGAATGTGTATGACTGAAAAAGTAAGTGCAAAAGAAGAAGTTAGGTCATACTCGGTTATGGTCATCTGGAAGGCCTGGGTCATTCCCAATGTCTTCTACACAGTGCGAGTGGCGTGAATTCTTGATGTCTTGATGCACGTCCTTTATACTCAGTTTGTTACAACTTGATTAGTTACATTGTGCCACATCCTTTTGGATCTAATGTTATTGACTTTTTTCCTCATTTTTCTTGACTTCTATTGTTCCTAGGTCAGGGATCTCACTCAACATTCAGGGGCATCAAAGAGAGTCTTCCAAGTATATGGTTGTGTAGTGACTTGTGAAGACATGGTTGAACATAAAGAACCTACAAAAGGATTTGATAAAGTAAGTAAATTCCTGTCCTGGGTATTTCTAGTTGATATGCCTATCAAACTCTTATGCCCTCGTATTTTTTAATGCTGGACTGGATAGGTAATGAAAGTCCATGTAAAGGAAAACTCCTATATGAACTTTATGCACTCAATTGATTTTTCTTTTCTTTTATAATATCTTTGTGGTGCGAATCATATTGAGGATGGATTTTGACTTATAGATGCTTTAGTTTCAAGATTATGACTATAGTTGAACCTAAAAGTACTTGTAAATTTCGACGGCTATAATGTCTCCTCCCGTTGATAATCTATTTTCCTTTTCTTTTTTCTCCCTTCTATGATTGAAGTCATTCAGCTTCACTTTGTAACTGAAAGTACTGGAATCTTTGACATGATTGCAATGGAGGCAAATTTAGGAAAAAAGGTTAATCCTAAATATTCTTATGTTTAGTTTCTTCTTGTTTTTTGCAGGCAGACTATTATGCACATCCAGAACACTACAACCCCATTTTCCATAAAAAAGTAGCACCATATGCATCTGTTATTGGTATGCAATCTTCTACCTGCAACTATATGTTCTAGCAAACCTACGTTTTTCATTTTGTTATTCAAGACGTTTCAGACTATTTATTTTATGGTAATGACTATTTATTCTATTGAAGATATGGAGATTGTTCAGCATATTCTGCCTTTTTAGTTGCTGGTATGCTTCTCATCTGAAAAGAAAATCACCAATTCACTTGTCTACTTACAACCCTTGTTTTGGTGCGTGACATTTGTGATACATCACTTTGTGTCTGATATCAGATTTCCACGGCGGCTCATTATTTTATATCTTTCAAATAACTTGACATGGATTTACAATTTTCCTTCTGTCAGTTCTGATCCATCCAAATTTTTCCATGTGTGACATTTAGCACCTTTTTTCCCGTTCATTATGTCTTGAATCACATAATCTCTATCTTACTGTTATTGAGCCTTGGTTTAGCAAATTTTACTTTCTGCTGCTTTTTAAATTTATCTTTTGCTGGAATTCTTCTGTGATAAATATCACTTGTTTGATGTTACTCTGTGGCAGTCAATTGCATGTACTGGGAGAAAAGATTTCCTCGTTTGTTGAGTACTCAGCAGCTACAAGATCTAGTGAGAAATGGATGCCCACTTGTTGGAATTTCAGATATAACTTGTGATATAGGGGGATCATTGGAGTTTGTCAATCAAACCACATCAATTGACTCACCGTTCTTCAGGTTTTATGTCATAAAATTCATGCCATTTTACCAATTCCATCCCATGTTAATTATTTGTTGATTTATTTGTTATGCAAAGCTTGCCTAAACTTGGTCATGATGATGACTTATGCAGCATAATCTCTCTAATTAATCAAAAGGATGTATTCTATTTTTACAATTTGTTGACCTTAATAGTCTATATGTAAGCTCCCATTAAGTAATCATCATTGGAATTTTTAGGATATCTTTAGCTTGAAATTTGAGACAAATTATGATCATAAGGCATAGATGTTATGGGATCTTATGACACTAATATAACTACAGTAAAATGCTGTTTTAATTTGTTAATGTGATTGGGTTATTTTGTAGAATAAGAGTTTTAGAAGCTCTAGGGGAAACTATTGACAAATCAAGCAAGCATACATGTCTATATCCTTTCTTTCCCCTTTGAAATATTTGCATAGTATGACTTCTCGAATGGATATTATCAACAATTAAACCGTCACAAAGGTAAGGAGAAAACCAACTTCACCCTCTCAGTTAAAAATTTACAGAGGCTTTTACTACTGAGCTGCAACTTTATCATGTATGATGGGCTCTACCATGAGATGAAATATATATGTGATTTGGAAAGGTTTCCTTTCATTCTTTCTCTCCCCCTTAAAGAGGACAAGATAGAATTGCAGCTATTGGTTACAAGAGAAAAGTATGATATTTAACCCCTTAATGTTCCAATACCTGTTAACAATATTTACATGTCAAAATATTCTAGAAGATAGAGACACTAAGAAGGAAATTATTATAATGTTAATTTTGATATTTTCTTAAGATAAAAGATGTGGATAAGATGAACAAGTTGTCCACTTAAAAGGAATATTAGGGATGGTATAGAGAAGATTAAATTTCAATGTCTTTCTAGGGGAAAGACTTTATCAATTTTGAACCCAAAATAATTTGATCATTTTTTGTTCATTTAGCTAATTACTTGTTACTTCTGTAAAGCAAAGAATGCAGTGTCTATAGCTTTTCAAGGACACTAGAAAGAATATGATTCATCTCTGCGTGCATATTGAAATTTGAAAAAGAAATACTAATCACATTTGCAACACCATGACAGGTTTCTGACTATAGTTGTTTTTTTTGGAAATGAATTGTTTGCACCGCCTGTTACACCATTTCTTTTCTGCTGTATTTTGTATATTTAATAGTGTCCCCAACTGGTTATTCTTCAATCTAAATCTTATAAATCATCATCTTTCAGATATGATCCTGTGAATGATTCATACCATGATGATATGGAGGGCAATGGTGTGATTTGTCAAGCTGTCGATATTCTTCCAACAGAGTTTGCAAAAGAGGTATTGTACTCTTACCCATGATTTCCTTTTTGTAAACCATACTGTGGTTCTATTTCTCTGTGTGAAATGACTAAGGTAGCGTGAGGCTAGTATATATCTATTAAGTTTCTTAGTCTTACTTAATATTCCTTTTACTTGTGGGAAGGCTTCCAAACATTTTGGAGACATACTATCCGAATTTATTGGCAGTTTAACTTCTACAGTAGACATCACAAAGTTGCCCTCACACTTAAGCAGAGCTTGCATTGCCCATGGGGGAAAACTTACATCCTTATATGAATATATTCCGCGTGTGCGAAAATCTCATTCAGAGTAAGCTTCCAGTTCCATTTGGCACATCTTTGCCTTTTTCACTACCTTTTCTGTTTTTCTGTCAGTAAGTATCTCAGATCAATCACAACCAATTGCTTCCAACCCCAAGTTACTAGATTTAGTTTTACAATATTTTTTTCTAATAGAATCCTAGGGTATTTATACAAAATCAAATGTTATTTTCTTTATTAAATCACAAATTACTATTGATTGCAGTGATATATCAGATAATCTTGGAAAAGGTCACTTCAAGAAGAAGAACTACAATATATTGGTAGGTTTACCAATTTTTCTCTTTCAGTGCTAGTTCACTTCTTAACCAACATAAGTTTATAGACCGTGCAAATTAATATAATATAAGTGTTATGAGAAAAGTTGTAGTGATTGTATTATTTCCTATTAAACTTTCCTGATTAATTATAATTGACAGGTATCTCTGAGTGGTCACTTATTTGATCAATTTCTGATAAATGAAGCTTTGGATATCATTGAGGCTGCAGGTGGCTCCTTTCACTTGGTGAAGTGCCAAGTGGGTCAGAGTACTGATGCTTTGTCATTTTCTGAACTTGAAGTAAGTTGACCTATGATTCGTTTTAATTTTTTGAGAGTAAATTTACAGTCTTGTTGTCGTTAGACTTGAACAAGTCTTAGGAATCATTATGTATTTCCATAAAGATATATAAAGCAAATGAACATGGTAAAATATTCAGATTTGAGGTAAGTAAATTTTCTGAGGGAAAAAATACATTTTGGTTCATTAATGTACCACAGTAGAATTTTGAACCAAAGCCTGTTTATCATTTTTAAGATTCTCCAAAATATAATTATTCTAGGGAAAATATCCTCTGGTTAGGAATGACATCCTTGATTCCAAGGACTCCTCTTTGACTACTTCCAGAATGTTGTTTATACAAAGAATACCAATGACAGCCAATTCAGATTCACTTTCTAAACAACAAGATAGCTAATAAATTCTAATTTTGAAGAACTTTAACAAAGAAAAACATGTAGTTATCTTTATGATTTATGTCTTATGAGGTTTCATTTCATAGATTGAATATTTCATCATATTTCATCTTATTGTTGGGGCAGGTTGGAGCAGATGATAGGGCAGTTCTTGATCAAATTATTGATTCTTTAACTTCTCTGGCTAAGGCAAAGGAGAACAATGCTTTCCACAGTAAGGGAACAAACAGAATTTCCCTGAAGGTTGGTAAGGTTCAGGAGATTGGCATTCAGAAGGGATCTGACACCAAAAAAACAAGTGCTGTTCTGATTATTGGTGCAGGTCGGGTCTGTCGACCAGCTGCTGAGCTCATAGCATCATTTGGAAGCATTTCTTCTCGCCAACGGCATAAAGCATGCTTGGAAACAGATTTTGAATGCCAGAATGATTTTCAAGTTCTTGTTGCATCTCTCTACCTACAAGATGCAGAAGAGGTCTAATTGAGCAGAACCCTTTCTTTGGACCTTGAATATACTTTTTTGCTTCATTTTGTTCCGCTGAGAGCATAAACATTTTACATGTTTTCTCTTGACACACTTAAAACCAGAATCTGCATATCCACATATTTATATAGAAAAGTGTTTTCATGTACATGAACATTCATGTTATGCATAACTGCACAAAGATCCTCTGTATTGTTTTTAACACACCTGATTTAGGTCATTGAAGGCATTCCAAATGCAGAAGCAGTGCAGCTTGATGTGACAGATCATCAAAGTCTTTGCGAGTACATTTCGCAGGTAAAGTTTTTCAAGTTACATTTTAAGCATGTACTTGGTAGATGTATCCACAATCACCAGCACTAATGCATCATAGAACTAATAATCCTCAAAAATGGGTACATATTATACAATAAG
The DNA here is from genome assembly GCA_028052125.1 of Melia azedarach. Classification (NCBI taxonomy): domain Eukaryota; kingdom Viridiplantae; phylum Streptophyta; class Magnoliopsida; order Sapindales; family Meliaceae; genus Melia; species Melia azedarach. The sequence goes on from CM051403.1 coordinate 6,201,645, forward strand.
ACCAATGTAGTATTGTCGGACATCGCCTGAAAAAATATAAATCGTATTCACTAGATAATTAACATGTACTGGTACTAGTTCAGTTATCGCCGTTAATAGTGCTAAGACAGTTTCAAATCTCTATTATTTTTTTATTTGTAATTTCTTGGCCACTCTCAACATGTTGCTCCCTTTTTTGGAATGGAGCCTTGGGTGCTTCTGTTATTAATGAGTTTTGCCCTTGTGCAGGTTGAGCTTGTTATAAGTTTACTACCTGCCAGTTGCCACGTTATGGTTGCAAATGCATGCATTGAGGTATTTAATACTTTCTCAATACTTTCAGTATCATAACTAACTCAGTAGTGTCAATCAGAGGTTAACATAGTAACAAACCAAGCTTAAAAAAAGAAGGATTATAATTTAAAGGTGAACGTTGTATTATAATGTTCACCATCACAATCCAAATCCTCAACACAACCAAGGGGACTCCCTTTTCAAAAATGTTCTGCCTAAAACTGGCCCTTGTATGCCTGCTACTATTAAGATGGATCTCTAAATATTTGGAATGAGTGTAATGCATAGAACAAACTATGTACCAATGCAACAAGTTCCCTGCAACAACCATAGAAAACAAAAGTACATGTGCATGTTGTTCTGTTGAATAGAGTGCTGTGTTGATAAGCACAAGAGCTAAAATATTGGTCATAGGATATATCAGTTAATTAATGCTTTTTATTTTCTCAACCATATAACTAAGGACATGATCATGTCTCATTTTTCAGCTTAAGAAGCATCTTGTCACTGCTAGCTATGTTGATGATTCCATGTCCAAACTAGATGAGAAAGCCAAGAGTGCTGGAATCACAATTCTCGGTGAGATGGGCTTGGACCCTGGAATAGGTATATTACATCCTAATCCATGCTGATTTGTTAGAATAAATAATTCAAAACATGAACATAACTTATACTAGTACTATTGTTAAAATCTTATAGACTATTACACTGCCCTTACCTATCATCTTATGTTTCTGGGTCAAGTAGTGATTTAGAAATGTTTGAATCTCCTTCAGTGCTTGCAGTTGTATTGCTTTTGTCTTTATTTCTGCCTGTTGGCTTGGTCTAGGCTTGATTCATTGATTCATGTGACAAACTCATTAATAAATTTGGAATCGTATTGCATGTGATTCTTGTTAGAGCTTAGATATTATTTATATACAATCACCTACCAGCTTAAGCTTTTCTATCAAGTGGTCAAGTGGTAACTTAACAACTATTGCACCTGAATTTTGAATGGAGCAGATATAAAATATGTGACTTGCACCACAAAGATTTTCTATAATGTCTGGAGGCCATGGCATCCTTCCATGTTATTCCAACTTGCAGTTTCATTACTTTGTTTTATTGTGATCATTTCACATTTCATGCTTCAGATCATATGATGGCAATGAAGATGATCAACCAAGCACATGTCCGGAAGGGGAGAATTAAGTCTTTCACTTCTTACTGTGGGGGACTTCCATCACCAGCAGCTGCAAATAACCCATTAGCATATAAATTCAGGTAATATTTTGGAAATTGCAAATTACTTTTAACTTTGAATTCAAACTTACCATATAAAGTAGATCTTTCTTTTGGCTTGTCGACCATCACAGTGCCTGGAATATTATATTAAAGATCAGTAATTTCTGTGGGAAGGAGTTGTATGTGTATTTGTCAGCTTCTATGTGTTTGCATGTATATATGTATATACACTTGTGTGTGTAATTTACAAGCCAACGTGCTTTAACTAAACACATGAAAAAGAGACTTTTGGTTTGCTTTGAAGAAGTATGATGCCCCTTTTCAAGTTAAATGTTTTGACATAAGCATCAAAAACAGAGAACTCTGCGCACAATCCTGAACTTAATTATTAACATCCACTAGGCTTCCCAGACCATAGACCGCAATATGTGAGTGTCACCCTAATATGTACCTCTCTCTCTATTGAACCGATTAGTCTGGCTTTCTCATAATGTCTGATGTTGAAAGAAAGGTGGGAGTGTATTGCCATATTTTCCTTTACATTTGCAAGAGCTGTGGGCTCAATATTCACTTTCCTTTGAAGGATTTCTAGATTTTGGTCTTCTTTCGTTGGAAGCTTCTGTTTGTTCTAATTATTTGTTCATTGTCTCTTTCTTTTCAATTATTCAGTTGGAGTCCTGCAGGAGCAATCCGAGCTGGGCGAAACCCTGCCACCTATAGGTCTAATGGAGAAACTGTACATGTTGATGGTAAGCTGTCAACAATCTAAAATGCTGAATTAACTAATATGTATATCTCTTTTCTTGTTCTTTAAATTCTAACACATGATTGTCTCTGCATGCTTTCATCTATAGTTTATAAGGGCACAGCTCTCCAACTTATTTACCCGATAAATGTCGGAAGTATTTTAACTTTGCTTAAAGAGTTCTATATTGGTCTCATGTTAGTCCTATCATTTTTTTACCTCAGGAGGTTTTGTGGTTTCACTATTTCTTCATTATTTTACTTCATATGCAAACTTGCAGGGGATAGTCTTTATGATTCAGCAGTAAAATTCCAGATACCTGATCTTCCTGCTTTTGCATTGGAGTGTCTTCCTAACCGCAACTCTTTAGTTTATGGAGATATATATGGAATAGCACAAGAAGCATCATCAATCTTTCGTGGAACCCTCCGCTATGAAGGCATGGCATGAACTTGGCATTTTTTTTCTTTAAGGAAAAATATAAGAAAATGATTTAATTAACTTGAATTTCAATTTGATAATGAGATTTCAGCACTTATCCTGGAATGATTTGTATAGGTTTTGGTGAAATTATGGGAACACTTGGAAGGATTGGTCTTTTTAGCGCTGAAGCTCATCCACTTCTTACGCCAGGAACAAGGCCAACATTTAAAATGTTCCTATCTGAACTTCTAAAAATCGATAAGGGTCAAGCTCTAATAGGAGAGAAGGAGATAAGTGAAAGGATTCTCTCACTTGGACATTGCAAAGAGCAAGGAACAGCAGCAAAGGCAGCCAAAACTATAATGTGAGTGATCAGTATTGCTCTAAGCTTGTTAATCTGCCATAGGTTATGAAACTGGCCTAATCACGTCTCTTATGTTATCTCCAAGTTAAGCTCGTATGCTTTAGACAATCTTTATCTCATGGATGCAAACCAATGTAAATATTGTAGTAGCTTGAGATATTTCTATCTTGTCTATCAGGTTTTTGGAGCTACACAAACAGACTGAAATTCCTGCTTCCTGCCAGAGTCCATTTGCTGTTACCTGTCTCCTTATGGAAGAGAAGCTAGCCTATTCCAGCACTGAAGAGGTATATCTTATCATTGAATAAATAAAGGCACTTTAAGTTGGCAACGTATACTTGTTATATGTTTTCAGTGCTTCGCAACTTCTGAGCATACCTTCTGAAATGAACTTGTTGTTTTCTCTATCATACAACTCTTTCATTAACTAAATTTAGACAGACATTCTAATGGCATCTTCACTGAAGCAGTATGATTCAGCATCATCATCTACAAAGAATTATCTTAATGAAGCATGCTTGATTCTATATGTACAGGATATGGTGCTTTTACATCATGAAATAGAAGTAGAATTCCCGGATGGACAACCTACAGAGAACCATGCAGCAACTTTATTAGAATTTGGGAAGACTATGAATGGGAAAATGATTACTGCAATGGCTCTGACTGTTGGTATTCCTGCAGCCATTGGAGCTATGGTATTTGCTGCAACATCTCTAACCTTCCTCTATATCTTCTTGAATTATGATTATTATCAATCTTATATTTGTTTTCTGTTGTTCAGCTCTTACTTGTAAACAAGATTAAAACAAGAGGTATCCTGAGACCTATTGAACCTGAAGTATATATGCCTGGTAATTACAACTCCCTGAGACCCTATTCATTTTGAGCAAATAGACATGTCTGTAACTGGCAGCAGATTTATTGCCATAAACCTGAATCACTAAAATTTGGTTTCTTCTGTTGGTTTTGCAGCATTGGATATGTTGCAAGCTTATGGTATCAAGTTGGTGGAGAAGATGACCCCAATGGTTTAATATATATCCCTGATCTGTTTCCTTTTTTCATCTTTTTTTTTACCTGTACAGATGCAGGCATCAAGCCTGAGAGAATAAAACCATACATGATAATGTAATTGCAACTCTAGCTCCAGGGTTCATTCATTTGAACACAACAATTTAAGTGAATCCTTCACTACACAACTCTTACCTCAATTAATTGGTAGGTTTGCTCTTTACTTTATGGACTACTGTTCAATGTTCATCTAAGCTTTTACCCGAGTAAATAAAGAATTGTGATGGATAGTTAATAAATAATAATATAATAAAAAATAAGAATTGTCTAGCATTATAGGTAACTCTTTTTCTGCATATTCAAATCTTGTTCCTTGTTCTTCCATATTCCTTATTTATAGCATATTTAGACCACATAACAAAAGCATAAGATTGGACTATCAAAAATAGTAAAGCTTTTGAGGTTATATTATAAAGTAATAATGTAAATTTTTTAAAAATAAAATAATGATATTTTAAATAATTTAATCTTTATTAAAATTAAAAGGTGATTGATCATTTTCTTTATTTAGACATGTAAGATAGACCAAATTAAACTGATTAAAAGACAAACTAAGCCCAACACGGCTCGTTTAAGACATAACATTTCTGAGCTTAAGCCTACAATCTTTAAGATTAAATCCGCCCATAGAAAGCTAGGCCCATAAAATCTTTTATGCATGACCAAAAAAATAGTTCCAAGGCAGATAAAAAATTAAAAGATTAAGTACTAAAAAATATTATTGCCAAAAAATAGATTGTCAATTAGAAATAAAATGGGGTGTACAGTGGAACGTAAAACTGCAATAAGACTTTCCAGTGGATGTAGAGAGTATATGTATGATTGGTCCAAATAATCCCTTGAAAAAAAAAAGGGAAGCTTTAGGAGTACAATGATTAAACCCCTAAAAAAGGAAATAAAAATTTATAATTACATGGAATTGCCATAACTTCCTGGTAATCCCTAATCTTCTTCCTACCAAGTCTCAAATGGAAGAAAGAAATATATGATGAATGTATCATCATTTCAGTTCTCTTGTATCACACCGTGTACATTATGACTCCTATTTGGCCGGACGCCTTACCCAATAGCATGGTATGAATGAATAAGCAGCTGAAATTTTTCGGCATCATCAGATGCAGATGTGCTTCGGCATCAGTATCACTAGTTAACACAAATCTTGATCAAGGGTTGTCGTGTCTCTATCACTATGAAACAACCCAGGAAACCAACTGTTGTTCCACTTCTTCCCAGTTATGAACTTTGGTCACCAGGGGGTGTTGATTGACTGAATCTGTCTTGCACCAAGGATATGAATTCTCATAATCAAAAAGTAGAACCCTTATTCCAACTTCCGCACATTCAATTGCATATCTTGGGTTGTCATCAATCAGGACTTTAGCTCCTAATGACCTGCCAAAAACAATTCATCAAGACTGGAACACAATCCCACACAAACTTGGCAGATGAGGCTCAATCACCTAACAGAGCCCACAAACCTACAAGCTGGTATAGTTGCTTTCCTTTCTTTCTTTCTTTCTTTCTTTCTTTTTCTTTTTCATCATTTTTTGTTAAGGAACCTGAACAAATTTTAGTTAATGATAAGATTGATGGCAAAGATAGCGGACCACCTATCCATCTCAAACAAAAAGCTTGTATAGTCAGAATAAAACAAGATAATACCCACTTTACTACCATAACATATTGATTGTTGGAATCCCAGATTGCAACACAATGACTTTTAAAAGGCATTTATGGAATATTGATATCTAAGACTTGCATTATTTACATATAAAATACAATGGAAAGGGGATGCATAGTATACCTGCATATTTCTGACTTTGGTCTGGACTCTCCGTCTAGAGCAAAATGGTTTCCAAAGTGAATCTCCTGAAACAGTCCGGGAAAATGTTTTTCAATCCATTCAATTGTGTGGTCCTTGATAACATTCTGCCGAGACCTATTCATACATGTTAGCAGGTTCATTTAATGTTCAACTACGATCACCAAATCCATTGAAAGAAGTAAATTATGCATACATACGTCACAACTGATAGGTTACAAAATTTTGATAACTTATGAAGTGCCTTCTGAGCACCTGGAAGTGGGTTGATGCCAGTCTTGAAATATGGTGTCCTAAAGAACTCATGGACACGGATATCAGCTGTGACAACAAGAAAATAGATGATTCAAACATTGATTGTAACATCACTTGAAACATCATAAAATTATTAAAAAATCTCTTGTAAAAGAGAAAAGGCAATCAATCCACTGCTTCAGGGACAACAATGAGACAATTTTCGAATTAGCCTAACCAAGGAACTCGAACTCAAAGATGTTTTCCAACATGGTACATATTAAAGTTAAAATCTCAAAAAAGATTTAAGGTTTGTTTGGTATAAATTTTCAAGTAAACTTCTTAGAATAGACTTTTTACAAGTAGAATTTTTATAAGTAGAACTCTTAATAAAAATTTATTAATTATGTAGTTGTCACAAATAATTTTTTAGAAATTTTGTATAATTACTTTAATATACAATTTTTTATAGTTATACTATAAGAAAATAACATAAAATCTTTAACATAAAATAAAGGCACTTTAGACACCCAAAAAAAATTCTCAAAAGCACTTCTTCAGTGCCAACCACATGACACCCAAAAAAAATTGAAAATAACTTTTAATATTAAGAAAGGCCTTTTGACTAATGAAAAAACCAAATCAAACCAAACGGGCCATTAAAATATTTTTGAGAAATACCCACTTCAGACTCAACTATAACTCAAGCAAAATGTCGGCCTCTAACTAATTGAAAAAAAGAAAATATCCAGCCCCAACAAAGCAAACAAAAACTTTACAGTCAGCACATCAAAGGACAATCCATAAAGAGTCCAGCTAAAATTGCTGCTTAAAGCTAACAGAAAACAGCTTGAGTGCATATTTCATCCTGGATAAATAGACAGAATACTGGAAACATCATATTCAGTCTCAGAAGGACTAAAGCACAAAACTTTATGAACTATCATAAGCATATTTCAGAAAATGAATCAAATTATGTTACTTTACAAGAAAAGGCCCAGAAAACGCAAATCAGCTGAAACAAATGATTTATCTAGCAACATACCTTCATTGCGTGAACATTTCCATATCTGTAACAGAAATAAATGGCGCATCAAAGTAATATAAAACAGATGTTCAGAATTTCTAAAACAACAGAATTTATTGAAATGAGAAATGCAAAGAGAAAGCAAATAAAGCATGTCACAGCAATAACAATGCAGCATCCTGATCCATAGACAGGTACATTCACACGGACTTTCTGTTTTCTTTTGGTCATATGGTTTTCTGGAGGAGGGATTGAAGGTTTGTTTAATATGCCCAACCTCATGCATAAACTTGAATTTAAAGAAGTGATTTTCTCAAGCAGACAGCAGATTACTGTCAAAACTAGTCTTGATCAGGATGTGGGAGGTAACATAAGTGAATAACCATGGTAACAGACTGATGTCAGAAATTCTAGTGATTACAACCGATACTTGGGGTACATAAAGAAGAAGCAAAACTGTAGAAGTTGTAAATGCACTGGGCAAAATACACACAAAAGACGGGTTTCCAACCAAAAGGATGCAAAGAAGCTAGGATCATCAGCAACTGACTCAGCAAGTTACAGACCTAATGTCTCACTACAAAGAGCTTCTCAGTATCCATGATGAATAAATTATTCAAATAACAGAGAAAAAAAAAACCTCTCTCTTTATCTGCCTTATGTTCACAACTAGGGTTTAATATCAGCCTCTACAACTCAAAGTCAAGAGATAATAGCACATAATATATCTCACACAGGTGGCCCATTGAGATTTGAATCTCTGACCTCTCCATTAGAACCCCAAGGTCATGCCACTTGTCTCACCCCATAGGGTTCATTGTAAACATCAACTTCAACATCTTACCCAAGATTGGCCATATGTAGAAAAGAACCATTCTATTGAGATTTTCCACTAATCCAGTTTTGCTTCCCTTAAAGTGCAATGCAGATCACACAACTCTAACAGAAAACAGGCAGCAGGAAAATGATCGTCTCCAGTGAATTTCAACTGTGGTCTTGCCCATAACTGGGTCCATAAAAGCTCAGGAAATAAAGAATAATTCATGTTGCATTTGCTAGAAGCCACATAATATACTGAGCTAGTTAAAGTAGTAATCATTTTCTAGCATTTCTGATGATAATACATCCTTGCAAAGATATCATCAACTAATACCTTGAAGAACTCATATACATAGTACTCTGAAACTGAATGATTCGAAGAGTAACGATCTGCAATGAATCTATTGAGAGCCGAGACAAAGTTTCCCAGAACTGCAAACCAAGGACCAAGAAAAAAACATATATGTGCATCAGAATGCAAAACCTCAATAATTATTGAAATAAATACGAAATAAGCAGCAAAAATAACAATACAAAAACCTTAGAAAGATCAGCACTCAACCAAATTAAAAATAACATATTCATTAAACAAGTTATATAGGTTCGCAATTAATATCTCAAGCCAATATACATTAACTAAAATGAAAACAGGTCATTATACGATAAGATAATTTATGATTCTGGGTCTGTCCTCCAACGGTCTTATATCACTAAATGGAGATACTGTAAATATGTCATAAAAACTGATATGTGAAAGTTAGCTGACCCAAAAGAAAAAAAAACTATAGTCAAACGATAGTATGGTATTACATGACATAAGCTCCTACGATGAAATTTACAGCTTTTGATGAATTTTACACAGTCCATTGACCATTTCATATATAACTCCCCAAAACCTTAGCTTTAAAACATCAGCATAGTAAACACAAAGCAACCTAAACTAAACCTGTATCAACATTTGAGAGAATTAAAAACAAGCAAGAAACATAAAAGAAGAAAACAGCCTCTTTCATACACACCCTCGTCAACATCAACAGCAACAACAAACTTTTCAGGCAAAGGGTTATCAAAAAAGCCAAGTGGGTTTCCTCTTTCACTGGAGCCACGACCATTGAGCAATCTAGCATCGGTAAGATCGTCTTTAAACTCCAAATGACGAAGCCTTTGGGGAGCAAAAGCGCCAGCCTTTGGCTGATTAGAATCACAGGAACCCCGCAATACGAACCCCCCATTGATTTCACCTCTAATCCTCAGAAATGAATAATTACTACTACAACTACCATTAGTGTGAAAAGAAAAGAATTTCCGCGATGAAGATTCCGGAAACCGACTCTGTAATCCGTTGGAGAAGGAGAAAGGATCGCTGCTACGAATTGAACAAGACATGAGACTTCGATTTGTGTGGTAACAGATTTGGTCCAAAATTGAACGTAATTGATTTTGTTTCTTTAACATAACGAATAGAGTCGTGTTCGCATTCCACCCCAACTCCAAATTAACGGGAAATCATAAACCCTAAAATTAAATTAAACGAATTAAACAAAATAATAATAATTAATAGAAGAATTTTAATAAATATAAATCATAATAATTATCATAAGTGGTGGGAGAAAGTGAGATGGGATTGGGTGGTGTAAAGGAAAAAGGAGGAAAAGGTTGACCGCAGGTCGGCGCGGTTTCTTTGCTTCCTTCACCGCAGATTAAATTAGATTCTGGTTGCTTTCAATAATCTTGGTTATGGCGATTATTTCGCCATTTTTTCTCTATTAATAATCTGTATTTTGATTTTATTTATTCCTCGATTCAGTATTTGCTTTTGCATTTAGATTCTATTTTATAGGAAAATTTTCTGAAATAGCCTTAATTTTTTTAAGTTTACGTAAATAAGCTATTGTAAAAATTTTTACTAATCTAAGCAAAAAAATATTTTTCAGACTAAATTATCCTCAATAACCCACTTTAATATTTTTACTTTTCTTATTATTCTACACTTTGACAAACTCAAACTCTAATAAATCTTCTTATTTTCTCCAAACTTATATCTCTTACTAACAGCGGCGGTGGATGTTAAAGATAGCAAAGTGCTGGTCACATTAAGCAATTTACTTCATTATATAGGTATGTGTTTTATGTATGGATTAAAAACATTCAATCCTTCCTTAAATTAAGATTTATATTCAATCTTGTTTAGGTAGTAAAAAGTAATTGATTTAGTGTTGAAATTACATTAATTGGTTGTTATATGAATGCAAAGTTATGAATTAATTTAATGATGTAGAGTTGTTGATTGAATTTGGGTCAAGGATTTTTTTACCCAAAAATTATTTTTCGGGTAAGGCCAAACTTTACTTTACCTTAAAAGTGGATTTTGGGTAAGACAATCATTTTTTAGGTAAAGAAAAATTTGGCCTTACCCTAAAACCACTTTTAGGGTAAGGCAATTACTTTTCGGATAAGGCAAAATTTTGCCTTACCCGAAAAGTGGTTTTAGGGTAAGGCAATTACTTTTCGGGTAAGGCAAAATTGCCTTACCCGAAAAGTGGTTTTAGGATAAGACAATTACTTTTCGGGTAAGGCAAAATTTTTCAGGTCTTACATTTTATATTTTTGGTGTATTTTTTTTATATTATAATAATATTGAATCCTTATGTATTTTCATAGGTATGGAAGATCTAATGACATTTTCTATTCACTACGATGGTTCGTGGGAAACACTTGATGAAAGTATTCATAAATATGTTGGTGGAAAAGTGAGGCTTATTAACATAGCAAGAAATTCTAACCACCAAAATCTAGAAGACAAGATTTATACCCAGCTCCAGATAAATAGAAGAGAATTCAAAATTTGTATAAAGGCAAAATATAGAGAGTATGGTGACTCGTTTACTACACCTATTCTAGCTGATATAATTGATGACCATGATATGTTATCTCTTGTGCATTTGTTTAATGCCAATGGCTCTCAATTGGGTGGCTCGACTCCGTTATATATAACTTTGGACCGCATTGTTGGAGCGAAAGCTACAAAGCCTGAAGAACCTAGAATGACACAGCCTACTAGTTTTGAAGATATAATTCGAGAATCACATGCACATCCATTTGTCTCTTCAAATGACAGTAACCGCTTTAGCAATGTAGACCCGCCCACTTGTACACCATTTGAGTATAACATGCCAGGAGATGGCAAACAAAATTCTCAAGATCACAGTGAATTCCACACTGAAGAGGGACCTTACCTTTCAAAGCCTCGTTATTCAACACCGGTTAACTATGGTGTATGTTCACCACCACTACACAATGAAGATCTTACACATGACTATTTTGACAATCAACCGCCTATGCAAAGAGCATACTGCTGTGGCAAAGGAAATCGAATGAATTATTGTGACCAGGATACCACTACAAGAGAGGATGTTGGTGGCGGGGTACCAAGCACTACGTCAATGGCCTGTGAAGATAATGCGACGAGAGGGTCAGCTCCTACTCGTATTATTCCTCCTATCCCAACGACAATTACCATGCCTCAAGATGATGTGTCAAATTCAATGGGTAGTGATGTCCACGTGGGGTAGATTTTTAGAACAAAGAAGGAGTTACGACATAATTTGAGTATTATAGCATTGAAGAAACGCTTTCAGTTCATCATTCATCGATCAACGACTACACATTTTGAGGCAAAATGTGTTGTGGATGGATGTAAGTGGCGAATACGGGCTATAAATAATGACGGAACTAATGGGTACTTTCGTGTGACACAAATTGTGGGTGAACATACATGTCAAAGCGATCAAATGCAGGATGGCCATCGGCAAGCCAGTAGTCGGCTAATCGGTGAACATATGTTGAGCAAATTCAAGGACCCTAGCAGAATTTATACACCAAAGAATATCCGAGATGACATACATAGTGATTATGGAGTGCTTGTATCTTATAGGAAGGCATGGCTAGCAAAAGAAGAAGCGCGTCGATTGGTGAACGGAGATCCAGTTGAGTCATTTAAGGTACTCCTTCAACTTTGTCATGTATTGCAAGAAACAAACCCGGGGACAATTACACATATTGAAAAGGATGATGAGGATCATTTCTTGTACTTCTTCGTGGCCTTTGGGGCATCTGTCCGAGGGTTTCATAGAGCCATCCGTCCGATAATTGCTCTTGATGGTACTTTTTTTGAAATGGGCATATCGAGGGACTTTGTTTTTGACAACTACTGTTGACGGAAACAATCACATATATCCTGTGGCATTCAGGATTGGAGATTCTGAGAACGACGCATCTTGGGAATGGTTTTTGTCAAAACTCCGTGAAGTAATTGGCCTAACATCATATTTGGTTTTTGTTTCGAATCGAGACACTAGTATTGAGAAAGGTATAGCTACAGTCTTCCCACATGCATATCATGGCTTTTGTACTTATCATATTCATGGGAACATCAAGGCAAAATATAGAATAAGAGAGAAAAAGTCAAAGACGTTCTTCCCTGGGTATTACAGCGCTGCTAAGGCTTATACATTTATTGAGTTTAATGATCGGATAGACAAATTGAGGAGTATACATCCAGGAGCAGCAAACTACTTAGAGAATGAAGTGGGTTTTCATCGGTGGGCTAGAGCACATTTTCCAAAGCGGCGTTATGACACATTGACTACCAATATAGCCGAGAGTATGAATGCACTATTAAGGGATGCACGGACACTCCCAATTATAGCGTTGTTGGATTGGATCCGATCAGTAATGCAAGGATGGTTCTATGACAAGAGGGAAGAAGCTGCAAAATGTGAACCACAAATTCTTTCCCCGTAGGCCCAGGCCAAAGTCAACAAGCATGAAGTAGAATCCAAACGACTAATAGTGTACCCTATTTCCAGTTTTGAATTTCAAGTAAAAAGCATAGGACAAGAAAACTTGGTGGATTTACGCGCAAAGAGTTACACATGCCGACAATTTGATCTAATGCAATTACCTTGTTCACATGCACTTGTAGCAACCCGTTTTATCAGAGGATAATATAACAACCTTTGCTCCCTTTATTACACAAATGGCGCACTTGTGTTAGCTTACGCAGAGAATATATATCCTATAGGCAATCAACATGATTGGGTTGTTCTTGATGAGGTTCGGAATATAATCATTAAGCCGCTTCGTGGGAGGATACCGACTAGTTGACCAAGTAAACAACGTATTCTATCTACAGGTGAATATGTGGTTAGAAAAACATGTTCACGCTGCAAGGAAGTTGGCCACAACCGTGCAACGTGTCGAAATCCAATTCGTCTGGACTAAAATGATCATGTTATTTGTTTTTGTAGAGTCAAGATTATTATTATTAATCTTGTAATAAATGAAAATATTGATGTCATATTTTTATTATAATTTCAATGTTTAAAATAGTCAAGTGTAACTAAACGCTATCATCATGTTGTTAGTCATCGTCGTCATGGGATAGATATCTTAAAATTATTATTCTTTCACTAAAAAGTTCAAAGTGTTGATTAATTACAATAATATCTAGCACGAATTATTTATTACAATCATAATTATATTGCAATAGTATCGATTAATTACATTAGAATCAATAATTATACTTTAATAATGTAAAACTGGATGTTATGTATTTTTCAGGTACCTTAATTTTTTTTAGTACTCGAAAACATAGAGTACCCGAAAAGGTAGTCCGAGTGGTTCACCTAATTTTTGGGTAGTCTATGTTATTCGAGTACCCAAAAATATATATATATATATATATCAAAAATAAAAATTATTAATTTATTATTAATAAATTATTATTAAATATTATTATTTTCATTTTATTGTTATTATTAATTACTTATTATATTAGTAATGAGTTACCATTATTATTAGTTATTAATAAATTATTATTATTAGTATTATTATAATCAATTCTTATTAATATTTTTAATTTATTATTATTAATTGTTATTATTATTTTTATATTATTAATAGATGATTATTATATTATTAATTTATTACTTATTTATTATTATATTATTAAGCTATTATATTTATTAGTTATTTATTATTATTATACTTATTAACTCTTCTTAATTTATTCTTTTTCTTATTCTACTTCTTACTTTCTTCTTTCTTTTTTATTATTCTTCTTATTATTATTTTTAATTCTTATCTATCTTAACTATTCTTAATTTCTTATTTCTTTTTTATTATTATATTATTAACCATTATTAATTTATTTTTATTATTATATTATTATATATTAAATATTTTTCGAGTACCTTTAATTTCGGATACCTGAAAAATAGAAGATACCTGAAAATTGGGTACCCTCTCTGGTCCCAATCTTGGGAAAGGTTTCAATTTCAGGTACCCCAAAATTGATGGTTCCCGAATTGGAACCCGAGAGGGTACCTAACTTTTCGGATACCTTATATTTGTTGGGTACCCGAAATTAAAGGTACCAAAAAATTGGGTATTTTAAGTTCAAATATTATTAAACCCCCTCAAATTATTAAAATATCATTAAATCCCTCAAAAATTTAGGAAAATGCTTTAAAAAACATAAAATATTTTTGTAAATTATATAACATTTTAAGAAATAATATTTTTATACGAATAATACCCCCACTGTCTAATAATTACGCAAACTGTAATTGATTAAATTTTAGATTTTCAAATGTAATCTTCAAATTAACCTATTTTTAGTCAGAGATTCTCAACATGAGTGCTTGTTTTTCATAATGTTGATATTTAACACTATAACAATACTAATTTAATTTTATGGAAATATAAATATTAGTATAATAACACATGTTTGACATATATCGCGTTCATGATAAAAATTCAAAACTATACATACATGGACATCCTATAACAACATGCCGACGAATAGGTCCAATGCAATTTTACGCCTTAACATAACACCGTGATCCAAGCCAAAGTCAAATGAACAGCCCAATCCAAGCAACTCAATGAACTTGCATGTGAACACCCCGCAATCACCACTCCCTGGATGTTGTCTTGGCACGTCCGACGTCTTCCATTCAAATGTGAAAGGTTGTAAGTTGTTCCCTAACTCTGGCCTCGCCTTATATATCCCAACATGGCGTATAAGACGAGGTAATAATTGGCACAAATGTCTCATATGGCCTTTCATCGCGGCGTCTGAGTATGATGAAGGTGATGAATCATACACTGTGATGTGACGGTCCGAAAAATTTACAACACATACAACCCAGTGATCACCTCTACATGTGACTGGAATGTAAACAACATCAACCATCTCCCAATTTTTATGCACGCCCTCGTCATCCCTAGTCACATATTGTGCAACATCAACGCCGTCGAAACATGATCCCAACTGTTTAGTTCCACTGGCCACATCCCGCCATATCGCCTCAAGGGTGGCCTATAGAACATACAACAACAAAATTAAGACATTTTTTTATAATTACAACTGTTATATATACAATCTAATATAGACTCTTAAAGTGTTTATAAATGAAAATATTTATAGAGTGAGTTAATAAGTAATTATAAGGACTTCTTTTGCACACAAAATAAGTCGACTCAAGCCTAATTATAGGGGTTTGTTTCATATGCGTTATCGTGGTAGGGGAACCCTTCATTAGTACGCATGTGATGGGCTTGGACTTTTATTTTTTAGACTTTATTAATTTTAAATTTTGAGTTCAAAGTTAAATTTAAATTTTTGAATTTAAATTAAGTTAAATAAGTGTCCGTTTTTTATAGTTGGGAGTCGTTGATTAGTTAGTGGTGTTATAAGCCATTAAGACGTCTATTGGGAATCAAATGTCATAAGCGTCTTAATTGCCTATTGTGAAGAGGCGTTAAGATAATTGAGGTGGCTGTTTGAATGGGCACTTGTTGCCTATAAATACCAATGGATAGATGTTCTTCAAGAACATTTTTTCATTCTCCTCTCTTTGTCTCTCAAATCCTTGCTTACCAAAATCACCATCAATTGTCTTGTTCCTTTTTCTAGTCATTCTACACTTGTTATACTTGGTTTTACAACGAGTTTCGTTATTATATCTTGGGAATATATTGCTAATAAACTTTTTTGTAATAGGATATCATCCTAAAAGGGCAAAAATAGTTTTCATGATAGTGCCATTTATATGTTTTGATGCTGGTATATGCAAAAAAAAATTCCTCAGATATCCAATATAAGGAAATATAATAAATAATTAATTAAATAAATATGCAAAATTCAATTCCATAATATAGCACAAATCACCTATAAATTTACATTAACATTATTAGTGTTAGTTAACAAATATTGTTACTTTTAACCATTAAAATTATATTTATTCTTTGAAAAATTTATATATGTCATATAATTCAACAATTATATTAAAATTTTAACTCAATATAATTCTTGATGTCAACTTAGTATCATTACTCATGACAAACTAACAGCAAAGTGAAAACGAAAATTTTACGTCAACGATTTAAAATGTAAATTAAAATTTTGTAAAAAAAAAATTAAAAAGGTAAAAAAATTAATACATTGTCATTTATTTTTAAATTTTTTGACCCGTAAAGTTAAACAATGTCTCATTTTAATATAAATTTTTTATTACAATTCCAAACAACCAAAAGAACTAAAATGTAACTTTTGTATGTGTAACCAAACACTTTTTTAGGCAGGATATGCTCTAAAAATTGTTGCAAAAATAATAATTTTACTAGTAGTCAATTTTTAGGAAGCATTCAACGAATCATATAAACCAATGCCCAGAATTTCTATTAATAAAAAAATAGAATCTATTATAATGATTAAAGAAAGATTAAATATTAATATATGAAAAATATCTCAGATAAATTCAACGAATAGTTAATAATTTCTGAACCTCTTATTTATAAGATAAAAGGTCAAAATAATTAAATTATTCTTTTAACGTCATTAAAAATAATATAATTGTCATAAGGTCTTGGTCTGGTGGTAAGTGGAATCTATCATAACAAATTAACAATATTTATAATAAATTCTCTACTAAGATTTTAGAGTGTACTGTAATGGTATTAATGTAAATTCCCCGTCATTTCGTAGATTACATTACTATATGTAATTGGAAAGAAAAAGGAAGGGTTGGGTAATACTCCACACCAGGAGGTTGGCAAGTGGCAACTGCCTAGTGGGCCTTCGATCCCTCTGTGTCAAGGAAAATGGGCTTAATGATTGACTATCGTAAATGGGCTTAATGATTTACATTCTGTTTTCATTTAGTCCAAAAAGTAGGCTATCTTCCATAGTATTGACAAACAGGCCGGTCGGCCGAGCCCGTAAATAATAATGGCACAGTCACGTATGGTGCGACACAGTTTGGGCTGAGAAAAAGGTCTAGGGCTACTATTCAGTCTGTAAATAATAATTATTTATCTATTTTCATTATCTGCAGTATAGCTATTTATTATTTATGACACTGTTAACAATATTATATAATCCATAATTCATATAAACTACCTTTTAGCGGGTTGGATCTATATGATATATAAAATAACTGTATCGTAAATTAGATTAAATTTATTTATTTTATTGTATGTATTATATCGTTTTAATTCAAAAATTGGCATAAACTTATTTTTTTATAGCTTATGCAAATCTGATCCCAACCATTTAACCCTTTAAAAATAAAAGGTCTTTAAGTATTTTTAAAATTTTACTTTATTAAATTGATTAATTTAAATAATTTTAAAAATATTTATTAAATTTTTAAATAACAATTATATATTTATACGGGTTTTCCCACGTACCTTTCCTGAAGTTTGTGGAAATTTCAATTTGCGGAAACATTTGAGGAAGAGAAGAGTACAATCACTCTTAACCAACCCACCCAACACACAATTTTGATGCACAACTTCAATTAATAGTACAAATATATTTTAAACATAATTTTATAAAATAACTTTAAATTAAAATCATTTTCAAATAATAATAATAATAAAATTATTCTTAAATAATTATTAAAAAATAAATTTAAATTGTTATAAAATAAAATTATTCTTAACTTTTTATTAGCACTAATAATTTTAAATAATTGTTAAGTAAAATAACTATTTTATTTAAACAATAAATATAAATAACGACAATAGTTATTATTCTCAAATAATTATTAAAAGAAATAAATTTAAATTGTTATAAAATAAATTTTTTCTAAAATTATTATTAGCACTAATAATTTTATAATTATTAAAAAAATAAATTTAAATTGTTATAAAATAAAATTATTATTAACACTAATAATTTTAAAAAATTATTCTTAAATAATTATTAAGTATATTATTATTATTTATAAAATTTTATAATCTAAAAATAAAAATAATTATAATTTCAAGTTATTTTAATGATTATAAAATTATTTTTGTATTATAAAGTTTTTATGATAACAAAATAATTTTAATTATTGAAAAAATTTATTACATATGTATTTGTAAATGAATAATTAGTTAACAATGGAAAAAAATATCAAATAGATGTGTTGGGTGAGTTGGTTAAAAGTGATTGCATCCTCCAATGTCTTAGGTTTGATTCTCACCAGAGGTATAATTATTTTATAATTATTAAGATAGTTTGATCTATTTACTATTTCTTAATAGATATAGGGATAGTTTGTGATCCTTTTCTCAAATATTTTCGTAAATTGAGATTTTCACAAACCTCAAAAAGGGATTTCGCCCAGACACCCTTTCCAAGAAAATAAATATGAAACACTCCAAAAAATCCACTTAGAACAAGTTCATATATGATTTCTAGTAGAATCGGGAAAATTGAAACAAAATACGTAGTCACACTTTTCTTTGGAAGTACCAAAGGGAATGTTACCTAATATGTAATAAGAATAAGACCTATTCGTTTTTTTGTTGCCCTTGATTATCATTAAGTAAAAGCGAATTATCTATACAATCGAATATTGATTGAATGCCCGTGCACTCAGAGACTCTCATGAGTCTGTATACAGTCTACAAATACAAAGTTTCTTCCGGCCCCTTCCATAACTATGAATTAGATTCCCCTTCGGGCTATTCAATCTAATTCAAGACTCGGTCAGTAGACACTCCATTAGCAGCGGAAATAAATAGGTAACTCTGGATTTGATATGATAGCCCTTCCACTACTATAATCTTTTATAATCTTTCTGTGAATCCTAAATGCAAGAATTTCCAGCACTTTAAAAAACAGAAACCCCAGCCCAGCTATTTAGAATCAAGAAAGTCTCAAGAGTCTTTTTCCTACGCGTGTTTTATTTGGCGAGTTATACCAGCCAAAGAGAATAAGAGATTTCGAGTCTTTTGTTGATCAGGCGACACCCAGATTTGAACTGGGGAAAAAGGATTTGCAGTCCCCCACCTTACCGCTCGGCCATGCTGCCAAAAGGATACAAAATAGATGAAAATATTCCCCCTTTGCTTGTTTTGTTTGGGTTGGGGGGAGGTACGTGGGAAAACCCATATATTTATATAATAATAATAATTTGTTAAAAATAACTATTAATTTTTTTAAAATTTTATAAAATACAATATATTTATCTAAAATAAATAATAAATTATATAAATAATTTTATTTAAATTATAAATTGTTGTAAAATAAAATATATATAATTATTTAATATATGAAAATTCATTTTATTAAGTGCTGAGCAACAGAAAGTCAATGTACATGCATGCATGCATACATTCATACAAACATATATATATATATATATATATTCGTTACTAAATCGTTATTTAGTTGTATATTAACTTAATCTCAGGGGATTATAATGAATATTGTACTATAAATTAATTGATCACATGCCTCCCATCATCGTGATTCGTGATTCTCAAGTTAGAAATTGGTTAAAGGACACCTGGTTCTTCTTCTTGTCTATTCCTCTCTCGTCTTATTTTTATGGATTATATCACGTGCTTAATTGCATAAAAAGGAGCACTGTCTTACAATAGACGGGGAAGCAGAATATCCTCGCTCTTGAAACTTGCTTCACTCATCGGAGAATTGAGAATCCCACACAGAATTTCTGTCGAAAGTAGCTTTCCACGTGTCGCTTGCCGGTTGGTGGAGGGAACGTGCGCTTGCCGATTGTTTTATTATTTTTATTAGGAGAAGATGGTGGAATAGTCAGGTGAGGGCCCCACTTAGGTTCTAATTGCTCACCTGCAGGACGGCACGTAAAAAGTAACCGCACCTAATCCCGTTATCTCTGACGCCGTTCAACTTATTGGAGCCGATTATTTTGATGAAGATGATTGATTGACTAACTCATTTTACAAAAATATCCTTCCTTCATTGGCCTAGTGTGACTGAGTCCGTTTGTGTGACTGGGCCACGTGTATATTTTATTTCTTAAAAATCTCATATGAATATAAATAAAATCGCTCACAAAGTTTGAGCAGGTTCTCAAACTAACATTTCTATAATATTACTCTCGCAAACTTATTAAAGTCAAAATAACTCCGTATATATTCTACGCGTAATTTATTAAATAAAATGTAGAATGTCAATTTTGACACGTGACTTAGAATAAAAATTGAAATAATATTTATAAATTAAAATTAAATCCTTCAAATTTCAAAATGGAAAAACTTTTGCCTGATAAAATATATACAACATAAGTTATTAATTTAAGACAATTTACACTATTTTTTATTATTTAAAAAATAAAAATAGTTATTAAGTAGTTTTATTTTGTAAAAAGTAATTAAATATTAAAAAATATTTTGTCATAATTTTATAACGGAAAGCATATTTATAGTTCATAATTTAGCTCATATCGAACTTAAAGCATATTAATTAAAAAATAAAAAATAATATTTTTAGCTCTTAATTTTATCAAAATAATAAATTAAAATATAATTTAATTCCTTATATGTTGTTGAAAAGTGAGGGGATTAAATTATTAAATTTGAGAAATATATGTTAAATTTGTTATTTTTACAAACTTTAGGGACATAAATATGACATTAATCATTAACGCGTTATTTTATGCGCATCTATCAAAAAAAGAATGCATCGACATCGGATAAAAAACAGCGGCCCGCGCTACCGAAGGGAGGGCAAACACGGAAAGGCCGTGTAAACGTGATTATATGATGTTAGACACGACAAAAAGGAGCAAACACCGCCGTTAAGAAATAAAAAAACACGTGTTTGAAATATCAAACAAACGAGACAATAAAAATATAATAAACAAATAAAATAAAATAATATAATGACACCCTTTGGAAGCTGCAAAGAACAAGCTGAAAAAGCCCCATGTATTCCTCGTGCCCAATAAACAGATAAGCTTTCATCTTCTCTCTCTCTCTCTCTCTCTCTCTCTCTCTCTTTTTTATACAAATAATTCTACAGAAAAAGGAAAATTAAAGAAACAAAAGGCTGCAGAGGAAAGAACAGAGTATCATTGAATTCTGATAATTCCCTCTTGAGCTGAAGCAAGCAAGCATCATCTGTTACAGCAAAGTTTTAGCTTTTTATTCAATTTTTGTTTTTGAGTATTTGAGTTGGTGAAAGGGATGGCCAGCGCGTCCGAGAAATCGGCGAAGTTGCCGGAGAAATCAAGTTTCTCTCAAACGTGTGGTCTATTGAGTCAGTACTTGAAAGAGAAGGGGAGTTTGGGAGATCTTAGTCTCGGAATTGCATGCAACATTGAAGCAAATGGTATGATTTTTTTTTAATTTTTTTATTTCTTTTAAGAAATTGAGTTCTGGGTATGATTGTTTGCTGAGAAAAAGAGGGACGATAAAAAGAAAATTAGTTCCGGGATCGGCTTTTTTTTATTTTTTATTTTAATTAAAATTATTCGGAGTTTGATTAGGCGCAGTCACGTTTGAAATCCCAATTAATTATAGGTAGATCTGTAAAGTAAATCATTGTTAGCAAAAAGCATGTGATTTT
Source organism: Melia azedarach (assembly GCA_028052125.1). NCBI lineage: Eukaryota > Viridiplantae > Streptophyta > Magnoliopsida > Sapindales > Meliaceae > Melia > Melia azedarach. The sequence continues at coordinate 6,223,547 of CM051403.1, forward strand.
TATTTGTGAATTGTATTAATCTAATCTTGACGGTTTAATCTCAAGATCCAAACTAATCTCGTTTAGTAATTGACAAATTCTTGTTTAATTATTCAACAGTCATAGAACATGTTCCCTATTCTGTCGTTCTCTCCTCGAAACACTCCAGTTTAATTATATATTTTTGGTTGATTCAGAACACAGAAGACAATCCCATGTGCTTTTATAAAAATAAAAAAAAAAAATTCTTTTTTTTTGTAGTTTTTGTTTAATTTTTGATTCAGAATTCAGTTTAGATGATCACTATTCTGTTGGAAAAAAACCCGTTCCTTGATCTGCTACAATGACATTTCACATTTACCCACGTGAGTTTCATTATAAATAGTCAAAAACATTTCTTCCATTGTTATGCAAGTATTATTAGCAGTTCTAGAATCACAGAAATCATAAGGGTGAATGATGTTTCGTTTAATCTATCGAAATTTTTCAGGGGTACCTGAGATACCACCGTGGTCGACAGCTGCAACTATGAATCTGTTTCCAATAACTGATAAATTAGAAGAAGTTTCAGCTCAAAACAAACTGGCTCCTCGAAACCTGGAATCCATGAATTTGTTCCCTCAAGAAGCTGGTTTTGCTTCTAAGAAAGATACTCCAAACATCGTAGATTCATGGTGGGTTTGGGTTTAACTTGTATATCTGTTATACTCTAGATTAATTGCTATTAGAGATGAATCCCAGTTTGAGTAATTATAATTTGTTTGCCATTTATTAGTTTTAACAAGTCTGCTGCTGTCACGGAGCCCCAAACTGCACAAATGACTATCTTTTATGCCGGGCAAGTTATTGTGTTTAATGATTTTCCGGCTGATAAAGCTACAGAAATCATGCAATTAGCGAGTGAAGAAAGCTCCCAGTCCCAGAGCCATACTACCACATTTACTTGTATGCCAGCATCAGGCCCCAACTCTTTTGCTTCTGACTTGGCCAAAAGTCCTATTGAATCAGCAAGTACAATTACTCCTACCGTAGTGAAAAATCCTACTGAACCAAGCTGTTCGGTTCCTTCTAGCTCAAATATTGTTCCTAACACGGGCAACAATCTAATTCCAGAGCATGTTCAACCTTCTTTAAGACCTGTTACTTGTGGTAATCCTTTATATACATGTATTCATTTTGACTTCTATTTAGAAATGTATTATCGTAACTGAAGCATGCATATATATGTGTGTGTGTGTGTGTGTTCCTAATGAAGTTTGGTTGCCCCAAATGCAGATCTACCAATTGCGAGGAGAAATTCACTCCACAGGTTCTTGGAAAAGAGAAAAGATAGGTAGGCACACAGAAAAAAATATAGGAATTAGGGAATTATATCCTGAAAACGTTTTGCATCATGCTTTTCCATATGTCTTGCTGTGGATGTACCAAAGTATCAAATTAGCTCTTGAATCAGCTAGGTGACTTTTGTCGGAAACATTTTACTATCAGTAATACTCTTCAGTGAATTCGTGGTTTGGGTTGTCAGTATGTTTAAGGGTACATTGTATCATTATAGTAACAACTAAGAAGTAAAGCTAATATGTAAACAAATCATTTCTACTTTCTTGTGTTAGAACCTATAATAGTAGTAACATTGCGAACTGAATTGTTTTGTTCGTTACATTCTTACAGGATTATTGCGAGAGCACCATACCAACCAAGCAACTCAGTCGGAGCTCCAAACAAGCCTGCTGAAAGCAAGTCATGGCTTGGCCTGGCTGCTCAATCCCCACAGTAGCTTGTGCCGAATACCATTTTTTTCCGATGTGATTATGGCTGGCCATAATCTTTTTGGCAGAGTATAGTTTCTTTCTTTCTTTCCTTAGATTTCTATTTGGCTGCTTTTAGGTTGGGATTTGATGACCCCACCTTAGATCTAACTATCAATCTCACCATTAGTATATTATGTAACTTTATTGAAAAAATTCAGTCCATATTAATTCTCAATGAATAATTCCAAATTGTGATTCTAATTTCTTGAGTAGGTAATGAAACTTCAATATTGTTGGTGTATGTGCTCTGTTTTTCGCTTGGAGTCCCATAAGAAGGAAACAGATTTTGAAGCTTTGTAGCTTTAAATATGAATCAATGATGTAGCATTGAAAGTAATTTTTTTTTTCTATTTTGAGTTTTTTTAATGAAAATGACATTATACTTAAAGAAAAAAAAGGAGTTATTTCAAAGATAAGATAGAGTAGCAGTTCAATTAGTCAATTTTCATCATTTGGTTGCCAGCCCAACACATCCAATCAGCAATTTAATCATGATCATGTTGGTCTATTAGGTGTTCATAATTATTCATCTGGGTCCTGAACTCATGATATTTTAACGTTTAACTTAGTTTTTTTTTTTGAATTTGTATTTCCACTGCATTCATATATTTTTTACTGTTTTTAAAATATTAAAAACTTTACTCTTTTCTCATATGTTTTGTTTTGTTAATAAAAAAATCTAATTTTTTTAATGCTAATTTCTTGTGATTCTAACTTTATTAGGAATTAACCATTAACATTATTTCGGTTATGGTACAATTTAAAATTTAAAATTTGAAGAATAACTCTACGTCTCGGCCCATAGCCCTGTGGGTGATTAACAGCCGGCCCATGTCCCAGCCCAGAGCCTGTGGGCAATTAAGTCTTGAGCATTAGAATATTAGGAAGTAGAATACACTAATTCTTTATTGGAATTTTTTTTAAAATAAACACTTTTTAACTCTTAAATTTATAAATAACTACAATTCAAAATTTTATTAAAATATGACTAACTCAACTTTTTTGAACGAATATGTCCCATGACTAATTTTAACAACAACAAAAATAGCTATAATACTTTTGAGAATTTTATTATTTGAGGAGCGTAAAAATTGTTGACATCATTAGTTGGAGGAATTGAATTTAGAAAGTAGGAAATTGAGATAAGTTGCCTGTAATTTAAGATGAATGGAATATTATAGTTATGAATAAGATGATTAGAAGTTTCGAATGCTTAAACATATTATCGACATTTTTGCTTTTATTCAATCAGTATCGCTCTACTCATAATATATCATTTTTGTATTTTAAATATACTATTTTTTAAAAAATAGTTAAACAAAGAAACTTAACTTTAATTTTAAAAAATCTATCTATAAACTTGCTTATTAATAATTTATGAGAATGATATTATCTTATGATAAAGTATGTTTAATATTTAGAAAAAAAACTATGTGACGTGAGCAAATCAATATATTTGTCTGATTGATTGCGATAGAGATATTTGTGTGAACCAACTAGGATGATGTTATAATTGTGTGCACCATCGGATTTTAAAAAAAGCTAGGTCATTGAGGGTATAGGTGACACACGCAATGTGATCAAATTTGAAATTTTATATATTAAAAATTTTGATATTTTGAGACATGAATGCATTTGAATATGTTTCATCAATATGAGTTTCAACACTATCTAACGAACAAATCTAAGTATATATATATTTTTAAAATGATTTTTTGAATCATGTCTCTAATTCTCTATTTATGTTATAATGTATTTTGCAAATGATCTTTCAATATTAATTTTGTCAATTATCTAAACAAATATTTATGCAATATATGTACAAAAGAAAATGGGGCTTGCAAATGTTTTATTTGTTTTAAAAGGAAGCTACATATATATGTATGGATAATTTTACTTACCGAGTTAACAACTCACCTCCCATAATTGATATTTTATATATTAAGTTTGTGTTTACGGTGGTGAGTTAGACAGATTCTCTTTGAAAGTAATATCAGAATTTCTATTTTCTTCTACTAGCTAATTGAACAAATATTATTTCAACTCCAGAATTTTCAAATCTTAATTACGTGGATTATATTAAGAAAACCTAGTTATTGTTTGCCCTAAATTTTATTGATTGAAGTAAGTTAAAATATTTTTAAAATATAGGGAGATACACAAATATTAGACCAAATTCTGATAGAGCATTTTTCTCCTTTCAAAGCACAAATTAATATTTACTATGTATTAATTAGTAATACTATACTTTTGTTTAAGTATTAAAGTCAATCATTCCAAATATTGTGACATCCATGAGATAATAAATATTTATAATTTTTAAAATAATTTATTATACTATTTTATCTTTCAATTAATTAATGACTCATCATTTGAGGTTCTAAAATTTTAAGATATTATTTAAAAATTAAGTGTAATATATAAGTCGTGGTCGGTATTATTAGATTCTAAATTTCTCGATTAACAATAATACGATTAATTTTGAGAAATAATCGATAAAAGGAGGTCAATACTCAATACTTTATGGAGCATAACCAATTTAATGAATAATAGAGAGTTAGATGAAATAATTTTCGAACTGTTAAATTATATTTTAAGTACCGAGTAGTCATTTCTCCTTCTGCGAATAGCTGAAAGTGACACAAAAAGAGCATCTCGGAACGTTTTCAACAAGCAGTCGAGATTGGCATTTGGCAATCTCTGTTGCTCTCTCTCTCACCAATCAGTACTCATGCTTTTCTTATCACTTTCCCAGCTACCAAACAGAAAATTGATGGAAATAGAAAATACTGTTGAGTGAATATATTCCTGCAAATTACAAAGTAGACGTATGGTTTAAGTTCATGGACACATTTTCTACGCGGAAAAATCTAATCAAGAAATCGTAGAAGAAAGGGAATTGGTGAGTTCCACACATTTTTTCATGGATAGCAATGAAAGGCATCGAAGAAAATTTTCAGAGACTTTTAATAACTAATTAGCTGTCAAAAATGTCATCTTATGGATCTTCTCCATGTGAGTGATGGACCACATTATGATATTTCTCTTGCTATTTTTGTACATTAGTCCTCTCATCACCATGCATCCGTACATGTTTCATTAATTATTTTTGGTCATCAATCGATCTCTCTCTTAGTATTTTTGTACAAAGATATTAAGCTATCTATCATATAGTTGATTGGTGATTGAGAATCCATTTTCTAATTTGGCTTTTTGCATGATTGGAAAATGAATCTTATTCTAGATTTTAAGTGTAAAGTAGGAGATTTTGTGAATAGTTGCATGTTAGATCACTGTTAGGCCTAAAAGTCTAAATGATTAGGTAATGATTCGCTTTCATAAATAAAGTAATTTGATTTAAAATTATATGTGTTTAGGAGTTTAAATATGAGAACTTCGATACAGTCAAATTCATGAATCGTTTAAATGTGATAGTTTAAATAGTCTGAGACATATTTAATACTCTAAAGTCATTTTGAATTCAAGTAATAGTAAGAAATAAGAGTTAGTACTTCGTAAGTAATATTTTTCATTTCTATCCAAAACCTTTAAGAGAAAAAAAAAATTAAAAACTTCAATAATTAAATATGAGTCTAATTCGTTCACGATTATTTATTCGATTACTAAAATATTCTTTATTATTATAGTTAGTTAAGTTTGTATCATATGACCTATTTTTTATATTTAACAAATGTACATTAATGAATTAAGGTGTTTTAATTAAGGTATCTTTAACCATCTGGCCACTGGCCTAATGGTTTATAAGCGTGAGTTCGATTCCTACTCTATTAGGGGCATAAATTTTCTACCTAATGGGTATTTTTCAAATTTTTTTAAAATTTTTATTAGACTCCTCATTATATGTAAATAAATTTGTAAATAATATAAGATTGAAACACTTAAAAAAAAAAAATTAAGGTATCTCTAAAACCATTAGAACTTACTTCCAATTCTCTGGCAGGTCAAATTCTAAGAAATTAAGAAAATATCTTTAACATTAATTTAGCTATACTGACAGTATTTCCAATTGAATTTGAAGTTACCGAAAGAGACCACAATATGACAGCAAAGCTATATATATATTTGTTGCTTCCCTCACCTTCTTCATTTCGAAACAAAAAGAGCAATTTTGTTGTTATCTGACCAGAAAAAATTCATCACTCTCCCACAGCCACTTGCATAAATAAGATAGCTCTATCCATCAAAATCTGTCGTTTCTTCCTAATACACCATGCACGTGAAATCCTTTGCATGGCCTCGCAATGGCATATCCTCTGGAGCCCATTTCCATGCCTCATAATATCCCCACACTCCCTCTCTATATAAACACTCTTACTGCTTACATCAGCCAACACACAACCATCACACATATGTTGTTGAAAATGATTCTCCCTATCTTCATCATTTCTCTTCTCTTCTCCTCCTTCTCCTATGCCGCTGTGCAAGACTTCTGCGTTGGAGACCTTTCAGCTCCTGAAGGTCCATCAGGCTATTCTTGCAAGAAGCCTGCGAAGGTTACAGTTAATGATTTCGTTTTCTCTGGCCTCGGAGCTGCTGGTAACACCTCCAATCTTATCAAAGCTGCCGTCACACCAGCATTTGCTGCACAATTCCCTGGTTTAAATGGACTTGGCGTTTCCATGGCTCGTTTAGACTTGGCACCTGGAGGAGTTGTGCCAATGCACACACATCCTGGAGCTTCGGAAGTCCTCATCGTTGTCCAGGGATCCATATGTGCCGGGTTCATTTCCTCTGCTAATTCAGTTTACTTTGCATCCCTTAAAAAGGGTGACATTATGGTCTTCCCTCAAGGGTTATTGCACTTCCAAGTGAATGCAGGAGGATCTCCAGCATTAGCATTTGTCAGTTTCAGTAGCCCAAGCCCAGGACTCCAGATTCTAGACTATGCTTTGTTTGGAAACAATCTACCTTCTGAGTTGGTAGAGCAGACTACTTTCCTCGATGATGCTCAGGTTAAGAAGCTTAAGGGTGTTCTTGGAGGCAGTGGTTAAGTTCTATATATGCAGGCTCTTAATTAAGGATGTCCCATTTATCGGTGCTTAGGGTTTCTCATTGTAATTGAGCTTAGGGACGTTCTTGTAGTTAGTCAGTAATGGTTTATTGGTTCACTAATAATTCAAGAGTCTTGTTAATGTGTTTCTAGTTAGTGCTTCCTGCAGCTGAATTCTGTTGTTATTGTTCGCATTTCACTTTCAGTTTGAAAATTTGCAATGACAAATAATTGTTTGTATTATTGCCTCTTCTCCTGTCCCTTGGGTTCACAATGTTAATTGCGCAACTCCCTCTCATTATTCACTCTCATTAAGTGAAAATGATTTGGGAATTTTCCTCCAATCATCCGTTTTTAGTCCCTAAATTTACTTTTGACTATTATTTCAAATTAGATTAAAAATGACATTCATAATTAATTTTAGAAGAAAATACTCATTGACCAACTTTCCACTAATAATTTGAGAGAATTTCTTTTTCTCTTTATTATTTAATCTAATATCCAGTTTCCTTTCTATTATTTTGAAAATATCTCGATTTCTCTTTCCATTACATAACGGTGTTAAATAAAATAATATATAAGTCTCTAAACTTTAGACTATTACTTAAATAATTATAATAATTTTAAAAATATTCATACATATTTTAATTTATTAAAAAATTATAATTATATTCTTATATAATAATAATTAAATAAAATATTATTTTCAACTCCCATGTGAATATAAAATATAAAATAATAATATATAATTTTATAACACATTAATAGCTAAATATTAATTAATATATTATAATTAAAATATAACTTTATTTATTTTACGATAGATTAATAATTTAATATATTAATTAGATATTACAAAATAAATAAAATAAATTATAAAAAATACTAATCTATAAATAGAATGTGTTATAGTAAAATATTTATATTATTGTATTATAATATAATTTTAAAAATTTACAATATATTACGAGGTATTTGAAAATAAATAAAATAAATTATATATTTAATATTTTTATTTATTTATTTAGTTAACTACTATTAAATAATAGCATAATTTTTATAATAATTTAAAATTATGAGTATTTTTAAAACTACTAACCATGACTAATCAAGTTAATGGATTGTGACTCATAAGTTATTAATTTTTTTCAGACTTTTAAATAATAATAAATTCCATAACTAAAAAAAAAAAATTTAAACTAAAAACATTAGTTCTACAACTAAAAAATATTCAAACCAAACTTTTTTTATAAAAATGTAGAATATATAGTAATATAATATAACATTATCATATCAATTTATATAAATATATTTGTATATGTAATGGTAATGATATGATATTTTTTTTAATATATTATTTTTTATATCTATTAGTCAATATAAAAAATATTTGTTATATTAAATATCAAATAAAATATTATATATTATTCTTAGAATAGAAAATTATCTAAATTTTAAAAATTTTTAAATATAATAAATCTATCTAAATATCAAATAAAATTGAAAAATCAATTTTATAATTTTTAAAATAAATAAAATGTTAATGTTAAAAAGAAATTCAAAAATTAAATAAATTTATATTTAATGTGTTTTAAAATGATATATATTATTATTTTGTATGTATTTTTTGTTAGGAGTTGAAAATAATTTTTTACCTAATTACTATTATATAATAATATAATGGTATTCTTTTAATAAATTAAAATTTGTATAAATATTTTTAAAATTATTATGATTATTTAAATAATAGTCTAAAGTTTAGAGACTCATATGGTATTTTATTTAATACCGTTATGAAATGGTATTAAGACCAAGTAACAAGAACTGCCGCCGAAAGCAGAAGAAAGGAAAGCATGCATGGGAATGCTAAAAGAAAGGTCAACTGGGAAACGGAGGAGGTCTGTGAATCGGAAGTGTTAAGAGCAACTACATTGAAGAGTCTGCAGAACCATTCGCCAAATACATTAAAATGAACGATCATACTGAACAGAGATGCTCCCAGCCTCAGCATCAAGTTGCAGAGCAACACAACTTACCTGATCAATATGGAAAGGAAATAAAAAATTGCAGATAACCAACTTCCCATATTATATATAATACCTAGACAAATTATTAGTCTCCAAATATCAAAAAGAGATGAGGTAGGCATTTGCACTTATGCTGCACCAGCTAATGCGATATCACACCACTGATGGTCAAAGAATAAAAAGGAAGAGTTCCCAAAAGGAGCAATTATTTGACTCATTATTACAGGAGATCCAAGTACAATAAATATGGTCAATCCAAACTTAGTACCTTAAACAAAAGAAGTAATAAAGGTGGAGCATAGAGGAGCACATTCATCTTTTATTAAAACAACCACACAGATAACATAAAAAGAAATTTTTTTTTAAAAAAGAGGAATGTTAAATTAACTTCATTTAATATATGTAATTTGCAATATGAATGTGAACATTACCTGAAAATAACCAAGCCCAAATGCCGCCTTTGATAAAGAAATAAGGCCAATGCAGCATGGCGGAATATCATGGAAAAACAGTCATTAAAGAGATGAAGCACAAATATCGAATGTACTCTTTTTGAAAGACAAAGCAAGCTAAGAGCCCACCATGGAAGCTGAAACATATGTTAAGAGCAACCAGCTAATATCAAAGTTCAGTTATTAAAAATAAAACTAAAAAAGGTGTAGAAAATAGTTAAAAGATGCTTTTCAGATGTAATATTTCTAGCGACATTATTAAAGTTAAAAACTTGCAAGTTGTATGAGTCAGTTGAAACATGGAGTAGAGGAGCCTCCAATTGCCTATGGGAGGACAAAGGGGGAACTCTAGGACACCAAATAATTGTGCATGTCAAGCTAAAAGATAATGCCAGGATAATAGACAATCATGTGAACATGCCTAACATATGTAGCTTATTCCACTCTTTACAATAGCTCGTATAAGCCTTTAAGTTAAAAAGCATTTACCAGCACCTACGAAGGTAAGGTACCTTCAATTCATACTGCAGTCCCTACATGCTCTCAATGGTTAGGCACCTAAAACTCCTCTGCTGCTCACAGATACATCCTCTAGTTTAAATGCATGGTACAATGCAATTTTAGGTCATTTCATATTTAGGATACATAGAAGTTTAAGAATAACTCATGGGATTAATTGAGCATACATATGGTAGAGTGTACTATAGCAATGATAGCTAATTCTGTGTCTTGTAAGCAAGGAAGCTAGGGCTGTCATGTTAAATAAGCTAGCAACTTCAAAACAATTGTCTTATCATAAAACAAATTAAGGCATTTAATATGCAAACGTAAGCAAGTTTTTCTTTTAAAGAAATCTTTGCAGAATTTTAAGACCTTGTTTGTTTCATCATGCATTGATATTGTAAAGGCTATCTTTCAAATGATTACTTCAGCAAATCTGGATTTACATACAAAATCAAGAAGTTATCATATATTTAAATTAATGATGCAATTAATTTTCACAACCTAACCACGTGGACTGGACTCCATTCTTAATATTCCCATTGACTTGTCAACAAACAACTGTATATAAGGTGAATTACTTCTATTTTTGCACTTTTAATTCCTTGACAGAACACAAATTACCTATTTGCTAGAATTAGCTAACACAACAAGACAATGCAAATATCTGTAATATGCTAGAAAAATAACTTTTAACAGATTTCAATTTCTCTTTACATGTTGAACTTCATTTCATTTTCTAAACTATATACACAACCAGAAACAACCGAAATACCCAAATTTCAACAAACTGAATAAGAAAAACCAAGAATTAACTTCAAAGTATTTACATATTTCAGTTTTTTCACCTCATAAATCGAGTCATCTTCCTCATCAAACTCTCTATCATCATTATCATCATTGTAATTGTAATTGGACCCCCAGCTCCTCTGCTGCCTAGAGAAATCACCATCGTAGGTGTAGAACTCATCTTTGGGATTGAATCTGTACCATCTAGTAGTTGCGAGCCTGGTGTTAAGAGTTCCAATTAGAGTTACAATTAAATCTGAACAATAACCGAAGTGAATAGGGGTTTGAAGAAGAAAAAGGACGGCTCCTAATGTACATTTAACTTGTTTTGTTTGTTTGACCTCACCTGGAGAACGACTCCTTTTTTTGACCAATTTCCATAGAACAGCTCTAGTCTTTGAATAATTTTCGGAAAACGGCTCCAATTCTCGACTAGTTTGTGCAGAATTTGACTACTACTTAAAGCTCTTATCACCAAATTATCCCACTAGTTCAAAATTTTGGATTGTAGTGCTCATCTAAAAAAATCTTATCACACATATACGTATTAAATTTAGGGAACCTCTTAGAATAATCTTATCTAAATACTGTGTCTTAGCTTTCAGATGTGAAATTTGCAATTAGTGAATTACCTTACAAGATTTCCCACTTTTACACCTTCAACCCGCTCCAGTGGGTATTAATCCTCCTTGGTAACAATAATCCATCCTTGATTACCAATAATCCAATAAAATCTTGTCAAATGTATGTTTATTGCTTGATTACCAATAATCCAGGCAGGAACAAGAACCATTTTCAAAATGGTGATAATGTTTTCGATCTCGAATAGATATTTTTCGATTGAAAACTTTTGAAATAAGCTTCATTGCTGAATGGCAATCATTACAGATCCGAATGTTTTTCACAATCCTAATTACTGATCCAGGCTTAGTGCTGATAAAACCAAAAGCCAAGGCCAGTTTCTCGCTGTGGTATCCAATTACAGTTTCCTTTTCCTCTTCTTCAATGTGAAACATAACTGCACTTGTCTCTGCGTTATAGCCATAATTCTTTATTTTTCTAACAATTTCTTCCCACACCAGGTAGATCTCCTCTGTCTTCTCATGGGATCTATCTCCTGCCAAGAATTCATGAACAGCACCATTCACTTCAATCAAGCTATACCCAGGGACCCGTTTTATTTTTCTTTTTTGCATACTTTTCCTGACTCGTTCAGCTTCTTCTCCTTTCATTGTTTCAGCATAAATGTTTGACAGTAGAATGTAACTACCATCATGGTTTTTATCAGATTCTATCAGCATACTCCCAATTCTTTGACCCATCTCAGCATTTTTGTGAATCCTGCAAGCACCAAGGAGGGTACCCCAGATGACATTATCTGGTTTCATTGGCATCGAAGCAATGAAATTTTCTGCCTCCTCCAACAAACCAGCACGGCCAAGAAGATCAACCATGCAGGCATAGTGATCCAACTCTGGTCTAATTCCATGAACATTCATCATCGAATGAAAATAATAAAAACCTTTGTCAACCCACCCCAAGTGACTGCACGCACTCAAGACTGCCGTGTACGAGATACTATCAGGAAAGATTCCCTCACCTTTCATTTGCTCAAAAAGATGAAAAGCTTCTATACTGCTTCCATTCATAGCCAACCCAGAGATAGCACTGGTATAAGCTGAAACATCTTTCTCCACATATGAATGGAACACCTGCATTGCTAAATCAATGCTACCGCATTTTGCATACATGTCAATTAGAGCTGCGCAAAGTATTGAATCTATCTTTTTACGTTTCTTCTGAATATAAGAGTAAACCCAGTTTCCATGATCCAAAGCTCCTAACTGTGAGCATGCAGAAAGGACACTCACCATAATCGCAGAGTTTGGTTCCAAATCCAAGAACAGCATCTCTCTAAACAAAGTCAAAGCTTCCTTTGGTCGCCCATTCTGAGCGTATCCAGAAATCATCACAACCCAGGAAACCAAACTCCTACATGGCATCTCCTTAAAAACTCTGCAAGCATCATCAAGAAAACCAAACTTAACCAATCCTCCAAGCACACTATTCCAAGAAACGTCATTTCTATTAGGCATTTTGTCAAACAGCTCTAGCCCCTTCAAGATGTCACCATTTCTTATGTACCCATTGATCATCGAATTCCATGACACAACATCAAGAACGTTACTCTCATCAAATACCAGTCTAGCATCTATCACTTTGCCACAAACAGAATAAAACTGTATTAGAGAATTTCTCACAAACAGATCAAAAGCAAAAGAATTTTTTACTACCATCCCATGTAACTGCCTTCCCAAATAAAAATCACCACAACTAGCACAACCTTGAAACAGAAAAGTAAACGTAAAGTTATTAGGAACAACATTTAACTCAATCATTCTATGCAACAGGAGCAACGAGGTCGAGAGAGAGTCGGGGAGGCACACGCGTGCGAGTCCACGAATGACGGTGTTGAAGAAGAAGATTTCAGGAGGCGTGGAAGACTGAAAGAGGAGAAGAAGCGCGTAATTAATGTCGCCAGAGGCGTTGAGGGCTGAGAAAGAGATTGTGGGTCTTAAAGAGGGAGGCGGGTGTTTTATGCCTCGTATTAAGAGTTGAGTATGTGTTTGTTTGAATTGATTAATGGTTTTACATTTGTAAAGAAGCGATGTGAAGGGAATATTGGGTGGTGGCATACTGAAAGAATCAAATGTACAGGAAACTACTTGTCTAAATTGATTTCTGTGTTCAATACAATGAAATTTGCAGCTGGTAGGTTTTCCAAATCAGCAGGTGAGTTGTAGATTGGAAGATTGATATGACTTGGGAGAATATTGAGGATCCTTTACAAGTAGCTTCACAGGTTTGGAGCTGAGGTGGGGGAGTCTGTAACAATTAACTGGAGAAATAGCGGGAACGAGATGCACTCTTAAACCTCGGGAAATCTTCAAAATAGCCGTAATGAATTTAATCGACTTTAGTCGAGCGTAAACAGTCAGCCGAAAAAAATAATTAAAAAATAATTAAAAATGTCCTATTTTATAATAAAATTTTAAAAATATCTTCCTTAAAAAAATTCATACAAAAATACTCTATTTTAAGTCTTTAGAACAAAAATATCCCTAATACTCAAAATTATCAGACTTAATTTTAAGTCATTATAACACTTTCAAGTTTTGTAATAACTCGAAATTAGCATTTTCAAGTTTTTATAGTAATTCAAAGCTAGCACTTTTTCAAGTACGTAATGCAAAAGTAACATTTTCGATTTATTGTAACAATACAAAAGTAATACTTTTGAGTTACTAGCACTTTCGCGTATACAACCCAAAAGTAATACACTTTGGAATTATTATGACAACTCAAAATTAGTATTTTTTAACACGTAATGTGAAAGTAATATTTTCTAGTTACTTTAACAACATAAAAATAGCACTTTCAAGTACTATAACAATTTGAAACTAATTGTAATAACTTGAAAATATTTTGTAAATTTTGGGTATGAGGGTATTTGAGTCCAAATTTGTTTAAAAAAGGTACTTTTGAATGATTTTTTTTAAAAAGAACATTTTTGAATTTTTATTATAAAATATGAGAATTTTTTGTTATTTTTCAAAAAAAAATTATCTCAATTATATTTTTTAGATAAAATTATCCTCACCAGTTACATGCCTTTTATAAAAAAAAATAACCTTAATTTCTTTAAAGTTTATGTAAACAGTCTTTTATAAAAAAAAATTTACTAGCCTAATCTAAAATATATTTTTCTGAAAAGGGAGAATAACAATGGAATATATGTTTTTTAAAATAAATGTTAAGTAGGTACCCAAAGGCGAAAATATTTACTAGTGACATTTCTTCCATTAAAAGTTTTTGTATTTGTTATGGTTTAACTACCTTTGACTATTGTAATAACATAATTACGTTGCTACTTATATTAAAAAGTAAATTCACATAAATATCCCTAAATCTCATCTTTTTAACAAGTAAATTATGATATATATATATATATATATATATATATATATATATATATATATATAAGAAATCCCAAATCCTTTATTATTCAAAATTCCTCATTAATGCCCTCATGTAAACTATTAATAAATCAAATTATCAATTAATTTTTAATCCATCAACCAAATTATCAATTAATTTTTAATCCATCAACCAAATTATCAATCAATTTTAATCCATCTATCAAATTATCAATCAATTTTAATCCTTCAACCAAATTACCAAGTTTAGGATTTTTTTATTGTATTATTATTTTTATTAAATATAATTTATTTTTTATATTTATTTTTAAATCAAAATCACCATTTTATCCTTAAATATAAAAAAAATATTATTTTTTTTAATTTTAAATCAAAATGACTATTATACATTTTTTTTTATCATAACAAAGATGAAAGATTCTAACGGAAGGTATGTTATTGACAAATATTTTTTATTTTAATATCTACTTAACATTTATTTTTTAAAATGGATACCCCACTGTCATTCTCCCTTGAAAAAATTGCCCTTAATAGCCCACTTCAATTTTTTTTATAAAAGTCAATTTTTTACTTCTCTTATTACTCTATAATTTGACAAACTCAAACTCTCATAAACTCAAATTTTTCTTTTCCCAAACTCACACCTCTCGCTAACAACAGCGGTGGACCGTAGAGATGGCAACAGTGCAATTTTGGTGATAAAGTCTTGGTCACTGACATTAAGTGATTTATTTCACCATATAGGTATGTGTTTTATGTGTGAATTAAAAACATCCAATCCTTCCTCAAATTAAAATTTATATTATAATTCAATCTTGTTTAGATAGTAAAAAGTATCTGATTTAGTGTTTAGATTATATTAACTAATTGTTATATGAATGTAAAGATATTGATTAATTTAAAGATATAAATGTATTACACGATTTTGGGTCATGAATTTTTTACCTAAAAACTACTTTTTAGGTAAGGTCAAAATTTACTTTACTTAAAAAATCTCTTTTTAAATAAGGAAAAATTTTAGCTTTACCTGAAAAGTAATTTTTGATAAGACAAACAATTTTCAGATAAGGCCAAATTTCGCTTTACCTAAGAACCACTTTTTAGGTAAGGCCAAATGTTAGGATAAGATATTATTGAAAAAGTGATTTTTGGGTAAGGTAAAATTTGGCCTTACCTAAAAAGTATTTACCTTGTCCAAAACATGGTCTTCGGAAAAATATTGGGTGAGTGAACATTTTATATTTTTGGTGTGTTTTTTTTTTATATTATAACAATATTGATCCTTATATATTTTACACAAGTATGGAAGATTTAGTAATTTTTCTATTCATTACGACAGTTCGTGATAAATACTTGATGAAGGTATTTAGAAATACGTTGGTACAAAAGTTCGGCTTATTACCATGGCGAGAAATTCTAACTACCAATATTTAGCAAACGTGATATACATCCAACTTTAGATAAATTGAAGAAAATTCAAAACTATTATTATTAATCAATTATTATGATTACTATTATTTATTATTACTACTTAATTATTATTATTTATTATTAAATAATTAATAATATAATTATTGATTTATTATTATATGGGATCTAAGAAGTATCTATTTCTAGGTACCCGAAAATGGGGTATCCTTCTCGAGTATGATATTCAGGAATTCATACTTTTCAAGTACCCTATATTTTTCGGGTATATGAAAATTAAAGGTACTCGAAATTGGGAACAATATGAAAATATCACTAGGCCCTATGATAAATTACAATATCAAAAACAACAAACACTCTTCATAAAATTACACAGCACTCTTGGTATATTACATAAATCCCTTTATAAAATATCAAACACCCTTATAAATTACACAACACCCCAAAAAAACAATCTTACAAAAATAACAAATACCCCACAACTCAATAATCACACAACCCGCTACTGGTTAAATTTTTAGGTTTACGAACATTTCAGGTGCTATAATATCATAGACTCGATATGTCAGGACCCGACCTGACCTCTCATAGAGTCCAAGACAATTCCTGTATAAACATGCACTTTTCTTAAACATTTTCATAGTTCACACGTAACTCAATTCTATAATAATATATTCATGGCCTCAGGCCTTCACAACCCACACTCAGTGAGGCGTCATGCCTCATCAATATATATATAAAATAATATTTACATGCACATACGTTTCTACATGACGTGACCAAAATATTTTTATGTAATTGCGTAGAGTGATCTCAACCTCAAAAATAAAACTTTATTTTGCACGACACTCTGTGTACCTGGAGTAGATAGGGAAAATAGGGAGAGGGGTGAGCTCCCAGCTCAGTGAGTGGATATACATTTTATGAAAATATGTTTTACCTATTTCATAAATAATTCCTTAAAACTTTTATAATCAAATCATAACCGTATAATAAGCATAAATTTATCTCACAAGAATAAACGTTAATCATTATTAATCATTCATACTGTCAACCATATATTTGAGAAAAACCATATCATCATACAACTCATAGCAAATCAATCATCTTTGCACCCAACTAGTATCCAGGGGAAAATCATGCTGGGCGGAAAACATCATCGCTCAAGCGAGGGAAATACCATACTCAACCCGACGGCCTCGTATTCTCGTCTGGGGAACCAATATCATATCATACACATGCTCAACCTGACGGCCTCGTATCCTCGTTCAGGGAGCTCATATCATATCATGTGTGTAAATTTTCATGGGTCCCAAGGACTTATTATCATATCTGGGGGATGGGTACTTCGTAGGGTGCTTCAAACAATCACAAATCATAATTTCACATTTAATACTTTTTTTTTCATAAATATCCAATTCTCACATATAATAACACTTTCACGTTCCACTTCACAATTCAACACATTCATAAACAATTCAACCAAAAAATAAATAATAATCAATTTCACGTAATCCAATAATAACACATCACAAATCAAATATCACGTCAAACCAATCCAATTTCACACGTCAAAATACGATTTATTTATAATCTAATTTATTTCCTATATAACATAATTAAATTCTTCCACAAATAAATTTCACAATAATATAATTTAATTCAATCATAATAAAATTAATATTTAATTTTATAAAAATATATAATAATTTAAAAATAATATCCACTCACAGTCAGAAATTTAATTTTTAAAGGTTTCAGGATCCCCTGAATTTCCTACAGCCGCTCTACTTCCTAAAACACAATAATTAACTGATTATCATCAAGATTTATTCAAAATCTAATAATTATTACTAAAATTAATTATATAAATGAATATACTATTCATGCAAACTATTTTTCTAACTAAATAAAATTCTAAAACTCAAATATATATTAATTCTAAAATTAAACTAACACAAACCATAAATCTAACCGTTTAAATTCTTTTTCTTTTTCTTTCTCCTTCTTCTTTCCCGTTTCCTCTTCTTCCTCTTCTTCTTCTTCTTCTTCTTTTCTCTTCCCTTCTCTTTCTTCTTCTCTCTCTTCCTTAAAACGTAACCTTCCCCCACCTTTATTTTTTTTAATATAACAAAACTTTATACTATTATAATATTAATCATTATTATATTATAATATTATTTAATTATAAACCTAACTAAATGATTAATTCTTATTATTATTATATTAATATTTAATTATTAAAAATTTTGTAAATGACACCTAGCATGCTAGGTGTCACAATCTTCCCTCCTTATAAGAATTTTGTCCTTGAAATTCATGTACCTGACTCAAACAAATGGGGGTATCTAACTCGCATTTGATCCTCACGCTCCTATGTAACCTCTTCTACATTATGATTTCTCTATAAAACCTTGACTAATGGGATTGTCTTGTTATGTAATTGTTGTTCCCTCGAGTCCAATAGCTAAACAGCCTCCTCTTCATAAGTTAAATTCTCCTCGAACTGTGCTGGCTGCGAATTTAAAATATGGGAAGGATCAGGAATATACTTCCTAAGTATTGAGACATGAAAAACATTGTGAATGCGTGATAATTCTGGTGGTAAAGCCAAACGGTAAGCCACCTCACCAATCCTTTCAATAATCTCATATGGACCCATATATCGAGGGCTTAGTTTTCCACGCTTTCCAAATCGAAGAATACCCTTCCAAGAAGAAACTCGTAAGAAAACATAATCACCTACAACAAACTCCAATTTTCTTTTACGTTTATCTGCATAGCTTTTCTGTCTATCTTAAACCATTTTCAATATGTCGATGATAATTGAAATCTTCTCATTAGTATCTTGTACAATTTCTGGACCCAATAATTTTCTCTCACCAACTTCATCCCAACAAATCGGTGTTTTGCATTTTCTTCTATATAAGGCTTCATACGGTGCCATCTGGATACTAGTATGATAATTGTTATTATAAGCAAATTCCATCAACGACAAATATACATCCCAGTTACCTTTAAACTGTATCACACATGCTCGAAGCATGTCTTCTAAAGTCTGAATTGTTCTCTCTGACTGTCCATTTGTTTGAGGGTGAAAAGCTGTGCTGAAGTTCAGTTTGGTCCTCATTGCATACTATAGACTAGGCCAAAATCTAGAAGTGAATCTAGGATCCCTGTAAAAAACAATAGATACTGGTGCACCATGTAATCTCACTATCTCATTCACATATAAACTGGCCATTTTATCCATCGAATAAGTACTCTTAAAGGGTAGAAAATGAGCAGATTTGGTAAGTTTATCAACAATAACCCAAACACTATCATGACCACGTTGTGTACGTAGAAGTCCCATAACAAAATCCATCGTAATATGTTCCCATTTTCACTCAAGAATCAGAAGTAGCTGTGATAACCCTGCAAGTCTCTGATGTTCTGCTTTAATCTGCTGACAAATTAAACAACAAGATACAAACTCTGTAATCTCTCTCTTCATACCTTGCCACCAATAATGCTCTCTTAGATTACGATACATTTTTGTGCTTCTAGGATGCATTGCGTAAGCTGAACTGTGTGCTTCCTCTAAAATCTGTTTCTTCAATTCTGAATCATTCGGTACACAAAGTTTGTTACCCATGACTAACAACCCATAATCTTTTAATGAAAAATCAATTCGCAAACCATCATTCACTTCCTTTTTCAACTTAGCTATACTTGGGTCTTAATCTTGCATCTCTTGAATCTGATCAATTAATACTGGTCTGACATAAAAATGAGCTAAAAATGCTTCATTGTCCTCTACTGCTAAATCAACTCTAAGTGATCTTAAATCAGCTAATGATGGAAAATACGTCACTCTCATATGTGCAAGAGAGCTAGAAGATTTCCTACTAAGTGCATCTGCCACAACATTCGCCTTGCCTGATTGGTAATCAATGGTGCAATCATAATCTTTAATCAATTCAATCCATCTCCACTGTCGATGATTCAATTCTTTTTTAGTAAATAGATATTTCAAGCTTTTATGATCCGTATAAATCTCACAAGTAGCACCATACAAATAATGTCTCCAGATCTTCAATGCAAACACTATAGCAGCAAGCTCTAAGTCGTGTGTTGGATAATTCAACTCATGTTTCTTCAATTGTCGAGAAGCATAAGCTATCACCTTTCCATGTTGCATTAATACACAACCCAATCCCTGTCTAGATGCATCACTATAAACCATAAATCCCTCTGTACCAGATGGAAGTGTAAGAACAGGAGCAGAAGTCAATCTTTTTTTAAGTTCTTGAAAACTCTGTTCACAATCATCAGTCCACTCAAATTTCACATTCTTCCTGGTCAACTTGGTCAATGGTCCAGCAATTTTAGAAAAACCCTCAACAAATCTTCGATAATAACCAGCTAACCCCAGAAAACTCCTAACTTCAGTTACACTGGTAGGTCTTTTCCAATTAACCACTACTTCTATTTTCTGAGGATCCACATAAATACCATCAGTAGAAATCACATGGCCCAAAAATGCAACTTTATCCAACCAAAACTGACATTTACTAAACTTTGCGTAAAGCTGTTTATTCTTTAGTGTCTGTAAAACAACTCTCAAATACTCTGCATGTTCTTCTCTGCTTGGTGAATATACCAGGGTATCATCAATGAACACAATGACAAACCGGTCTAAGTAAAGATGAAACACTGGATTTATGATATCCATAAATGCTGTTGAAGCATTAGTTAACCCAAATGGCATCACTAAAAACTTATAATGCCTGTAACGAGTTTTGAAGGCTGTCTTAGGCACATCTGTATCTTGAATCTTCAACTGATGATAACCTAAATGCAAATCTATTTTGGAGAAGACTCTAGCACCTTGTAACTGATCAAATAAGTCATCAATGCGAGGAAGCGGATATTTGTTGCGTATGGTGACTTTATTCAACTGTCGATAGTCTATACACAATCTCAAAGGTCCATCTTTCTTTTCACAAATAACACTGGTGCCCCCCATGGAGATACACTCGGTCTGACAAAATCCTTATCTAACAACTCTTGTAATTGAACCTTTAACTCTTTCAGTTTTGATGGAGCCATTCTGTACGGTGCAATGGAAATAGGAGCTGTCCCCGAAATCAAATCAATAGTAAACTCAACTTCTCTATCTGGAGGTAACCCAATAAGATCATCTGGAAACATATATGGAAATTCATTCACAACCGGAATATCTTCTAACTTTGTTTGAGTAATTTGAGCATCAATCACATAAGCCAGATAAGCAGGATAACCCTTCCTTAACCATTTCCTAGCAATAACTGCTGATATCACACATGACGGAAGGATTTGTCGTTCCCCATAGAAAACAATTTCTGGTTCATCCGGTCTTCTAAATGTCACTTCTTTACGAAAACAATCAACTGTAGCATGATAATTTGCAAGCCAGTCCATCCCCAATATAGCATCAAAATAAAAAATATCTAAAGGGATTAAATCAACCTTTATATCGCAACTACCAACTCTGATAATACACTCTTGATATACATTCTCAGCCAATAATGAGTCCCCAAGTGGTGTAGCTACAACTAGGCCATAATCTAATGGTCTTAATTCCCTATCTACATGCATGGCAAAAGTGCGTGATATAAAAGAATGCGTAAAACCTGGATCTATCAAAATGTGGGCCTCCTGACCAAAAATGGTTAACATACCTGTAACAACTTCCGGTGTAGCCTATGCCTCATGCTCATTGTATATATATATAAAAGAATGGCCCATAAAGGACTCTTTTTCGGGAACCATGAGGCCCCAAAAGTAGGTCATTTGCCGAGTATTTTTGGGTCTTTATGGTTCAAAATTGGTCTAATTTTCAAGAAATTCTATTTCGAAATCTAGCTTTTTTCATTTTTGGCCAAAAATCAACTCAATGTCTCACCAAATCTTCATTTTTTGGCAAAAGTTTTTTATATTTTAACCAAATACATTTATATTGTTAATACTCAACAAAAATCATACTAAAAAAAAACTCTTTAATGTATTTTGTGTTGAAAAATGCAAACAAAGCTATATAAAACTTATCAATTGAAAATATCTTCCGTTCAATATCGTCAAGCTAGAATCAACTCTTTCTTGCATAATTTACCACGCCATCATTGTCTCTACCGCTGACGTTGTAGCCATTAAAAAAGGGGTAAAGTTTTGAGAGGTAAAGGTGAAGGTTTGGTTTAGTAAAAAAGAATAAAGTAAAAATGAAGTTTTTGTAGAAAAAAAATTTCACATACCTCCCTTGAGGTTTGCTAAAATCACACCTACATA
Source organism: Melia azedarach (assembly GCA_028052125.1). Classification (NCBI taxonomy): domain Eukaryota; kingdom Viridiplantae; phylum Streptophyta; class Magnoliopsida; order Sapindales; family Meliaceae; genus Melia; species Melia azedarach. The sequence goes on from CM051403.1 coordinate 6,245,852, forward strand.
GAAAAAATCAATTAATTCACAGAAACCTTTCCTCTGACTTCACAGAAAATAATTTTCCATCCATTTTTCTACTTTTAAGTGAAAATTTTATTTTGCCCCATTCTCACTAAAAAAAAGTTTCACATGATTATATTACTATAAGTTTTTTTAAGGTTACACACTTTCCAAGCTTGCACTGTCAAATTATAGTAGAATATTTTTGTAAAAATATGTCAAATATATTATATGTTCTAATTAAAAAAAAAAAGCAACCATATTTTTTCTTATACATTTTTTAACTTTTATTTTTTGTTCCAATTAATATAATTTAGAATTAAAAGTAAAAGTCTAATACAAATGCATAATTTAAAACTAAAAATAAGACTTCAAAATAAATATAAATTTAAAAAAAAAATCAAAACCCTAAATTCTACATTTGACAGCAAAAGCCACTAACCACCCAAAATTCTCATCTTCTTCTCAAGTCTTTTTTGTCCGTAACAAATTCAAATACAACTAAATCAAACAAGAAATTCTCAATCCAGCATACCAACAGCCATCAACCACTTTAAATTCTCACCTTTTTCTTCTTATGCAACACGTACATCCTAAGAAGCTTATCATCCACTGCCATCATCTAACCACCACTCAAAAGCTATAGAGATGACGTCACTCACCTTCTCCTCTAGATTTTAGTAGCAGTTTTATAGAAAGGTTTCATAAAGCTCTCAAATTTCATATAAATTTGAGTATTTATTTGGATTTAAAAATATCTATACTGGCTAGCATTAAAAGACAATTGATATTGAAGGAAACTCCATGAATTTTTTTTTGGTTTGACTAACCTTGCACCTTCTCAATCTTTCTCTTTTCATCAATCTTTATCTGTTCATTTCCTATGTAGTGTTTGAAAAAATGGAAGTAATATAATTTGAAGAAAAAAAAAACTAGAGAGATAAAGGGTCGGTGTTGCAAGGTAAAGTGTTGAGTGTTTGAGTGGTAAGTAATGCAAGCATGTTTAGGGTAAAATATCAGTCATATCCTTGTAATTTTAGTGCTAACGTTGTCAAATTTTAGGGGAAGTAGCTGTTAATTACATCATACTTTCTCTTTAGGTGTGATTTTAAAAAACCTCAAGGGAGGTATGTGAGAATACCCCTTTGTAAAAATAATCTTAAATGGGTTATCGAGGACATTTTTATTTGAAAAATATATTTTAGAATAAGTTGGTAAAATATTTTTATAAGAGACTATTTACGTAAACTCTAAAGAATTTAAGATTATTTTAAAATTTTTTCCTAAAATTATACTAAAAATATATTCATTATTGGTAATAAGGCAAGGAGTCAAGCCTCCAAAAACTCGAATTAATTAACCTGAATGGTTTACCTTAATTGAATTCTAATTAAGGCTATTTTGAAAATTTTGCCTTAAACCTTTACATAGACTAGTATATAGTCACCCACTTGTCCGCATAAAGCAGTCTATACCATGCTTTGAAGGTGTCTGATAATTTTACTATCTCTAATTTTGCTTACTATTGTGATTTTAATTGTATTATCACCCATTTATAATCTGCATTTGTTTTTTTTAATCTTTTTTTCTACTTTTGGAGGTTAATTAAATACGAAAAGAATGACAAATACCCCTCAATATTTGGGGTAATAGACAAATATCCTCTAATATTTGGGGTAATAAACAAATACCCTTAATATTTGGAAAAAAAAAATAGATACTCTTCACGTTTGGCCAAATAGATGATACCTCCTTGAATTATTATGCATTCATAAAAAATAACTATTTTACCCTTATATATTTAAAAAAAATATTAATATATAATCAATATACTTTTATAATTTATTTTTTGATAATTATATATTTAAATATTTTTTATAATTAATCTCTAAATTATTATTAAATATTTTAAATAATTTTATTATGATTATATTAATTTATAACACTATCGACTAAAATAAAATTTAAATAATATTATTTATAATTTTAAGAATATTTATATAATTTATATGTAATTCTATTAATTTATAAATAAAATAATTTGAATAATTTATATAATTTATAATCAAATATTTTAAAAAATATTAAATATTATTAATATAATGATAATAAAAGTTATTTAAATATTAATAATAATTTAGAGATTAATTATAAAAAGTATTTAAATATATAATTATAAAAAGTAAATTATTAGAATGTATTTTAGTCCTTAAAATTTGAGTAAATACCTTTATAAATTTTAATAATTTTGAAAATACATTTAAATGTCTTAATTTTATATAAAATACCTGTTATACCCTTATACATTATATTTATTAAAAATAACTAATAAAATCTCTAAAATTTGATAAAATATAATATATTTATATAAAATATACTAATAAATAAATAGAAATATTATTTAATAATATTTTAACAAAATACTTTTATCATAATTTATTGTAAGAAATTAAATAATAACAAATTATATATTTGTAATTATTAAAAATTAAATACAACTAAAACATGACAGTATTAATTTATTAATAAAATATAGATTTATAAATCTATTTATTTTACAAATAAAATATAGATTTATAAATCTATTTATTTTACAGTATAATAAATATTTATGATTATATTGTAATTCATATAAAATACATATATCTAAAATATAATTAAAATAATAAAACTAAAATAAAAATAAATAAAAATTGTATGTTAATAATAATTATATAAAATATATGTTATAAGTTAATTTTTTTTATTTATTTATTAGTATATTTGATATAAATATATTATATTTTATTAAATTTTAGAAATTTTATTAATTATTTTTAATAAATATTATGTATAAGGATATAATAAATATTTTATATAAAATTAAAATTTTTAAATTTTTTTTTAAAATTATTGTACTTGTGGACTAAAAGGATCTTTTACCCTAAAATCTATTAATTATTATATATTAATAATTGAGTTAGTGCTGTGGTCTTTCTGGTGCGTGCTGATAACGATGGTGATTTCTTAATCCTACATCCGTTATTCATCCTTCTTCTGATCTTCTGTTACTCGTCGGTGCTTAAGCACTAGTTTCACTCGAACTAGTGACGACAGCAGTTGAAGAAGAGCCAGTTCAAAGTAAAACTTCCTTTCCTATCCTTTCTTTGACCTCTGGTACATTCCCGTGAATTTCTTCTAGCTATTGCATTCAAATTATTTGTGATAGTGCTTTTGGGAAATCTGCATAGAATAATGTGTTTAATTGGTTTTAACTCGTGGGATTAGTAACCTGTATTATGCACTCCTTAAGCATGTTTACAAGTTGTTTGATCAAAGTTCTATTCGTATGTCGCTAATTTTAAATCTCACAATTATATGCGAATGCAGGGCTCAGACACTTCCAAGTTTTAACGAGAGGGATGATTGTTTTAGGCACAAATATTTATTTTATGGTTGTAGAGTTATGCTTACTGTGGAATTATATAATCTGTAGATGGAAGCATTTGTTTCAGGTTGGGAGTTAGAAATCTAGATAAATTTAATCACAATATCTGCCATCATGTATTTGCTCTAAGTTGGTCATTGTTCTTTAAGTTTTATTTTATATATCAGATATTTTGCTCCAGGTTGTTTATGCCATTCAGTGTTAGTTCAATCTAGGTGAATTGGGTTGTTCAGATTTCTGTCGGTTCATTGAAAAATGAATCAATGAATGGGCAGCGCTTAAGTTTATATCTTAGTCATTGCAAGCATCTGTCAAGTGATTTTCATATTAAAATTAGCTGTCAATATGTTTGCCAATATTCATTAGTTGTCTTCCCTAACATATGAGGTGACTATAGGTCTGACAATTGTGAAGAATTTCAAATCCACATCATGTTATTTCTAGTCTTTAGTGCTTTGAGTTTCTTGTAAGATTCATGTTTACATATTTGTGTGTAGAGAAAAGGTATTTGGTTGACTTCTCATTATTTTTGCTACAGAAATTTTCCAAAAAAAAGAGAGAAGAATTAATGGAGTTTTGAACTTTCTTTGGTGTGTCCCTTAAAAAACAATCATATAAGTGCCATTCTCATGACTATATTACTAGTTAGCAAGTCCGTTGCTCCCAAAGCTTCAAATCTGTGTTGGGGTTTATTGATAATTTCTTAATATTTAGACTTTTCCCAGTATTATAGGGAAAGTGGTAATATGAACTTTTTGGTTGCAGCTTTTGTTTATGTTAGCTAATAATGTATGATGTTTTCTTTCTCTTTTTGTATTGACTTGCAGATTGAGAAACTGAAGAGGAGAAGCTATGGATAGGAAGAGAACATAACAGGTTGAGCCCAGGATACAGAGTTTTGGCTTGAACTTTTGTGTTGCTCAGATTTTATTTCAGCCATAAATTTATTAGTTGTTGATAAATACAGTTTGGTGACAGAGGGGAAGGAGGTGGAGTTGCATTGTGTCGTGTCCCTTTGAGTGGGCGGGCCCTGTTATTGTCCATAAGCTCTTTCAGTTTGGCTGTGACGTGAAACTTTATGCTTTCAAGACTACTAGCAGATCTGTTATGTGAGACTAGACAATATATGGTACATGCATGAATGTATTATACTATTATGCACATGTTCTTTAGCTCTCATAAATCAAAATGTTGATCAGACGATTAAGCCTTACTAAATTCCTAACAACCTTTCTTCATTATCAAAACCATCATGTTCATCTTTTAACCACCACCACGTTAACTCATCCCCAACTCAGCAACTGCATTGCCTCATTCCCAGTTAACTCAACTCACCTCCTCCAAGTCTGCACCATCCTTTACCAACAACAAAACTCACCTGAGTCACGTCTCTATTCAAGACTCTCCTCTTGTGGGTTCAACCTTACACATGAATTCTTCCTTCAAGTTTGCAACAACTTCCCCCTTTCTTGGCGTCCTGTTTACCTCTTCTTTCAGTACACTCAAAAGGCACGGCCACCCCTCACTCACAACTCTATCACCTTTAACAAGATGGTGGACATTATAGGTAAATCAAGAAATATTGATCTTTTCTGGGAGGTTTTGCAAGAGATGGGACAGTGTCATTTGGTGAATGATAAGACTTTCAAGATTGCATTGAAGACATTGGCAGAGGTGAGAGAGTTAAAAAAGATGGTTAATTTTTTCCATGTAATGAATGATTATGGATGTGAGTATAGTTTGGATAGGTTAAATAAGGTAGCAGAAATTTTATGTCAAAGTAAGCTTGTTCTAGAGGCTAAGCATTTGGTTTTGAAGTTGAAAGAATGGGTTAAGCCAAATGAGGTTACTTATGGGTGGTTGATTAAAGGGTTTTGTGACGTCGGTGACTTAATTGAGGCCTCTAAGGTTTGGAACTTGATGGTTGATGAGGGGTTTGAGCCAGGCTTTGATGTGGTGGACAAAATGATAGAGACCTTTTTGAAGATAAATAAATATGATGAGGCCATGAAGATCTTTCAGACGTTGAGGGTTAAAAGAACGGATGATTTGGGTCTCTCAACTTATAGGATTGTCATTAATTGGATGTGTAAAAGAGGCAAAATTTCTCAAGCTTATGTGGTTTTTGCAGAAATGCTTAAGAGAGGGATTGAAGCTGATAATTTAACTCTGTCATCCATAATTTTTGGGCTTTTAGCAAGGGGTAGAGTTAATGAAACTTTCAAGGTTTTCAAAGGGATTGAAAAACCAGATATTAATCTATATCATGGTTTAATAAGGGGCTTTCTAAGGTTGAGAAGGGCCAGGGAAGCCACACAAGTGTTCAGAGAGATGATAAATAAAGGGTGTGAGCCCACAATGCATACCTACATTATGTTATTGCAGGGGCATCTGGGTAAAAGAGGGAGGAAGGGAACCGATCCACTTGTGAATTTTGACACCATATTTGTTGGAGGTTTAGTTAAAGCAGGTAAGTCACTAGAAGCTACTAAATATGTGGAGAGAGTCATGAATAGAGGAGCTGAGGTACCCAGATTTGATTACAATAGGTTTTTGCATTATTATTCCAATGAGGAAGGTGTTGTTATGTTCAAGGAAGTGGGGAAGAAATTAAGGGAGGTGGGTTTATTTGATTTGGCTGATATATTTGAGAGGTACGGGGAGAAAATGGCTACTAGAGAGAGGAGGAGAAACAGAGCAATTGAAGCATGAGGCAAGGTTCTAGACCCAGTTTGGTTTATTGGTATGAATTTCTGTCTACATTTATGAGCTAGCAAGTCACTCTTGCTCACGTTTGTTCAAACTTCAAATACATGGTAGCCGTTACTGAAAGCTTCTAAACTGATGCTTTTTACCTGAACTGCCAAGAAGTGGTGATCTAGAGTTCTTAGTTATAGCTTTCTTTTTTCAAATAACATTCTTCTGTTTCCTTTAAGAAAATAAAGATTAATTGAGAAACCATTCTTGTTCAAGTTTCAAATACATGGCTGCTGTTATTGATAGCTTTTATATCTGGCCCCTTTTACATGTACTTCCAAGAAGTGGTGACCTAGACTTCTTAGTTCCAGCTCCCTTTCATTCTAATAAAGTTCTTCTTTTTCCTATAAAAAAAAAATAGAGATTAAAATAAAATAATAATAAGAAGAGATTCACTAAAAAACTATGATGTTTTCTTTTCCCAGAAATGAAGCATTTGCAGATGAAAAAACTGCAGAAACAACAGATGGATGGCAAGATTAGGACAAGGTCAAGCTCAAGGTACAATCTTTTGTCACCAATATTGTGGCTTCCCAGATTTTACATCAATGATTACAATAAGCCAATGGATTGGTGCTGCAAGGTGTCCCTCAGGATGAATGATCTCTATATACTGCCATTGAGGTAATGTTGCAGTTTGGCAATGACATAAAACTCCACCAATTGCAAATGATTAAAACAACATCATTGAAAGAAGGGACTTGAGGTTCTAAACCAGTTCTGAGAAGAAACAAGGCAAAACTTATGTCAGCAGAACTTACGTATGGTTCATTGTTGTCTGGAACTTGGAAGCATTAAGGCTTATGAGAAGTTGATAGCTAGATACCAAGTTCCAGACGACAAAAAACCATACATAAGTCTGCTTTGTTTCTTCCCATAACATGTATAGCAATCTAAGTTCTTTCTTTCAACAGTATTATTTTAGCCATTTACATTTTGGAGGTTTAGTCATTACTTCTAGATACAAGTGTTTATCATATAAAATAACCATTAATGTCCGTTTTATGTTGTTAATGATTGTCTTGTGTTTAACCTTCTGTTACTGCACTCAGCTTGCAAGTTCTTAGTTGAGACTTTTCACTTTGTTTTCAGGATAAAATATAGATCTGTTGTTGTTAAGGATGCTTGTTCCAACGTTACTGTTACTATACATTGGATATATATTTGTGTTCTGTGTTCATTTTGAAAGGTAGATTTTGAGTTGAATTGTTAAGAATCCTTGCTTGTCTATTAATTTTTTCTTAGTTTACATGTTAAACCGTACAATGCATCTTGATATATTGATCTCTGTAAATAACCTGATTTAGTATAAGCTAATGTTGTTTCTTTTTCCTTAGCATGGAGTTAGATGAAGGTTATTTTCATTCATTTAATTCTTGGATAACATTGGTTTGGTAAGCATTGTTAATATTGGCACCTTAATAACATTTACTAGACGTTGATTTGGTTTCTTGCTATTGAGTAGTGAGTGCACAATGCATCCCATTTGCATGTATGATTTTGTTTCTTCTATTTTAATTTTATTTTACCATTAGATTAAAGTGTTATGCTTAGTTCTATCTTACCATACCACTTTTTAAGTTTTAATTACTTTGCCCATCAGGGACAAAATTTGGAAATTCCCTTTTGATTAGTTCTAGGTACTTGACAAGAAAATTTCCCTTTTCTGCATACGATTTAATTCCTTAGGTGATTTCGGAAGCATTTTGGTTATATGGTTTAGAGCTAGCTTTGCCTTTGGAATGATAAAGATATTTGTTTTTGGCTGGATATTAGATGTTGTGTGTTACTGTTGATTCCTTAGCCTCAGGATATCTAAGACTACCTATAGCTGCATGTATGATTAACCACAATCTTATACATGATTTAGAGAACTTATATATGTTGGCATTCGTATCAATGTTAAATTAGAATAATGCAAATTCTTGAAGGTAGCATAGATGTAGTGATTACTTAAATCTATAGTGTAGTGTCGGATACCTACTGTTACAATGCTGTGATTAAAGGATTTGTTGAAATGGGTCTTTTGGATTAGGCCTCAGTCTCTTCAAGTCGAGATTTTGAATTGTGAAAGCTTTTCTAATACTTGCACATATACAATTGTTATTTCTAGTATGTACAAAAATGGAATAGTTGATTATATATGTTATGGGAAAATATTGGCTGGATATGTGACAGTACGTAAATGCACAAACTACCAGTTAGCATTCTTAGGAATGATCTATTTATGGAAGAATTCTTTTAGAGGTGTATCCCAACTTAGACATATCCTTGTTTAGATAGTGAAATGGAAGTTCACATAAGGGGGTGCCAAGTGGCCAATGACCAATAGTCAACGAGAAAGGGATAGAATGTGTGGTTCCTACTCGAGATCAATCTCAAAATTTGATCCCAAGTAACTTCAATATTTTAATGTAAAGTATTATGAGTCAACTGACCAGAGTGAAAGACCATCTGATACTAGTAGTCTGACAATAGCAGGTGGGCTACCTGAGTTGGGCAGATATATGACAACTCTGAAGTAGTTGATGGTGGGTCTCGTTTGATACTTGTAGTCTTTTGAGACCACAAAGTAGGACGAACCAACTTGCAACACGTGTTCAGTAGGACGAACCAACTTGTGACATCCCAAATGAAGGTGTGACACGTGGTGAGCAATCTTGGATAAGGTTATAGGTGCCAATCCTTGCTCGCCACGTGTCTTAGGTTTTGACTAGGTAAGTATTGTGAATAGTGAACAGTAGTAAACATGTTATGGATCAATGGAGAGGACTAAGGTTTTCGTGTTTTAAAGAGAAATAAAAAGACATTAAATGATAGAGAGAGAAATGATATCTTAAGCTTGAGAAGAGTAAGAATTTATGTAGGGGTTTTCCTTGATTGTGATTTACCAAGAGAAGTTACCCTAAACCCTTTCTTTTCGCTCCTTTAATGGTCAAACAATTTTTAATATTTGTCTTTAAATCAAAATCTAGGACACGTGCTAGCATGAATTGGCTCTTATAACTTTATCCAAAATTGTCCACCATGTCACATCCTCATTTGGGATAGAGATTACCTTATCTCTTATTAGACACATGTCGCAAGTTGGTTTGCCTTTTTTGTTACCCTAAAAACTGCAAATGTCAGACGAGACCCATTGTCAACTAACTAAAAGTTGTCTTGTCCCTGCCTAGGTCAGGCAACCCACCTGCAATTATCAGACTGCCAACATCATGTGGTCTTTCACTTTGGTCAGTTGACTTAGAATACTTTATATTAGAATATTGGAGTCACTTTAGACGAAATTCCTTAATTTTGGGATTGGTCTCCAGTGAGGATCACACATTTTGTCCCTTTCTTGTGGGCCATCGGTTATTGGCCACGTGACATCTCTTTACGTAAACTTCCTATCACTATATTTAGACAAGGATTCGTCCTGAGTTAGGATATAGCTCTATAAGGGTTCTTTCACAAGTGGATCATTTTTATGGGTGCTAACTGGTACTTCGTGAGCTTACATACTGCCACATGTCCAATCAATATTTCTCTATAACACAGGAATAACAGCTTCATGTTGATGCCACAGGATTGCAACTATTTCCTCAAGTCTCTTCTCCTTCTAAAGATTAAAAGAATCATGCTTACAATTTGGATGCTTACCTTTCCAACAAAACAAATGCTTTTTACTTGGTCCTTGGAGTACACGAGGAATAGAAAATATGTCACTTGGGTGGATTTTGAATGTGTGGAAAACAGGAGGCAGAAATAAGTTTTAAGTCACTAGTGCTTGTGAGCTCTAATTTTTAACAATTTTCTGTTTGTTTCAGGATAATTGTTGTAAACAAGGGGCTCTTGGCCTTTTTTTTCTTCCCCCTTTTTGATATTATAGTCGTAACTGATTTAGATATCCCTAATGTAATTAGTTTTGGACCTTGAGAAATAATAAGCAAGTCACTAGGAAAGTGGATGGCATAGCTTGTTTTTCTACGTATCCTAGAATTTTGTAATTTATACACAATTTTTTTGTAAGTTTATTAATTGCTACGAAGATGGAATATATGGCTCTAAAATAAGAAGTTGCTTTCTTGATTTGATTATTTGTTGGTATGTAAAAAATTCATGGTTGTTGACTTTTATGAATTATTATCATGGTCGTATTTGTGGTATGAATATATGCATACATAGTAATGTTACATGTCTCAAATTTTGTATCCCAATCATCCACATGATGATTGCCATGTCATTTGGATAAGAATTTGAGATACAAATTTAAGACATGTAGCATTACTCCATGGAATTTATACAGCCAGGAACATTATTATAGTTTCTCTCAACTCTTCTCAGGTTACCTAGTATACATGATCTTTTGCTATTCACTTAAATTACTTGCAATGTGTCTATTCCTAGTTTTGAGATGATTTTATTAAGTTGATATTTTTCTGCAACAGCTTTGTTATCTATATGGTGCTATAATTTTTGTAGGTTGTTGTCATTTTTATTACTGCGCACCCCATTTCACTCCAAGCACAAACACAGATTAAACTAATCCACAACCTTAGAGATTGAATCCCTAGAGATCTTGCTCCATTCCTTTCCAGCCCCTGTTCCAGGCTGTTAATGCATGCTTTAATTTCAAATTTTAGTCTCTTGAATCTATAACAAATTAACCTGTCTTTTGGCTTGCTGAGCTTAGGCAATTCAGATTCTTTGCAGCATATTCAGCCCATTACTTCTTGTGGATGTCTGATATTTGGTAGACTACCAAACATGTGAATGGCTCCTGTTTGATCTTGTATTGCTTTTTCTGCTAACACCTGGGTAGATCAATTTAGTCTTTCTCTGCTGGTAGTTTAGTCTAGCATTGTTTTTCTTTGGCTGTGAATTTTGCTAACATTTTCGGTTGCAGCTCAACCATTGTTGGGTCAAGATCTGCTTATGCTCTCGTTGCTGATATCACAATTTGATGTTACAGCTGTCGCATTTCTTTCGGAGCTGTGGTATGTACCTGGAGCATTGCTTTATTATTTTGTTGGCGACTCCTCCCTTGCTTTTGTTTTGGCACGTATTTGCTACCAAATGTGGGATAGCTCTATACTCAGTTTTATAAAAGGTAATCAGGATGCTGCTCATGTAGATACAACCTGCAAAACAGTTGCTAATCTCAAGTCTGATTCATTAACTAATGTTGAAGGAGAGTCAGATCCATCTATGACAACATTTGAGTCGACAAGGAGTGACCAATTAAGGCTGCAGATGTCCAACAGATTATTTAGGTTTCGATCTTTAAATGAACTAACACAGGAAGCTTTGAATTAACTTGGCGGGAGTTCCATTGTGCTGGCAATTGCCACATCAGGAAACCCATCAAATTCTGGCACCTTTGGTTCTTTTAAACTACTTTGAATTTGTTGAAACAACTGACCATCTGCAACTTTCCATCCAGGAGATGTCAAGTTTCCATACCATTGGAGAGCAGCCAAATTCAATGCATTTGTTACTAAAGGCTTCTCAATTGCCAACAAACAGGAAACTAAACCAAACTGGTGGGAGGTGATACAACATTTAAAATATTTACCTTGAGAAGAATTATTTTGACTGTCACCAAGTCTTTCATCATTTTACCCCAAATTCTTGAGGTACTGATATCATCTTTTAGGGGAGTTGCGATCACTAAAATTGATTTATTAATTCTGCAGGAGATGAGGGTATTCAAAGGGTTGATTTTTCATTGTTTATGAAACTTTAGATCAAATTTTCTTCTGTATATTTGGTTGTCATACCTTCTTGTTTTGATATTAGTTTTGACATTTGGTCCTCCTTTGACTTCCGTTATATAACAATCTTTTGGGGCTGGTTCCAAACATTATATGTAATTAAAAACCATCCTTGTGATGGTTAATAGACTAAAATTGAGCAGTGTAGCATTTTTTTGTAAAATTCTAGATAATTTCAATTTAATGTCCCACTCAGAATTTAATTTAATTTGTCTTAGTTTTGGGTTTCAAATTTTACTCTATAGAAGTCTTCAACAGAATAAATAACATGTTTCTTTTGCAAGAAAAGAAAGGGTAGATGAAAAAAATTGCCTAAAATATGAAAAATGTCTTGAAAGAATAGTAATCTTCTGTTGTTAGTGTTTCATGAATTTTTTTTTATTGATACTTATAATACTCGACGGATAGATTTGGGTTCTTCAATCCATAATGTAAATATCATGTATGGTTTTCTTAGCCTAAGGAAACCAAAAGGAAAATTGAAAAGGCATTTATTGAGGTAATTAGATGCATTCAAAGGTTGAAAGTATGAGAACTTTTAGATTTATTATAAAATTTGGTTTCTATTTAGATCTCGAAGTTTTTGATGTTTCATTGTATTCTATAAATTTGATTTCTATTTCAAGACTTGTTGTTTTGGGTTACTAGCTTTTCATTTAAAAATCAAATTTTTAGTATATTTAGAAATAAAAATTTGGGTTATTTTCGGTCCTACCTTATATTTATTGACATATATTATATATAGATCAACTTTTGTGAAAGTTATCACTCCATCCCCAAATAACGATGAAATGACTATTTTACCCTCATCCTAATTAAAAATAAAATAGAATAATAATATTTAAGTTTCTAAATTTTGATAAAATAACAAATTAAGGTATATTTCAACTAATTTTAATATTTTAGTCCTTATTATCATTCGCCACTCTTCTTCCATCTTTTTTTAATATAATTTTTTTCTCACTTATATCAAAAAATCTACCAATAAAAACTACAAAACCCATTCAAGAAAATTTCTACAATTTTTGTTATTATTTGTTTTCAAAAATCATGAATAAAAATTATATCGTGAATTTAATTCCTGTTTCTAATAATCTAGAGCTTTTTACTGTAGTGTAATAAGAATTTTGTGCTATTTTAAATAAAAAGTTAATTATATTCTTCAAATTTCTAATGAATGGTAATAAATATAACAACACAATGTGGACTAAAATATTTAAATTAGTTAAAGTGTGTCTTAATTTATTATTTGATCAAACTTGAGAGACTAAAATGTTATTATCCTTTATTTATTTTTAATTAGGGTAAGGGTAAAATAGTTATTTTACTGTTATTTTGGAGGTTGAGTGATGACTTTCATAAAAATTGGTCTATATCTGATATATGTCAATAAATATGGGGTACAGTCGAAAATAACCCTAAAAATTTTTTTGGTGATGAAATTGTAGTTGATGGTTTATATAAAATAATTTAAATCCTACTTATGAATGTAATTATTTAAATATGCTTGGTAATTGTGGTGTTAAGTGTAGTATCATAAATAAGAATTCTTCTTTATTATGGTATAAGTGATTTTGACATATCTCCTTTGAAAGAATTAAAAAACTAACAATGGAGTCTTAAAAACTATCTATTGTACTAACTTTGAAACTTGTATGGGTTGTCTTAAAGGAAAACAAACCAACAAGATTCTAAAGGTGCCAAAAGAAGTTGTGAAATTCTTGAAATGATTCATACACACACACATGGACCATTTTCTACTCCTTGTTTAAGTGATTGAAGGTGTTTTATTTTATTTATTAATGACTGTACGGGATTTATTTATCTCTATCTTTTGATTGATAAATCGAAAGCATTAGATGCTTTCAAGGTAAAGCAGAAATATAGAAATAGAAGGAAAAAATATAAAGATTGTAACATCATACAAGGGTCACGAAAATTACAAAAGACACAAAAAAGAGATAAATACCAAAACTATAAGCAAAATTTTTTGAGCAAGAAGGTATTATTGCAGTAATAAACTCATCGATTTTTACTGTTGATAATACTATCAATAGTTTGCAATCCATTGCCATCTCTAAGAATCCATGATCGAAACATCAACACCACCATCCATCTTAACATTAATAGTGGCGAAGGCACTAGTAGTGGCTTGATTTTGAAGAAGAAGGCGTTGACTAGATTAAAAAGAAGAGGTAGAAATAGATGAAAAAGGATACTCAATTTATTATAAAAAAAAAAGAGAGATTGTATAATATAAGATCAACAACCTGCCGTTGTCAGCATTGATGAAAATTATAAAAAGAATGAGCAGTTTACAAAAGAGAAGTGAGGGCGAAAAACTCTATATTCGATATGAATTTTTTTTAATTTTAGATTTGATAGATTACGTCTAATTGTCTATTAATGGTATGAGCTCATCAATTTAGTTTGATTCCGATTCAATTTTTCGAATTCGACTTTTTTTTTTGTTGATTTGTTTTTTTTTCCTTTTATTTTCTAGTAAAACAATGTCATTTTATATTAATAAAATCACGTTGTTTTACATAAGATACTATTTCAATCCGATAGTTTTTCTTCCAAAATCAAAACTGAACTAATTTTTTTTGACTTTTTAAAAATAAAAATCGGACTGACCGAATAGCATACAAAACATCGGTCCAATACGATTCGATTTTTTAGAGTTTAGGTTACTTTGTCCTACTCTATTGTCACTATCATTTTTTAAAATTTTATTTTAATTTGCATCAATTACTTTTTTACCTTTAAAAATATATTTCAATATTAAATCAATTAATGGTAGAATATAATAAAATATTTTAAAATCTCAATAAGATATTCAATAATTAATCAAAACCTGGAGAGTATTAAACATTTTCTCATATGTATACATGTCATATTGGAAATCAATTAGCAATGAATTGAACGAAAGATAAATATTTATATTGCAACTTATAATTAAAAATAGAGAGAAAGCTTTATTCTCCCCTAATTTTAGGGCTAATGTCCCATTACATGTTTATATTTTTTCTAATGTCTTATCACTCAAATTTTTAAATTTTTTTCAGTTTTACCTTTCAATAATTTAAACATGAATCATTGAATTATAATTGATTAAACCGATTTTTTTTATGAAATTGCAAAACAAATATCAAATTGTGGGGATTTGAAGTTTGGAACACTATCAAACATATCAACACCCTTACCACTTCACTAAATAATTTTTATTAATATTTTATCCAATCTTTAGTAAATATATCTTTTCAAAATGTATAATAAATTTCTATTAAAAATAAAAAATTACTTTTATTAATGTAAAAAATATATAATTTAAAAATAATTTTATAATAATTAAAATTTATAAAATTATTCTAAAAAATAACTAATTATAATAATTTAAAATTTTATATTATTTTTAAATAATTGTTAAAGAAAATAAATCTAATTTATTATAAAAATAAAATTATTTTTAAATTATTATTAATGTTAATAATATAATTGAAATTATTTTATAAAATTATCCTAAAATCATCATTAATCATAACAATTTTAGAAGTTTATAATATTTTAAAAATTATTAAGGAAAATAAATCTAATTTATTGTAAAATTAAATTTTTTTTATCATTATTAATTTTTATAATTTAATAATAAAATTTAAAATATTTTAAAATATTTTAAAATTTTAATGATTATAAAATTATTTTTAAATTATAAATTTTTTATATTAATTTTTTTTATTATTAGTATAATTTATTATATGTTTAAAAGTGTTTGTTATATTAAAATTTTTATAACTTATTATTAAAATGTATTTGGTTTAGTGGTATGGGTATCGGTTTAAATTTTAAAAAAATTGATTTTGATTTAATTCATATTCAAATCCATGTATTTTATAATTTTAAAAGATCGGTTATAATTTTATTCATGTTAAAATTATTAAATAATAAAATTAAAAAATATTTAAGTTATTAAAAAATAAAAATAAAATTTAAAAGATAATAAAATATATAAAATATATATGAAAGAGTAACTAGCTTTAAAATTAAGAGAGAATCGGACATCTTTCCTTAAAATTATTATCTATATTTTTCAACTTTCTTTTATCGGTAATTTAAACTAACAGTGACAATATTTATTAACTAAACAGATGATCGACTTTGTCGGTAGATTCGCAATCACTAATTTAATTTTTTATTAAACCGTTTACTATTAAC
Organism: Melia azedarach; assembly: GCA_028052125.1. Lineage (NCBI taxonomy): Eukaryota > Viridiplantae > Streptophyta > Magnoliopsida > Sapindales > Meliaceae > Melia > Melia azedarach. Next base: position 6,262,001 of record CM051403.1, read on the forward strand.
ATCTACTTTGGCCGAATGGCGGGAGGCGAAGATCATGATTCATACATACATCACACATGCCATATTGCCTGACAACCAACAGCCAACATCAATCAACACACAATCTCCACAGCTAGATCCACGTCAGCATTTGGGCCCACGCCTTACTTCCACCAACTAATCATTTCACCGTTATCAACATCAACAACCCCTTCTTTCTTTATGTTTATAATGGGATAATAATGTTTTCATCCCTAGAAGCTTTTTAATATAATAAAATGCATATGATTTCTCAATCTTAACAATTTTATCCTTAATCGGACTTAATGTCCATTTTCATTTGGTTTTACTCTTCGTTAATTTAAATGATCTTTTCAATTTTGTTGGTGTTTTTTAATTGATATTAAAAAAATATTTTGATAATATAACGTATAATTTTTAAATAAAATAAAACTTTTAATAATATTTTATAAAAAATTAAATAATTTAAAATATTTTTATTTTATTTAAAAATTATACGTTATTTTTATAATATTATTTTAAAAAGTTTGTTAATTAAAATAATTGTATAATTTTTTAAAATTATTTATAACAATTAAGTAATAGATAATTTTTTATTAAGAATTTTATTTATAAAAAAAATTATTTTCAAAATTAAACTAAAGTGATTGTTGTCGAAAGACTGGAACAAAAGAGAGATTAAATTGTTAAAATGAAACAATCTGTTTCCTGATTTGTGTTTTTGGAAAAGTTAGGAGATGAAACTGTAATTATGCCTTATCCCAATCATTAAAAGCTAAACACCGCAGTATTAACAATAAGAGAAGTCTTTAACAAATGACGACATGCCACGTGTAAATTTTAACTTCTTACAGAAAAAAGAGCATAAAAGGTGAAAAGTACAATCATGCCAGGTAAGCACAAATGGAAAATCGACCTTGTCTTGCTCTGTCCTCCTCCTTTCAGCTCTTGTCTTTCTCTCTGGATACTCTTCTTGCCAGTCTGTCATTTCTGTTTAAAATCTTTCTATATATATATATGTTTTTTTATTTATTTTATAACCAAATATAAATTATTATAAATTTAATTTCGCTTCCTCTCTTTCTCCCTCGTTCGCTCCCTCTCCTTCTAGACGAATCGTTTCGTTAACCTTTTGGCTACGCTTTCTGGCGTAGGAATCTGTAGGTGGCTACGCAATGAGTCTCTTCGGCCTCGGAAGCAGGTAGTTTTCCGTTCATTTGTATTGAATTGATTCTGGTTAATTTTAACTACGACGACAACAGTGATGTTGATGAATGATATTTCATGTCCGATGTTAATTCTCCGAAACGTCGTCGTGCGTTGATTGCTTCTGTTGTTGTTGCGAGACGATCTCTTTATTAATTGCAATATTAGAGATGATCAATGAAGTGAAGTTCGGTTTCACTGTTCTGATTTCTTGAATGTTAAGAGTTTGAAAATCATTTTTAATTGCAATTCCTGTGATTTCAAATGCCGTGTATTTTGTATGATTGAAGAGACTAATAGTTTGCAGGTCCTAATTCGCTCTGATTTGTGTTTTACATGATCATGACCACGATTTTAATCATTTTATTGCCGTTGATATTTATAAGATTGTATTGTTAATGGTTATGATGAAGAGATTAATGTTGTTCTTCTTATTTGTTCATTCATTAGTATTGCTTGCTTTTGTGGCATGCAGAAACCAGAAGACGTTTCGTCCTAAGAAGAATGCTCCGTCAGGAAGTAAGGTTGGTGTTATCCCTATTAGGCTGTGTGGTTTATTTGTATTCAAATTTGTTAGATTGCTTACTATTCAGTTGAATGATTGTTTCTTTTATGTAAATTCAGGGTGCTCAACTTCAAAAACATATTGATGCTACACTAGGCAGTGGGAACTTGAGAGAAGCTGTACGATTGCCTCCTGGAGAAGATATTAACGAATGGCTGGCTGTCAACAGTAAGGACTTTGCTATAAATCATATATAAATCTTTTTAAATGTGTCAATTTACGGATTTAGTTTGCTCTTATGTATGTGCTTTCGAAATCTCCTCGCCTCTAATGGCATAACTAAGATCAGTCAGTGCTACTTTTCTATTTGCACTGTTTGTAACATTGATTTAATTTACTGGTTTTTGTTCTTTTCCGCAGCGGTGGACTTCTTCAACCAAGTAAACATCCTGTATGGTACTTTGACGGAATTCTGCACACCATCCAACTGCCCAATGATGACAGCAGGACCAAAGTATCATTCTCAACACCTCGACCAGTTTCCTTTTTAAATTTCTTTGTGATCCTACCTCAAGTTCTAATTATGATGTGCATCCTTTTTAATCTCATCCTTGTTCTTGTTTTTGACATGTTAGTGAACTTGTTCTGTGTGTGTGTGAGAGGTAGCTCAGACACTTATCACTTGCTATAATGTTAAGATTCCTAGTTATTTTTCTTTCATGATCTTCTACTTTGCAATATAACCTGTAGGCTTGTAATGTATACCATTGTATATGTTGACATATTTTTACACTATGGTATCAAATATCACCGGTCTTTGGAATCATGTGCTTGGCCAACTAACTGTCATACTCACCAGACATCATACCATGTCTGAATGAGAAATGCTTTATTCTACCCTGCCTGGGAAAATTGAGAAATTTTCATATTATCATAAAAACATCTTTCTTCTCCGAGGATCATAAAACCACCTTTCTTCTCTGAGTATAACAGAACTTGAGCTTTGGTCAATTAAAAGAAGTGATAAGGGGGTTGCACCAGGTAGATGGAAGTAATCTGGACTGAGAAGTGCTATTTTTCTAACCATGCAAGAGTTATCAATTGTTGTTGAATACTGAATTGAATTATCAATTGTACAAGGAAATTTCAATTTTTCTGATAAATGATTTATAGGTCATGCGAAAAGGAATTTGATCTCCTTCAAAGCAAATTCGGTAAATTAAGTGATTGTTTATTTGCAGCACATTTTATGTATGAATATGAATATTCCTGCAATTTCTTACATTCACTTTTTTCCTTTATACCTTTTAATCTGGCGGTAGCTTCTGAACATGTATGTTGGCATTGTCTTTTGTCTGCACTATCAAATAGTTTCATAGTAATTCTCTGTAGCCAGAAACAAATTCATGATCCCAATACTGAAATCTGGTAAACTTCTTACAGATATGAATATAGATGGGCTGATGGAGTTACAATAAAGAAACCAATAGAGGTATCTGCTCCGAAATATGTAGAGTATCTGATGGATTGGATTGAAGCTCAGCTAGACGATGAATCAATTTTCCCCCAAAAGTTGGGTAAGTAACATCTCTTAAGGAACTAAGACGTGCAATTTGATTGGAGCATTTGTAAAAATGTAATTTGTTATCTGCTACAGGAGCACCATTTCCTTGCAATTTCCGAGAGGTTGTTAAGACAATATTTAAACGATTGTTCCGTGTATATGCCCACATCTATCACTCACATTTTCAGAAGATTGTTAGTTTGAAGGAAGAAGCTCATCTAAATACTTGCTTTAAACATTTTGTTCTCTTTACATGGGTAAGTTTCTAATTTAATGAAATTATTAGATACATGTGAAGTTCCCTTTTCATTTACCTATTCTCTTTTCTGAGCTCAAGCTGTATTTAGCTTCTTATCGTAAACTTATCACATGCTTAATAATTATTAAGACACTGTCAAATCTTGCTTAGATTTTGTTGGAATTGTTTGTTTCAGTGTTTTCTGAAAGAAAAACTAAAAAAGGGACTACTAATAAAAGTTATTAATGTTTTTTATGAATATTTAAGATTTAATATTTTCATCTTACAATGACTATAACTATAAAATCACAACAGGTCAATATCAAACCAACCTTTAGTAGTAGAAGTGAAATATGGACATCTATAAATTTGGATTTTCCTTTTTTCTTAAATTCTTGGCATAAATTATCTTAACAGTTTATTTGTTTTTCTTTTCCTTTTCCCACTAATACTTTTTTCCTATACAAAAGGGTTGATTTGACTTTGAGCTCCTCCTTGATGTCAAATTGTGAATCATTTGGATGACCTTCTTTCTTCTGTCTTTGCTAGTAATTAGCCAAAAAGAATCAGTAATTATTATATAAAGTTTAATTGTTCAAAATGGTAAAAATTGTGTGTGATGTGATGCAGGAATTCCGGTTGATTGATAAAGGCGAGCTTGCACCTCTCTATGACCTTGTAGAGTCTATTCTACAATTGTAATATATATATATATATAGAATCTCGTTCTATTTTAACTTTTAATTTTTATTATTTTATATTCTTATTTTCTTCTTAAAATAGTTTGGGTAAACATTTTTGAGAGCATATATATATACATTTTTCCATGTAATTTTTCTGTCGAATGAGATGCCTTCTTATTACTAGATATGTTCGCATGAATTAAAATAAACGTATCTTTTTCTTAGAATTTATACATTTTTTTAGTTTTTTTCTTGGCTTAATACTTTGCGTTCAAAAATAATATCAGTAAAAAAAAATCAATTATTTGGTAAAATTTGTAGTTGAAAGTACTATTTTAAAAATAATAATATTTGATAAATAATTTTTTGAAAGTAATTCCTCTACTTATTACACTAGATTATAAAATAAGTAATTTAAATTTTTTTGCCAAAACGTAAATTTAAAGTAAGTAGTTTAAATTTGTTTCACTAAACAAAAATATTTTAATTAAAAATTATGAAATAATTTTTTATTATTTTCAATTTGGTATTAATTTAAACTTTTACCTGAGCAAGTACACGAATATGTTGGTGGTTAATAAACTTTGACCTTACATAAATAAAAATATATAACTATTAAAAGATATCTAAAAGTTTAGATGATTTTATATGAGCCCTGAATCTAATTCTATTTGAAGGTATTATTTAAAGAACAAGTCTTTAAATTGTTTCATTGATATTTTATTAATAAACTAGTTTTTAAATTTTAAAAATTTATGAAAAATAAATAATTTTAAAAAAAATTAATAATAAATTTTTAGTGTACTTGTGAATTTTTTTAAATAAGCATATTCTATGTATTTACTTAATATTTTACTTTTTAAATAAAATTAGTATTTTTATTTATAATTCTATCTTATTGAAGATATTAATTATTATTAATTTTTTACATAGAAATAATAATATAATTTAGTAGATATGGATGATTTACCAAGATTTATTTGTATATAATTATGACATTATAAAATAAATATATATTATTAAAAGGTATGGAAAGTTTTATGACATAACATGAGGGTATTTATCCACTTCATCAAATCATAGGATACATTTGTATTTTCGCCAAACTTTATTGGATATTTATTAATACTCTTTAAAATATTGCGTGGGAATTCCTCTTGTAAGACTCGTGAGTTTCTATCTAGCTAGCAACCCATGGAAGAGAGTAAAGATCTTTGGCCATAAAATTTCACTTTGATTGGAGTGCAGATCCCTTAATGCTCTTTGTAAACACACGTTTTTCACAGGCTTATTCTCAAAGCACATGGAGTCAAAGGACGGTACAAAAACTCATTAATAGAGAAGGCTTTAGAACGATAGTAAAAGAAAATCTGGAGAAGAATGAACAAAGTTAAAGCTTGGGAGAGAACCATTTTATGATCTAGTTCAACTCAACAAGTCACCCAGGCTTTATCTGAATGGTAAAGGAAACCGCTCCTCTACACGAAGAGAATGTTTTTGAGTCCAATTAAAGATGTTAGGACTATCTCCACAAATATTTGTGAGGTTTTTCGTTAAAAATATGGGTAGATATCTCTCACTTTAAAAGTGAATATTGTATAACGTATGCGAAGATATCTGAACTGTATATCAATAAAGATATAATAATATTTCAGTAGTTGATAAAAGAAGTATACTATTAAATGGATTACAACACTTCAATATATTAAATCATTAATATACTTGTTGAACTAAAAGAGGATTGTATATTCCATGTAGATGTAATTAATGCTTCTTTTGTATACAAAAACACATTATTTTGATAGTGTGCATGAATCATGGAATTAGTCCTTTTTTTGGGTGGTTTGTTGGAATGAGTGGAAGATGTGGATTGAGGGAAAATTGGAGATTGGTTGGGAAAATTTGTTAAGAGACATACAATATTATCTCTATCATATGAAAGTCTTCCAAAGTTCTATGTTGCTGGTAATTATATTAGTCATCTTTATAGACACCTATGCAAAGATGAAACAAAAGAAGATAGGAGAAATCAATATTAAATTTATTTTTTTTAGAATTAGAATTGAATTAAATTTATATTAAAATTTTGTGAAAGATATGTTAATATCGTATTATTTGAAATAAAAATTTGAGATAAAAATTTGAAATGTTTAACAAACGGTTTTTTCTAACATAGATCATTAGACAATATTTTAAGTATTATATCGATATACTCTTAACAATTTATATTATATTTAATGTGTAAGTAATATATTGTATGTACATGTAAAGTAAATTTTTTTATTGAAAATACTTTTTCTTTTTTAATCAATTTGTGCTATTGTTAGTACAAATTTTAGGCTCTTAATAATATGAAAAACCTACAAATAAAGAGGTGTGAGCCAAAGTAATTCTTTGATGCCGCATAAAGATGAAATTAGTGAACAATTTTTTGCCGAATTAAAATTAGGATTAATTTTAGTTTATTCCTTCAGATTTGACTTGACTTATTGTACATCATTAATTCGGCCCCACACTGTTGTATAACATTTTTCAATTATCTTACATTTGTCATATTTAATATATCCAAAACTTTTATCCTATTAGATATTAACAAGACGATGTCAGTTTTTTAGATTATTTATACACGATCTTACTACTAACTTGATAAATAATGCATTTGTTTAGAATAAAAATTTAGTTAATATTTATTTATTGTTGTTGAAGTTTAATCATAATTGAAATATAAATTTGATTGATACATTTATTTTTTTAAAATTTTTATGTTTGAATATAAATATTCAATTATTTATTTTTATAAAAATAAAAAATTTAAAATTAATATATTAATATATATTAAGTCATTGACATATATAAATGTTAAACAATAATTAATAAATAAAATATTTAATTTATTTATAATTATTTAAATTTAAATAATTTTTTTTATTTAATTATATTAAAACATATTTAACAAATTTTTAAATATAAATTAAAAAATAAATAATTCTTAAATATCTAAATATAAATTATTCAAACTTCAAAAAAACAAACATATCCTTAGCGTATACAACATTGCTGTTTAGAGTAAATTCTTGAAATAATTAACATTCTTCACATTTTCTTTGTATAAGTAAATTTGTAACAAGTAATATCAGTATCACCACAATGTAATGTAATGTAACGTAATCCAGCCAATTACTGTACTGAATTTTGTAGTACAAACAACAACATCAGCCTTTCTGCCAAACTCCTTCCCAAACAAAAAAGGAAAGGAAGAAGGAAATGGAAACCCAAATAGCGTATTTTTCACAAGTGATTGAAACTCAGTGAAGGAGATTTGGTTTGAAGTATGAATGGTCCTCTATCTCTTTAACAAAATGGCGTCTCTCCATCAATCTCAACAATGAGCTTGTTGTATGTTTCACACTACTGTGGGCATTATTTTTCCCCCTATTTGTGATGATGAGCACTCCCAGCCAATGTAGTGATTCTCCCCCAAATTTGGATATTTAAGATTGATTGCCCTTCTTTGAAGGTAATATACCTGAAGCACGGGTGTTGCACCTATCTACTGCATTCTTTGAACTCAAACCATATGTTCAAATCCCAATCCTGAGATTTTAGAATCTATCTTTTCCATGTAGTCTCGCAAATACATCCGGGTAAGGGATTTGCATAAAAGCTTTCCTCCAGCTTCGGAAACTCTCCAGGCTCCCTCAGGTAAGGAGCTCCAACATGGTCTTTGTGAAGCTTTTTTACATCGTAACTGAATTTCTTCCATGAAATTTTTCCGTCATCAAGCTCATCAACAAGTTTAACAAAATTCATCCTGAAAAACAGTGACAATTATCATAAGCATAATTCTGATGCACAACATCACAAAAATCATGAGTTAAGATAAATCAGAAACTTACTTGTCTGGATTAATGGTCTTCTTGAAGTTCTCAAACCGCCTATGACCTTGAACTGCCTTTGCCATGTTTCCATCATAAGTATAAAGAAATACGTCACTCTGCAGGGCAACTACATAATCTAAACCAGCCAACATGTTCTGGTGACTTTTGAAAGGATTTAGCTCTTCTTCTGAAGAGAGAGTGGAATGCGAGTAGATGTTGGGAAAGGCATCCACAAGATATTGCATACTACCATTCCCATAAGCTTCACCAGCTACTAAGTAAATCCTGGTGCTAGCTGGGAAACCCAACCCTCTGAGCAAGAGTGAAGTCTCCCTAGGGGTCAACGGGCAGCCACCAAGCAATCTTTTTTCTGTCCCATTAATCTCTTTGTCCTTCCAATGGCTAACCTCATAGCGCATCTGATGTAGCTCGTCATCCTCTTCCACTGTCAAATTATGGCTGCACCCTGTAAATGCAAGCATATCCTTTTCGTACCTATCATAAATAAAAAAGGGAGAAAGCTTAATCAAATAAATAGGTTGGAGAATTAACTAAAAGGTATGCTTGTAATTGTTGTACTTGCACATAACTTTGAAAGAATAACAAGGTATTTGGTAAACACCAATTTTACTTGACAGCTAATGTTTAGAACTCACCCTTCACTTATATTTGACATCTAGTGATTACATTCCATAACAATTATGGATTGTTTTAAACCACAACACCTTAATCTCAAATATACCAACTATTAGAAAATAATTATGTAGTGGCCTCACTGGATATGCAAACTCGGTCGAGCATGAAGTAAGCTTTTCAAAGCGCCAATAAATAGAAACAACAAATTATTGGAAAACTAGTAATTTGAAAATCAGGTTCCCATTTTGTGTAGCCCAATTAGATCATAATGCCCTTTACAGGAAATGGCTTGAATGAATAACATGCCAAAAGATTGCTAGTTCCGGAGAATTTTAAAAATTTAATCACTGCTGACTAAATAAAAAAGTATAATCAGATAAAGAAAATAATTTTAAGTTTGATAATTTGTGGTCAGAAGTCAAAACTTTAGATGTAGATCATTTTCAGAGCCAAAAAATGTTGCCTCTAGCAACTAGCTTTAGTAAACCTTCAACATTAAAAAAAATCCACAAAAGAGAGAAAACTGATTCACCAAATTTATTGATAAAAAATGTTCATGGTAATAACACCACTGAAATGTAGAACTTGCCTCAAATGAAGAGCAAGATACGGGCTTCCATTTTCTCGCATTCTAGAAACCAAAGTATTTCCAAGTTCTTCTATTGGAGCTGAATACTTTAATGCTCTATAATTTACACGACACCTCAGCTTTTGTATGGAACTTGGGATGTCATTGTTGGCAAGCCGAGAATCAGTATGAGTGAAATAGATTACTTTGTGCTGCTTCAACAATGGTAGTACCTCTGTTTTATAATAACTAACCTGAACAACAGAATACAAGTAAATAAACTATCTGTGTCTTAGAGAAAGTGACAACAATAGATATAGCAAAGAATATTGGAAGGCATGAGAAACTTACTAATCTTAAAAAGTATTGACTGCTCTAATAACTTCACATAATTAGATGTGCCTTTTACCTTTTAGATTTAATGCATGGAGAGAATATAACATCCACATTTATATATGGTACTTCACTTTTCTGACTCTCAGACAATAGTAAATTATAGCTTAAAAGGTATGCACTGACCTTAGACCAAGATATTGGTGTTTTGTTGAAAGGCTCAATTGCAGCATAGGCAGGTGGTAGTGTCTCAACTATGTGGATATCATCCTCCAATGTTCTGATGAAATGTTGCCAATCAAACAGATCTTTAAAGCCACTGCAAAAAAATAAACAAAATGCACTAGCTGAGGAAATATCAATACAAAAAATTAAATGATTCAGTTAAGAAAAGCAGATCTATTCTACACTTGATAAGTACCAATAAGCAATGGGGCTTGACCGATGATAGCAAGATCAGTTTGGTAGTATTGGGAGAAACCATCCTATGGTAGTGTTGGATATGTCTAGCATCTTAAAGTTCTGGCTGGTGGTGCATTACCCAAACTCGGGGATTCGTTGCATTTGTATCCTTAACATCTGTTGACTGGATTTAAGTTGCATTATTTGCACTTAAAATATTTACATTTTTTATTCAGAAAACATGTAAATGCAAATTCCAATATGTCACATGTATGTGTATCAGTGTGCATGTGTATTGACAGACCATAAGAGAAACACAAGCATATGATAAAAATTTTCAACATTATGAACCCCCTTTCCCAAAATTTAGCATGGATTTAAAGAACTTGTTCACTATAATTTTCTGTCAACAAGCTAGTAAACTTTGGTTACATCTGTAGTTCAGCTGTTAGCATAAAATATGTAATTAAATTACACCGACGAATAATCAGCATGCCTGAGTTTTGAAGTTTGTATGCAAATAAGAGAACCATTATTAGATAACATCAGTTCAACTATCTAATACAGAAGGGCAGAAATGAAAAACCTGTCATCAGCCCAGAAAGAGGTGTGATCGAGCATAGGAAGGACAAGTGTTGCCTTCATTACCTTAGCAACAGCAACCATATCACAAATCTGCATTCTAAAATTATGTATACTAAGAAACTAGCTGGTACAGAAAATATAAGGCAGTAGAAACAATAAAATAACAGAATAGCCAGACCCCAAATCTCATCTGGTTCAAGCCACCATTTGCATTAATGAGTATGTAGCCATTTGTCTTTGCATCTAGCTCTGTCAAGAGAAGAGACAGTTAGGAATTCAAAAAAGGAAAAAGAAAAAGAAAAGAACAAACGATCGCAAAAGTGCACTGGTTTCTTACTTTTGTGATTTCTTGATTTATCAATGCACTGGGTAAAATTCTCACTGTTAGGTTTGGCCCAGATACCTGAATGCTGAACAAGAAGTAAATATAATAAATTGAGAAGTAAATAAACCCTTCAAGAAGCTAATGTTCTATTTGGTTCTCAGTTCCTTTTCCAACATGAGAACAAGAGAAAAAAGTGCATAATTAATAGTTATGACACTTACTTCAGCCATGCCGTTCTGATTACCAACTGCTCCAGATGATACCATCATTAAAGTCCGTTCAACATCATTGCCCACTTCCATTGATTGGTAATCATGAAAGGTTCGATCCACTACTTTTGGTGGAGTGATGGAAAAGTCGGATAAATCCTAGTACAAGTGAAAGAACAGTTAAGTAGCTGAAGAGAGAAGGAAAAGAAAGGACAAAATGCAAGAGCTCTCAGACAAACAAAAAATACTTGAAAATTCGTATCAATGGGGAACTTATGAAAAGCCATTTCCCCAATCATCTGTCAATTAAGTCAAAGGTTATAGTCAAAGATTATGAAAAATTCAACATACTAAAATCATATGGAATTTGGTTACTAAGTTGCAAACCGTGCTGTAAATTCATCTATTTAGCTTCCACATATATTTGAAACGCGTAGAACTATGAGCAAATTGTCATCAGAAACAAACCTCCAAGACTTCAGTACGCAGTCTCCACGCTCTCGAATCAATATTTAATATCAGAAGAGAGAATATATCAATTCGCATTTAGAGTCTAAACCTTGTCATGTATATATAATATAAATGATACAAAGTTAAAAATTTTATTTTATTTTAATAACCAAGAAATCCAAACTTGTGAACCGAGTTCAATTTAAAAGTTGGGACTAACAACTTAACTATCTTTAAAAATCACACGTCCACCATTGATCAATCATATACATTGAATGAACAGTATAAAATGGAAGTCAATTTTGGGTTGAAACTGCAGTAAAACAGAAAACCAAAAGCTTCAGCACACGGTTTCCACTACCTCGAATCAATATTCAATCTATATAGGAGGACCATATCAATTCGCATTTACAGCCCAATCCTTGTCATATAGATATATAATATAAATAAAACGAATTCAATATCCAAGTGTGTGAACGTGAGTTGGATTTGAAATTTGGGACTAAGAACTCAACTACTTCACCATTGATCAATCATATATTGAACGTAAAGACTATCAAATGAAGTAAATTTTGGATTGAAACTGTTTAGTAAAACACAAAACCAACATGCATACATACGTACTGCTTTAAATAGTAAAGCAACCTGATTAGACGCAGCTCTTTCAATGGCAGATCCAAACCAGCCGCTAACACAAATCTTGGAAACACCCAAAAACAAACAAAGCCCACAAAACGCCAAGAACATCCAGTGCCCGAGCTTCTTCTTTTCTTTCAAACCCAACTCCTCCAGAACCGCAGATGCCACCACCGGCTTCTTCAACAAATTCTTCAAGCGAACTCTCTGGGTAACATGACTGGTACCATCTAATGAGGGTCCAACTCCACCAATCTCAGATCTGGGTGAGTTGAGTTGCACATCAATTTCATGATGAGTAGTGAAACCAGCAGCAGTGGGGTTATTGTTGGCGTTAGTTGCAGCAGCCGTTGCAGCGCTGGCATTGTTTTGTGCGGTGTTATTGTTATTACGCTTGAAGGAGTGAGCCCGACGGGTCATAGAACCGGAGAAACGGGGACTGTAGACGCCATCGGTAGAGCTATTGCGGTGGTGGTGGCCCATGAGATTAAGATGAAATCTCTTTCAAGAAACTGAACACGTACTATAACAACCAAACAAACAGCATTATTACAACAGACGACTCTTACACTTATCTCTTCTTATTACTTTTCGGTCCGAAAAGGAAAGAAATCCCGCGTTTTATGAATGTGCGCAGGCAGAATAGTATAGCCTAATTTTTGGTGGACTGTCACTCTGGCAATTGGCAAAGACTTTGACGAAGCTTACTGGAATTTGCTTCCACGGTTTCTTTTTTTTAAAGCTGAAATATATATATACATATTATTTTAATGGTTAAAATTTGACTTTATGACACTCATAATTAGCGACTGTTTTTGCTAATTACGATTAACTTGAAATAATTAATATCTTATATTTACATAAATGGATGACAATAGATAACAATAGTTATAGTTAAATTATACAGATTTTTATTTCAATAGACCTATTTTATCCGTCTATACGTGCATGTGTTTTTTCTTTTTATCTACAAATTATATTTATAATTTATCAAATATTTATAAAAAAAAATAACTATAATCTTGAATGTTAATTAACGACATCCCAAAATCTAGATTCAATTTAAATAAGATCTGATTTAATCTTTACTTGGAAAATCTACACAGTAATTTTTAATCAATAACTTATATAACCTTATAATTTATAAATTCAATGATTAAAAATTTGTCTCATTATTTTGAGTTAAAAATTTTAAATAAAGAGAAAATCACCGATTTTTATTCTTACTATTTTAATGCTCTCATCAAATAGTAACCCAAATTCTAGCTATTAAATTAATGCAATCAAGGGTTGAAAGTTAATAAAAAGATAACATTAAATATTATTTATTAATTTTAAATTTCAATCTTTGAATTACATGAATCCAATAGTTGAAAACTGTATTTGAAAATTAAATTCAATTTAATTTAAAAATATATTAAAAAATAATCATCCAAAATTTAATTTTTAAAACAATATATGTAAAATTTGTTTTAATTTTTTCTTCCAAGATGCGTAATTAAAAAAAGCAGAGCATAATTAACTAATAAGAAATTATATTCACGTGCTGTCGGCTACTGCTAAGCAATAATATTATTGTCGTTAAAGAAAAAGATTAAATAAATAAATTCAATTATTGAAAGCTTGACTCAGCCAAGCACCTAGGCAAAGGAATTGTATAACGATTGCCTGTCGTTTTCGTTTCTCCCTATTTTAAAGTAATAAAGAGAAAAAAAAATTATAATTACAAATAATATTTTTCATATTTATCACTTGAATTCAAAATATTTTAATGAATGTCGCTTCCATTCAACCAAATCCAAGCACAACAATGTTCACTTTTCAATTTTAATTCAATACTAAGAGAATTAACTATCATTTTGTATTGCTGCCTTCTTGCAGTTCAAAATTTCGTTTCTCTGTAAACTTCTTTTTTCCCTTCAAAATGTTTCACTTTTAAGTGTATACATCAGTTGGCGATTGCAACAAAAAAATGCCAGCACCAGATATCTGGGAATCTGAAGTCAAGATCACATTGAGGATAATACAGAGGAATAATGCAATGGACCTTCTTGAAAATCAGGTACCTTAAGGTGGTCTAATACCGGAGACAACTTCAAACCTATGATTTGTACCTCTGTATTTGAATGGCCATTCAGGAATACGTTTGTAATCTACAAATGATGAGAGTGTTTTGTGTTAGGTGATAGATGAAATTATTAATCAAAATACTACAAAGAAATAGTTGCAATCAGTTGGAACAAAATTATAGCTTAGCATGTGTACCTGAGTGCATCCAAAAAGTTTAAGTATCCTCAGTGATGAACAGCTATCGACAATCAGACCCACAGCCTCATCTGTCAAATTCCGGCACCAGGATAAATCCAAACTCACCAAGTTTTTTGATCGTCTGGCAAGCGATAAGGCAGTGCTGTGGGCAACCTAAGAAAAGTTACAGATACCCTTGCGGATTATTAGATAATCGAATTTTAGCTCCAAGAAAGCCCTTCAACAAAACTAAAAATGAAAAGCAGGCCACCAGCCTGACCTCCATCAAAGGTGGGATATCTTTTTTTTTTTAACTAGAGGTCCCTCAACCTTTCTATTTTCATCAAGTTCAAAATGAGGTATTAAGCATGCGGCATACAAAGAGGCAGAAATGCAATCTCTATCCTACAATGAGTACAGACGAGACATCAGATATAGAGAAATTAAATTAATGAGGTTACCTTCTTGATATTGTTTAGTGAAAGTTCTTTCAATGACTCCCCACAACTTTCCAAGAATGCAGCAATAGCTTCATCACTGTCATATACAAAACAGGGGAGGATAAATCACAGAGTAATATCAGGACTGCATCCCACTTTATGTATCCAACTTGACAAGGAAACATATTGATAATATGGCAACAAACAACGCATAAGTATACATTGAACACAACAAACAATATATATTTTCACATCACCAGAGCTCAAAAAGAATGTTTGCAACTTAGAAAATATAGGGCAAATGATGGTTTTTACAACAAAATTTGTAACAGCCTAGATCTAAAATTAAATAGATATTATCTGCTTTGAACACATCCCATCACAGGTTTGATTTCAAGCTTTGCAATTCGAAATGCATCTATCAATAAGGAGAATTCAAGACTCATAACTCAGTGCAGTCTCACTCTCTTTAGAAATGTGGGATGTGACAATCTACCCCTTCTTTGGACCTTGCATCCTCATGACGAGGCCAATATAGCAATACTTATCATAGAACATTGACACACCATAGCAAACCTGACTCTAATACCAAATGTAACAGTTTAGGCCCAAAACTGAACAAATATTATCTGCTTTGAGCAAACAATCACCATGAGTTTGATTTTAAGTTCTGTAACCCAAAATGCGTCTACCCAATTAAAAGGATCCATGGCTTATAACTCAATCCAGTCTCACTCTCACTAGGATGTGCAATGTGACAAAATTCTTTATGTAGGTAGGCAATACCGAACTTATATAACAGTAAAGGTCTTCTATCTAAGTATACTTCAACAAGTCTTTATGTGTATATTTTATATCCAAAGACCAAGTCTTATACAACTTAAAAATAATACCATGCTATATGTGTGTGGATGCCCTTATTTTTGTTAAATGAGAATAGCAGAGCGAGAGCCATCGGATTAAAGATATAATTTATGGAATGTATTCCAAACTTGCCTAGATTTAATAAAGATTTGGGGAAATCAGATTGGAGACACAATGTGGGATACAGTCAGCCTTTCATACTAAAAGTTGGAAAGAGCTTCCCTTTGAAACCCAAGCCACTATTATGAATATTAGGCCTTGTCAAAATATCCAGAAAGTCAAACAAAAGTTATCACACTGTATTATTCATGGAGTTGGTCCCAGTTTGTATGCCAAAGGGTCCCAAACATAAGAATCAATTAGAAAAGATGTCTTAAAGATCCGACTCAAATGCAAGCAAAAGTAAATTATATTATTACCAAAAAAACTACCGAATCCTTATGTTAGGAGAAGTACCTGAATGCATTTCGGCAGAGCTTTAATGTTTCAATGGCTCGACAGCCATCAGCAAGATATCCAATAGAAAAGTCTGTCAATTTGTACAAGTTAGAAATATCAAGTGTACATAGTTTGGGACAGCTTTCAGCAATGACTTTCATGGAAAAATCAGTTAATTTCCTGCACCAAATTAGGAACACAGCATGAATAATGAAGCCAAGGCATTTAGAAAAAAATTCACATGATATAGTTGCATAAACTTACACACAATCAGTCAAAACAAGCTCCTTCATATTATGACCACGAGCACTAACAATTTCTCCAACAAAATCATCATTAACAGTGTCAATGCCGGCTATCGACAGAACTTCTAAATGCTTTAGCTTTTTCAGTGCCGGCAGAATAAGCATAGCATTAAGATTTTGGCAATCATTAATGTACAATTCTTGTATAAATGATCCCAATGAGTTGGCCAAGATGTCGATACTAGTTGGGGTAAGAAGGGAGCACTGGGTCAGATTAATAGATCTTAGAGAGGAAGCAGAAGAAACCAGTGCCTGAAACCCAACATCTGAAAGCCGGCATGCACCACAGAGAGATAAAGTAGTGAGGGAAGGCAAGCTATTTGATGACCTAGCTAAGGTAGAAAGCAGTATGTAATCTGGCATACAGCGTCCACATCGATCAAGTTGTAGAACCTGAATTCACAAAGCAAAAGATTTTCCCAACAGTTTGACCCAATAACAAACAAAGTTTAAATCAAAGATTAAAGAAAAAATAAAAATAACAATGACCTTCCACTTAAAGAGAGAAGCCTTTCGCAAGGTAATTCTTATAACAAACAGAAACACAGGTTGAAAAGCTATATTTCCAATGACATATTTTCTGAAGGTAAATTGCAAATATACACCATAAATAATCTATATTACAACTGTTACCATAGTTTCATGAACTCCTCCTCTAACTATCACCCTAGAAAATGCAAATACTGAGATCAGTTTTTAACATGAAACAAACTACAATAACTAAATCAACCATTCAAAAATCATCAGGCCTTTTTCTATTTATCATGAATAAAGATCAAAACACAGGTGTACTGAATTCAAAATAAATGCAACCATATGAAATGCTAAATTGAATCCATGGTTTTCATGAAAGAACCATACCGTCAAGCTGCTGGTGTCACACGTCTCAAAAGCTTTAGTGAATTCTTGTTCTGTAAGCCATGAACAATCCCTAATACGTATCTCTGTAGGGGACCCACTCACAAGGAGATTAAGAAAATGACTATTCATCCTCCGAGAATCACAGAGCATGTGACTAAGCCTGTGCCTCAGTGCATCTGGTACATTTTCAAGTGAAGTGATTGCATCAGCATTTTGAAGAAGAATTTTCAAACATAATTCTTCCAGTGATGGAATGATTAATTTTGTGCGCACACTGTCCAACCCCTTTCTGGGAATCCATGGTATTAATGTACTTTTTTTATGCCCTAAAGTGCTGGTCTCCTGCCGCCCATTCAGCTTGGTTGCCCGATCCCTAATAATTTTCATAGCAGTTGAGAAAGGACCAGGCCAATCTTCAATCTCTCTCTCTGTTTCTCCATCCGGCACTAACTTTTCATTCTCCATAGACGAATGATTCTCCTCTGGGTCTTGTGAAGAAAAATAAGCATATTTAGAAGCATTTTGCCTAGCTATATCTCGAAATTGTTCCATTCTTGATTCACTTGCCCTCACTCTAGTCTTCCTAACTATATCTTCCAAATGTTTAGAATCCAAAACAGAACTCTTAACTTCAGATTCCTCACCAGTTTCAATGACCTTCCTTACATTTGCTATTGAATCATCATCAATCAATTTTGCCTTCCCTTTCTCCTCTCTTCCAAATCTCCTTTGACGCTTTTTACCATGACATTCATCACCATTTTGCTTGCTCTCCAATTTCATCATATCAAAAACAGCAACAGCCTCTTCATATTCCACACCACCAGTTCCATTTGCCATTGAATCTTCATCAATCAATTTTGCCTTCTTTTTCTCCTCTCTTCCAAATCTCTTTTGACGCTTTTCACCACAACTTTCATCGCCATTTTGGTTGCTCTCCAATTTCATCGTATCAAAAATAGCAACACCCTCTTCAACCACTTCACATTCCACACCACCAGTTCCATTTGCCATTGAATCTTCATCAAACAATTTCGCTTTCCCTTTCTCCTCTCTGCCAAATCTCCCTCCACGCTTTTCACTACAAGTTTCGTCACCATTCTTGTTGCTCTCCAATTTCATCGTATCAAGAGCAGTAACACCCTCTTCGCTGACTTCCCTCAAAATTCCCTTTTCTTTCTTATCGCTCTGAACTTCAAATTCCAATTCCACTCCTTTCCCTTTCCTTCCCTCTTCCCTGCCAATAACTGATTTATTCCCGTCATTTTCCACTATCCTCTTCAAAACTTTCCTCCCCGACCTCAGATTCAAAACCCCTTCACTTTCCCCACCTTTTAAGCCCAATAAAATTTCACCCACATCCAGTTTTCTTTTCCTGTTCAGGTAATTATCATCATCATCACTGAGAACTGAAGATTTCGAAACGAGTCCAACGCTCCGTCTCTTATCATTCCGGGTCGGGGCGGGAGTGGCCGGTTCGATACTGACCTGGGTCATTTGGGTTGCCATTTCGGGTTTAATTGGCGGTATTTCACGGGATCGAAGGACTGTCATAGTCGTCGAAGGGGCAAATTAAAATACAAAGTCAGACTAAAATGGGAATGTTTGACGAGCAGGATTTTTGCTTGGCGTTCTATCGGTTGTCAATGGCATTTAGGGTTTGTTTTCATTTTAATATCGGTAAGAAGCTTCCCTGGCAAGCCAATCAGGGTTCTTAATTTTCCCGCCAAATACGAGTCTGTTCTTCTGTATTGGGCTTCTCGGGCTTGATGACTGCAGATTAGGCTTAGCCCATTCAGAGGCAACTTTAAGCTCATCGTTTATTGAAGGGGCAGTATAGTAATAAAATTTTAAAATTCATATTATTTTAGAGACTCATGCTATAATATATAAAAAATAAATTTATTTATTTAATATTCCTAAACATTTTCATTTTCAATACTATTTTTTTTTCTAATATTGGTGGCATACATCGTACTATATTACATTTTTTAATTTTATTTTCTGTTTTAACATTTTTCACATACTAATTATTCACCCACTTTAATTTTTAATTTTAAATTTCTCACAAATTTCATTATATTATATTTAATTTTGAGTTATTTTTATTAGCTATTATTTGATTATATGTACAAACAAATTTGTGAATTTTACATTTACAATTGAAAGCGAAAGTGAACGCGTATGGAAGTATTTCAACTGGATAACCAGCATTGAAAACAGTTTACATTGGATTGTTTGGAGTTTTGTTGATCCCTACTTTGTTGTCGGCAACTTCTGTATCTATTATCTCCTTCATTGCTGCTCTTCCAGTAGATATTGCTGGTATTATAAACCTGTTTCTAAATCTCTACTTTATAAAAACAATATCATTTCACATAGGCAATTTTATGATATTTGTTGCATATTTGTGTGTATTTTCATGAATATGAACGGATTCTCTAGTCTTTCTCTTAAGAGGTGCTACCCGATAACTACTTTTAAATGCTAATTTCATAAACACACTTCACCCTTAGTATTAATTTTATTTGAATAAATACTTTCTGTTAAAATTGCCAAACATGTCAATAAGTATCTTTAAAGTGTTAATTAGCACTACTAAACCAACCCGAAATTGGCTCTCATATTATTGCTTATAAAGGAAAAAGAAGAAAAGAAAGGAGTGCTGGCCATTCCAATAAATGAAGAATGCAGGAAGGGGGCATTAGCCTTCATGGATATTAAAATATGAAAGCTGATGTACAAATAGATTATCTACAATGGCACATATGAATGTTGATACACGAAGAAGAACAGTAATGACTAACTGATTGCTTTTTATGGGATTCCGCTCTCTCCTAATTTGGGTGTCTGTAAACTTTTGATTGATTAATCTACAATTTCATGTAAGTTATGGAATGTGGAAGAAAAATACAAAACTTCAACAGTTTGTTGAATTTTTATATCTTGATACACAGCAAGTCAGTCTGCTCTAATACATAGCAAGTCAGTCTGATCTAATAATTGAGAGCTTCCAATTCCGACAATCTGATAATAATATAGAACCTGTATCAGCCCTTATTGGATGTTAAGGAAAGACCACAAAATGAAAGCTTAAGCAACAGTTGAGCTACTACGATAGTATTACCTTGAAACCGATCTTTTCATACAGTTCACGTGCTGGTTTATTGTTTCTATGCACATGCACGTATACCTGCTCCACATCTACAACTCAAAAGTCAGATCAGGAGGAAGTCCCTGCAGCCATTCATCATTTTACAGAAGTTCATGTGTTTCTAAAGGATAGATGCTTGTTTCATCTTACCATTTGATTTAGCTGATTCAATAGCAAAATGCAACATGTTGCTTGCAATGCCCTGGCGGCGTGCTGATTTAGCAACACATAAATTTGAAATATAAGCATATCTATTTGGGCCTTTTCTGTTGATGCAGCCAAAGATAGGAGTCCTTATCCGCTCCTATAAGTAGAATTTAACTTAATTAGCAGCATAAAATATTCTCAGGTTAGTCTGGATGGCATATAAGTTAGCACTTTGCATTTGAAATAAGAAACATACCCCAGGAAAAGTCTCCCCATGCAAAAAATGTCGCATGGTCAAATCAAGGGTGCCAACTACACTTTTCAGCACAGTCCGTTTTACATTTCTATCATCCTTCTTTACCTGATAATTTGTTATATCATAGCATCATACGACGAACTCAACTTTATCAAGGACGCATAATGAATGGCGATTCAACTCTCTTCCCCGTCACAATAAGGAGTTTGAGAGGTTAAACGCATTTTATCTACAAGAAAAAAAATTGAAGCTAAAATCCTTGAAACATCGTACCGTCACAATGCAAGAATGTTTCTGTCCATTTAGTCCTCTGCACCGCCTTTTTATGGCATTGAACTCCTACAAAATAAGCAGACCTATCAAGCATTCAATTCATGCCAAATGGTTTGGGCATATTACAGAGCAGTTAAATAGAATGCCACTCAATCCTACCTGCTCCGCAAATTTCCTTTTGAAGTTATCAACATATCTGTGTTGACAGGGAATAGCTGAAATCAGTCATTGCCCAACTCTTCCACTCATATATAGACTATCACCATACTCATAACTATTTAATCATGAAGGCTTACACAATATAGTAATGGTTCTCACTTTCCTCACCTAAAAATCTCAGGGCAGATATCTTCCATAAACCTAATTAATTTGTGGTTAGAAGTTCAAAATCATTCCTCAAACAAACTCTGTTTTCAATAAAATTTCATTGTGCCACATTTACACATAACGGCAGGATATTATTCTGTATGTATGATCTATAAATGTTAATGCATCAAACCTGATTCATCTTAATGGCATCATGTACCATATATATACAATACATACCCAGTAATCTATACAATATTAAACATACTACTTTGAACTTCGCATAGCTTCTTAGATAAATTAGTCTTGTTATTGAACAAAATAACCTAAAATCTACGTCTAAAACCTGTATAATCTGTAACAAAATATAAAACGCACCGTTCATTTGTTCGACTCTCCCAGTGACTTTCTGCTCGTAGCCATGCTGCTGTCTACCAAAAAACAAAGCCATATTAGTAATGAACACAACATTAAACGAAGATCTTTTAAGATGATGAAGTGATCACTGACCTACCCAATATTCTTCATCCAGAGCAGCTTCTCGCGCCACGAATTTCCCAAATTCAAACCTATCTTGTTGAACCAGCTCTTCATCAGAAGGCTGAAGCCGATCAAACTTTAGATCAGATGACTTTAACGAATCCGTTTGGGGAAAAGACGGCGTTGGGAGCTGTATTGAGAGTTGTTCCTTTTTGGTAGTGCTGGAAGATTTAGAATCCATCCTATTAACAGTAAAAAGGGGAAAAAAATATATATTACACAAATTGACCAGACGAAAACCTAATTCAAAGAGAGAATGGACTTACATAGAACAAGATGCGGGAATTCTGATTAATTTGCGATGACTTCTGAACTCATCGCGGGGGAATTTCAAGAATCCAGGTCTGTGAATAGCAATAGTTGACATTTTGACCGGACCGGATGAAGAACTGTTTTCGAAACGTATTTTCTCTGTTTTATAAAAACAGGGATAAAAGCGAAAACAGCTCCGTCATCTGGAAACAATCACGATATCAACCAGCTAACAACAGTTTTGTGATTATTTCCCGATTAATTTATTCTTCGAAAAACATGTTGTAATTATAAGGAGTTCCCGTAAGCTACCTCGTTGTAGGACATGCCTGTCACGTGGTGGGCCGGCAAATCAGGATAAGACAAATCATCCTTAAGCACTCGTTTTCTTTTTTTTCTTTTTTTAAAAAAATATATATTATTTTTCTGTGTATGGTTTCCGCAGTGACAGAAAGGAAATGTAAATCGTAATCCACACAAGATATTTTATTTTTTTGCTACATTACCTCTTATCCATCACCGTCCAGTCGCCATGTGATTACGTGGCAATATAATATTTTATTTTTTTGCTACATTAATTCTTATCCACCACCGTCCTGTGGGACATGTGATTACGTGGCCATCTAGGTGTTGTACTTGTATCCACCGATTACTTGGGGGTCCGACCCGCTTTTTGATTAATTGGATTGTGCGTTTGGAGGGTCTTGATCCCGGTGATTAATGAAGATCAGTCAGATAAAGAATCCGGAGTAATTAGTTCAACTGCGGCAAATTAGCTTTAATTTAAAAAACAAAGAAAAATAATAATATGTAGACCCTCAAATTTGGTCTAAAGATCCGATGAGATGAAAAATATTCAATCAGACCCAATTGTGAGTATTTTTCATCTTTGTACTAATTAACTACTGTACAATATCAAGATCATTATATTTTACTACATATTTATCAAAAAATATAAAATTTTCTTCAAATATTCTGTAAATAACATAATAATATTTTCATTCTAAAACTTTAATAAAATAATAAATCAGTGCATGATCTATTTAATTTTAACATTTTCATCCCACGCTCTATTGGTGACAAAATAGGTCAATTGGCCCGAGCCTTGTACAGTCGTTCACAATTTGAGAAAAAAGTTCATAAGTTGTACTGTGTCGAACTATTCAAAAATTGTACTGTACCATCTATTATTTGGGTATATTATTTAACCCAAAAGCAGTGAATCAATTACTATTCACCAATGACCTTAAGATCTATTTTAATTATTCAAGTGAATAGTACATTAGTTATCATTCACGTGCTTTGTACAACCTATTTGAGCTTATAAGCTGTGTTTGGGCTAAGTTCTAACAAAACGGGTTAACACAACACACATAATAACTAGATTGGGGATTAGGCTGGGCTTATCAGTTTTACTGTATATACCGTGTCAGTTCAACCCAAGAGTCCAATTGAGCATAATTTTCATTTGCCATCTCTAATGCACTCTTTATTTTTTAATTCAGCTTCTGACAACACGTATATCAAGGCCTAAAATTTATAATTAATCAAATCATATCTTAATTTGTTATTTTGTAAAAACTTAAGAATGAAAATGTTATAACTTTATAAATCTTCCCGTTAAACTCAAATTATTAATATATTTTCTTACAATTATAAGATCAAAATAAAAGAAATAAAAATCTAAAAATGTATGATATATTTTTTTCATAATTTTTAAATTAATTATATTTTTTGCATTTTTTAGTTTTTTTCTCGTAATTTAATTTCTTTCCTCTTTTAGTTTCTCCATAAACCAAATCAATAAATAATTTAGACAAACTAATTCTTACAAACTATAATCTACTCTCACAGTTGCAAGCATTTTATATTGTATTTTATTTAAATTTTAAATAGTGTACTTGATTTATAAAAGATATATATATATATATATATAATTATTTGATTTATAAAATTTATGTATTTGACTATTGTCGGGGTTATATATGTAGATAAATTTGTAGGAGTGAATTATAGTTTATTCAACTTAATGTCTAAATTGTTTGATTAATTTAGTTTATAAAGACATTAGAAGAGTACAAAGTTGAATTATGAGAGAAAAATTAAAGAGTAGAAAAAGTATAATTAATTTTTTAAAAATTATAAAATAAAATATATTATACATTTATAGAAATTTATATTTTAAAGTATCTTTCATTTTTTGTACTGATCTTATATAACAAAGGCAAAATTTAACTATTTAGGAGTTAATCTATAGAAAATTTTAGGATAATTTAATATTTATCAATAATTATAAGGGATATTATAAGCATCTAAAGGTCTTAGAATAATTTAAATAATAAAAGTTGAAAAGTACCTTCAATTAGCAGTGTTGTTAGGTATATTTGATCTCGCAATGATTTAGTTAGTTATTAGCTAAACTTGGAGATCTACGTTCTCTCACGTTCAAAGGAAAGCTTTAAGCTCGGTTGAATCTTAACTTTAAAAATAAAGTTAAAAAAAGTGTTATTAAATTTTTAAGTTTTAATGAGCATTACTCATTTTTTAACTAGAATATTTGACATCTTATGATTTAATTTTATAACAGTTTTCATTTCAAAATTAGAGGTTTTAACATATACCTCTCTTGAGGTTTGAGATTTTATCACTTAGATAAAAGTTTGAAGAAATATATATTTATCTCCCTTGAATCGTTAGTTAACCATCTATTTTTATTTGAATTATTATAAAACTTTTAATTGCTTTAAAGTTAAAATTTAAAAAATTCAATTTTAATCTATTTAATGTTTAAAATTATTAAAATAATTAAAAATTTAATTAACAACAATTTATATTTACATTTATTTTGTAATACTCAATTTTTGATTAATGAACACACATATCTCGAATTTTGGGATAATATTATCTTATTAGGGGTAAAGGGAATAAAAAGGAAAGTAAAGGAACCTTAGTAGTATTGACAAACCAAATGTAATTTTTGCCCTTGTTAAAATGAAATAGACATGTGACATATGAATAAAAGCTACTTCTGTGTTGGATGAATGAGGGAAAAATATATGGCAAAAGAAAGAAAAAGAAAGAGGTGGAATCATGTAAATTATATATATATATATATATATATATATATATATATATATATATATATATATAGGATTGCTTTTGTTTCTATCTTTAATTTCTTAAAAAGAGAGAGACAAAAACCATAGAAGAGAGGAAAGCAAAGAAGAAAAGGAAAAGAAAAGAAAAGAAACAAAGAAGAGGAAGAAGGTTTGGTTTGAAATCTACAAATTTTAGTTTTAAAATCTAGTAAACTATTTTACAATAATTAAGTTGTAGAAAGTTAAATTATTAGTATATAGATATATATTTAAATAGATAATTAAGTTTGGAATATTTATTTATTAATATTGTTAAATTGATATTATGAGGTGATTCGAAGAAGGAGGAAATGTTCTCAGAGGAATAGAATTGTTACACGTGTATCAGGTAGGTATTTATATACATTTGGTAAATTTTAATTTTAAAATTAAAAAGTATGGTGTTTTATTATAGTTAAATAGTGAATTTTTATGAAATTTTATATTTTATGTTTGTTATGATTAAATTAATATTTATAGAACTTACTATTTTATGGATTTGAGAATTAAATACAAATTTATATAATTAGGCATTTATTTATTTAAAAGGTGAAAATAAAATTACGTGTTAATTCAACGATTGATTTTTCTAAATTGGTTTAATAACACTCTCAGTATAAATGTTATTTTAGTATATATAGTGAGAATATCAGCACATGATGCTTTATTTAAAGATGAATGATTTTTATTAAATACCGTGTAAAGAAATATTTTATTAAATACTATGTTTTGAATATTTGTGGAAATTATTAAGATAAAATAAATATGGCCATGAAATAAATTGGTAAACAGAATGTGATGGCCATGGTTAAAGGTAGCATCGGTGACTTTGGACGTGATTTTAATCCCGCATTGAAAGCCCGCAAAGATGAAATTTGGGTGACGGCCCCTGATAATAGTGCCCAAAAAACACATTAAGTTATGGACGATGGTCCCTGAGAATAATGCCTAAAAGGTACGTATAACCAGTTATGTATAGCGATCCCTGAAAATAATGCCCAAAAGTACGTATGGTCAGTAATGTGCAGCAGTCCCTAGGAATGATGCCCCAAAATACGCATAAAATGAATGAATGGAATTAATAAATGAATAAATGTATTTTTCGTCATTTTTATGAATATATGCTTGGAATGTTTTTATGATATTGTATTGAGTCGATTGTTTGAAATCAGAAAGTGTTTCATATGAGAATTTATTTATTTTCCTAAAAATCGCCTTTATATATAAATATCTACTGAGCATTAACTCACCCTTACTTTTCAGGTACTTAAGTAATACTAGAGGCTTTGTAAGTAGAAGATAAAGGATACTCCAAGACAAGGATTTTGCTGCTTTTGGAACTTTATGTAATTATAGATGCAATGGTGCATAAAAAGTATAGCCTTGATATATTTTCTATGTTTAAATATGAATTTTAAAAACCCTAGAGTTGGTTGTATGTGGCTAAGTAATGAAATATAGCCGTTGATGTAAAATTTTAGTAAGAATATTTAGAATGAATTTTTTTTAAGTTTATAGAAGTACATATGTGATGTGCATTATACTACAAAAAGAACACTACTAAAAGTTCTTAGAATTAAAGATGTTACAAACTTTGTATCAAAGCTTTAGGTTAAGATTTTGTAGACATCTTTTATGATAGTGAGAAAATTTGAAGATATTTTAGCTTGTTGTTATTATAGTCTATCATTCTATGTGAACTTATGGCCTTAATCTTATATGGTTTTGCAGTATGGGCAGAATTAAGTACGATAGGTGGACCTGTCAATAACAATGAATAGTGTACCTTAGGTGGTGTTCTTGTTAAGGATTTACGAAAGTTACATGCTAATAGGAAGAGAAAAAGATTGGCAGAGACTATTGTATGTTACACAAATACTAATCCAGGTCCAAGTGCTTCTGAGGACGTGAAGAACGAAGCACTAATGGGTTTGAAGGTTTACGGTAAGGGAGTGAATCAGAATAAACTCATGACACAACGTTTATTTTATACTAAGAGATCCTTAAATACTTATAGGACTGAAAAGAACTGGGTAAAGGAGTTAAAAGAAAGTTTAATAGATGAGACATGTCCGGAAGGTGAGAATAGTGCAGCAGGTGAAGCTAATGAGGAGGACTTAGTGGTATTAGATCCTTTTCTTGTTATAATGAATGAACCTTTTGAGCCAGTTACACCCGAAGAGACTTATGCGAAGTAGTGGTGAGATAGCCTAGGAAGACAAACCTGATGACAATTAATCTTTTGTATATGTATAGTGGTTTTGTATGTACTTATATAGGGTAACTCAAGTTTTGTAATCATTTGAGTATCCTTTGTGGGCTTTCTTGTAAAGAATTATAAACTTATATGATTAATGTATAAGTGACTTTTGTTTTACTTAAACTATCAAAATTTATTCGTTTTCACATTATATTGCTTTAACTGTTATGATAAAAAAAAATCTATTGTTCTAGTATGTCTGATAATAAAGAAGCAGAGGCATCCTCTTCACAAATAGGAGATGAGTTTTGTGAATTCCATCAAATAATGACAGAATTTGTTATTGCTCTTCGTGGGTTCACCAATATATCAGTATTGAGTGAGTTTAAGAAACTTAACTCTCCAATTTTTAATAGAAAGTCTAGTTCATTAATTGTTGAGGAATGAGTGGAACAAATTAGCCAAATTTTGGATGCTTTGCAAGCACACAAAGAGATTTGGGTTAAGCTTACAACATTTCAATTGGTCAAGTAGGCCAATCATTAATGGAATACTATTAAGCTTACAAGACAGGAAGAGAAATGGATGTTGGATGCTTTCATAGAAGCCTTTATGGGTAAATATTTTCCTAAGGTATTTCGTGATGCCATGTTAGATGAATTTATTCATCTAACTCAGAGAAGTATGTCAGTAGTACAATTGAGGCAAAATTTGAAGCATTGAGTCGATTCGCTACTTCAATGATTTCTAAGGAGAAAGATAAGACAAAGTAGTTTGTGAAAGGGTTAAAATTGACACTTCTACATAAACTTAAAGTGTTGAATCTTCAAAAGTACTCAAAAGTGGTTGAACGAGCTTTAATGATATAGCAAGATGAGGAAGAGCTCGGGTAAGTAATAAAGTCAAAGAAGAGAAGTTCTGACTAAAAGCTTCCTAAGTGGGGAGAGAAGAAACATATGAGAAGTCAATTTCTTATTCGTGACAACCAAAGTTCTTGTACTATTTTTAGGGTGTGTTTTGAGTGTAGGCAGCAAAGTCATCATTGAAATGCATATCTGTGTTTAAAACAAACACAAGACCAAGCAACAAGAAATGTTCAGGGAGGCACCCAAGATAATCGAAATTTTCGTTTATCTTCGGGTGTGTGTTTTGAATGTGAAGAACATGGTCATTATCGAAACTACTATCCACGTGTGATATGGGCACTGAGTTAATTGGCTAGTTCATATCAAGGGAGTACTCAGTTAGTAGCACAACAAACTCAACAGGGTAGACAACTACAACAAAGAAATAATGAGCAGTTACCTCAGAGACCTGAAATATCTCAAGAAAGATGAAGGCCTAAAATTCAGGGTAGAGCTTATGCTATTACACAGGATATGGATCGACCAGATCATACCGTAGTAGAAGGTATTCTTTTTTGTTCAACACTTGAGCTAGAATATTATTTGATTATAGTGCTACACACTCTTTTATTTCAACAAAATTTGTATCTTCCTTGGGTTTAGATACTGAACCTATAAAATATGAATTGTCAGTTGAAATGCCTATGGGAAGTGGAATAAATCTAGATAGGATGTATCATAATTGTGAAATTGATGTAGGTGGTTGTAAAGTCATCTTTAGATTAGTTGTAATGAAAATAGTGTATTATGATGTGATATTAGGTATGGATTGGCTGTCATCTTTTAATTTCATTATAGATTGCTAAAGAAAAAGGGTAACTATTAGTTTTTCTTGTAGTGAAAGAATTCATATCTTTAGTTGTAGAGGGAATAATCATCATTGTACCTATACTGGGTATAATGAACACAAAGATTATTTTGGATGGATGACGAGTATGATGAGTCATGAAATTATGGTTTAGCAACTTCAACTGTTCAGGTAATTGATAAGTTTCAAGATGTATTTCCTGATGATTTACCTGAACTTCCCCTAAAGAGGTAGATTTTACCATTGAGATGTATTCTCGTACTGCACTAATTTTAATAGCCCCTCCTAGGATGGCACTAGTTGAGCTACAAGAGTTAAAGATCCAATTGTAGGAATTACAAGATAAAAAATTTATCCGGCTTAGTACTTGTCCTTAGGGAGCACTAGTTTTATTTGCTAAAAAGAAGGACAATAGTTTAAGGTTGTGTGTAGACTACAGACAATTAAATCGAGTGACAATAAAGAATAACTACCTTTTGCCCAAAATTGATGATTTGTTTGATCAACTGTGTGGTTTTAGATACTTCTTAAAGATTGATCTTTGATCTGGCTATCACCAGCTGAGGGTTAAAGATGAAGATATTCCAAAAACGACTTTTCGAACTAGGTATGGGCATTTTGAATTTGTAGTAATGTCATTTGGTTTAACAAATGCTCCTAGAACATTTATGGATCTGATGCATAAAATTTTTCACCCCTACCATAATCAGTTTGTGGTAATATTTGTAGATGATATTTTAATATATTCTAAGTCAAAAGAGGAGCATGAACAACACTTGCGTATTACTTTACAAGTGTTGAAGGAACATCATTTATACGCAAAAATGAGTAAATGTGAGTTCTGGATGACTGAGGTTAAATTTCTTGGACACATAGTGTCAGCAAAGGTATTTCTATAGATCCTGCTAAAGTAGAGGCAATGCTAAGCTAGAATAGACCGAAGAATGTACCGGAGATTAAAAGTTTCCTAGGTTTAGCAGGATATTATCATAGATTTGTAAAAGATTTTTCTTGAACAATAGCACCTTTGACTTAATTAACTAGAAAATGGATTAAATTTGAGTGTAACGAGGAATGTGAACAAGCTTTCGTAGAGCTGAAGAACCATTTAACCTTAGCCCCAATTTTAAATATTCTTGAGCGGAGTGTAGAATATATAGTTTATTGTGATGCTTCACGTGTGGGCCTTGGTTATGTTTTAATGCAGTTAGGAAGAATAGTGGCATATGGTTCACATCAACTGAAAGCTCATGAGCACAACTATCCTACACATGACTTGGAACTTGCTGCCATTGTATTTGCATTAAAGATATGGAGACATTATTGATATGGTGAGAGATTTGAAGTATTCTCATATCATATAAGTCTTTGATATCTTTTTACCCAAAAAGAACTTAATTTAAGGTAGATAAGGTGGATGAAGTGCCTAGAAGATTATGATTTCACTTTGCATTATCATCCAAGTAAAGCTAATGTGGTAGCAGATACTTTGAATAGGAAAGCACGGGACATGTTGGCAAAATTTTCATGTTCTAAGTGGAAAATGTGTAATGATTTAGAGAATTTTGATTTGAGGGTAAATGAATCAGGAAGTCAACCTTTCTTGTTTAACCTAGTGGCCCAACCTATCATTCTGCAGAAAGTGATTGCTGCTCAACAAAGTGATCCTGAAGCTAAGTCAATATAAGCCAAGTTAGAGAATGGTGAGGTAATATAGAGGTGGTCTATAGACTTGTGAGGTGGGTTAAGGTTTGCTAATAGACTTTTTGTACCATCAGACGAGTCTCTTAGAAAAGATGTGCTTAGTGAGGCTCATAAATCTAAGTTTACCATATATCCTGATAGTACAAAAATATACCAAAACATGCATAGATATTTTTGGTGGAATGGAATGAAAAGAGATGTGAGAGAATTTGTGGCTAGGTGTTTAACGTGCAAACCAGTGAAAGCAGAACATCAGAAACCAGCAGGATTACTCCAACCTCTTTCAATCTCTGAATAAAAATGGGAACATGTGACTACAGATTTTATAAGAGGGCTACCTAAGACCCAAAAGAACCATGAAAGTGTATGGGTAGTTGTGGATATGCTAACAAAATCTTCTCACTTTTTTTACCTGTTAAATCTATTGATTCTCTAGAAACATTGAGTAGATTGTACGTCTAAGAGATAGTGAGATTACATGAAGTACCTTTATCAATTGTGTTAGCTAGAGATATAAGATTTACATCACAATTTTAGAAAAGTTTGCAAAAGGTTATAGGCACTCAGTTGAATTTTAGTACAGCCTATCATCCTCAGACAGATGGTCAATCTGATAGAATTATCCAAATATTAAAAAATTAGGAAAATGTTTTATAAGTATTTGAATTAAAATTAAAAATGTTTAAAAATGAAAATAAATTTTGATGAATTCTAAAGTAATGGCTAAAACAAAAGAATTGGAAAATTTTTAAATAACTTAGAAATTTTATTGATGGCTAAATTTTATAAAAGTTTTGAGTTTTCAATTCGCCTTCTTTATAAATAGAGGACGAAGAGGAATTTATAGTTAAGTAGCTACCTATGAATCCTTAGAATTCCAACAACTCATAACTCTCGTCCAACCATTCAAATCAGAAATGGAGACCTACCTATAATAGAAATCAACCTCGAGTTGTTTGTCAGCCATGCGACAAACCTGGTCATGTCGTCAAAGTATGCCGATCTCGTCCCTTCCCTTCTATCTGGCCGCAAGCTAACTTCACAACTCATGAACCTCCGAGTAAGTCATCGAATTGGATAGTTGACTCTAGGGCTTCTCACCACATCACCTATGATCTGCAAAATCTCTCTTTTCATTCTGAGTATGGTGGTAATGAAGATATCATGGTTGGCGATGGTAATAACGTCCCTATTACTCATACAGGACTACTTTTAAAACTTGTGATTCCACCTTTAAACTCAATAATGTTTTGTGTGCAGCCAACATTAAGAAAAATCTTTTATCTCTCTCTCAATTTTGTTCTCACAATAACACTTCTATTGAATTTTTCCCTGATTTCTTTCTTGTGAAGGATTTAACCACGAGGGCATTCTTAGTGCGAGGCTGGAGTAGAGGAAATGTGTATGAGTGGCCACCCGCAGTGACCAGATTACATGCTCTACCACAACACTCAGCCCTCACAGTAGCCATGCTATACTCTTCTTCTTCACCCATTTGTCTTTGGCACAATCGTCTTGGTCACCTATCTTCCAAAGTTCTTCATCAAATTATTGCTTCTCACAAGCTACCTTTCTCTAAACCTAGTTCTGATTTGAATTCTTGCAATGCATGTTTATGTAATAAAAGCCATAAGCTTTCGTTTGGCACTTTTTCATTACATTGTTCTAAACCTTTAAAAATTCTTTTTATGGATGTTTAGGGACCTGCTCCTCTCATTTCTTTTGATAACTTTCGTTATTATGTTATTTTGTGGATTACTTTACTAAATACACATGACTTTATCCAATTAAAAATAAATGTGATGTTACCTCTATCTTTGAACGATTTAAATCTCTTGTTAAATGTTATTTCTCTACACCAATTCAAACTCTTTATACATATGGTAGTGGTGAAGCTACTCGTCTTGGCCAATTTCTTTCATAGGTTGGAATTCAACATCTCAATTCCCCTCCTCATACTCTTGAGCATGTTGGTACTGCTGAGCGCAAACACCGCCATGTTGTTGAAACTGCTCTTACCTTACTTCATCATGCTTCCGTTTCACTTAAATATTGGTCTTTAGCTTTTCAAGTTGTTGTTTATCTCATCAATCGCTTGCCGTCTCTAGCTACAAGTAAGAAATCTCATTTCTTTCATCTTTTTCACCGGTCACCAAATTATTTCTCTTTAAAAGTCTTTGGTTGTCTATGTTATCCATGGCTCCAACTTTACTCCCCTCATAAACTAGAACCACAATCTTGTCCGTGTGTATTTGTTGGTTACTCAATTACCCATCATGCTTATCTCTGTCTTGATCCCTCCACAAACAAAATCTTTACTTCTAGACATTTTGTTTTTGTGGAAACTATTTTTCCTTTCCATAATCTCACTTCTCTTACAGTGTCATCACTTAACTCATATATCCTTCGACACTTGGTTCCCTAAACCAGTTTTCTTTCTTGATCTTCCTTACTTTTCTTCCTCGTCACTTTTGGATGCTTCCACATATATCCATTATACCCGCCTCTCCTACTCATCCTGTCGAGACCGAGTCCTCATCATCTCCTAGTCATCATTCTAATTCGTGTTGTGAGCATTCTCTTTGCCGATATGATCATTTGACCTATGAGCTCTCACTCTCACGTTCCTCTTCTCCGTCTCTTTCTTAAGATGGATCCACTCCTTCACGGGTTAGTACACCCTCTTGCACTACTGTAGACCCTCACACTTATAACACTAGGCTGCGTAATAATATTACCAAGCCAAAACGCATCCTTGATCTTCACTCCACCACTATTTCACCCATCATCGAACCTTTAACATTAACCCAGGCTCAAAAACACCACGCATGGCGTTAAGCCATGAGTATTGAATATAATGCTTTGCTTTCCAATCAAACATGGTCTTTTGTTCCACGATCCCACACACAAAATGTTATTGGGTGTAAGTGGGTCTATAGAATTAAAAGGAATCCTTATGGGTCTATTGCTTGTTATGAAGCTTGTTTGGTGGCTAAAGGGTTTCACTAATGCCCTGGGGTTGATTTCTTTGTAACCTATAGCCCTGTTATCAAAGCTACAACTGTTCGAATATTACTTACGCTTGCTCTAACTAACTTTTGGCCTATTCGCTAACTTGATGTGAATAATGCGTTTTTGCAGGGATCGTTATCTGATGAAGTTTTCGTGGACCAGCCTCCTGGCTTTATCGACGCTGCTTTTCCCGATCATGTTTGTCGCCTACACAAAGCTATCTATGGGCTTCGACAAGCTCTTCGTGCTTGGTATCATGAACTTCGTAATTTTCTCTTCTCTCAAGGCTTCACCAACTCTCATTTAGACACCTCCTTATTTATCCTTCACTCTCCTTCTTCAGTTCTCTATTTACTGGTCTATGTTGATGACATCATTATCACTGGGTCTTTCAAAGCTACTTTGACTGCCTTCATCTCTACACTTGCTCGCCGATTTTCTCTTAAAGATCTTGGTAATCTCTCTTACTTTCTTGGAGTTGAAGCTCACTTTACTTGTGATGGCTTGTTTTTATCCCAGCGTAAATATATTCGAGACCTCATGCATCGAGTTAACATGGCTAAAGCTAAACCTGTCTCTACACCCTTTGGTACTACTGAAGTTCTCAAGCTTTCGATGGCTCTCTATCGACTGATGCTTCATTGTATCGCCACGTTCTTGGGTCCTGACAATATCTCTCATTGACTCATTCAGATATTTCCTTTGCCATGAAAAAGTTGTCTCAATTCATGCACTGTCCTTCTTCACTTTATTGGTCTACTGTCAAACGTTTGCTTCGTTATCTCGTTGGGACCCTTGATTATGGGTTATTCCTTTGCAAGAATTCTCCTCAGATTCTTTATGCATATGCGGATGCTGATTGGGCAGGCGATCCTAATGATCGCACATCCACCTCTGCTTATGTTGTTTTCTTTGGTGCAAATCCTATCTCTTAGTGTTCTAAAAAGAAAAAGACTGTCACTCGTTCCTCCACTGAGGCAGAATATCATGCCATTGCCTCCATTGTAGCAAAGGTCAATTGGGTCTTGAATCTTCTTCACGACCTGCATGTGCCTGTCTCTCATACTCTAGTTGTCTATTATGACAAAATGAGTGCTACCTATGTTTGTGCCAACCCAGTCTTTCACTCTCGTATGAAGCACATTGCTATCGATTTCCATTTTGTTCGAGATCAAGTTGCTACTGGTCGTCTCTGTGTTTCTCATGTTCATACTTCTAACCAACTTGCTGATTCTTTCCCTAAACCACTCCTTGTATTCATTTTCTTACTCATCGATCCAGGATTGGTGTCCTGAATGGCCAATCAATCTTGCGGGGGCATGATAAAGCACCACCAGTCACGGATCCTACAGTCCAACTACAATCCTCTCGATGATTCTTTGACAGCAAATGTGGAAATAATCACTTACAATTACTTTGTAATATTCTCTATTTAATAGGAATATATTTTGTCAATAACTAGGATTAGCTTCCTTTTTTTATTCTCTAACAGTTTATATATAAAACCATGTACCATTCTCAAGAAATATAGAATCGTATTTTATTCGCACTAGCCTTTCAAGATAGACTATGTGCTTTTTCCTACTCCAAAAAACATTGGGTAAATAAGAGTAAACATCTTTTACTAAAATCACCTGATATTGTTGAATTCGTGATTAAATAATGGGGGAATCTAGCTATTGGCTATTTTTTTCATGTATAATTTTTTTTTGTAATGATTGTATATACATACGTTTATGAGAAATAATACTAATTTTACAATTTATGTAATTTTGTTGTAGTAAATGAATGTCTTTTTAACTAATGGGAGACAAAAACTGAAAAGTAATTTGTTTTCCCAAAACATAAGTATGAGATGACTATTTAAAAAATATATATATATTTGAGTAAGAAAAGGTATGCCTAAATAATATTTTGTGTAAGAGTTTTTACTAAAATAAAAGAATTTTTCAAACAATAGTTTTTATTACAAATTCTTGCTTTCAATAATTTATACCTAACATTTAAACTACTACCATTTGCTCTGTGCAAATGTTTACTAGTTTTTTCATAAAATTGAGTAGAAATAATGCCTTCTCGAATACAATTCTGATCTACACCTGAGTCAACTAATGTGATTGTTTCTAAAGAAAAACTATTACCTATATACAAAGAAATACGTATGTACTATTTTTGAAAATTAATTTTATTAACTAATTGAATAAATGCAGCATTAGAGTCCTTTACAAGCTCTAGTTGAGATGGATTTGGATCTAGATTAATTTAAGTATTTGAATTAGATGTTAATCTTTTAGATTTTTCTAATTGAATAATCCTGACATCTAAATGAACTTGACTAAGCTGTTGATCATTAACGATTGTTTTCTAAATCTTTTACTTACTTCTTAAGAAGTTTCAATTCTTGTTGAAGTTATCTTGTGGTAACTTACTTAAAAATACTTTGTATCTAAAACCTTAGTTAAATTGAAAGGTTCATGAGTATTGATACGTTGTTCATCTAAAAGAATTTCTCGAAGGTTTACTAAGTATTCGTGTTTTAGTAGAAGGATTATCTATCTTATCTATGATGTCTAAAAAAAATTACTTGTCTACTTTCCTATTTATTCCTAACATAATGATAGTTTTGAAATTACAAATTTCTTTGGAATTGCTATATTGTCAATGATTTCAACATCTAGAATTTTTTAGGAGTTGAATACTATTTGAATTACTTTCTATTGGACTAAGAGAGTTTTTGCTAAGAAGAAGTTGGCTAAGTTTTCCTACAAATTTATGCTCATTCTTGAATATTTCACTGATCTTGTTTTTAACTCTATATTACCTAGAAGTATGACCCGAACACTTATATGACCAATAAACTATGACTTTTTTGGACTTAGACTTTCTAGATTTTTTGAGTTTTTTGTAGTAAGGTTTTATAGGTTTAATTATCTTATTAGGCTTCTTATAGTAAACTATAGATTTTGGCTTTTTGCGTGCTAGTGCTCTAAGATCATCATATGCATATTGTTTACAAAAGTCTCATACGATTTGCTTAAAAAAAACATTTCACTATTTTCTTTGTCCTTTAATTCTTGACAAAACGTTAAAGCTTTTTTTAAAATAAAACCAAAAAGTTGACCATAGGTAATGTTGTCCCACGAGATTGCATTACTACTAGTATTTTCTACTAATTTTTTTAGTATCCTATTAAAAAAATTCTTGCAATAAATCTTTCTTTCCAAAAAGATGCATTATAGTCTGAGCACTGGAATATATGGGTTATCTTTACATCCTTATACCATCTAAAATCTCTTAAGGTTAGACACCTAAGATTGGTCAGTATTAATTTAGAACTTTGTAGCTCTTCTATAAGATTGCCCACAAAATGCATAGCTATAGGATGAATAAGGACTTCAAAAGTGTTTTCACGCTATTTTTTCATGTTGAAATCCTTCTTCATTTTCCATGTTAAAATCCTTTGACAGTATTTTTCTACATGATTGAGGATAAACTATTGAATACTAGAGGATAGACTATTATCTCACTAATAATGAAAAAATCCTATAAATATTACTATTAAGAGTTTAGTTACTTGATGGTCAAAGCATTTTGCTACTTTATAAGTAGTTGATGCCATTCTCATCTCTTGGGGTACATTCATGATTTCATACTTAGATTTGTCATTTATTTTCTATTTATGGATAACATCTTAAGTATATTTTTTAGTAAAAAACTTATTACGTTCTTCAAATTATATATCAAGCATTTTTCTAATTTTCTATATTAGTAATTTTACTTATAATTTCCCTAAAACTAATTGTTCTGGAAGAATATTTGGTTTTAGAACTAAATAATTTCTTAATTGATGATGTCATGGTTGTTCAAATGCATGTAAATAACAGTTACGAAATTTTTTACCTAAAAAAAGTCAACAATACTTGGATGAGAGACAAGCTGGTCTTATGACCTAAACACCTCAATGAGACTTATTGCCGTCGTAACTCTCTTTTCTTTTCTACAAACTTCCTAAGTTAATCGAACTTTAAGCAACTTTAAGTACTAACACACATATATATAAAATAGGGCTTCAAACAATTCGAGAATAATTTGGCTTTGATACCAATAATTACCTAAAATTAGACAATTATGGTGGATTCAGAAGGATGAGAGTATAGAAGAAAAGTATTTGAATTAAAATTAGGAAAATGTTTAATAAGCATTTGAATTAAAATTAGAAAAATATTTGAAAATAAAAATAAAGTTTAATTAATTCTAAAGTAATGGCTAAAACAAGAGAATTGAAATTTTTTAAATAACTCAAAAAATTTACTGATGGCTAAATTTTACAAAGAGTTTTTAGTTTTCAATTTGCCTTCTCTATAAATAAAGGATAAAGAGGAATTTATAGTTCAGTATATACTCTATGAGTCCTTAAGACTCTTACAAGTAATTATCACAAATTTAAATAATTGAATATAATTACTACAACTTTTGACAAAGTAAAATAATTTAATACAATTTTAATCTAAAAAAAATGCTTGTTGTTGGTCACGAGTTTCGCTTTCTCATCGAAAAAAGCTTCGTCTTCTGGTAATCATTGAATAACTTTGTATAGTGAAAAAATTTGAATAATTGTTGTAGGCCCACGACTTTTACAGCTTAGAAGGGTCTTGACTAAATAATCCTCCAAAAGAATCATTCTTTTATTCTGGTGATCATTTTATAGAAGATTCTTGAGTAGAGTTATTATCAATTTCTTGAATAATTTTGTTATATTTTTTAGTAACATTCCATTTTCTTTTTCTTTTGACTATGAATTCTCCAAGACCTTTTAGAAGAAGGACTGGTTTTATCTTTATAGACTAGCAAATTGGTCTTTTTGGGAGGCGAATTTGGAAGACTTTGAATGATACCAATTTTCTTGGATTTAAAGCATTGAGTAAGAGCCTTCAAGGTTATTTTTAATATATCATATTTGTTTCACCATTTGATCTTAAATTACTAATGAGACTTAAATAATAATTTGAATTATCGTTTTCTATGATGAAGTTTTGGGATAATATCCATAGGGCGACAAAATTAATATGGAATGAGATTCCTATATGAAATGGTTGATTAGTTCATGGTGTATTATTGATGAATTAGGGGAAAGACTTAAGTAATTTGTCTTCGATAAATGCAGTCATTGGGTTTAAAGTAAAACCACAATTCGTGAAATCATGATAGTATTATATTTGGACATTGAATATCAAAATAAATAAACCAAGAATGATCAAAATGTCCGAGGTAAAACATTCTAAACTAAGCTAAATGGAATAGGTGAATATATTGAAGCAAGAAAATCTCGTGGGGAGATAACTTTCTTGATTTCATAGGTTGAGTAGGTTATTTCTTTGATATTTTTGTGATTTTTATAATGAGTAATTTCTATAAATTGTGTATTTACTAAAATCAGTTCATAAATTGTCCGGTTTTGAATATGTTGTCCGTAAGGTAAAGGAAATCAAGATGAAACAATCTAGAAGTAGGTTTTATAATTCTTGAAAATTAATTAGTCTATCATATGAAATAATTTGAATGTGTTCATTTGGATTTTTAACTTGGTAATGAAATTTTTATATATCTAGCGTAGATGACTCAATATTTGGTTATGTATTTTATTGAGTAGAAAATCCAACGTAGGTAGAATACCCTTATATAGCTTGAGTATAAGAGAAGGAAATTAGGAAAAAATTCATGAATAAGGGGTGTAATTTTTCTTAAAGAAATTTTCGAGTAAAATAGTCTGTAAGAGAGTTATTCTCTCCCTTTATATAGACAATTAAAAAAATAAAATTTGTTAAAATTTATTAAAATTACTTGCCCTCATGCAAAAATTTGTTTAGTCTAAATTTTTTACATCTTTTGCAAATTTGTAATCAATTCTTAATAAAAATTATTTATTGAATAAATCATTTTGAAATCTCTTAATACAAAGAATAATTGATAAAATTTCTTTTTTAATAGTTCAATAATTCTTTTGAATATCATTCCACACACCAAAATAAAATCTAACTATTTATTTGCTAGGGAAAATCTTTTAATTTTGCTTGAGTACGCCACCAAAACTTATGTCTGAGACGTCAATTTCTACTATAAGGTCTGTTAAGGGATATGGAATAACAAGATAAAGAAGAACCTTAATCTTTTGTTTAAGTCACTGGACCCTACAACAATTATTCAAGATTCTCTATTATATAAAATTATTCAATGATTAAAAGAACACAAAGCTTTTTTTCGGTAAAAAGGCTAGACCTGTGACTGATAGTAAACATCTGCAGTAGTCCAAGTCCAAGTCTTTAAACAAAAGATTAAGATTTTTTCTTATTTTGTTATTTCGAATTCCTTAGCAAACTTTATAGTAGAAACTGACGCCTTAAACATAGGTTTCGGTGACATACTCAAACAAAAATTAGAAGATTCCCTTAACGAACAAATAATTAGATTTCATTCTAGTGTGTGAAATGAGACTCAAAAAATTTATTCAACTATTAAAAAAGAAATTTTATCAATTGTTCTTTGCATTATGAAATTTCAAGAGTCTTTTCGCTAGTACATCAAAAATATACCACGAACTAATTAACCCTTTCATATAGAAATCTTATTCCATATCAAATTTCCTTTCTTATGAATATTATCTTAGAACTTCATCGTAAAAAAATATTATCTAAATTGTTATTTAAGTCTCATTGAGCAATTTAAGGTCAAATGGTGGGACAAATATGATTTATCAAGAGTAACTCCAAATGCTCTTACTCAATGACTAAAATCTAAGCGAACTAGTGTCATTCAAAATCTTCTAAGTTAGCTTCCCAAAAAGACAATTTTCTCAATCTTTAAGTAAAACCAGTCATTTTTTCTCCACAATATCTCGAAAAACTTATAGTTAAAAAAAAAGAAAAAAGGAATATTATTCAAAAATACTTAACAAAATCATTCAAAAAATTGATGATGAATCTACTCAAGAATCTTCCACAGGATCATTACCAAAACAAAAAAATAACCTTTTTGAAGGACTATTTAGCCAAGATTCTTTCGAGTTATAAAAGTCAGTGGATTCTATAGCAATTATTCAAAATTCTTCATTATACAAAATTATTCATTGATTTCAAGAAGACAAAGCTTCTTTTAGTAAGAAAGCGAGACTCGTAATTGACAACAAAAATCTTCTTTATATTAAAGTTGTATTTCATTATTTTACTTTGTTCAAAGTTGTAATCATTATATTTCAAATTATTCAATTGTAATCATTTTTGTAATATAAAACAATCTTGTAACTCAATAGGAAGCTTATTCACGTATAAATTCAATTTCATTCCGACAAAAAGAGGTGAGGTGATTTTGAATTCACTAAATACTTATAAAAATTTTAAGTCATCAATAAAAGATTAGTCAGTATTTTCAAGTATCAAGTTTTAATATTTTCAAATACTTTTAAGTATCAATTTTAATATTTTCAAGTATCAAGTTTTAATATTTTCTTATACTCAAATATCAATTTCAATATTTATAAAATATTTCTAATTTTATTTAAATTCGCATGTTTAATGCCCGAGTTTTATTTGTATTTTCTCAAAAAGGAAGCTTTAGCTTTTTGTCAAGAACAAAAAAATAAGAAGAATGGTGAGAAATTCTCTTTTAAACTAACTGTAGGAGACTTTTGTAAATAATACGGGTATGATGATTTTAGAGCACCTTCTCGTACTAAACCAAAGTCTAAACCAATAAGCCATCATAGAAAGTCCAATCAAATTACCAAGCCTTGTTATAAAAAGTTTAGAAAACCCAAGACAAATAAGCAGCCCATAGTTTGTTGAACTTGTAAACGTCCAGACCACACCTCCTGATAATGTAAAGTTAAAGAGTAAGATTAATAAGATATTCAAAGATGACCCCGACT
This sequence comes from Melia azedarach, assembly GCA_028052125.1. Lineage (NCBI taxonomy): Eukaryota > Viridiplantae > Streptophyta > Magnoliopsida > Sapindales > Meliaceae > Melia > Melia azedarach. The sequence continues at coordinate 6,303,989 of CM051403.1, forward strand.
TCAGAGAAAAACTTCACAAACTTCTTTTTAGTGAAGACTCAACACCAGTCCAATAAGAAGTGATTCAGAAGATATTCAACTCTAAAAAATTCTAATGATTCTAAAACTATTGGTAGCAGAGCAATTTGGAAGAAATTTGTAATTGTAAAACTATCAATATGTTAGGAACTAACAGAAAAGTAGATAAATAATTTCTTTTAGATATCATAGACAAGATTAATGACCCAAGGATTAAGCAAGATCAATTAGTTAAGCTTAGAGAAATTCTTATAGATGAACAGAGAATTAGTACACCAGCACCCTTTAGTCTACCAGCCTAAAGCTTATTCAAATAGGTTACCACTAAAGAGCTTCAACACGAAATTAAACTTCTTAAGAAACAACTCAAAGATTTATAACAAACAATTAATAATTGACATCTTAATCAATTAGAATAGACGTTAAAGTTGCCAATTTAGAAATTTTTTATAAAAGGGCAAGCTTTAGTCCTATTATTCAACCTCATCTAGATACTCTTTAAAAAGAGCTCATTAAAGACTCTGACACTGCATTTATTCAAATTGTTAATAAAATCAATTTCCAAAAATGGTATGTACGTATTTCTCTCCATGTAGGTAATAGTTTTCATTTAAATACAATTGCATTAGTAAACTCATAATATTGCATTGAAAATTTATCTAAATTCAAAAGTCTTAATTAAATCTAATCTAACACCACCTAAAACTCTACACTTAATCTACTCTCACATAGAGAGAATCTGACCTTCAACTTGAAGGAATTATAACCCACATTCAAATATGATGTCCTATAGATAATGAGCGAACCCATGCATAGATAAGAATTAATCCTTGCTCGAAGACTAGAACTCCCATTGGGAGGCCTAGTCCTCTGGCCACCAAATTAATTAATGCATAGTAAATGTGGTTAATTAATTAAGAGATTCTTGAAGAGTTTCAAGATTATATAACTTCTTCGTTGTATTGTAAAAATATAATAAGGCTGTGCTTGGCTTTTAAAATGACTACAGTCTAATATGACAATCTTTTTAAGGGTAAAAGCTTGAAAAGTAAACGCTACATACATTCTGCACTGTAGCTAATCCTGACCAGGACTACTAAAGCAAATTTACATGCATGATAATTGTGAATAAATGAAGTGGGATTATAAATCAAAACATAATTTGCTCAATTTTAACATTTTCATCTCCAATAGCAAATATGAACCAAATGTCAGAATGGAACTAGAAAACAACTCAAGGACAGAGACAAATTTGTTAAAATTATCAAAATATGTTCCAATTGATTGTTTTGCCAAAGTTCAGGAACAAAAATATATTGTCCCTATAGGAATTCTGATAAAACCACATCAATTCAAGCCAAATAAAGCCACAGCATCTGTATCACACTTGGGGAATTTTGAAGGTTGTGTTCTATTTGTGGTTTTCATCTGCTTGGCTTTTGGTTCTCAATCTGCGGAATTATGAGCTTGCAACAGCAATAAATAATGCAAGTCATGACACTTCAACAAAGAGGAAAGTAACCAAGAAGTGAATGCCATTGAATCACTAAATTAGCAGCCGTACAAACCATCACTATGCTAGAGCCAATTGCATACATGAACCCACTTCTCAATTTGAACAAACAGCACTCAACAAAGACTCATTTGATCAAATGAGTTCGTCCGCATATGTGCATATTCATAATGGAAATTTACTGCTGGTTTGAAGGACCGTCACACAAACCACATAATGTGCTACATGCTAAACCATTGATGACCAGCATAACTCCATTGTTAGCAAGCAAAGGATTTCAACATTAGGTTGCGTCTACCAATTTCCCTCCAGCTCTGCTAGACATAAAGTTAATAAAAGATTATGATGCAACTAGGATGAATAAAAACCGTCTAATTCATCACTTTCTATAGTGTAGAGAAAGAGGAGAAATTTTAATGTTTGTGCGTGAGTTTCAAATACCCCCAGATCCCTCAAATTGGTAATTAAAGTACATCAACAACCAGAAAAAAGTTCAAAGACAGGTCTACCTGCTTTTCCAAGTATTAGGAAGTATGGGTTAAAATGGCCTCAACTCTATCTAGTGATGCTTGCAATTGTCCTGAGTTCATGTTGAATAACGGTTCATCACCACCTAGAGCCCTGTTAAATTTGAGATTCCAACCATGAGCTATACAATTGTATACAAAGACAACATATTGCACCCAAAAAGAGGAATAAAAGGAATACTAAATGAATAAGAAAAAGAAAGGAACTTTTTACTATGAGTGATTTTGGAGTAAGTTCATAGATCTTGTGATTTCCTCATTGTTAACAACATATAAGATCAAGGAACTTGCCCAGTAATCTCTGGAAGAACATAATCTGCTTTCCAACCAAACCGCAGATCGACACCAGGCCACAAGCCTAAAGATGTCTTGTTCCGAATCCGGGAGATTCCATCTCCACCCAAACATGTTGTCAGCTTCCATTGCCAACCAGTTGCATGCAATTTTAAATTATGCCCTATACCAACCTGTAATTTTAAAGAGTTCAATAGCCAGTATGGTTTCACACAGGTAAGAATATTTATCACCTCATGTGGAACATCCTATCAAATATAAAATTCTACCTAATCATGGGACATTCATGCTGGAGAAAAGGGAACAAGATGAAATGTCAACCTGGAGATTCAGAAATTTGGTCACAGGAATCTTCTTCGAAAGAATGCGTATATCATGATGTGTAGGCGCATATATGAACTTCCACTTCCTATCAGGGGACAGAGGCTTCAGTACGATCTTTCCTTGGAATTCATTGATTGGAGAATTATAGAACTGGACAAAAATCATCAGCACACTAAATCACAATTGAAAGAGCACCCGACTTTGACAAGTACCTTGTAGAAATTCCCATCATTAAATTGAAAGCAAAAACTACAATATAGGTGCCCTTTACAAATTAAAAAATATACAACAGGTGCAGACGAGTACTTGTGAAAGATTTTCAAATCTGCTGCACAGAAACAACCTGATCTACAGGGAAAGTACTTTGGGCAATGTATTCCCAACTCTAATAAGTGGAACATTCTGAGGCATCTAACATTCTGTTATGATATGTTCAAAATGAATTTCAACCCACTTATTCAATTATATTAAGCTATGCAAGAAACTTCAAACAAACCAAGTATGCCTTCCCTTTATATTTTCAGAAACACCTAAAGGTATTTGTCATGGCAATAGTATCCAACACACCCCAACAATAACTACTAAAGTCAAGCCCACACTTATGAATTGAAATGTCTTCGCAAATCATTGTTGGGCTCAGCTAATATTACAAACTACGCTCCATGTGCATATCAACCAAGGCCAAATAAAAAGAGGCAGTCTATTCAAAAGAATTACGTGCATATCAAATATTAATCCTAAATGATTATCGTCAAAACCGCACCAAGGAGAGAGAAGAAAAAAAGAAACCATTGAGCAAAGATCAAGGTCAAAGGTAGAAGAAATTGAAATATTGACAAGCAAGCCAGAAGCTACACAGAAATGAAGATTGAAAAAACTCATAGAAGAAACTCCAGATATTGAGAAGCCATACTCCCCATTGTCACTTAAGCCACATGCTTGTAACACTTCAATTATAACATCATGCTTTCCATTGTTTACAAAAACTAAACTCATCCACTAGTAGTAACCACTATCACCTAATTGTCTCCAAAAATTGTTCATATTCTGGATGGAAAGGAAAGCATAATTCACGTAAAAATTAAAAGCATGAAACAGATATAGAACAAACAAAAGCTGTAAAAAGCCATGGAAAGAACCTCTAAATTGACACCAACACGTAGCCCCTCGACTTCTTTTCTGAACTTGAGAAACAACTCTGAAGGCATCAAATTTATGTTGTAAAGCTCATCCCAGGACGCGGGTTCCTCTCCGTTCGGCCTCGTATCATCCATTTTTAAGCAATACTAAAACCGCAAAAATCAATGAAATATAGTAATCATTTCAAACAGCGCAGAAAACAAAGAGCTTTTTGGGATAAAAGCAGTTGCACTTTGCACATTACATAAAGTGCAGTTGTCCGGGTTCTGGATTGAACCAAGCTTTCATACCGATTCGATAGACAGAGCTGGGCTGGGCTGGGCTGCGCCGTAGGAATTACCTTCTTATTTTATTTTATTTTATTTTATTTTTAATATTGCATATATAAATTAGCTATATAAATTCTTCTACATAAATTTATGTCGTGTATTGTAATAAAAAATAAAAATATAATGATTTTATATTCACTAGTTTGATTGTATAACATTCCACTAATATTATTTGTTGATATCTACTTTATTATTAAATTATTATTAGTGAATTTTCTTTTATTATTTCTTTAAAAGCATAATGAACATCGATTGAATTTATATTAAAGACTGAAAATTAGATAGGAATAATCTCTTCACTATTTCTTCCCCTTTTAAACTAACGATTTTCATTATTTATTGCTAGCCCTTCATGTTAAATCTTGAATAAATATATGAATTATGGATAAATATATTATTCCAGCCAATTACATATTAATTAAATCATTTAATTAGTATTTAACTACCAGATCTCAACAAATAATACCAGTTGGATATATTATGGTCAAAATAGTAAAATAAAAACATTATATCTTTATTTTTCATTGCATTATACCGCGTAAATTTATATAGAAGAACTTGATCTTTTATCGATTGAAGTAGTGAACCACAGCCCTTCAAAACTCAGAAAGGGATGAAAAACTTTTATGGCTACTAAGTTGAATTTGAATAAAGCATTCATTGATGTGCAATAGCAAATTCAGAACTATGCTATCCAATTTTGGCCAAGATACAGATTAATTAAACACATAACTGCTAGCCCCAATAACAGAGCAACATCCAGCTATGCTATTCATTTCTTACCAAACCTGAAGCAACCATGTAATTACCATATGAAGCAATAGAACTAGAGATGTTTGTTGTGCATAACATGTTACTCAAATCCTTAGAAAGGATATAATGTAACAAAACAAGACATTAATCGATCTAACAATTAATGTAAAACGACTTTCTAAGGTGATAATCACTCATAAAATCATTATAATCCTTGCGATGCTGACAGATGGGTCGGCAGAGACGGAATCAGCAAGGATTTTGTGCGTTTTGGCACAAATTTTCGCGCCCAAACATGCTTCCCGTTGATAGTAAATTTAACTTTGCCCATACCATTCAGAATCATGTCAATGGTTGATGCTGAGTTAAAAACTATACGAGCAAAGAGTGATTGCTCGCTTGACGGTACATCCTGCATGTACAAGGACTCAATACAATCCCCATACCCTCTAGAAAAGAATTCTCGGACCTCCCTTTCCTGTACAGGATAACCCTTAGAAAATGTAACAAACATAGTCCGATCATCTGGCGGTACCTCATTTTCTTTAGTCCAAGGCTGTGGCATGTCACCAGGACCAAATCTCATCTTTGAAAATCCAGGGTGAGCTAGAGATTGCTGAAAAGGATTTGCCTCCATCTTCTGGCTATCTACTATGCTTTGAGCAGCATTTCTTTCAATGGCTTGTTGCATGATGTCAGATAATGCTCTGATGCATACATCATTAGCAATTTTGGCCACCCCTTGAGTTGCATTTAGCCTATTGTCATGAAAAAATCTGAGAGAGATTTCTTTGTCCATCATACTTTGCATCAAAGGAATATCATGATTCTCAGATGAGCTAGCAAAACGGTCATTGTTAATGCAGTTAAGGCATGTAACTGCTTCATCTGCTAGTTCATTTATCAATATGTAAGGCAAGGGTAATATATTCTTCACAACATTATTGAAACCTGTCCTCTCCAACCAGAGCCAAAAGGCCATAATCTGCACAGATTCCACAGGATCCCGCCATAAATTGATGGCAAGGAGGGTGTATAATTCCCTGTCAATTGAATGGAACATCTTGAATTCCTCTTGTGAGACAAAGTAAGATGAAGAAGGCATCATATTTAGCATACAGTAGACTGCAGCAAAGCGTTGGAGTAGAGATACTACCAGAATGAACCAGACCTGCTAAAACTATTACAATAGAAATTACCATCTTACAAATTTCAAAGTAAAAGGAGCAAGGAATCGAAACAGAAACATTTGTCAGCCTTCGCCATTTAAACAAATCTTTTAGCAGACAAAGCTATGGTTCAAATCATTTAGTATGCAAGGTTAAAACATAGGAAAAGTCATAAAATACAATGAAAAACATTTTGAAGCAAATAGAAACCTGATGATGATTCTTCTGAGGTAGGACTTGCGTTTACTAGGAACTCTCCCTTTGACCAACTAGCACCACCAAAATGCTCCCATGGCAATACCATTCTGAATCTGAGCCAATTTATAAGCAATGTGAGCAACATGCAAACAGAAACGGGCTAGCGTCATAATTTTGTTCTTGTCAATTCCTAACACATACAATCAGAACTCTGTTGGCTTCACTATCATTTTAAGAAAAAAAAATTTTTATGGCAAGATATAATTAATGAACCTAAAAAAAAAAAAACATAGTTGGGGTCATTCATAGTTTTTCCTTTTTCAAGGCATCTACCATTTGGCAGTGACGAGATTTTACAAATGTCTAACATGACAGAGCATATTAATAATTACTCAACAAATGGTTTTGATATCTATCAATATCACACCAATCAGCTTACGATTTCAAATTTGGAACTAATTATGACATTCCAGAGAGCATCTTTTCTTCATTCTTCAGTTTAAAGTCGACTTCCCATACAGGTAATACTAAATGAATTTCACTACTTTATATGCAGAAAAATCACATACATATAAAAACCATTCTATAATGATCCAATTATTGTTTGGTACTTCTGCATCCTTCAATTATTTTGCAGTTTCTCATTCAAGAAAGTCAAGTATTCACAAATATATTTATCCGTTATGTCGGTCTGATCTTAAGGAGCAAATTACATTAATTGTAATCTCTAACTCGTCAACTATTAGTTAACTCACAGTCTTGTAACCATATCAAAACTTAAAATTGGTCAACGAGATCCGCTAACGACAATTTCTGTTCTAAAACAAAATTAAATGACATTATCCAAAGTTTGTCTCCATACATCATATGCAATGTTTATTTTCACCAACGATGCAGATCGATTGGCATTATTTCTCATTGATCAACTTGTTTTCAGTTAAATGAAGCCTAGTATCATCACCTGATCTGCTATACCTATGATAAAGTAACGAAATACTTGGCACTTTATTTATGATTATGGGCAGAGCTCAGTTGGGCCTGGAGTGACCATGCCCCACCCCCCTTTGCCCCAAAAGAATTTTAATTCTCATATAAAATATTAGTAATTCAGACCCATAAAGTCATTTATCAATGGTTTAGCCGCTGCAGCTTTGAAAAGCTATCAATTTACCCTTAAAACTTATTTACTGCTTTAAAAATTTAGGCCAACTAGCTTTAACTTTTAAACATTTGGGCCCCCCAGTTCTCTATTTTTGGCTCCGCTGCCTGGAAGTAAATATATATTCTGACTATTATCAATATAGCCATCAAACAGAAGACCAAGCATGACATGTTTCCAAATCATCAGAACTTTCACTACTGATCATTGAGAAATCTTTCTTAAGAATAACTTTTGAGTATCAATTAACAAGAAGCTACCTGCAAATTAGCACCAACAAACAGTAACTTCTGACCTGAAGAACAGCAGCCAAACCAGTCTTCAACACCGCAAGATCCTCAGAGGGTCCATTAATTGTGATCAAAAGCCAAAGATCCTCCTCGTGTTGAGAGCAGTGCAAGCAAGCAAATACCAGAAAGAAGAATGCTGTGAAGGTCTTAGACTGATGTTTGGTCAGAAGTCAGTAGCCACAAGCTGCTCTACATCAGCATCTGGAATCAAACATGTACAGAAATACTAAGTGCATGATATGCAGTTGCCATGTCCCAATGGAATAAAACACCCACTCATCTCAGGGAGGAAACGTGGATTGAAGAAGTTATGCAGAGAACCTCTGCAAGTGGAGCAAGAAAAATATAAAATAGAAAACCAGAAATACTACTTCAGAAGATAGAGATTAGAAAATTATCAAAAGCAGACTACAAAAAGAGATAATGCAACTGGTTACTTCCATTCGGTCTAGAGAAATTTTGTAATTTAAAGACTATAACAGAAGCATCAGGCAAGATTTCAAAGATAGAAGATAAATTTAGATTCTTGTATGATACAGTGAAGCATGCTAATCACCATCTAAAAGCAAAAACAAATAATGAGAAAAAGTACAGCTGCAGTTATAGTCCCAAAAGTACGCATAGTGGTATGCCTAAATCTACGATTACATTGGACAAAACCACAAGCTCAGAGCAGAAAACTGCCCGTCAGAAACTTCAACAACGTGAACATCAAACTTCCAGGTTCATAGTATGAACACAGGCTAAATTTTAATACTGTTTGTTGTCCACCTCTTCACCATGGAATGATAAACCAGTTATGTTCTGATTTGTAGCAGCAGCAAATTGAAGATCTGACAAGGAGAAAGAACGACAGGGAGTGCTTCGTCGAGGAGGCGATGGTGGTGATCCATTGCCAGGATCTCTTTTACATTGAGGATGCAGAGGTGGAAGTTGATGAGAATGTGACAACGACATCGAGTTGGAGTCTTCTTTGTCATTGATCCAAGTGCTTTTCATGGTCATCCCCATAGCCAATGTGTTTCGACCAGAGTTCGCTAGTTTCTTTGATGTCCAGTTAACATTACTTCTGAAGTGTGAAATGTGATTCTTGCCCAAGAAATTATTATGAGCTAATAAATTCTTGCGTTTCCTGGTGTAAGGATCTTCTGGCTTTGCGAGGTCTTTAATAGACAAGGCAGAGGATGCATCTGCTAGGCTTGTGAATGACTTTGATTTGCCATTATAAAACTTGGATATACCTGTCCTGAAGAATTGGAAAAGCAAATAGCAAGAAGTTCAGAAACCTAGATAGTAAACACTGAAAGAATAACAAAAGATAGGTCATCTTATCTCTTCCAATCATACTTGTTGCAAAAAGCATCTGGTACTCAATACCAGATCATATTAGTAATAAAACCCTAGTTCTACCAATGAACTCTGCATACTTTTACAAATAACTATTTTATAATCAGTTTGCTTGATAAGATATTACAAACTTGGGCTATTTGAACAAACAACTCTAACAAGGAAACAGGACTTAGAATAGTTCATAGAAATGGAAACTTGTACCATGTTCATGTATAACAACCTAAAATTTTTTTAAAAAACCAAAGGAATTTGAATTGTAATCTACCATAATCAAACAAATGCAAATGTACCCAAAAGAGGAACAATAAATGCTCTAAATTTTCTCCATTAAATGATAAATATAAAATTAAAAAATTTAAAAAAAAAAAGCAATTATTTTCGTTGGACAACAAATTAACTATGAAACCAAAAATTAAGCAGCCATTATAACACCAAAAGAAAGAATCAACGCAGGCCATCCAAGAAACTTACTTGATTGGCAAAACTACCTCTAATGCATCCAAAGTATCCAAGGGTCCTTTGTACGAGCTCTGAACCTCGGCCTCGTTTGAATCTTCATCACCGTCTGATGAACCCCCGGAGACGTCACTGTTCCTCCCAAGCGAGGACGAACTGCTAGAACCCTCGTCTCCCTCTACCGGAAACCGCCGATCACCGGTGAAAGCTTTTGCCTCCGGTGACTCGTAGAGCGACCCACATCGCAGGCGTTGGATTGAACTACCGTTGTTTCTCTCAAAAGCAATCGACATCGTCAAAAACCATGAGCTTAAGATCGTCGAAATTATGATCGATCAAGCAGACAAAAAGAAATGTGCTTTTTGGGTACTAAATGGTAAATACCATAATGGTTACTGTGTGTGCTGGTGGTCCTGCACATGGGTTGGCGATATTTTCGCCATCGCTGACGTGAGAGGGAGAGAAAATGGAAGCTTCAATATTTTCAATTTCGGGTAATAACAATATTGTACCTAAACTTTAATAAAATAACAAATCAAAAATTTATTTCTCAATTTTATCATTTTAATCTCCAACAGTAATTAATATTTTAAGTTTTTTTAATTATAAATAATATTTATAATTTACATATATTCCATTAAAATTTTATCATAATAAAATTTAATTAAATCTAATTTAGAGTCTCATAAAAATTTTTATTTAATAAAAAATCTCTAATATATTATTAAAATAAATACTAAAATTAAGTCAACACAATATACAACAAATAAAATATAAAAAATAGATTACATTAATATAAATTAAAATTAATCTCACATAAGTCAACATGAAAAATGAATAATTAGTTAAAACGTTAAAAATATTTTAAATTTAAAAAAATTAATAATACATATATGAATAGTTACACAAAAATTCAAATTTAGTAATATTTTAATAATGTTAGTTAATTAAAAAAATTTAAAATTTAAAAACAAACAAACTCTAAAGTCTAGTATAATACAACACAACACAAAACAACTTTAATAGGCTAATATATTGAATCAAGCCTATTTTTTAAAAAATTTAGCACAATGCAAAATACCGATAATCTTAAATTACATGAAGTAAGTGATATATTTACAAAGGATGGGATTAAATTATTAATTAAATAAATAATATTTTAATTTATAATTTTATTAAATATCAGGGGTGCAAAAGTTATTATCCATATTCATGTAATTAATTAAAATGAGTAAATTATTAAAGACAGAATAAACGAGGAAGGCGAACCCTTATCCTCATCGAAAATTGGCGTCTTTTTTTTATTTTTAAATATTATTATGTTGGAAACTAAAAGAAAAAAGAAGATTATCTGTTTCAGATATTTGTCATTTATTTATTAGTTTAAGGTATTAAATAAATAAAATAAAGAGAAGGATTACGTTGTAGACAAGGCGGACAAAAGAATATGATGTTTCGCGTCTGTACAAGGTTAGGGTTGACTCTTGTGTGCCACCTCAACGGCTTGATTTTCATCTTACTTCACTGATTTATCATTTAACAGAAAAAGTTCCAATTTACACTCTTACCCTTTTCTCTTCTTATCAAACCCCCCTTGTGCTTGGAAAACACTTATTTATTTATTTATTTATTATTGATAATAATTAATTTTACATATATTTTTATATTATTTTTAATATATTAATAAATAATATAAAAATTATAAAAAATTAAACGATTATTAATATTTTTTTATTTTTTTATAAGTGTGAATCGCTTCTTAACTTGTTTATCTAACATCTTTTTTTTCGTTTCTTTCTATTTTCACGTATTTAAAATAATAATTTTACAATTTATTTTTGTTTAATTTATTATTAATTTTTATATTTTAAATTGTTAATTCATAATTTTTCTTTACTCATAATATAAAGTGAAGAAAAGCAATTCATATACCATAGGAAAAAATAAACGTATATATTGATATAATTTATTGAAAATTATTTTATTTATGAATAATTTATGTTAATATAATCATACTTTTATAATATATAAGTATGAATATTTAATAAAGATATATATGTCAAAAATATCAATTTTAGATTTTCTATTATTTTATATTAATAAATAATTTAATATTTATATTCAAATATTTAAAATAAAAAAATAAATATATTAAATAAATTCAAATTTTAATGATATTCAAAATTTTAAAAATAAATAAATAAATAAACTCGGCCCAAGTTTGAGCCTTTTAAATTTAAAGAAAAGTATTACAAGACTTTCCATGTTGTATAACTTTCATTTCAAGAGGCGATGTAACTTTATGGAGTAATTTTTATTTTGAAAATTGTAAAATTCTTGATGTGATATAAGAGGTTTCAAGTTTAAATTGTACTTACACACAGATAGATTAAATTTTATTTTAGAATTCTTAGCATTTAAAGTTTAAAATATATCAAATTATAAAATTAATTCATATAAATTACATACCTACTGCTATTGTGATTCAAGTTTGAAATATATTTTTAGCATACTTCAGATCTTCTAACCTATTTTTCTGTATAGCTGTCTATCTTCTATAACTTTACACAAAAAAATTATTTAAAGAAAGGTTAGGGACTTTTATGGTCCAATTGTTTTTTCGACATAAGTATGAATATTTTTAGTTAGATATTTAAAAATTATTTGTGTTTTAACTTATGTTTAAAAACTTATTAAAAATATTTGAATGTAATTCAATTAAAAATTTTAACTTAAATTTAAATAACCAAATATCTAAATGAGTTAAATATTTTATTTTATCAATAATATTTTAATTTATTATTTAACATTTATATATATTAATAATTTAATATATTACTTTCAAATTTTTTAGGATATATATGTCAACATACCAGTTTTAGATTTTTTTATTTTATAAAAACAAATAAGTTAACATTATTTAAGGTTAAAAAAAATATTTATCATATTCAAATTTTAATCAAATTCAAATTTTAATCATATTAGACAAAAAAAAAATACTATCTTAGTATATATAATGAACTTTATCATTTCCTTCTATCAAGAAAATGAGAAATAAATTCTTATCTAATTTTTTTCGAACCCTTTAATATTTTAATTTTTTTAAATATAAAATAATTTATGTTGATAAATTATTAAAAGTTATAATATAATCCAACTTGTATAACCCCCCTTCGTGGGTAAATTTCTTTTTTGAGTTCTATATAATAAAATATAATAATATTTTATTTAAGTTACAATAAGTTTTATTTCATGTATTTTTTTATTTTTAAAATAAAATAATATTTATTTAAATTAAAATTTTTAAGTAATTCTATTTTGTTGGATTTGTTATGTTTTTAATTTTTAAATAAAAATAATAATATCAATTATTAGGTTATATTTGTGTGTGTGTGTGTCTATATATATATATAAAATTTAATTGTGGCTAAGAAAATAAGCATTATAACCAAGGAAATTTTTTATGTGTGACCAAATTAGCCTTTTATTTTTATTTAATATGTTATTTTTAATTTCTTAGTTTTCTTAATTTTGTTGGAGTTTGTTTTTCCTTATTATAGTTGGCTTAGGTTTTTTTTATTATAAATAAGGGCCTATATTATTATTTAATCATTTTTTATTCAATAAAATTTTATTCAAAAACTTCTGAAACTTTAGTTTCATTTTATCTTTGTGTTTCTGCTTTGTCAATTGGTATCAGAACAAGAGTTGCAATGGTGCACAACAACGATATGGGAAGCAACCATCATACTGACAATGTTCAAGGGGTGTAAGCGCTAACAGTGGAGGTTATTCGTGCGATAGCTCAGATTTTTCATCAAGAATTGATAAATTTTGATCGAAGGCTGGAACTAGGTGACAATAAGATGGTTGAACATGAGCGTAAAGGGACAGATGATATCCCGCCTTGTGGTTCGACGCCAGTACCACAACCACTTGGCATTATTCACGACAGAACTCAGAGAAATGAGGATTCAAATGAAGATATAATTGACCGAGATTCTGTTAAGACACGTGGAAGTAGGAATTATAGTAATTCTAAGGTAAATTTAGACCTTCATGTGTTTAAGAAGAGTTTACTCATAGAAAACTTCCTTGATTGGTTTGCAGATGTAGAGAATTTTTTTGATTATATGGATATTCTAAACGAGAGAAAAGTAAAATTGATAGCCATGAAATTAAAAGAAGGTGCATCTGCTTGGTGGCAACAGGTTCAAAATAAACTACAGCGTGAAGAAAAAGACATAATTAGGTCTTGGGAGCGCATGAAATAAAAGATCAATATTTGTCCTCTAATTATGAGCAAGATTTATTCGAACAGTTAAATAATTGCCAACATGGAAACCATTCTAGGAACAACTTGAAAGAGTCAAAATCATAATTGGTTGTCAGATTTAATGGAAGGTTACGAACTGATATACAAGACCAACTTGACATGTATATAATTTAGGATTTTTCTGAAGCTATGAATAAGGCAAGGAAGTTAGAAAGGCAATTAAAGTGGCCTATTATTAAATCGCCAATTGTAGCACGTCAATTTTCGACTTCACCAAACTAGGTACCACAAAATAGGGGAGTAGCATCAAATTTGTTTGGAGGAGAAACTAGGCAAATGGGTAATTTCACTAACCTACAAACTACTCAGCAATAAACTAGTAACCCATATGTGAAGCTAATGCCAAGCAAATATTATAGATGTCAACAGCTTGGGCATAGGTCCAATGAATGTCCAGAATGGAAAAAAATAAAGGTGTGACGCATTATGTAGGAGTTGCAGTAGAAGATGAAGAAGGCGAATATGATGACGGGAAAGAGGTTGTTGTGGTTGATGGTGATGAAGGAGAAATTGTTTCTTATATCATGCAAAAGTTGTTATCGGCACCTAAAAAGAAGGAAAAGATGCAATGAAATAAGGTGTGTAAGGTGATAATTAATAGCGGCAGCAGTGAGAATATAATATCTAAAGCCTTAGTGAATGCCTTATATTTATCCACAGAAAAACACTCGTCACCCTATAAAATTGGCTTAATAAAAAAGAGAACTGAAACACGTGTAACTAAAGTGTGTAAGCTTCATTTTTCAATTGAAAAGTTTTACAAAAATGATGTATTGTGTAATGTTGTGGATATGGATGCATGCCATGTATTGGTGGGAAGACTATAGCAATATGATGTTAATGTGATGCATATAGGACAATGAACTATATATGATTTTTGGTGGAATAAGAAGAAGATAATATTGGTGCCGACGAGTGAAACCAAAGACATGCAAAGAGTTCTTAAAGTAGAGGGAACAAATTTTTTAACTGTAGTTGAGGGGCATATGAAGGAAAACTGTGAGGGTTACATGATGGTAGCAAATGATAAGGAATTGAAGTCGATGGTTGAGGTTTCTAAGGTTGTAAGCCATTATTATCTGAAATTTTTTACATAGTTCCAAAGGAGATACCAGATGGTTTATCAGCGGGATATACAATATAGCATTGATTTTGTGCCTAAAGCTAGTTATCCTAACTTGTCACATTATAGAATGAGTCCAAAGGAGCATGAGATCTTGTAGAAATAGGTGGATGAGCTACTTAAAAAGAAGTTTATTCGGGACAGCAAAAGCCCTTGTGTAGTTTCTGCACTTCTAGTCCCTAAAAAAGATGGTAATTAGCATATGTACGTGGATAGTAAAGCAATTAACAAAATAACCATTAGGTATCAGCTCTCAATCCTACGGTTGCAAGATATGTCAAACCATCTTGGGGAAGCAAAGATGTTTTTCATACTTGACTTGCGTAGTGGTTACCATTAAATTCGCATCAAACCTTAAGATAAATGGAAGACGGCATTCAAGTCTAAAGAGAGCTTGTACAAATTAATGGTTATGTCGTTCGGTTTGTCAAATGCACCAAGCATCTTTATACGGCTTATGAATCAGGTATTGAATCCTTTTACTTTTAAGTTTATTGTGGCATATTTTGATGACATCTTAATTTATAGTGGTGATGAGGAGAGTCATTTAGTGCATTTGAGGGAAGTGTTCAAAGCACTTAGAGAGAATAAGTTGTTTGTCAACTTAAACAAGTGTAATTTTATGTAGTGTAATTTTGTGTTTTTGGGGTTTGCAGTTGATGTTAACGGCATTACAATTGATAAGTCTAAAGGTTAAGGCAATTCGAGATTGGCCTACACCAAGGACTGTCAGTGAAGTGTAGAGTTTTCATGGATTAACGATATTATATTATCGGCTTATTCATAATTTTAGTACCATCACAGCACCTATTACTGAGTGCGTGAAAAAAGGAAAATTTAGTTGGGGTGATGAGCAAAATAAGAGTTTTATCATCTTGAAGGAAAAACTCTGTAAAGCTCCTATATTAGCACTAGCTAATTTTGACATGGTATATTGAGGTAGAGTGTGATGCTTCAGGAATAAGTATTAGTGTTGTTTTCATTCAAGAGAGTAGACTTATAGAGTATTTTAGTGAAACGTTGTGTGATGTTAAGCAGAAGTGGTATACATACGACCAAGAATTTTATGCAGTATTTAGGGTATTGATGCATTGAGAGCATTACTTGATTCAAAAGGACTCTGTACTTTATAATGATCATCAGGCATTAAAGTATATCAATAGTCAGTATCATTTAAATAAAGTGCATGCTTGGTGGTTATCATTTATGCAAAAATTTACGTTTGTATTAAAGCACAAGTCTGGGTAGCAGAATAAGGTAGCTGATGCTTTGAGTAGGCGAGCTACTTTATTGATAACATTGAGCAATGAGATAATTGGGTTTGAGATAGTGAAAGAGCAGTATGCAACTGATGAAGGTTTTCACATAATTTGGGATCAATGTAACCATAATTAGTGAGTAGTAGATTTTTTTTTATTTATGACGGTTATCTGTTTAAAGCTAACAAGTTATACATTCCTCGTTGTTCATTGCAGGAACAGTTAATACGGAAATTACATGGTGACAGTTTAACTGGTCATGTGGGGCGATATAAGACACTTGCTTGGTGGAAGAGAGGTATTATTGGCCCCAAATTAAAAGAGATACAAGAAGAATAATGCAGAAGCCCAAGTGTGTCAAGTTGTTAAGGGACAACTTCAGAACATTAGATTGTATATGCCGTTGCCTGTGCCTAAAAATATTTGGGAGGATGTGTCGATGGACTTTGTGCTTAGATTACCGCGTACCTAATAAGGTAATGATTTTACCCTTGTTGTTGTGAATCGCTTTTCAAAGATGGTGCATTTTATTACTTGTAAGAAAATTGGTAATGCAACTCATGTGACGGGATTATACTTTAAAGAAGTGGTTCGTCTACATGGTATTCCTAAATCTATTATTTCATATAGAGATGTCAAATTTCTTAGTCATTTTTTGTGTATATTATAGGAGACGTTTGATACAAAATTACAGTATAGTAGTGCTTTTTACCCTCAAACTGATGGACAAATAGAGGTGGTTAATCGAACATTAAAAAATATGTTGCATTTTATTTATGGAAAAAAGCCTAAATAATGGGATGTAATGCTGCCTAAAGTTGGCAATTTTTCATATTGGGCAGAGGAATGGGGCAGCAGTTTTAGAAAAACGGGGAATTTGTCCAAGGATGGGGATAAAAGCCCATCCCCATTTTGAATTCAGGCTGGGACTAAGGATTATAAATCCTAATTTGCTCCGACCTGTTTCCCCATTAATTGAAGCCCATATATTTTACTATTTTTTTATTTTAAAATCAATCAGTCCAAATTAATTATTTTTCTTTTCAAATTGATTATTAGCCCAAACTTTTTCTTCTTTTCAAATTAATTAGCCAAAATCAATTATTTTCTTTTCATATCAATTAACCCAAACCCAATCAATTATTGAATAAAGTATAAAAAAATATTAATTAAACAAAAGGAACCCTAATCGAAAATCATATTCCCTTTATTTCTTACACAACCCCACTGCATGCTTTTCGTCACGATCCTGTCGAGGAGAAATAGCATTCCAAACCTATTAGCTGAGTATGTTTTTAATTGATTTAAACTTCTATTGTTTCTATAAAATTGACTTATGATTTTGATTTTAAATTTTGAATTATGTATGTATATATCATTGAGAGTTGGAAATTATATCATTATCTCTTTTACCCGTTGAAATTTATTAATGCTTTCAAGTTATAAATTGTATGTATATATTACTGCTGTTCTGTAACAAATAAGTAGTTGTTTTTGCTGTTCTACAGCAACAAATAGAAGCTTATTTGATGTTGTTTCTTTGCTGTTCTGCAGTAACAAACAACAACTTATTTGCTGCTATTTCTTACTGTTCTGCAACAAATAAATTGTTGTTCTAGTGTTCTGCAGCCAATTTGTTGGTATTTCTCTGCTATTCTAGAGCAAATAAGCTACTGTTTTTGGTGTTATGCACTAATAAAAAGCAGTCAATTTGTTGTTGTTTCTTTACTGTTCTGCAGCAAATAAGCTGCTGTTTTTGGTATTCTGCAGCCAATAAATAGCAACTAATTTGTTGCTGTTTCTTTGCTGTTTTGCAGCAAATAATATGTTGTTCTGCAACCAATAAACATCAGCCTATTGGCTGCTATTTTTTTGCTTCAAAACAACAAAGAAAAATACAACTTTTCAACTTTTGTTTTCACTATTTTGATTTTGTTTGTGTTGTATTTAATTTTTGCCTTTGTTTTGTATTGTATTTAATTTATACTGATTCTTATTTTGTAGAAAATGACATCCAGTGAAGAGTCTCAATTAATAGATATTGTAAGCGATGATTTAGTAGATAATGACAATTCTACAAAAGGTAAACGAAGATTAAGGTCCATTGTGTGGCAACATTTTGATATAATTGATAGTGATAGGATTAGAAAAATGGCATGCAAGTATTGCAAAAGTAAGTTGGTAGCACGAAGTACAGATGATACAAGACATTTGTATGGTCACATAAAGGTGTGTATCATGCGAAAGCAAAAGAAAATAACTAGCTATTTAAAGAAGTTGAAGGTGCTAAAGGATGAAGAAGGAAATGCAAAATGGACATTTTTAATTTTGATCCTAATGTAACTAGGAAAATGATAGCTAAATTGATCATTGTACATAAATATCCTCTTAGTTGTGAGGACAGTGAGTATTTTAGAAATATGTTATAATCTTTTAATCCTATGTTTAGTTGTGTATCACACAACACAATTAAAAGTGATGTCATGAAGATGTATCAATTGGAGAAGGCTAAAGTATTAAGTACTTTTGAGCGAAGCATGAGTATAATAGCTATCACAATAGATATGTGGACATGTGAATCACAAACAATGGGATATATGGCAATTACTGGGCACTTTATTGATGATTCTTGGGTCGTGAGTGGGAAAATCTTAAGGTAATTATTTTTATTATATATAAATGTACCAATTTTAATTTATTTAGTTATTTTTCAATATGTTAATCACTATAAGGTTTTTTTTTATGACTTTTTGTGTCAAGGTTCATGTGTGTCAAATGACCACACACAGGCGAGGCATTGTGTCATGCATTATTTAATGCCTTGATGGATCTCAATATGGATCAAAAGGTATCTGCTGTAACTGTTGATAATTGTTCTAATAATGACCGGACGATTGTATTTTTTTTAGAAGCTTGATAAGAGTGATTTGATCATGAATGGGAGATTATTTAATATTCGTTGTACTGCTCACATCTTAAATTTAATTGTTAAGGATAGTTTGTCTGTTATTGGTAGTGTAATTATTAAAATTCGTGATAATGTTTTATATTGGAAAACGACAACTAAAAGAAGGGAAAAATTTGATGAAGTTGCTCGCAGGATGAATATTCTATGTACTAGAGAGTTGGTACTTAATTGTGCAACTAGGTGGAACTCCACCTATTTGATGATTTCTATTGCCCTAGAATATAAAGCTGTGTTTGTAGATTGAAGTTGCTTGAGACAAATTATAGAAGTTTGCCAAGTGAGGAAGAATGAGAATTGGCTCAAATATTGGCATATAATTTGAAGTCATTTTATAATATCACACAGATATTTTCAAGTACAAAGTACCCAACCTCTAATTTGCTCTTTATGCATATTTGTGATATTATATTGTCATTGAATGAGTGCCTTGAATCTTCCTATGAGGAGATTAGGAAAATTGCACATGTCATGATAGAAAAATTTGAAAAATATTGGAAGGATGTTCATGGGATTTTAGCGGTGGCCATTATGATAGATCCAAGATATAAGATGAAATTGATTGAGTACTATTTTCCTATGATATATGGTGATGATTCACCATTTCAGATTAAGAGAGTTTGTAATCTTTGTTTTGATTTAATTAAAGATTATGAACTAAGGTTTAAATTATATGAAGGTTCTTCTAGTTCCAATACTAGTAATACCTCACATTCTATCTCTCATTCTTTAATGCCTATTACTGAAAGAAAAATTGCATGTAGGTTGGGATTTAGAAAGTTTATGAATTCTGATATGATTGAGCATAAAAAGAGTGAGTTCCTTTCATATTTGGATGATGACATATTGGATGATTTTGATATCTTTGAGTTGGTGGAAGTTAAATCAGTTTAAATATCCTTTGTTATCTAAGATTACTAGAGATGTATTGGCAATCTTAGTGTCCACAGTTGCTTCTGAGTCTGCTTTCAGTGCGGGTGGTAGAGTTATAAGCCCACATCGTAATAGACTACATCCCAATATAGTTGAGGCTTTAATGTACACTCAAAGTTGATTACGTATAAGTATAAAATATTTTATATTACAACTTTTGGTCTATTTTTTTTATTTATAATTTCTTTTCTACTTATTTATTTTTTTCTTTGAAATAGATCAAAAGCCTATTTTAACTTATGTTGAAAATGCTACTTATGCAACGAGATGTTGAAGATTCTCGAGAGGTAATAATTATTAACAATGGTTAAATTTCAAAATTGGTAATTGATATGAATTATATGTATTTTTATTTATATATTTTTTTCACTTTATTTTTATAGGTTGATGAAACAAGTTGAAGGATTTGTGTTTGCCTAAATGGACAGTTAGACTTGTTGAATTTTTTATGATTTGTATTGGACGTTATTGTAATCTATTGCTTTTATCCCGCATGAATTAAGAATGCTTATATTTAGTGTATCAATCTATAATTTGTACTTATAACGTTATGACTTACAAATATCAATTAATAATGGATAAGTTAGGATTAATTTCTTACATGTATATATGTAAGAGAAATTTATTTGTAAATGAAAAGCTAATGATTTGCACTCAATAAAAATAATAATTTGCAAGACATTTTTTTTAATGATTTGAAATGAAATTGGGCTAGTATAATGAGTTTTGTTTAATATTTTGAAATGTTGGTAATTTGCAAGCCATTTTTTTTAATGTTTTCAAATAAATTTGGGCATTCAAATGTTTTTTTTTTAATATTTTGAGAAGTTAATAACGTACAGGCCTTTTTTTAATATTTTGAAATGAGATTGGACTAGTTAAATGGGCTAAAAAATTGGGCTAGTTAAATGGGCTAAAAAATTGGGCCTATTTTAAAGTAAAAAATGTACTGGTCAAACGGGATCAAATTGGACCGAGAATTCTCGACCCATCCCCGTCCCACACAAGGGCATCCCCGACTTATCCCCAACTCATTGTCATCCTAGTGTTGTCTCACGTAGAATTTACTTATAATAGTATGATGAATCGTTCGACTGGTAGAACTCCATTTAAAGTGGTTTATTTACAACCACCCCTTCATGCTTTAGACCTAGTGATTTTACGAGCTTTGCTAAGGGTTAGCAAGGTTGTAGAAAAGGTACAAAAAATACAAGAGGAGATTCGTGCTAGTTTAGAAGCTGTCAACGAAAAATACAAACAGAATGCATATCAATATCGACGACAAAAGGTATTCCAGGAAGGCAATCTGGTAATGACTTACTTGCGCAAAAATCGATTTTTTGGGATTTGTATCAAACTGTAAAACAGAAAATATGATTTATTTAGAGTTGCAAAGAAGATTAATGATAATATTTATATGTTACACCTGCCATATGATTGGAACATTTCAAACACTTTTAGTGTAACAGACCTATATGAGTATCATAAAGATGAAGTATTATATTAAGAGAACTTGAGGACAAGTTCACTTTTCAGTGGCAGGAAGTTGATGTAGGATGAAATTACCTTTTTATTTTTATTTAATATGTTATTTTTAATTTCTTAGTTTCTTTAGTTTAGTTAGAGTTTGTTTTTCCTTATTATGATTGGCTTAGATTTTCTCTATTATAAATATAGAGCCTATATTATTATTTAGTCATCTTTTATTTAATAAATTTTTATTTAGAAACTTGTGAAATTTCAGTTTCGTTTAATCTTTGTATTTCCGCTTCATCAGTTTTTATTTATTAAAACTCTCGTTTAATTTTACTATAAATAGGTGGTTATTAATAAAATTAAAGTAAGTGTTATGAATTATCAAGTTAGTGAGAATAGATCTTCACCACTTGTCCAATTTGATCTATTATTTCTAAAATCTTTGATCTGAGTGTTTTCTTCCTACATACAAATATATAAAAATGTAAACCTAGACAATTGGCTTTCACAATCATGAGTTATTTTCTTTTACCAAGTGGCAAGTTGTTTGACAAAGATTATTGGACCAGTAGTCATGTTGTAATCAAACATAATTCACCAAAGTTTTTTTACACTTTTTTTTTAAACAACATCAAGAACGTTTTATTCCATATTAGGAAAAATTACAACATGCAAATTTTCACCCATTTTAGTACATATTGTACTAAGATCAATTACAATAATAACCCAACAGATCGTAAGCCTACTAAAGTGTAAGGAAATTCATCATATAGAGAGAAACCACCATAGATCGCAATCTAAGTGAAAATATGTATATAGTAAGAAATTGAAAAGAAAAAAGAAAATCTCACCGGAGATGGAGTGGGACTCCATCTCCGGTGGGAAGAAATTTTTAAAACTTAGGAGTGGTTTAAAGAGAAAAGATTAGGAAAGAGAAGTAAAAAAAGAGAAAAGTGTAAGTTTTTTTACACTTTAAACGCTAACAAAATAATTAAATTGATGTTAAGCAAATATGTTTTTACTGATAATTTTATTAATTTTTATCAAAATATTAATTACGTCAATTTTTAAAAAGTTGGTGTCAATTTCATAAAGAAATAAAATTTAATTTTCAAAAGTATAATTTTATAAAAGAGAGCAAATTTAAAAAAAAAGAACTACATCTATAAAAAAAATATGAGTTCATTTATTCATTTAATTATTATATTTTTTTTACTAATTTTAATAGCGATAAAATTTAAAAAAAATTGTTGTAAACGTGACTTTCACTATTTCACAAAAAATTTTAAGTTAAAAATTTTAAAAAAATTATTTTTAACTTTATTACATAAATACATATATTATAATTACGTGTTAATAAATTTAATTCTATTGAGTTAAATAAATTGAAAACTTTATTTAATTATATCAAAAATCACTTAATTCACAACAAAATTCAATTACAAGTCGCAAGCATTAGCTAATTAGAAGTAAAATCCGGTCGGACCATCCGGTCTAGTCGGACCTCAGGCCTAGGTTACTGAACCATCCCCCCATTCTACTACTCTTCTACCAGTTAACTACAAAATAAACCTCAGACAGGCCGAAGTTAAACGGTAACGAGCGACCGCTGCCTGGAAAGTAAACAGCCAACAGCTCGCTGAAATCAGCTGGACTCTAAAATGAGCGGCAACAGAATCGAAACCTACGAGGACTTCGTTAGAGTTCACGGTCTACTATTGGCAGCCTCCGGCCTGCCTCAGTCGCTGCACCGCCAGCTCTTCCAAAAGCTCGTCACTGAAACCTTCGATGGTGGCTCGCATTTCCAAATCGAGCTTTGCGAGGAAGGACGCCAGAGACGCCTCGTGCTCACCTCCGAATCCATGCCGAAAGAGTCAAACGTTTTCCTCGTTGACCACGCCTGGACGTTTCGTCTCTCCGATGCTTGGAAACAGGTTCGCTAGCTTTAAAATTTTGTTAGTTAGTTATAGTGCGTTTGTTAATGCTATTAATATCAGTAAATGCGGTTGAAATCCACTGAAGTGTTTTTAGATAGAATAAAGAAATTTTTTAAGTGTTTGTCGGAGAAGCACTTCGAGCTGTTTCAAGAAAAACTTAATAGCTACGGGCGCTGTGTTTTCTGGAAAGCGCTTTCAGGTGCTGTTGCTAAAAGCAATTGTAAAGAAATTTTCTTTCTGCTGAACCACTCCCGAATGCTTGATTTGTATATCTTTTAAGAAAACGTTGGCAAGTTAGTTAAATGAATTTGGGCATTAGCAGCTGACGAAAATAGTGTTATTTGACTTAGGTTCCGTTTGGGAGTACTAAGGAAAAAGCACCAAAATGTATCAGCTCTTAGCGTTTGTTTGCTATCACTTTTTAGGAAGGTTCGTTAATATGCTTAGTGTTATTAGTAAAGCACTCCAAGTGCTATTTTAATTAGCATGTTATTTTCTGTTAATATAAGAATCACCCTTAATGCTAATTAAATTTGATAGTACCTTTAATACAAATAGCCAAACACACAGATAACTGCTGATATTATTTAATTTAGTTGTTATATATTGCTAATTAGCATTGCCAAACTGGCCTTTAGTTGATTTGAGTTCTGCTGTCCTTTGAGATCAAAGTGATAAATTAACATCATATGTGGTGAATTTTAGTTTATACTTAGTCATACTCTGAAATTTGACTGGCAATAGGATATTTCTTCTTATACATTATGCCAATTTGGTTTAACATTAACTTCTTGGAGTCTCAAAAATTTTGCTTTCACTTTTAATTTTTCTTTTAAGTGGAATTTGATTATTTTTTAAGTTTGTTGGCATTTGAAGCAATTAAAGATGGATTTCATATTGGAGATCTGTAACAAGTTTAAAGACTCCTATTTTGTTGACAAAATTATGCAAATCATTCTTTCTACCAAAATAAAAAATTCCAGTTTGTTTTAGTTTACCTTTTCAAGTGGCAGCTACAATATGTAATTTGAAGTTTTCTTTTTAAGCTGTTTTCTATCCATTCAAGTAAGTGACTGAGAGTTGGTAATCTCTGAGTGGTTGCAGCTGCAAGAGGTGCCAGGGCTAGCTCAGAGAATGGCTTCTTTGATGTGTGTAGATGCTGATTTCAATACTGAAGAATTGGATGCAGTAAATGGAGTTTTGCATGAGAATGGACACAAGTCAAATGTTGAGGACATACTGGAGAGTGAGATTTGTAATGCAATTGAAAAAGATGATGGCACTGTTAGGTGGTTGGAGCTAGATGAGGTTGACATTGATGATGATATGCTGCTGCTTCTCAATTTGTCCAGTAAATTTCCGGTTCGTGACTATGAATTAAATTTAGGTGTATCTATTTTGTAATATAACTGAAGCATGGGGTTTGTTGTCACGAATGATTTGGGTAGCCATGTTGATATTTTATTAGTAATTAAGACATCTTGGCCCATTAATTTAAACATTGCTTATCCTCTAATGTATTCTACATGCCATGCTACTTGTATTAGGATTTACAAGCACTTAGCCTCTGTGGAAACAAGCTGGAGAAAATGGAAATCATCCTGCAGGAAGTTACCAAATTCAAAAACCTAAGGGCTCTGTGGTTGAATAACAATCCTGGTCTAAAAAAATGGTATGAAAGTTGATAAAATGAAATTATAATGATATTTTCATTTTATTGCTGGTGTTTTTGTTAGCAGATGACTGAATTATTTTATTTTCAGTGAACATCACATGAAAGATGCAATCTTACAAGAATGTCCTAGACTGGAAATCTATAACTCTTCTTTCACCAGTAATTTTGGTGAGTGGGCATTGGGCTTTTGTGGAGAAGTTTATGTGAAAGATAATCCGAGAAGTCTTCATCAGAGTGAACGTACCTTGCAAAATGTGACCTCGCTTGACCTTTCAAATAGACATATCAACACTCTAGTCAATAAGGTCTCAATATCTTCGCTATATACTCTTTTTTTGGGGTTACTTTTCCCCATCTTTATTGTAATATATTCATCCAAACTAAATATTTCCTTATTCATTTTCTCTAAAAAAGTAAGGTTCAAGAACTTTGGCACTCTATCCACTTTGCTAGAAGTTCATGCATGAACCATCAGTTTCCTGTAGGGAGTTCATTGACGATGATTCTTGCTTTTGTCCTTCATTCAGTCATTTTCACCAGCTGAAATGCCCTCTCTTTCGCATTTGAATATTCGTGGAAATCCACTAGAGCAGAATTCAGCTCATGAACTGTTGGAAGTCTTGAAGGGATTCCCCTGCTTGCAGTCTTTGGAGGTATCCTTCTAGAAGTGGTATTTTTCGTTGCAAGTGATGACACTTGAGACAGTAAACAAGTTAATTGAAGAAGATTTCAGATATTCAGAACTTTACCTTTTCTGTAGGTTGATATACCTGGTCCTCTTGGGGAAAGTGCCATTGAAATTCTTGAATCTCTTCCTCATCTTTCTACATTAAATGGTGTCTCTTCTTCTAAAATCTTAGAAGATGGGAAACATGTGATTGATTCAATGCTTCAACCACACCTTCCTGAATGGACTGCGGATCAGTCTCTTGCCGATCGTGTTCTTAGTGTGATGTGGTTATATTTAATGATGTATAGACTTGCCAATGATGAAAAGATTGATGAAACATCTGTATGGTACGTACTTTTGTGTTGATTTTACAACTTGCTTTACTTCTTTTATCATAGATATTTTGCTGGTTGGCTATGAGCTATATAAGCTTCTCTACTCAACAGTTTTAAATTGGTGCTGATCCTGCTCACTCTTGGTAATTTAATCTCGTTAGTCAATAATCAGGGAAAAGTTTTTAAGCAAAATATTTGTAATTGATATATTGGTTACAATAAATTTGAGCTCACATTTGAGAGGATGAAAAATATAATTGTGACCTTTGTACTTGCATTGATGAAGAGGATAAGAACTCTCAGGCAAGAAGTGGGAAGTCATACGAGGATGGAACAAGTTTTTGTGAAGGTATTGAGTGGAGATTGTGTTAAGCAGCAAGAATACATACTTCAAATCCATGGGTTCGACTTAGAATTGAAAAAATCTGAATATTAAAAATTTGCTAGACAGGAAAGACTTAGGACATTCATTTGAGGCAAAGTAGTCTCAGTAGGTACATTGACCAGTTCAAGACACTTATGATGGAATTATTGCTACATATAAACTAATTACTATCTAAGTGAGTTGATAATTTGGGTGGTATATCAAAATACTTTGCGAGTAAAAATTACTCTAGACGTTAATGATATGTTGCCATGGTAAGCTTATAAAGCTACTTGAGTGGATCCACTATCAGCAATTCCTTGAATGGTACTGGATTGTCTTGTCAAGGACTCATTGTATGACATTTGTGTAACTCTGTCTAGTTATTATTTTCACCTTACCTCCAAATGCTATGACAGATGGATTATCTAACTGTTTAAATTTTCTTTGTCAATGACATGGGATAAAGTCACTATAATATAGTAGGCACAGTCAAGGTCACACTTTGACCTGTTGTTTTTTCATACATATTGAGATTTACATGCCCAGCAGTTTTCTCATACATGTTGAGGTTTACATGCCCAGCAGTGTATATGTCCATTTCATTTTCTCATTTCCAAGTTGAATCATTTTCATTTTGAAACAACTGGGTAACTTGGTGCTAATATTATAGGAGATGTGTTTATGCTTAATCAGAGAGTGTTAAAGAACTACTGGGAATACAATTTTGCTTCATTGGGTGCGTGGTTAACCTCACCCAATCAACAATGTCTTTAACAACTCCCAAAACATCATTACGTGGATTGTCATTTCTTTGCGGTTTTCTGCAGGTATGTCATGGATGAATTAGGTTCAGCTTTGCGGCATAGTGATGAGCCCAATTTCAGAGTAGCTCCTTTCCTCTTCATGCCAGAAGGGAAAATATCATCGGCTGTGAGGTTTTATGTTTACTTTTTCTCCGAAGCAGTTTTACTAATCCGTTGTGGAAATTGATATCTACAGCTTAGTTATATTAATTTAAATTCAGACATGTTTGTTTTAATAAAATCAAGTATATAATTACATTATGGAAAGAGTACATATTTTATGTTCTTTTGACAGTTGTGTGAAAAACCATGTTCCCTATGTCTTTTGAGGTGACAAATAATGGAATATTCTTGGGAAAGTCATAACATGAGTAGATCTTTTTTTTCAGCTTTTCTATATTATGGCCAATCCAAAACATCTACGAAAGTGATGAGTGCACTCGTGATTTCTTATTTGGTATTGGCGAGGACAAACAACGTTCTGCCAGACTTACAGCTTGGTTCCATACACCACAGAATTTTTTCATCAAAGTAGTATCTCCTACTCCTGGCCTCACTGATATTTTTCTACTTATAATGTGGCTCACTGCTAATTTGGTATTAATCCACATTGAATCCTGCAGGAGTATGAGAAATACCACCAGAAGTTGCAGTTGAAAAATTTTACATACATACCTGCCCAGTCTTCTACCACTAAACCCTTGCATCGTAGTGATGGATGTGCTTTACGCATTTACACTGACATACCTCAAGTAGAAGAATTTTTGACTCGTCCTGAGTTTGTAATCAGTAAGTATTTTGGTCTATCACTGGAAGGGTATTGTCTATTTGACTCTAGTTTAATTTATTTATCTTCTGTTTACTAGCTTAGAGTCCATACATGCCATTTATATCTAGTTAGTGAGAACATTTACATTATTGCATCGAGGATAATATGGTGTCCCCCTTTTGTAAGTTACCATTTGACTTAAAAGCTTGAGTTTGAAGGTAAGTTCAAGGTTAGGCTTGTCATGTGGGTCCAAATATTAAACACAAGTGACTTACTTTGCTTTATGTGAAGACAAGACCAAAGTATTTTATCTTTAATTAATCAATAGAATAAGTGTTCAGGGTATTTGAACTCAAGATTACGGGCTTAAATTAACTTTGATACCATGTCAAGTAGCCACTTGACTTAAAAACTTTAAACCCGAAGACAGCAAACAACTGTATTTAAGCTTTGACAATTTTATTTGTGATTTCATGATAATTATTTGTATTTAAATTTCATAGATTGACTGGCACGTCTTGCTGAGTTTTTATTTTCTGGCAGGGAATACTGTTGGTTGGAATGATTGCTGAATTACTGATCTTTATGCCATTGATTCTATATAATATGCATCCTATGCCTCAGCTGTTCTAATAATCCCTTTCTCCCTCTTTCAGCAAAAGAGCCGAAGGATGCAGATATTATATGGACAAGTTTGCAGGTGGATGAGGAGATGAAAAAAGCTACTGGAATAACAGATCAGCAATATGTAAACCAATATCCTTTTGAATCTTGTATTGTCATGAAACACCATTTAGCGGAGACCATTCAGAAGGTTAGGATAGCAAATTTATTTCTTATGCAAATTCTTTCATAATGAGCATCTTACATGAGCTGATCTTTCCACTGTTACCAAGTTAAAAGGTGTACTACTCTTTTCAATATTTCATTATATATCTACCTAGTGTGCAGATACGCTTATTAGACCAAGACTGAAAACCAAGAATTGCAACTGTTTCTGCGAGAGGTTTGTTAACTTCAAATTTCTCCTTCCAACAGGCACACGGATCTCCAGATTGGTTGCAGCCGACTTACAATCTTGAAACACATCTGTCTCAACTTATTGGTGACTATTATGTACGGGAAAGAGATGGGCTTAACAATCTGTGGATCTTGAAGCCTTGGAACATGGCACGAACTATTGATACCACTGTGACTGATGAGTTATCTGCTATTATACGTCTCATGGAAACTGGTCCCAAAATATGCCAGAAGTATATTGAAAACACTGCTTTGTTCCAAGGAAGGAAGTTTGATCTTCGTTACATAGTTTTGGTTCGCAGTATGGATCCTTTAGAAATATTCCTTTCAGAGGTTTTTTGGGTATGCAAATTCCTCTTTGCTATTCCTCAAAAAAAAAAATAGGATGACGTGAATACTATTTTTCTACTATACTCAAGCTGGCAAATTATGAATGCTTACTGCTTTTAGATGCCCATATTTCAACCTTTTATTTTTCTTTCATTTTTCAGGTTAGACTGGCAAACAACCCATATACTTTAGAGAAGCACAGTTTCTTTGAGTATGAAACACACTTTACAGTTATGGTATGTAAGCATCACTCTTAAGCACAATGGCTGCATTTTAATCTTTGTGCTGTCAAGCATATACAGGCACCACCCCATTTGGGCTAGATTATGTCTCTGCACTAATATCAAAATCATAAAATATAGTCCAAAAAATTTCTTGTGGTTTTCAGAATTATGGTCGAAGAATGAATCACATGAACACACCGGATTTTGTGAGGGAGTTTGAAGCGGAACATGAAGGTATCAGGACATTTCCAACTTGTGGAAAATTGGTGATCACAAAGTAAAATCACATCTGTAACATTCTTGAATTGACATGCAATGTTAATTATCTTTGTTCTTGCAGTTAAATGGTTAGACATCCATCAGAGAATCAGGTGTATAATCCGATCTGTTTTCGAATCAGCTGCTGTTACACATCCAGAGATGCACAGTTCAAAATCTAGGGCCATGTATGGTGTCGATATAATGCTTGATAGCTCCTTTCAGCCAAAGTTACTGGAGGTTTGTGACTCTTGAGCAATATCTCCTGTTTCTGATGCTTCTTTTTGGCCATAAATAATTGGAATACACTTTGAACTAAGACCCATATTTTCTCAAATTTTATACTTGATTTACTGCGATCATTTCTCAAACAAAAGGATTCACTGTGCTCATTTTGCGGTAACCTCGGCTGTCATGTAGGTTACTTATTGTCCAGACTGTACAAGAGCCTGCAAGTATGATACAAAATCTATAGCCACCGGTGAAGTAGTCAAAGGTCAAGATTTCTTCAATTATGTCTTTGGTTGTCTCTTTCTAAATGAAACTGATCATGTAAGCCCATTGTAATTTACCCACAGAGAACGTTCATTTGTTATCGAGTAATTAAATGTCTAAATTGAAGATCATTTTGTGAAGTTCATCTCCATAACTCAATCGTCTAATTTTGATTTGTGGAAATATCTATTTGATAGAATTTTGTGGAAGTTTCTTACCTTTTCCTTTCAAGTGGTCATCTTCAATTATCCTCCAGTGGCAGTCTTAATACTGGTCATTTTACAGCTTCCATGTCAGTTCTACTTTGGGGAAGATGGTCTGGAAAGCTTGTAGATTCCATGGTTTTTGTTTGATTGATTCAGTGCCTTACATGAGTAGAATAATGTTGATTGGAGGCAATGAAAGTAGAAAAATAAATGATTCTAGTGAAGCAAAACTTGGCCAAGAAAGATCTTTACAGATTCTTACAGTTGTTTCTACACCTATCAAGGAAAAATCCTTTCTACTGTATGAACTATTATGTACATTGAACCATGCACCTAAGACCGGAGATGAAAGATTCTACTCCGGTACTGGTTTAACGTCCAAACTTTCTTCCAACAGGAATAATATAGTTTCACAATAATATTACAAAGAGAAAATCAATCTACACTTTGTCTCCAGGAAAAGAAGAATTACGTTCCATCGTGCTCATTTGATTCCGCTGGTACATTTTGATTTCTTGGTGCTGAAATCTTCTTCTGCAATTCTAGATTTGACATACGTTCAACCTCCAATGCACGCTCAAGCTGGTTAACAAAGTTGTGTTTGTGTTAGCAAAATCATTGCATACCAAGAAAAACAACACCAGAGTATGTATGAATATTTAACTGGAAAATTAGTCATAGATAGAAACAGATTCCACAGGGTACCTTTGCGGCTCGAGTACTCCATTCTCCTAAAATTGCTCGCAGTCTCTCATTCTCCTCCACATACTGTTTCAGTATTTCGAGAAAAGGTAAAGATATAGTCCCATAAAAAAGGCCGATTTTTCTACAAGTACATTCATTGCTTCGACCACGTCATACAGATTATGGGTGTTTATTTACCTTGGGTAGACTGATAATTTTGTAGCATGCCAGTTGGTAGTTTAGATTTTAAGATTTTTTACCTAGGGCAGCAGTTGGGAATAGCAAAAGAAAACCTAATAGTCACATGTCTAGACTAAAAGTACCCTATTAACTTTAGCTGTTGACGTGTTAGGACAAATTTGCTCAACTATTCTGACAAAAAAAAAGATTGGGTGGTAGTTGGTTCAATTGGTAAATCTCTCCAGAACTTCAAAACTCAGCTCCCACCAGGTTTCAAAGCAATTTAGTTTATTTCTTTCAATATTTAAAGAAGAAAATAAATTCTTGTATTGTGGGTTTATGCCAACTAGATATATAAACTGTATTTTCACTGAATATTATCTTGATGGCTAATGTGGAAGCTTATTAGATGGTAACTCTCGGTTCTTAGTTGTATCTATCTTTCCTTGGCTCTGTAAGCACTTTATTTTTTCTATCTAGAGGGCAAGCTTTTTAACAGTCCTCTTGTACCTTCCTAGGAAAGCATTTTCATTTAACACTCATTTATGACAAATTATATGAAAAGTATATAATATTTGAGATCGGATATCGCACAAAGAATACCAGAGGGCATACCTGATTGTTGGTATTGCGGACTCTCTGGACCTCTGCTTCCCTCTCAGCTATCAAAGACCGAGCAAGCCTCAGCTCAGATTGCAATTGGTTCGTCTGCAACATATACAATCTGAGTGTCTTTCAAAAACATAATGTTCAGAATTCAAGTTTTGAAATGAGAACCAGACACCATTGTATAACAAATCTTGCTGCAAATAGAAACCAAAATAATGTCTAGCTCTACAGAGACAACTGTTGAGACTTGAGATTCAAGCATTTTGTTGTGTTCTCCGGAGGAACCTTTTTATTAGGACCTATGACAGAACGATTTTAGAAGAGTTGGTTACTTCGAGAAAGCCAAAAACCTCCACAAGAGTTGTCTATGAGTTATATCTTGAATCAAATTCTACACGCCTTTATCCACACTAAAATAACTAACTTGATACAAGTTACACCAATGACAAAAGGAACTTTATGGCTAAAATTAGGGAACAATTTTAATTCAAATAATAAACTTATTGTCTTAAAACTAATCTCTGAAAAGCTAAACTGATGAGATTTTCTGGATGTTGTTGACTGAGACTCTTCTTGTAACACACTTCCAGGCACGTAATAGACTAATATCAGTCCTGGTACATAAGCAGTTATCATGCTAAATGATTTTCGTCAAATTTTATCACATCAAAGTTTCCCCAATACATGACATCCTTATACATGTACTTATATTAACTCCTCAACTGACACTAATTATAAAGCTAGGCACTTGATATTCCGAAGTATAATCTAGAGAGAACTGTGAACGGGTGCCTACATAAAAACCATAAAGAGCAGCATGGCAAACAAGCAAGTTAAGAATGTATTAACTCCTCAACTGACACTAATTATAAAGCTAGGCACTTGATATTCCGAAGTATAATCTAGAGAGAACTGTGAACGGGTGCCTACATAAAAACCATAAAGAGCAGCATGGCAAACAAGCAACTTAAGAATGAAGCATTGATGTTCAAAAGTATATCTTTAGATTGACAAGGAACCAAAATAGATTTACATGCATTTCTTTTCCTTTGTTGTAAGGCCTGGAGTACAATCCCACCTAATATGGTATTAGACAAGTATTACCTCAGCAGAAAGTGTCCGCAATTCCTGATCACGGGCTGCCAACAGATGTGCAAGATCAACCTGAAAAAGAGTTATAACCTACATAATCTGAAAGTGTCTTGCATAGTTATTCCACTATTATAAGAAAATAAAATAAATAAATAAATAAATAAGCAAATGAAGAAATGCACAAGAAATTGTTGTTACCCAAAAGCCTCAGAAAAAGGAACACACATAAAGATGAACAGAGCAACCGTTGCCCCAAAACTAATTTTAAGGAATAATATTTGAGGTTATGATAAAATCAGTACTTGGTACTTTCAAAAGATAAATGACCGCATTAGATGAAAGTCCTGCCCCAGACAGATGGCACTCTGAACCAACTTCCATGTCATGTTTTCACATGGCCTCAGAATGTACAGCATGGACACTCAAAAGAAGCTGGACTCTAAGAGCAGTGCTGTGCTATACATTGGAATGTTTTCCATTTAAAATATAATAATATATAATAAACCACAATATATTTTTTTTGGATTGTAGAACCATAGAAAATATGACAATCATAAGCTTGCATATCAAAGTTTCACATTAAAATTGTAAAGCACTCTCAAGATATAACTTGTCTTCAACAAATGAAGGTGCATTCTCCCATAGCAGTCCATACACGTGTTGGACACATGCCAGGTAATCAAGTATTTGACTGCCAGTTTCAAGAAAATTTTAAATGTAATCAAGTATTTGACTGCCAGTTTCAAGAAAATTTTAAATTTAATTTAAAAAAAAAAAGTATTTGAATGCCAGAATTTCGGTAAGAAAAGTATTCTAGAAGTCCGCTCAGGCCAAATTGTGCTGGGTCAAAACAACCCCAAGTATTGACAAACTCAACCCAGCCCCTAACACTCCCACCAAAAATTTTCCTTACACATTAATTTATTTTTTAACTTTTGAAATTACTAATTTTGTCATTGTACCTTAGTTAAGTCATAGATAATTTTAAGTTTCAAATCTTAAGATTTTCATAATTCAAAATTTTAATATATTACAAATAAATATAATTCCAGGATAGGCCAATGAATCTTCATCAGGCACAGAGAAGTATAACCTAGCATAGGTAAATGTGACAAAACCTGTCCCATAAAAGTTAAGTTACCCGTGCAGGCCACCTTTGTTTTGATGGAGCAGGATTCTAAAAGGTTAGTCAATCTTCACATTCAGCATTTTAACATGAAGCAGTTTCCCTCAAAAGTAGACCCACTGATTTTTGCTTCACAATCAAAGATCTTCACCGTCTTTTTCATTTTCTAGATTATCAACAATCACTTATCAAGATTATGAAACATTCTTGTATGATTTGAAACAAATGGAATATTATATATCAATGAACAAGACTCCTATTTATGTAACTTATTCTCATCCCTATCACGAAAGTCCTAATGATAATTGCCACCATTTATATCCGTGTACATATAGTTCATATATATAGCAATGAAGGCATTCACATTACTTTCTATCCTACATAGCTTTACAAATAAAGCAAGATTAGTAGTCTGAGTGACTATCACCTGAGGTGTGCTGCCATCATTAGACCGTTCATATTTGCTTAAGCACTCTTGCAATCGAAGAATCTGCAGCAAATATACATCGTTTGGAATGAATATATAAATAAAATAATTCATTAGTATTACAAAGACATGAAATAGTTATGCAAACTAGAACAACTCATCACAAATTGAATTTTGAAAACAAAATAAAACTGGCTTAAACCAAAGACAAATAAAGAATAGAGGTGAATGCAGTAGATGAAGTATCCCTCCTGATCTCAGGTCTTAATCCTCACATACCTCCTCGCTCAAAAAATGAAGGTTCTCACGTTGATATTGCAACAAAGCCATTTGTTGATCAGAAAGTCGACCACCATCGTGATACCTATTACACCAAAATATTGCTGATAGAACACTATGTATAGCAGTTCATAAAACTTTATTCATGATGCATTTTGTTGAACATTAGGTGCATATATGCTTTAGTCTCATGACTATTTAGCCAGCATATTGCATTTGATATTAGGTGCATATATGCTTTAGTCTGCATTTTGTTGAACTTTAGGTGCATATATACTTTAGTCTCATGACTATTTAAGCAGTATATTGTATTTGATGGCAATCTACTACAGTATTAAAATGATCTTACTTCTTAACAGGGGGGAAAATCAGTAATGCATAATTCTTTCTGCACATTAAACATTTTAAGATGGATTTGTTTCTCATGTAAAGCTCAATAATTGAGCATGTTCGCTTTTAAAAGGTTTGGGTCAACTACCTCAAACCTTCCAAAGAACTTGATGGCTGAAGGGGAGAATACAATGATTTCAAAACATCAGGCTGTGAATTCAATGAATTGTACTGATGTACATAACCTGCAGGCGCAAAGACATAAGAGCGAAAAACTTTAGCATATAATAGAAAATTCATGATAGAACATATAGTCTCAAATGTGAGGTTATTTTATGAGCTCAAATTTTGTATATTGGTGTTTAATAGAGATCTTGACAACAATCTCAATACTACATATATTGTGAACCTGGAGATCCAGAAAGAATGCAGCAGTAAAATGTAGAAAATTGTTTCATGTCTTTGGTATGATAAAAGGATACCTCATGGCAAAGATACATGAAAGAAATACTCCAGGGCTTCTAATACAAGAAAACCATTAATCATGACAACTCACCAATATACACGCTCATAAAGGAAGCAGCACATATAGCTTCAATTAACATAATAATCCTGCAGATAGAATGTGTACAACGAGATATGGTTAATAATACATGGTATGCAAACCAACAACAATATTCTACTGTGAACCCAAAAAGAGCAGCATGTAGAGAGTATCTTTGAATTTCAATGCCCCACTGAAAAAGTAATATACACGACAAATTGGACAAAGTGAACCAGTGGTCCACTAAAACCCATAGCCATATGTATCAAACAAAAGCCATGGATTTTAGTCACAATACCAAACAATATAAAGAGAATCCAGGACATGCTAAATTATAAATTTGTTCTAAAAGGGAAAACATTTCTTTGAACTTATAGAATAGCCATATAAGGACTAAGAAGAAAATGTTTGTTCATGGATCGTTATAAAGGCAAAGAAATTGTGAAAGGGAATCCTTTAAGCGCTGATGTATGATTCCTACAGTTTCCACTGGATAAGTCGTCTATATTTGTTGAAAAAATGTGTATAAAATTGTCTACACTGATCCCACCAAGTAGAAGAGAGGATCTAAATTTGTAGCTACAACCATAATCCAACTTTAATAACTTTTGCTGGGCACAGAATCATATATACCATTCAAATCTACTTTATGATGACATTAAAGGGTTGTTCAAATGAAACCGCCAAGCAGAAAGGGCCTCAGTGAAAAATAAGAGAAAATTAAAAAACAAGAATCATACTGACTATCTCAGCAACTTTTCTCATTTCCCATGCCTTTTTATATATCTTCAGTGTTCATATACACATATGTACCTCCTAAACTCAATCACACAATCCATTTAGTAAAAGTGAAAGCAAAGAATCTTCATGTTGATCTCAATACTCATAGAAGTGATGTGTAAAGAAATTGGTTATAAGATCACATAGAGCCAAAACTATATTGCTATATTACACTTCTCTTTCCTTACTGATGCACTTATGAAGGTTTTCTTGTTCAGAGCAAAGTACTATAATTGTTTATTGTGGAAAATATATGTTTTTCCTTTCTATATCAGGAAAATATATATATGCTGCCATGTATAGTTGTATATTACTTAGAATTATAGTAGTACTAGAATACATAGGAAATCCCTGATTTGTAGGGAGTTTTTGATATCATAGGGTTTCAATTCTGTGGCTGTATATATTCCTAAGACAGTATACGTTCAGAATAATTAGAATATTATTTTCACTTCACATGGTATCAGAGCCTAAATTCACAACTCTTTTAAGCCTTCATCGCTGAAACGAAACGTTACTTTTCCAGATCTGAAACAGCGTGTTTTAAATATTCTTTTTTTCTTCTAACATTGAAATTTCTGGCCTTCATAGCCTGTGTTCTAAGTGTTAATCACCAGCATCTATCATCAACTTTTATCATTGTTCTCAGCCTTCATTGTCGTTTTCCTCTTCTTCAAATATCATACAAATTCAACATGTCTAAAATAACTGAGACAACTGCTCAATCCGAGAAAGTGCCAACCAACCAAAGCACAGGAGACTTACAAAACATCCAGGCAGCATACAGATTAAATGAAAAAAATTATTTGAAGTCGTCTCAGGTGGTTCGAACCTTTTTGAAGGGGAGGGATAAATTGAGTCATCTCCTCAGTACTGGACCGAAAGAGGGAGATCTTGGGTTTGATGCATGGGATGAAGAAGACTCTATGGTCATATCTTGGCTATGGAATGCAATGTTTCCGGAGATTAGTGACACCTGTATGTTTCTAACAACTGCTAAAGATATATGAGAATCAATTCGCAAGACATTCTAAGGTTCAGAATGCTACTCAAATCTATGAGATTAGGGTCAAGACTACTGCCACAAAACAAGGGCGATGTTCTGTTACTAAATATGCCAATCTCTTGAAGACTTTATGGCAAAAGATGGATTATTGTCGATGTATTAAGATGCAGTGCAGCGACGATGCAGCCATATTAAAAGGTTTTGTTGAGAAGGATCGGATTTATAAATTTCTTACAAGTCTAAATGTTGAATTTGACCAAGTAAGGGTCCAAATATTGGGAAAGGAGGAGTTGCCTTCTGTGGATGAAACTATAGCTTTTGTTTGTGGTGAAGAAAGCCTTGTATGGGCTAAAACAATCTCCACAAGCTTGGTTTGGAAGATTTGCCAAAGTTATGATAACTGTTGGCTACAAACAAAGCCAAGGTGACCATACTTTATTCGTTAAACACTCAGCCTCAAGGGGAGTAACTATTTTATTAGTTTATGTAGATGATATAATTGTGACTGGAAATGATAATGAAGAAAGGATGCATTGAGGCAGTGTTTAGCAAAAGAATTTGAAACAAAAGAGCTTAGAAGGCCGAAGTATTTTTTGGGAATTGAAGTGGCTTACTCGCAAAAAGGAATTTTTGTCTCTCAACATAGATATATTCTTGACTTATTGATTCAAATCACAAGATTGGAGAAGCAAGTGAGGATGCATCTGTGGATATGGGTATGTACCAAAGATTGGTGGGTAGACTAATCTATCTCTGACATACACGACCAGACATTGCTTATGCAGTAAGCATAGTGAGTCAATTTATGCATAATCCAAAGGAAGTTCATCTACAAGCTGTATATAGAATCCTGCATTACTTGAAAGCAACTCCGGGGAAAGGAATTTTGTTCAAAAAAGGAAACATTGGGCTATCACTAAAGGCTTATACCGATGCAGACTATGCAGGGTCAGTTGTTGATCGAAAGTCTACTATAGGATATTGTACTTTGCTTGGTGGAAACTTGGTCACTTGGAGAAGTAAAAAACAGAACGTTGTGGCAAGATCTAGTGCCGAAGCAGAATTTCGTGCAATGGCTCAAAGAATTTGTGAGTTGCTTTGGCTAAAGATTATGTTAGAGGACTTAAAAATTAAATGGGAGACACCAATGAGACTTTATTGTGACAATAAGTCGGCTATCAATATTGCACATAACCCAATACAACACGACAGAACCAAACATGTTGAAGTTGATAGACATTTTATAAAAAGAAGTTAGATAGTGGCTTGATATGTACACCATATGTGTCTACCGGAGGCCAATTAGCCAGTGTCTTAACATAAGGATTAACTACTGCTCTGTTTCAAGACATTATTGGCAAGCTAGGAATGGATGATAGTTATTCACCAGCTCGAGGGAGAGTGTGGAAAATATATGTTTTTCCTTTCTATATCAGAAAAATATATATATTCTGCCGTGTATAGTTGTATATTACCTAGAATTATAGTAGTACTAGAATACATAGGAAATCCCTTATTTGTAGGGATTTTTTTATATCATAGGGTTTCAATTTTGTTGCTGTATATATTCCCAAGACAGTATACGTTCAGAATAATTAGAATATTATTTTCACTTCATATTTATTATTATAAAATAGTATAAGAAAACCAATTTGACAACTTATAGCTCGGATGCCATTCCCAAAAGTTACAAAGTCTTAAACATGAAAAAAGGAAAAAACATCACATTGGTCAAGATTCTAGTCAAGTTGTATGCATACCTCAGCATAGTAGGGATAGAAAGAATACTGAGGTGGGGTTTCCAGACCATGATCAGTAGCATTGCCGCAGTTCCTGCATGGAACCAAAGCCTTCAATATAACAAAAATTAAGATTTTCAAAAGATACACAACTTATATTAAAATAGGTTGACTCACTACAGAACAAAACAACTATCTCTTTCTCATTCTCTGATCTACTGAGCAACATTGTCCACATTATTATGAGCAACATTGCCACATTGCACCATGTTGGTAACATGGTGCTTAAATCCATTCTCGTGGTGCTGCATGGTTGTGCCATGTGCAGAGATATGCACCACAAGTAGTGCAACAGGGACCACTAAAACATGTTTGTATTAATGTATGTTTGCATTTGTCTCTCAATGTGTACAACTGAATACAAATTCAGATCAAGATGGAAAGGAGCAGATCAATATATACATACCATATGCAGTAATGGCAAACGGTAGGCGAACAATATGCTTCAATTTCTGACTGAAACTATAATACCCCTGCCAACATTTGCATTTGAATGATTCTGAGTGAAATAATGTCACATATGAATCATTTGATTTGAAATATCAAAAGCAATACACAGAAACAGGAACAGAAGCAAAAACATCACTGCACCCTTTTTGCCTGATATTTAGGGCATGTTCATGAATCTTTCTCCAAGGAAAAATTTATCAATTTGGGGCAGTTTTATCCGTATTATATGCTCTTACGATTTACAGAACAATATTACCACCAGTTTAATGCATTGTCTCGGCTCAAAAAGCATTTGATTTTCAACGAGAACTACAAGAGAGTTTTCTAATAAAATACAAATCTAGATTTCAGGATTAACCATTTTGGAGGAAACACTAAAAATTCCTCAATAATAGAAAAGAATTCTCTCTCAAGTGCTTTTGTGTGTAAAAACCTCCCTTCCAAATCTGCAAAGAACAAGAGAGAAAAAGATAGAGGGATGGTTTACCTGTAACCGTATCTTCTGGACTTGATAAACAAGATACTGTTGAAATATGCCTGAAATAATGAATTTGAATTTAATCGTCATTGACTGACTAAAATAGCAGCATTTTACCATACAAAGCCAAGGCACAAGGAAGAACAGCACAAAACAGAGAGCAAAAAACAATGGGAGTTTTGAATATGGCCCTAGCCACAGTACATTTTCGCCAAGACAACATCAAGTCATCTATGCTTTTGCATAGATCAACAACATTTTACTCCACACTTCAACAATTGAGTTGTCTTTGGATAGCGAAGCATGCAACTCTGCTTCCCTCCCTTTGTCTAAAGACAAATGCAAATACAAATTAACACACACACGAGCACATACAAGAAGTTAACTTTGTTGACCGGTGATATTGACAATGAGTGACAGGTGCACCTCATGTGCATAACTCCTATATTGTCCTTCATCCCTCAAGGATAATTTGAGGACTATGAATTTTGTTTATGATACCAGTCATCTCATTCATCCAAAATAATTTCTGTCTAAAAATTATGCAACAAATTCATGACAGGCAGCTATTAAAAATTACCTACAAGAAGATATAATTTGAATGATCAAATAGGCAGATCCTGATTCCAGAAACAAGCATAGCAAATTACAAAAAGGTCTAGAAGAAAACCTGTAACCACTAAAAGAATAACGTCACAACTGCAAAGCAATAGTGGAATCAACTCCTTTATAGGATGAAATATCCATGGAGCTCCTGCAGCCAAAACGGCATAACCTGCCTAGAGTAGAAAAACAGTCAGACCTGATTTCTGGTCTTCAACGAAGAAACTAATAACAATAATAATATGAAGTTATACTTGCCAATACAAAACAGTAAAAAATACTCCCAAAAATACTACTGGATTTCCTGTGACCAAACAGAGGAGCTTCATGGAGTATATCAAGAAACCTACGGTGGAAAATCAGTAAAATCAAACTCAAATTGAAACAAAATCTGGCGCAAATTGCGCAATAATTATAAGATAAATCCAGAAACGAAACAATTCATTTGAGGAATTAACTAATTTTGAAGAACTAGTTAACGGTGTGAACACGATTATTATACAACCAAACAGGGATTACAAACAAAATTTCGCAAGGAAAATGAAAATGGAGTGAAAATTATGTATCGTGAGTAAGAAAATGTGTTCGCTAATCCAAAACTTACATATCGTTGTTCTCTTCAGGAGACGCAGAGGTCGAAGAAGCGTGTCTCTCTGTCGACATCTTCTTTAATTTTTTGGACGAATTTTGAAATGAAAATCGGGCTGAGATGCAGACCGTTTAGTTGCAGAGGTGGTTTCTTGTTGGTTTAACACTTGTTAATAGTAGAATATGCTTCACAAAAAAATATAAACAACAAAATATTATTAAAAAATAAACAAAAATAAAAATTTTAATATTTAACTAAAAAAATAATATACATAACATTTCTCTATATTTCAATATATCTTTAAAAATGGATATTAAATATTTTGAGATATTAAATAACCCCTGACGTTTGACCTTTGGGTTAACAGATAGATATATTTCTAATATTCGGAAAAAGAATAGGACAAAAAAAAATTTATTTTATCAATTATTGAATTATTATTTGTTATCCCTAAATGTTTATAAAATTATAAAATACTATAGACTTTATC
This sequence comes from Melia azedarach, assembly GCA_028052125.1. Taxonomy (NCBI): domain Eukaryota; kingdom Viridiplantae; phylum Streptophyta; class Magnoliopsida; order Sapindales; family Meliaceae; genus Melia; species Melia azedarach. The sequence goes on from CM051403.1 coordinate 6,346,156, forward strand.
CTATTATAATAATTTAACCCCTATTTTAATATGTTTTATAATATAATATTTTTAAGGGATATTGTGTTTTACCCCCTCACTTTTGAAAAAAAATAATATACCTCTTAAGTATTTAAAAAAAGTAACATAACTCCCTAAATTTTAGATAAAGTTTAAGATACCCATAGAGTTATTATTTATATCTTAATTTGATTATTTTATCCTTCTATTATTAAAAATATCTAAATAATTATATTACTTTTTTTTTGTAATAACCAATATAACATTATTCTTACATTTAAATTTAAAAGTTATAATAATATTTTAATTTTTAATTATTTTTTAAAATTTATTATCAAATTTATATAATATTTAATTATATATTTTCTAAAAATTATTATATTATTAAAATAATTTATTTAAAAAATTATGTATAATTAATATTGTCCAAATTATTATAATTATGTAAAAATTTAAGAAGTTTTGACAATAAATTTTATGTTATAAAAAATTCTATATATTAATTATACATAATTTTTTAAATATAATATGATATATTTTAAAAATTATATATAATTATATATTATAAATATTTTATTATAAAATTTGAAGAAAATAAATAATTAAGGATTAAAATATTATTATAATTTTTAAATTTAAATATTACAATAAAATATTGATTATTATAAAATAAAAAATAAAGATAATATAATTATTTTAAATATTTTTAATAGTAAATGGGTAAAATAGTCAAATTAAGATATAAATAATAATCCTAAGAGGTATCTTAGACTTTTTTCAAAATTTAGGGAGTATTTTGCTTTTCTTAAATATTCGAGGAGTATATCACTTTTCTTCAAAAGTGAGGGGGTAAAGCATAATATCCTTATTTTTAATTATAACAACTCAATCTCTATTTTAATATTTTTTACAATTTACTAAAGACTAGATAATTTTTTAATTTATTATTTTAATAAAAAATAAACGTTAAATTAACAAACCTATATACTAAAATATTTTTAATTTGTGTTAATTGGTGTCACATATTTTCTTTTCCCTTTTTTTTATAAAAAAAGCTCCTAATATTAAAAAAATTAAACTTATTAAAAATGATTTTTTTATCCTTTTTTTTTTTGTTTTCTAACATGTTGAATTTTATGCCTCTCCATGGACTAAAATATATATAGTATTTTATTTTATTTTTTCTTCTAGATGGATAAAAGAAAATAAGCTTGAATTGAAAGAACTCAGTGAAAATTTTTATGGAAATATTGTCAAAATTAAAAGAATCTTTAAAACTAACTTATATGAAATAATCATAAGACGTGACTTGTAGTACTCTATCAATAAGTGATACCTAAAATCAAACTTGCAAAAGAGAGTCAAATACCTAAAATAGTTTACTAAACATCTAAAAATAAATTTTAACGACTTAAAATCATTTTTGATTTCTTCGATAGCAATGTGAAATAGACTCCTATATTGTCATAACCTTTTGTGGGGTAAGATGGTCTTTTTGTAGGTCAACAACAGTCAAACCTAATTCATCCAAATGGGCTTAATTTGTTTAAACACTTTAGCCCAAAACCACAAACGTCAAATTTGGTCCAGTCCATGTAACCAGTATTCTCTCCACTGAAACCAAATCGCCTCGTTCAGCTTTCGTAACTACTGAAAACCCTAACGCAAATCCATTCCTCTGTAGTCTAGTCTGTTTGCGAATTGCATTTGTACCCATTACATTTTAATCCATCAAAATTAGTGCAAAATATAACCTTTCTTTAAAATATATCTAGGTGAATTTTTGGGTGAAATAAATCGTCAACCGACCTGGGTTGCTGTCTGCTATGGTTTATTTACTTAGTTTCTCATCATCTCCATGATGAGTGAAGACTTTAACCAAAAACCCAGTTTAAAATCGTGTTATTTTCAACCAGGAATCAATTCTGCAGACTTTGCTAATGGCGTGGGGTTGCAGATGACCCTCATATTTTACATAGCCCGTCCCTTGAGGGTTCGAGCCTCTACGATCGCCGCCATTGCCAATTTTCATGGCCTCGTCCATGGAGGATCTCGTTCCTTTAATGAAAAAGAGGTAATTTGTAGGCATTGCAACGATTTATGGTTTGTTAAAGTCGTGTGTACACTATTAGTTCGATCTAATTATTTTTCAGATACTTGTGTGCGTTATTTGAGTGACAACTTGAATCCTTTGATATCGTTTGAGGTAATTAAACGGTTAAATGACCCAAAACTTGGACTTAAGTTCTTGGAGTTCAGTAGGTTGAATCTAAGTCTTAATCATTCTGTCAAGACTTACAACTTGCTTCTGAGGTCTTTATGTGAAATGGGTCTACATGATTCCGCAAAAGTGGTTTTTGATTATGCGAGGAGAGATGGGCAAATGCTTGATGGTCCCATGATTGAATTTTTTATTTTGTCATGTATAAAAGCTGGAAAGGTTGATGTTGTCAAGAAATTGCTTTCTCAGTTTCAGCCTGAAGAAATCAAAATGAATACATTGATGTACAATAGCTTGTTGAATTTGTTGGTTAAACAAAATGAAGTAGATGAGGCTGTTTGGATGTTTAAAGAGCATTTTAGATTGCTTTCTCAACCAGATACATGGACCTTCAATATTTTGATTCGAGGTTTATGCAGAATCGGAGAAGTCACTAAGGCTTTCGAGTTTTTCAATGATATGGGGAGTTTTGGCTGTTCTCCAGATATTGTTACGTATAACACACTTATAAATGGATTGTGTAGAGTTAATGAGGTAGATAGAGGGCGTGAGTTATTGAAAGAAGTTAAGTTTAGAAGTGAATTTTCACCTGATGTTGTTACTTACACATCAATTATATGCGGTTATTGCAAGCTAGGTAAGATGGAGGAGGCTGCCGGTATGTATGATGAAATGGTTAGATCTGGTATTACACCGAGTGCAGTAACTTTTAATGTTCTTATTGATGGCTTTGGTAAGGTTGGCAACATGGTTTCAGCAGAATCCATGCATAAGAGGATGCTTTCTTTCGGTTACCTTCCAGATGTTGTTACTTTCAGTTCCTTAATTGATGGATATTGTCGAAATGGACAACTGAATCAGGGACTAAAGCTTTGGGATGAGATGCATGGAATAGACCTTTCACCCAATGTGTATACTTTTGCTATCCTTATTAATGCTTTGTGCAAGGAGAATAGACTAAATGAGGCACGCCTTCTTCTGAGCCAACTGAAGTGGAGTGATTTAGTTCCAAAGCCATTTATGTACAACCCTGTGATTGATGGGTTTTGCAAGGCTGGCAGTGTGGATGAGGCAAATAAAATTGTAGCTGAGATGGAGGAGAAGAGATGCAAACCTGATAAGGTAACATTTACCATTCTAATTATTGGGCATTGTATGAAGGGAAGAATGATGGAGGCTATTAGCATTTTCAATAAGATGTTGGCGATTGGTTGTGCCCCAGATAACATTACTGTGAATTCATTGATATCTTGCCTTTTGAAGGCTGGGATGCCGACTGAAGCCTTTCGCATTATTCATAGGGCATCAGAGGAGCTGAATTTGGGTTATCCATCTTTGAAGAAAGCAACTCCTTTGAGGACAAATATTGATATTCCAGTGGCTGCTTAAGAGAAAGACTGTTAAACTGTTGAATTTACACTTCAAACCTCTTCATCAGATGAGGTCTTTCCACCGTAATGAATCAAGTGCAAATGCAGCATTTCATCTTTTCAGCTTGGAGTGCTGATAACTTAGCAGTAAGTATTACATACATGTTCCGTAATGAGAGTTAAAGATTCAATTTTGCAAATTGTTGCACTTCTGAATTTGCATTGATATTGTTGAAATTGTGCATATATATTCTTCCTTCCATACTCTAGTTCCACTATATTTAATTTTTTTTAGAATTCTACTGTCTGTAAGTCTGATTAATCCCCTATCTTTATATTATTAATAAGGTTCAACAATGACAAATCAGGACAACACATTTATTTGCCAAAATGTCATAGTTTTGCATTGCCAGCCATGTTTGGCTATAAGAGCTTGATATGCAAGCAAATGGGGATTCTGTTTAAGATTTTTATTTGTTGGTTGCATCATGCTGATGTATCTGTGTAAATGAACCTAATGAAAGAGACTTGTCATTTTTGGCATACAAAGTTTTGATTTGTTTGACTGATGCACATGCAAAAACAAAATAATTAATCAAGGAAAAGGAGAGGGGGAAAGCGCAACAGAGGTCACCTCCTTCTGTGGTTTCTAACACATTCACCTATGGGGTCTAGCAAATAGCTTTGATGGAAACATCAAACATCAACATCAATGCAAATTGTTTAAGGGTTAGAGTTTAGGCCACCCATGTGGCCATTGACCATGTACAAACCCATGCAAGGACAACCAATCTCTTCAAAATAATTGTTGTCAACATGTAATAATGTCCTTGCGTTGAACAAATTTAAATTCGTGAATTAGGGTAATAGATGAAGATGATTTAAATCTTGTGCTTTTTCCTAATATTTATTTTTGTAGATTTGCATTTTTATTTCACTTTTTCTTTCTTAATTTATTCAGAATGACCGGCTAATATGTTTATTAGTAATGAAGTTGGAGATGCTTTTGTATGCAATTGTCAAATGCCATCAGTGAAACTTGGACTCAAATAGACATGTAATATAGAAGAGAAAAAGGTTTTGACGGACTATTGTAGAAACCTAGTTGTTGAACAGTTGTAGGAGAATCTAGCATCTGAATCATTCAAAGGAAAGGAAGTGAACAGGTATTGATATATATTAAGAGTCTCGAAGGTGAATTCATTGTGTCCTATTTATCCTCCTTCAAGGTTCGCTTGACTCACTTCAAGCCTTGTTGTTTTTATGTTCTAGTAACTCTTTGCCCAGCCATAGTTGGTCTAATATCTGAGTGCTTATGACAGCACACTGAGACCACTTTTCAAGTTGGGGACTGCAGTTCCTGGTCTAGCATTAGGCTTTTTTCTGCTTTCGCATCAATCTATACTGATGGACTACCTCCATTATGTTGTTCCTAGTACATGCCTCTGTTTTTGGTTTTGGATCTCTTCCAAATCATTCCCGCTGGAGATCCAGACCCATTATTTTTGTGATCCTTGGATGAAAAGATTCATTCCCTTCATAAAAGGTAGGAGGTAGAACCAATAAAGATTTCTTTTTCAATTCATTCTTGGAGTTTGTGATGTTTATCTTTTGGGTTATGTGGAGGGGATAAAGAGGATATTTGACATTTATGCAAGCAGGATATGTGATATGGGTGCTTTTCCAGTAGTGCGATTTTGAAGATCTTTGTGGTTTTAAGTTTTCAGTTTCAAGTGAATTTTGTGATATATCGCCATTCTTTATTCAAGCTAATTTTGCATGCTGGCATTTTTTTGTTGTTTATAATTTGGCCATTGAATTTATTTGGTTGTTTCTGATTGCTGGTTCACCTTCAATGAAAAATTTAACAGCAAATATTAGTAGTGGTAAAATATTTTTCTGTTTCCTATCAGAAGTGAAAAACAGACGGTGCTTTTAATAAGAGTCCTTAGGTTCAGCTCCTCAAGGTATATTAAAAATATTGGAATTAGAGCTATCCTACTTGTGCAGATGGTTGTTACAGCCTTGATAATCAAAATTTAGAAAAGCCTGGAAGTTGGGTCTTCTTCACTCCATTGAGGCTTCAAATGATTTGATGAAACCTTTTTGACATTTTTTTCTGAATTCCCATCTACAAAAGCATTATTGTTGAGTTGCGCTTCTTATTGACCTCTAAGTCATATGTTCTTAATGCTTTTCTTTATATGGACTTGCAGACTGGCTGCTATGCATGTTTACCAAAGACTGATTGAATCCTGAATGGTCGCAAATCCTTGCTTTCTCTCGGCAGGTAGGATACCATCAAAGATTAATGACTTCTATATCCAACCTGAACTTTGGTTTGGGGACATTAAGATAATCTGCTTGGCTTGACAAGTATGACAGACAGAGAAGCTGCGGAGAAACTGGTCTTTTGTATGAGTGTAGAGAAGATGTTTAAGGTTGTAGAAGTCGCCATCTAGATTTGTTTACTGTTCAATTCTGATGATACTTGCATACATGAGAGTAGAGACATGGAAAAATTAAGAAATATATACATCAAATTGAAGCTCAGTTTGATCTCTTTTCCATTGGGTGGCATATTGGATCATTTGTCTGGTCTCCGACCTTGTGCTGGTGTAGTTTTATGGCCTCTTGGTTGTTGAAAACTTTAAATAAGATAAATTTAACAGTACAGCAGAAATGGAAACTCCATGTAGGCTCAGTCAGTCAGGGTCACTTTGTAATCAACTTGATAATTTATTTCATGTGATTCTGGTTCCTAGGAATAGTTGTCTTTTACTTTTCTCTCCTTTTCTATTATTTTCGAACTAATTATCACTATAACTACTGAATTAATTAATATAAATATTTATTATGTAGTTATTTATTTCAAATATTTTTTTGGCACTTTAATTTTCTTTATGCTCCTATTTTTATTGTAAGAGATCAAATCAAAAAGATTATCTCCATAATTTTTAATTGTCACTAATTTCATAATAATAAAACACTTGGAATGTTTAAAAGTTAATGAATTGAATTAAATGCATAAAAGGGTATACAGAGTACACTTCAACCATCTTTAATACACCCAAATCAAGTCTCTATTTTGTAAGTTAAATGTAGTATTACATAAAATCTTTTTAAAGTGCAGAATATTTAAACAAGTGAGGATTATCTTACAAGTAACTTACAAAATTATTTATTAAAAAATTTGATGTTATTAAAATTTTATTAAAAAATGTGTGTACTCGCACACACACGAAGAAGAATCACCTTATTTATAATTTTACATATGATTATGTTTATTTGTAAATCGTTAAAATTATACATTTTTAACGATTGAAATTGGTTGAAATTGAATCTGATCATATAATTAATATATAATCAATACATTACAATAAATGAATATGAACATATATTATGTCAATTCAATTTTAACAATTGAAAGTATATAAATCTAACAGTTTACAAATAAGTATAAAATTTCAACTATTAGAAGTGTGTGTATATGTATAGAGATAAGATCAATGATTTTTTTTTTTTACATAAAATCTTACATCAAACATAGGTCGTTGGATCTAGGCATATCCAACGGTTGAGATTATATCAACTATATAATTAATGCTTAATTAATACATCCATAATTAATACACATGTCAAATACAATCTCAACCGTTGAATGTGCTTAAATCCCACGACTTATATTTGATACAAGATTATGTAAAAAAAAAAAAAACCATTGATTTTATCCTATATATATATATATATATATTATTTTGTAAAATTTTATTTTGTTGTGCAAGTTTACTTTTTTATCCAAAAAAAAAGTAAAAGTATATATAATATAATAAATTTATTTCGCTCCACAGTTTTTTATTTTGAAAATAAAGTAGTATTCATCTCTCTTTTCTTTTCCTTCCCCTGATACTTTGGTTTCCCTTTTTCTTTCTATTCTTCAAACTCAACATAATATAAAATTAAAATTTTCATCTTTAAATGTATTTATTATTTTTATTTTTTGGTACTAACTAAAACTAATTGTATTTTTTAAGAAAACTAAAACTTTTAAAATAAAATAAAATTATTTTAGACAATTTCATCTTTTAAAAGAATTGAAGAAAATGTACCGTCAAAAGATCAAATTTTAAATTTCTTTTACTAAAAGAAAAATAATTTTTTTAATATTCAAAAATCTTTCTCTAATGTCAACTACATGATATTAAAAAATTTTAAAAAAAAAACTTTCATCATTAGAAAAAAATCATTTTAACTGATAAAAAATCTAAACCGAACAACACTTAATATCACGAAACTGATCCTTAAAAAAAGACAAAATTAAGCTTTAATATGGCTTTAAGAATGGAAATGCTATAACTTTCAAAGGGGAAACTAATATGTACTCCCAATTAGTTAAGGTATACGCATTGTCCATGCTATCGCATGATAAAACTAAACACATCATCCACACAATTTTCTTTATTGTTGAATGAGAAGGCATTATTCTATATTTGATTGAGCAAATATACCTGCTCTTGGCTAAAGGTTCCATACAATACCAACCACTGAGAAAATATACATAACGTCTGTGCCTATGATGTCTACAGCACAGTCCCGGTTTCAATGTATTACTTAAACTAGTCCCCCAATTTATTTTGTACACCAAACCAGCAGAGGTGGATAACAACTACATTCTTGAGTGAAAAATACGATAAAAAGTTTTATAACACATATGACCCAGTGCTAGAGCCAAGACTTCCTTCATGACTAAGGAACAGAACACTCTAAGCTACAACCGGGTATGATGCACAAGTTGCAACACCTACAATCAAATCATCAACATCAGTATAAGAGAACCGTATGTTAGATTTCTACTGCTTGAAAGTTCCAATCTGTTTTAACTATGTTCATTCACATTGAGTGGATCTCATATTAGAAAGTAAAATGGCTTTATCTCTAATTGACATCATAGTTTAGGTTGTTTTAGTTAAGACAAACAAATATTAAGAAGAAACTTACCACACATGTTTTTCCCCAGCTCCATCTTAAAGTAGCCATTGTCACCCCACTCTTTTCCCCAAGAGTTCTTGATCAGCCAATAAGGTACACCATTTTCAACTCCATATCCAACCGCAACAACAGCATGGTTCACATCCTGCCATAACAAATTCAAAGCAAGTTAGAAAAGCAATAAAGCAGCAGACGAGTAGTTCATGTTTTTGTGGACACACTATGAAATGATATAAAAATCCAAGATGAATGAACAGAATTGTGTTGTATCAAGCAATTACTCATATGCATATTTGACATGGCAAATATGTTAGCCAACTGAAGTTCAGAAAGAAGACGAGATACTGTTTGGAGAATGAACAACATGGGAGTAAAATCCATGATGTAAACATACACTTAAGACTTGAATATGAACTCAATCACCTATTAGAGTTTGAAATTTTACTTCTAAATTAAATAATTTTAATGAATTTTCAGTTTATTTCAGTGCCAACCTAAATAAACTATCATTATCTTTAAGTCGGTAAATCTCACCATGGGAGTACTGCCACAAGTGCTGCTGGTGTAAACTCCACTCTTGTAAAATCGGAAACCGTTTACCACCTCAAATGCCACACTCACAGGTCGAACCACAGCCACTGCATGCTTCAATTCATCTTCAGCACCCTGCATTTGTTTATATAAATCAAGAAACTAAAATAAATTCTATACATGAACCAATAAGCATCCGGATTACGGACTAGAACATTTAGGTAAACAATGTCATTTTCCAAATTTAAATGAATTTGCAATCTTTTACAATATTCAAGAAGTCATAAATAAAATTCACCTAACTAGAAGTTACACAATCTTTATTTTCATTAACTAAGATTAGCCGACATATGTGGGAACCATGGAGCATTGGCTTCTGGAGGCCAATGGATGTGGTTTGGTGATTCTCACTAAACAAACGAACCGCTTGGTGATATCAAAACAAAAATATATCTACAATTTCCAAACAGAAAAGCATCTGAAAACCAGGTCATTTGGGTCTGATATCCCACATTCTACAGAGTCAATCGAGAATATTCCGTCCACTTCAAAGCACATAAAAACATTTCTGGAAATTTTTGAACTCACCAGAGTAATGTTGACAGAGTCAATGACTTGGGCACCAACATTTTCGGATGAGAATTTGCATACACCGTCTTTTCCAGTGTATGGATATGCTTCCTCGGTATCAAGGCCACCATTGTACTTGATGTATTCAAAGGCTTGCGATGGCAATCCACCATTGCAACCAAAGTTGTTGAAAGCTTGTGCACAGTCAACAAGCTGCTGTTCTGACAAAGAGATTCCCTTTCCAAATGCTTGGTGGTAAGCTGCCTCAAGAGCTCCAGTTGTACTGCAAGAGATAAACATTGAATCTAGTTACAGAATAAAAAGAATAATATTTGTGAACCTTGTAGCAATTGTTAATTTCAGTTCAATTCAAGCTGACCTGAAGGTCCAGCAAGATCCACAGTGGCCTTGGTCTTTAATCGGGCTGACTATGCCCGTTTCCCTCCAGTCTTTCTGTACAGAACATAGAAACGAAAAAAAAAATATCAGACATTTTCAACTCAAGATACAAACTTATTTAAACCCCACATCATATCAAAATATTCCAGGACAGTTCAGTAGTTGAAATCAAGAATATTTTACACATAAAACAATGGCAGTGATAATTGCTGTTGTTAATAGAAAGAAGAATTACCGTTTCAGGAAGGGCATCATCAGTGAGTTTGTGATTGCCCTTAAAGGTAGCTGAGCAATTCTGCGCAGCTCCCAGCCGGTGCCTTTGGAACTCTTCCCAGCTCCAATCAGCAAAATCTACATCCTCAACAGATAAACATAATTAAGAAAAGTAAAAATAAAAATAAATCAATAATATCAGTTCCTAGATTCTTAAACTGAATTATAATTATTACTAAAAACAAAGAAATTATTACGATTAATAGCAAGCTGGTAAGGTAGGCCCTTTCTGTTGGTAGATTTGATTAACTTCAAATTCTCGGAGAAAATCGCAAATCGAAGCTTCATCTCCTCGACAGTTTCGTACTTCTTCCCATATCTAGACAGCAAAAGCATTTCTTTCGTAACATAATTCACTCTCTCATGAATTCGTAATCAATCATATAATAAAAGAAGAAAAGAACCTGTGAGCAAAGCGAGCGAAAGAGAGGGAGTGGCGGGTGTGGCCGATGACCTGGAGGACGGAGGCCTCGAAGTCACGGAGACCGTCGGATACCAATCTGATCGGGTTGGACTCATCAAAGCTTGATCCTGCGGCGGCGCAGCATAGCAACAAGATGATGGAGGAGACCAACGGAACGCCAGCCATGTGTTTGTCAGTCGGACTGAGTTAGAGGGAAAAGGATTCTGATTGGGTATAAATGGCCGAGAGAATCGGTGTCGTGTTCAGTATCGATCCATAGTCAAGATTCCATATAGATCGGATTGGGGGTCCACTGCAACCTGTCCTTGCTCTCTATCATTACGAGATAATAACAGTTGTATCCCTAAATGTTTCCAAAATAAGAAATAATGACATATCTGTTTCATGTTTAACAGTTTAATCCTCATTATAATTATACAGTAATAGGTTATGCTGTGGAATAATGGAAAGGGGTAGAAAATAAAGGAAGGAAGGGAGTAAATTGTTAAATTAACAGAATCGGATTCTAATTTATTATATTACTAAATTTAGGGATACAAATATTATTATCCCATATATTATTGATGCATGTTTTGTTGTACAAGTTACGTTCCTCCAATAATTTTGCAAGCACTCCACGAATGTCTCCAAAATATTTACAAATATCTTCGTCTGATTTCATAAATCCCCCTAAATTTATTAATAATATATATTTATGTTTTATATTATTCAGTACATACAAGGAACCCTAGTAACTCATATTTGACTAAATTTTTTAATTCTTTCTAAAGTTGGTTACACACACGTACACACGTTCGTGCACACGCGCACACATACATGTACACCCGCACACACTTAACGCGCAACATCAGACTATGATTTGTCACACAAAATGAGACTACTTTATTTTAGTATATCTTGTTGCAAGCTCATATCACTTACAATTAATCTCCTTGTTCTTATTTATTTTTTGATATTTTGAATATTACAAGTTACATATAGTTTTAAAAAGGTCTATATAATTTTTTTTGCAAAAATTAATTGAATTCATACCATTTATTTCAAAAATAAAGATACCAATCACCCCATCTAAAGGGTGATCAATTCTCTATTCCTAATTTAAACCTATTCAAATACTTTCTAAATCATTTATTCAAGTTCAAATTGTTAAATAATCCTTTTTTAAATGCCAATAATTTGCTAAAATTACAATAGGCTATTTTATGATATGAATTTAGTGAAAATTATTATTATTATTTCAAAAAATTGAGAAAGAAGAAAATGAAGAATGATATATCAGTTAATAAAAGAAAAATGGAGTATATAATCTTTTTAATTTTTTTTAAAAAATAATAATAATTACTCATATTTATATGATTAGAAGTTACACATAAGGTTAATTACAATAGATATTCACAGAGATCTTTTATTTTTTCTTAATAAATTTTGTACAAGATATTGTTAACAAGTAATGTGTAATTAATACTTGACTTCAACAATAGTTATATAAGAAGGATGTTGTCTGATTGATTTGATTGGTGGGAAGTAATGGGTTAAATTAATACATTATAAAAGTTTAAGAAACATATATATATTATTAAAAGTTAGAGGGGAAGTTATAGAACTTAATTATATGCAATTAAAACTTATTTATGATTAATAATAATAATAAGAGATGCCCTAGAACTCTGGCTGTTTATCACCTTCCCAAGGTTTAGTATTAAAATTTACAAAAATCTTTGGGAAAATTTCACTCCACCCTTGTATTTATTAACATATATATTAAATTATCCTTAAATTTTTTATGTCCATATGTTACCTCCAACTATTAGTTTTTGTAGTTAAAATACATAAAATTAACTATAGTTGATTAAGAAGAGTACACTTTTTACTCTTATGCTATACATTTTTAGTGTAAAAAACAAAAATACCTTTCAATATAAAAAATTCATAGTATTGTTTTATTTTTTTCTTTCTTTGTATTCTTTTTTATCTCGCCCCTCTACTTTTTTCTCATAAAAAATTGTACAGATTAATTCTAATCAAGAAATAAAAATTTACTTCTTTAAATCAAAATGTACATACATTCATAACATTCAACCAATTAAATTTGTAAATTATTAAAAATTATTGACACCTCACTACGAGATCTCTATGTGCTCTCATGTGACCATAGGCAAATTATACTAGGGTTACTTGTATTTATTACAAGACCAAATACAAGCTACGTATGGCTATTAAACAGTCTAATATGATAATATTGTTGACTATAAAAAAGATTCAAGATAACAAAAAAAAAAGATAAAAAGAGAAAAATGAAAAATATTTTTATATTTTAAGTAAATTTTTATATTAATATTTTTTGCCATTGATTTTACTTTATCAAATAACTATTACACCATTGATTGAATTAACTTTAACAAATTAAATTATTTGGGGAGTGAAATATAAATTTACAGAAAAACGCAAATAATTTAATAGTTATCAATAAATATGGGTTGGAGTGACATTTCACCTAAAGTGTTACCTTACATTGTTATTACGTACCGTACACGACAATACGTAATAAAAAAATATATAATAAAAATCAAATCAGGTGACGCGCATGATGACGTGGAAGTTTTCATTGTCGTTGTAACAGACGACCTTTTATGTTACAACGGTCGTTTCAACATTATTTTATATAGTTTTTAGAAAATACAAGTGATTTCGTCAGAAAATATCTTTTTTTTTTCAAAATTATATTACAGGTCAGTAAAAACCAAGCAAAAAGAAAATTAAATTCACAAATTTAAGATTGGATTAAAAGAATAATTATAAGGCTAAATTTTTTTAATTTAAATTAAGATACCATTTCTTATTTATTAATATTTTTAATTTAATAATGGAGATAGTATAAACTAAAAATAGTATTTAATATTATCATCTTATTAACGGACTCAATTCTTATTATAAACCCTTTTTTTTAAAATTGCTATCATATAGAATCAATTTTTAACCTCTTGTTTTTTTTTTAAAAATACTCTTCAATTCACAAATTAATTATTAATATTTTTCTCTTTTCTAATTTAACATGAAACATCTCTCTTTTCTTTTATTCACTAATTTTTATTAGTTGTGAGTTAATAATCATTAGCGAAATCATCGTTAACACAAAAATTATCGTTTTTTAATATACACATGTACAAATATTATTCATAATTAAATTCTCATTTATGAAAATATGAAGATTACACTCAAATAAAAAATATTATAGAAATATATTGTTAATGTGACTTTCTTTAATATTGGCCAATTTATACTAATATAATGGTAACAACACTTTTTGACACATTTTTTATTTGGCATTAGTAGATAATAAATATAATTGTGAAATGGTTATAACAGTTTTAGTTCTTTAACTTTACTAATAAATTAGAATATAATTTATATAATTATAATAATTTTATAACAGTTTTGTACCTAATTTAATGTAAAATAAAAAAATAAAGGAAAGGATTTATTTGTTAAAATTATTAAATTATACTATGTTATTTTATAAAAATAGTTAAAATTTGTTGTTTTAGCAAATTTAGTATTATTATCCCACATAGTATAATCTTCGTAGTAGTTGATATATATTTTTCAGTAACCATAAAAAAAAAAGCTTTATTTATTTATTTTATAATTTATATTTTCTAACCCATTAAATGGCGGGCCCCTATAGATTCCAACAGTAATATGTTACGTCTGTTTTTGAACTATTATTAACAAGAGGACAATTATGTGGGCCCAGCTACGCTATTTTCTCGATCGAATTTGGACTTTTAGAGATGCGGTCAGTGATCTCCATAACGATCAGAATTGACAAGTTTTAGGAGATTCCAAAATGCGCTAAGCATTTGGAATATAATACAGTAGTGGGTGGATTCTCCTCAGATGAGGCTCCAAAATTACCTGTCAAGGGAACTACGTTTTATGTACAAAACGCCGTTATAATTAAAATACCACAGTAATAGTCTCTTGAGCGTCCTTGTTCCAGGTGTGAAACACGTTTCACGCTCTTAAATTAATTTATAAAAATATTAGCACATTTCTCTATTAAAATTTAAATTTATATTATTTAAAAAAAAATAGAGATTATATCACATACTTCTCTTACAGAATTAATCCACTAACTTTAAATAATAAATTCATTTAAATATATTTAATTAATTATTTTTTTAAAATATATTTTTTTAATATTTATTTTTGACTTATTTTATGTACTAATTAATTTAAATATATAAAATAATCATAAAATAAAATAAATGATGAGAAAATTAAGAACTTGATTTGAAGTATAATTTTTTTAATAATTTTGATCTAAATAAAGTATAGAAATGCATATAATTAATAAAACTGATTAAAAATAAAAAAAAATCTAACCTCTCTTTTATTAAATAAGAATTTGAAAAAATAAAATTTTTTTCTTTAGATAAAATAACAAATATTAAATAATAATATTTTACGTATTTATCCTAATATTTCACGGTCAATTGACGGTCAAATATAATTATTAGGGAGGTAAATGATACATTTTTCATAATTTTCATTTACGTGATATAATTTCAAACTTCAGAAAAGAAATGTGATAATATCCCTTTATTTATAATAAAAATGAAAATAAGAGTTTAATCCTTCGTAAATTAAATATTTTATTTTTATACCTAAAGTAATTTAAAGTATATATTATTTAACTCGAATTATGCATTGATAACGTGATTGGTTGGACTTCATTAGGTTCAAATTTTTGGCCAGGCATTAGTTAAAGAATCTGCTCATTTGAAGAGAATTATCAGGCCTGTATACATACAGCGACATCTGGGCAACTTTTCAACTATGATGGATATTTATTGGCTTTGGCTTCCGCGGAGGATTTTATGCCTTCCAATAAGAGCGAGCACAGAGGAGCCACGCAGCACTTGACTGGGTGGTAAAAGAACGCATGCTCTCAAGTCCTGTAATTATAGGAATTTCTTCATTAATTATTGAGGCATTCTCTCGCCGTATTAGAATTTGGACTCTCTCTTTCTATTTTGAGAGTAAATATCACATTGAATGTGCATGTATAATATAATTTTATCTAAACTCTCCGTGACATTCTAAAATATGTATTAATAGATTGTAATATAATATATAAAAAAAATATGCAGGTGGTGTGTTATTTTATGAATAATAATTTATTTTAGTAATAATATAATATTTTGTTAATAATATAATATTAATACAATCTATTAAACACTAATATCAACAGCCATCACACCTCTTCCTAAATCAACAAACCGCCACCACCACACATCCCTCTAAATCACAAAGCAATCCCCACACCTTTCTTCCACCCCCTTTTCCATCTTGAAGGTCGTGCATCCGCTTGGTATTAATGGATGAAAACGAACAATCTCCTCACCAGTTGGAATGATTTTCTATAAAATTTTAAGTTTTGTTTTGGTGCATCCATTTATAAGGACCATTAGGGTAATCTCTTCAAGCTCACTTAGAAAATAATTGTGGCCGAATTTCAGATGCTGTTTAAGGACCTCATGAATAAGGTCACGGGCATATTGAAGCCTTTTTTGATTTCTTTTTTCATTACGGGTTTATAGGCTGATATTCCTAGAGAGCTTTTTCTCTCACGTCCCAAATTTTTTATGGAAGTTTTTGCATTAGCTTAGGTTTATAAAGCACGAGGAAGTGAAAGTAGATCAGAAAATTGCCTTGGTCTAAGTGGACCCCAAAACATACCATTTCATCCGTACAGCCTACAAACTATAATCTTACTGTATACTCTCCTGCTTCAAACAGCTTTCTCATCTTGCCCCATTAGCCTTACCCCCATTTTTACCTAAACCTTCTCTACTTCTTAGACATTTGTCTCTATAAGAACTTCGTGAGAAAAAGGTAATAGGGTTATATTATAATTGTGATTAAAAGTGGAGCACTTCTCATAACTGTCGTAGCAAATTTTTACTCATCTTGGGTACGGATGATTTTGATAGAGACCTTGCTGAAACCATTACCGAGGTTCAGGATTCTACTGATGAGACCATTGTCATGGCTAATATTTCAAGCTTAAATGCTCTAGCTAGTCATGGTATCCCTCGTTCTTTTTAACTACTTGGTAAGATTGATAAATAGTCTTTACAAGCACTTATCGACAGTGGTAGCACTCATAATTTTGTTAAACCAGCTGTGGCTAAAGTTTTAGGACTGGATGTGCAAGAAACTAGCACTTTTAGAGTTTATATTGAAACTAGTAATTTCTTAATTTGTCGTTTTTATTGTCCACAAGTTGCTTTGATTATGCAAGACCATGTTTTTCACATTGATCTCTATGTACTACCTATTGAGGGTCCAGATGTTGTCTTTGGCAGTCAATGGTTAGGGTTTCTTGGAAAGGTGTCACATGACTATACTGCATTAACAATGGAATTTTCATGGAATGGCTCTCATGTTTTGCTTAGTGGTGAATTTTTCTTGTCACCTCGAAAGATATCATTTAATCAATTACAGGGCCTCATGTCTCATGACCACATACATGGTCTCTTTAAGCTTTGTCTACTGCAGAATGATCCATATGAGTAGTATTCTCCCACTACTCCACCCATTACTAACGTAGTTTTTTCTCTCCAAATTTACCCACTTCCATCACTACACTCCTTCACCAATATGAACATCTATTCCACACCCTATTGTCTCTACCCCTTCACCGATTTATTGACCATAAAATCATCCTCATGCCAAACACCAAACCTATTAATGTCCATCTGTATCGCTACCCTCACTTCCCAAAAGCCGAAATGGAAAGACTAATAAAGAAAATGCTTGATCAAGGTATTATTCGTCCGAGTCAAAGTCCTTTCTCTTCACATGTTTTATTAGTTAAAAAGAAAAACGGTTCTTATCATTTTTGTATAGATTATCGTGCGTTGAATGTGGTGACCATTAAAGACAAATTTCTTATAGCAACCATTTATGAGCTTTTAGATGAACTTAGTGGTGCTTGTGTATTCAGTAAGTTGGATTTAAAGGTCAGTTATTACCAAATTAGGGTGTTTGACAGTAGATATTTATAAGATAGCTTTCTGAACTCACAATGGCCATTTCGAGCTCCTTGTTATATCTTTTAGGTTATCTAATACCCCATCGACTTTTCAGGCTACAATGAATCGACTTTTTGCTCCTTACCTTACGTAAATTGGTGATCATTTGTTTTTATGATATCTTAGTCTATAGCACTTCTTTGGAGAACCATTTTGATCATTTACATAGAGTACTTGATTGTAAAGGTTTCAAAGTGTCTTTTTTCTTGAGATAATATTGAATATTTAAGCCACATTATTACATCTTTCGATGTTAAAGCTGATCCTCAAAAGTTAGATGTTGTGGTTAGCCGGCTTACACCCTCAAATACAAAACAATTGCATGATTTTTTGGGCCTCATCAGTTATTATCGTCGATTTATTAAAGGATATGCTTCTATAACTGCTCCTTTCACAGATTTGTTGCACAATGATGGTTTTATTTAGTCACTACCGACTACTACTACTTTTTCTTTTTTTTAAAAAGTTATGATCCATACACCAGCTCATTGTTTATCGTATTTCTAATTGGATTTTGTTATAGAAACTAACGCTTCTAATGTTGACATTGGAGCTGTCTTAATATAGGCCGATAACCCTATTACTTATTTTAACAAGAGGTTGGGCCCTCATTTACGGGTTGCTTTAACATATATTAAAGAACTCTATGCAATCGTTGAATCCATGCATAAGTGGAGACAATACTTATTGGGGTGTTTCTTCATTATCCAGATTGACGAGAAAAGCATTTGCGAACTTCTCCAACAGGTTATTCAGACCCTAGATCAATAGTTTTATGTTCGAAAATTGCCAAAATATAATTTTAGGATTGAATACAAACCTAGTCGAATTGACAATACAGCTAATGCACTATCAAAAGTGCATGAGTCTGATGCTTTCGATATATACAACCCTACCTTTATTACTTTGTTGTTGGCAAGTCGACCTATATCAGATTTTCTTTTCGTGCTTTGCAAGGAAAAAAAACTTTATCTGATTTGTTGGCTCTCTATCAAAAGTAATTTATTGACTCTTTATTGCCACCTTATTCAGTCTCGGAAGGCATTTTGAGGTTCAAGAATAGATTCTATATCAATTCTCATTTTGTTTTGAAGACTTTCTTGTTACAAGAATTTCATGCCACACTAGTAGCAGTCATATTGGCATTAAACGCACATTAGTTTGCTTATCTTTATTTTTTTATTGACTAAATATGCATAAAGACGTCGAGCAGTGCATTGCCTCTTGCTTATTGTGCCAGCAAACGAAGTATTCAACCCAGGCACCTACTGGTCTTTTTCCACCACTACCTACACTATACTATCACTGGTTTGGGAGGAAGTCGCCATGGACTTCATTACAGGTTTACCTTTATCACACGAGTTCACAACTATCATGGTTGTTGTCGACCGTTTGACTAAATTTGCCCATTTTAGTACTTTACCTACATACTTCACAGCCACCAAAATAGCTATTGTATTTACAGATATGGATGTTAAACATCATGGCTTTCCTCATATAATAATTTGGACCGTGGCCAAATTTTTCTTAGCAATTTCTAGAAGCTCTTTGAGTTTAGTAGTACCACATTGAAATATAGTACAACATACCATCCTCAAATAAATGGTCAATCAGAAGTCATCAATCGGGGCCTTAAGTATTTATGGGCATTTACACAAGACAATCCTTCATCTTGGTTCTCTTATTTAGGCTGAGTTGAGTTCTCTTACAATACCAATTTCAATTCTAGCGTTCAAATGTCGCCATTCAAAGCTTTGTATGGCCATGAAAACCACTGTTGATTCCTCCTTATACTGAGAGCTCTACTTGAATCCAAGTCTTGGATAAGTTACTTCGTGATCGTGATGTTTTGTCAAGATCCTTGAAAGATAATTTACGAGCAGCCCAGCACCGAATGCAGCAGAAAGCTAATATTCATAGATGTGAACTTGAGCTAAATGTTAGTGATCAAGTCTTGGTTAAGCTGCAGCCATATCGTAACTCTTTATGGTAAACAAGTTATCTCATAAGCTAGCCAAAAGATATTATGGTCCCTTTACAGTTTTGGAGCGTATTGGCCAAAATAGCTTAGACTTACTCCCTGATTTTTCATATCTCACTTTTCAGGCCATTTAGTGGACATGCTTTTTCACAAGTTCATCCGCTGCCTAAGGAATCTCACAACAATCAGCCTATATCCTTACCTATTGCTATTTATGCTACTCGCTAGGTGTTAGTTTAGGGCATTCCACAACAATAGGTCTTAATGCAATGGCAAGATTGTGCTCCTGAAAATACAACTTGGGAAACTTGGGCTAACTTCACCAAGTTAAAACCATATTTCCATCTTAAGGACAAAGTGCTTTCTTAAGGCGTGGGAAGTGATACAATATCCTCTGGTCAACATAACGAGTTCAACTTTCCTAAGGCTACTATCCCAATTACGGTCCTAACAACCAAAGGTGATGAGCCCAATCTAATTGAAACAAGTGAACTTGAAGCAAATATTCAACTAGCACCAGAGCACAATACCATAAGCTAGGATCAATCTACTACAAGGCTTAAAGAAATAAGACAATCTCCAAAATGATTAGAAGGGTTTACACGATAAGCTGAGCACAATACCATTTTCTTTTTGTAACAATTATCTTTTCTCTTTCCAAATTCTGTTATAACAGAAGAACAATTGTTGGTTGTGTGAGCTGTGAGAAATCTTGAGGAAAATAAGCATGATTCCATGATTGTAAAGTGGATTATGAAATGAATAATTTGGGTTATTTATTCTCTCCATTCTAGTCTTCTCTTCTAATTTTTCTCTATTCTTCCTTCTCTAATTTTTGAGAGTTTGTCCTCACTCGAAGAGTATTTGTTTGATTGTGCTAACTTGTTTCCAAATTACAAGTGAGCATATAAGAATGTCATTGAGATTCGATTGGGAATGTTTGTCTTATGGAAGTAAATATGTAGTTCACGTTGTTGCTTTGGTTTTGGTTTTTGTCTGTGATGAATTTCTTTAATTTTTGTTAATTTTATGATTATATTAAAGAATAGAAAATTATATTTATTATTATTTTTATTATTTATTTATTTACTATTTATTGATTTTATAATTTAGAATATATGACTTTATGGTGTGGTGGGCACAGTCGACGAAAATTTTATTTTTTTATTTATTTCATTTACCATTTTATCCTTAAAAACTGAAATTTTCTGTTAAGTCAATTAATGGATGGACCTAAGAAAATAATTTTCAAATGTCAGAGAATTAAGGGGGCATTTCCTCAAACCTAAAGGGGGTATCAAGAATTTTTCCTATATATAGCCTGCTTAAAAGTAAGTTATATATTTCCCTAACATGAGCTTTATGGATAGCAAAGTGGTCAATAATCCATCATTTATGTGAAACATTTTGGTACGAGGAAGAAAAGTAATTGAGGTAGAGTCATAATTAAAAATGGAAAGCTTATATCTATTCACAATCACTTTTGTCTACTTATTCTACAAGAAGACCAATTATTATGACATGATTGAATGTGAGACAATATCTACTTCTATCTATAACAAGTATTTCCCATAGGATGAAGAATAAGAACAAGTTATGGCAATTTTTGAAGAGCATCAAGTAAGCTAAAATCACTGCACAATGGTGATTATCATTAGTTAAAAACATTCATTTATCTTGATTAAGGTTTGTTGTAAAATTAAAAACTGAAATTTTAGGTCTTATTAATTTTATATAATTTTTATAATTAATCTCAAATATATATATAAATATATTAATTTAATAGATAAATAATATTTAAAAAATTAAATTAAGGTATTTTTGCTCAAATTTCGTATTTTAGTCCTAAGTACTGGAGACTAAATTGATACGATTGAGAAGGCTATATCTCTTTTTGTTATTATATCTACGTTTAGGGTAGAATAATATTATTTTACTTTCATATCCGAGATCGTGGGTCAGGACAAACTTTTTTATTAATTTGCGAGATGGGCTCAACCCAACTCGGTTTCTTGGGCCGAAGCTCTTCTGCCAAGTCTAAACTAATGATAGGATTGTTTCTTCATTTATAAACCCAAATGTATTTATTGGATTTTATCACATAAATTTAAATAATTATTTTAATTTTTGGTATCTAAAAATGTTTGAAATCAAAATTGTACCCATATTTTTCTGAGTTGTTACTTTTTTTGAAATCGAAATTTGAAAGTAAGAATTTAAATAGTAGTAATAATTTATCATTAATAAAAGTAGTCATTTAAATTATATATTGTATACTTTTTTAAAAAGATAAAGGGGAGGGACAGAGTCCAAATAGTATTTTTAATTCTCTTTACCTACCTTCAAGCTTGATGTTTTGAAACTGGGACGTAAGGCAAATAAGTGCCTTTAACCATGCCGGCCAATATATTGTATGTTTTAATTATGAGATAAATTCGTCAATAATTATATTTTTAAACATTATTAAAGAAGTGAACAATTAAGAATGGAAAAAGTCAACATTGGTACGTTAACTTATATTTTATACCAAACATTAAATGTTAGAATTAATAATGATAACCTTTTTTTTAATTAAAAAGATATGTTCTAGTCAATATAACATAAAATTCAAAACTTTTGGTGAAATAGCATAAGGAGAAGGTGAGAGTAAGTATGTTGTTGTATTTTGATTGATTTCTTCTTCATCTTGTCACATATTGACCTTGCGAATTAGTCTTATAATCTTAATAATAATAAAAACAATAATTAAAATTTTATATATATATATATATATTAATCGTAATTAACTTAATCAACCCTATCTTAACCTTAATCATATTCATACTAATGATCATATTTATCATAAAATAAAGTTGCAGTTGAAAATGAGACTTGCAACTTGCTCCAATGGCATATGGAAATTGTTACCCTTAATTAATTAATTATTTAATATTTAACATTACTATATATTATATATTTAATATTACTATTACGATTATGAATAGTACATAAATGATGATATATATAAAAAAAAAAATTAGATAGACCGATTTTATAGAACTATTCAATTAATATATAATATATACTATAAATTTAAAAATAAATATGTGTTTAGTTAGAATTTATTAGATAAACGTATAAATAATGTAGTAAGTCTATTTCATAAAAAATTTTATATTATGATATTAGTATAATTTTATTTTCGTTGTTATATCGCCTCTTATATTAATTAGTATTCAAATTATTAGTATTTTATGTAGATTTTTTTTCTTAAAAAAGAAAATATATACGTTAGATATAGACTTTAGACTAAAAAAAATACCTACCTTAAAGACTAATTGTCCTATGCTTACACAATAATCCAATAAATAATTAGCCATATAGAGCATGAGCTTATTCCACACCTTCTTCTTCTCTTCTTCGACATCTTCTTCTTCTTCTTCTTCTTCTTTATTTTTATTTATTTTTTTAATTATGACCCTTGTGACATTGAGGCTATACACGATGTCTATGGAATTAAATTTATGATTTCATAATATTAATATTAATATTAATTATCATCATTTATGTAATTATTATAATTTCTAAAATTTAGAGTTATATGTTTATATATTACTAAATTTATTATTTGATATATTGGACTTATTTTACTTTGAAGCAATAAAAACGTGTCTTGTAATTCTTACTAAAAATAATTCTCTAAAATAAAAATAGTAATAAGAACATATTTTTGAAACAATTAGTGTTTACTTTGTAATTAAAGTTTAAAATAATTAATTTTACAAAACTTGGAATTAAACATAATTTTCTCCTGTTTTTTATTTTTTAAAATTTAAACAACTTCTAATTCTTTCAGTTCTTATTTACACTTTAAAAAAGATAGCCCTATGAAAATATATAAGCACGAGTAAAAAATCCATCCATACTTTTTTATTTTTTTATTATTATTTTTAATTTTTTAATTTTTTAATTACATCATGATCCACGTTTTGATATTCGGTAATTTGCTCAACCGCAACACAAAATAAGTAACGTTTTGATCTTCTCCGCTGCAAGAGAAGAGACGGATCGAGTCAAAGAAATCTTTAGCGTTAAAGTTGACGACGCGGTCGTTATTTTCTAACTAAAATTACGATAATACCCTTTGACTTTCTTGATGAGATGTCAGAGTCACACACTCACACGCGCTTACCTACTCTCCCGATTGACAATACAATACGTACACAAATGTATTCCTGAAGATCTTTCTCCCTTTCATTATCTGATATTCTGATACCATTTTTAATTCTAATTTCACTTCTGTGTAATGTAACCAACCGTGAACGTAAACACCGTTGCTGTACCAAAACTTGTCTGGAGTTTCAGGTTCACGTACATAAACACAATCAAACATGTTGATTATCATAATCATTTATCAAGAACCCTCACCAACCGTCTGATGGACCCACTTTCTAGTTTAGTATTAGCAAATGAGGTCAACGGTAGTGCATATGTATGGAGGACTCATCGCCATCCAATTCATAATACGGGCAAAGTCCACATATCACGCGGCTGTCGTCAGTTGGGTCTGCTCTCGTCATGTACAGAGGTTTGTTTTGTCATTTTGTCTCCCATATTATTAAAATTATTATTTTAAAAAACTGTTAGGAATATGAGCTGAGCTGAGCTGGGCTTCCCGAAGGTTTCCCGATACTGCAAGCACACCTACTTTTTTCCCAAGCAATTTCTGAAGACCATATTTCCGATTTGCCCAAATTGTCCCTTTTCTTCTTCTTCTTCTTCCAGAAAAGAAAATTTGTAAAAGTAGTGCTTTCTTTTATTTTGAAATTTATTAAAAATTTAAAATGAGAGCGCGTTGACTAAAAAATCTTAACTTTTATTTTTCACATAATAAATATAATTAAGGCCTTATTATCTCTTTGTACTTTAAAAAATATTATTTTATTTTTAAATTTTTTATATAATTTGATAATTTTATTTTTAATAATTCAATCTGATCCTATATGAAATTATTGGGTTATGAAATTGAAATTGGAGGAGAATTAAATCAAAGAACTTGAAGTTATAAATGTGGCAAGTCAACCAACCGTTCAACTAATTTGATTGCTTTTAAATCTGAAAACAAATTTACATAAATTATTAAAATTTTATTTGAAACATTATATTAGAATAAAATTCTAATTTTTAAAATAAATTAAACATCTCTTCAGAACTTAATTTAGATAATTTGAGACTTCCTTAACTCTTTTAAGTCATTCTAAATTCTGATTAATATTAGAAAGTAAAAATTTAATGTATGATAAATGAAGTTAGAAAAAAAAAATCAAGCGTACCAATTTTAGTGATGGTTATAGAGCAAACACACTTTTTTTTTAATTAATTTTTTGAATTTGAAAAATGAAAATTATTTTTGGAAAACACTGTCACGCACAACTCATCATGGGAAAACGCGAGAAACTCCAAATTTTATACTTCGTATTATATATATATTTTTTGAACGGAAAAGGCGTTTAGGCAAAAGTCAATGGAGGGCAAAAATGTCATTTCATCTCGAAACCAACCTTGTGGACTTATAGCTCATTATCTCTTAATCAAATGATAAAATAATAATCGCAATATAATTATTAATACCTAAACCAATATATATATAGAATGATTAGAAGCAAGTTTCACAGAAATTAAAAGGAGTTGGCTATTTTCTCTACGTCGGGTTCAACAGCAGTTGGTGATACTTTGAATATTTGTCTTTCTTGTATGATCGTTTGTTAGCTTTTCATTCCGTTTTTCATCTGAAGTAATCTCTCGTCAACGACAATAATGACTGTGAAAATTACGTGGAGATCGATTGTTCCAATGTGTTGCGTTAATGGGGAGGAGGAACCATGCAAGCCGAAGAAAGAGGCGGCCGCCGTTACAAAGCAAGGCTCGTTTCTGAGGCTTTCACTTCTGGATTTGAGCAACCCCAGCTCGACGACGCTGTCGGAGGATCTGTCTATATCTCTGGCCGGTTCAAACCTTCACGTTTTCATACTGGCAGAGTTGAAAGTGATAACTCAGAGCTTCTCGTCGAGTAATTTTCTCGGCGAAGGCGGGTTTGGACCTGTACACAAAGGTTTCATAGATGAAAAGCTGAGGCCTGGGTTGAACGCTCAGCCTGTTGCTGTTAAGCACTTGGATTTGGAGGGTCTGCAAGGACACAGAGAGTGGTTGGTGAGTAATTCAGTTCAATTTAATTTAATTTAGTTAATTTATCTGATCATTTTAGTCATTAGTTATTGATTTTGTTCCTTAAATTGATAGACTGAGGTGATATTTCTCGGCCAATTGAGGCACCCACATCTGGTGAAGCTCATTGGGTATTGTTGTGAAGAAGAACATCGGCTTCTGGTGTATGAATATATGCCAAGAGGCAGCTTGGAGAACCAGTTGTTTAGAAGTAAGTTAATGAAATTGATTAATTACTTAATTATTTTAATTTCTTTGATCAGTTAATTAATTCTTACGTTGTATGGGTTAATTCCAGGATACTCTGTATCGTTACCATGGTCAACGAGAATGAAGATTGCCCTTGGAGCCGCGAAGGGTCTTGCCTTTCTTCACGAAGCAGAAAAACCTGTTATTTACAGGGACTTCAAAGGCTCAAACATCTTGCTAGACTCGGTAAGTACTTGATCTTTGCTAGTAATTAATGATAATGATAAAGATTATGATAATGATGTAATATTAATTAATGTATATCCTTTCTGCTCTACAGGATTATACAGCTAAACTATCAGATTTTGGATTGGCTAAAGATGGTCCAGAAGGAGATAACACACATGTTTCAACAAGAGTAATGGGCACGCAAGGCTACGCTGCTCCGGAATACATCATGACAGGTAATTAATACAATATAATGAAGTAATAGATAAGCTTATTAAGTCCTTCTGGTTTTGAATATTATGTACAAAATGTATGATACTAATACGAGATTTGATCGTCATCATCAGGTCACTTGACAGCAATGAGCGATGTTTATAGCTTCGGAGTGGTATTACTGGAGCTTCTAACAGGGAGGAGATCAGTAGAGAAGAGCCGTCCTCCAAGGGAACAGAACCTGGTAGAATGGGCGAGGCCGATGTTGAATGATCCCCGGAAACTTAGCCGGATAATGGATCCGAGACTGGAAGGTCAGTACTCGGAAACCGGGGCTCGAAAGGCGGCTGCATTGGCTTACCAATGCCTGAGCCACAGGCCTAAGCAAAGACCCACCATGTCTACAGTCGTCAAAACCTTGGAACCTCTCAAGGACTTCGATGATATCTCCGTTGGTACCTTCGTGTTCACAGTTCCAACTGATCAGGAATTCAAGGAAAATGAATCAGCAACAGCAGCCAAAAAGAATAACTCCAACCATCGCCAAAATCACAAGCTTCATCGTCAGAATTTCAGATCACCCAAATCTCCTAAACTGATACACTCAGAATCAAATCATAGCTTCAACTCAAAGTCAAAGGGTGCATAGCAAAATTACTCACCCTGGAAAAATTAATGTAAATACACCCAATATAATAGATATTATTTATAGTCAATAGTCTTAATTGGATTGCATATTGTGGGTTCTCATTGCAAGATAGGAAATATTTTCTTGAATTGATTCTTTCAAACACAGGAATTTTGATTTTTTTTTTTATTAAGAAAAAGACCAATTCAGATATGGACATACAGCTACTTAGATATGGAACATTCAAACTTTGTCGAATACAGCTAAGCAGTTTGAATCAACACACAACGCGGATATATATAGTATTACTGACAAGAGACTCCCACTAACTCGTTTTCTAATCCTAGTTATGTAGCAGAAGCAGCCTAATGTGAATGATGTGCAATAATTTAATTGGTAGATGACACAATTAAGAATAGAGAGTGATGAAGCATGATTGGACTTAATTGTTAATTAATTTTTCTAAACAACTAGTGTATATTTCGTAGATTGGATGATTAATTAATTAATTAATTAACCTCTTCTTTTGGGTATTACTAAATTTGGAGCTTCCATTAAATTCCAAGCAACCAGTGGACAATCATGAATGTAAGCACTAATTATATTTCTTTTATGGTTGGCCCTAGCTCATACATGCTAATCATAGGCAGAGTGTTAACATTAAGTGCTTCTTTGGGTTACATTGGAAAATAAATTATTTATATTATTTTTAAAAGCAATTATTAAATAATATGATTCTGTATTAAATTTTAAAAAGAAATATTTCCAATAACTCTGTTTTTTAATTAATATTTTCCATTACTCCCTAAACTATTAGAAATATACTATCGTCCCCTAAATTATCATAAATACACTATTACACCCCTAACATAAAACATTATCTTCGTTAGATTGAAATTACATTTTGGGATTAATTTTGTATTTTGCTTTTGCTTATTTATAGTGGTGAAGAAAAAAAATTAGACGCTGCATAATAAACTAGTCAAGTATACACTCAATTCTCATAAAATCCCAACGTTCCATGTATAAAAGGAGTTAGCATTGTCAAAACAAGTGCTATAATTAACTAAATTTCGTGGGTTTTAAGTTGAATGATGATTATTTTGTGAAGGAAATGTTGTTTTTAGTATTTGTTTGATGGGTATTTATGTAGTGCTCTTTGAGTTGAATGTGATTGTTTAATGAAAATATGTTTTTGTTATTGAAAATGTATTCATGTATGTATGTTAAGAGCCCTTGATTATAATGAATCAAGAATTTTTAAATTAGTTCTTAGTTCTTGACATTTATCTAGTTATGATTATTAATTTCACATATAATTTATTTAATTATTAATTTGAGTATATTATATAATTCTTTATATTCATTTATTGATAATTTTGTACTTGATATCCAAATTAAAATAAATAACTAAATATGAATCAATATATGCATATATATATATGTATATAATTCTTCCAAAATGGTATTAATTTAAACATTAATTACATTAATATCCTAAATATACCACAACTACTCTATGATTACGTCCAAAAAATTCATCCTACAATCTAAATTCTTTTTTTAAAAAAAAAAAAAAAACAACCAAACTGTCATTAAAGAAATCATTCCAATAATTGGAGCAACAAGACCTTTACAGTAAAACTAGAAAATTAGATTATTCTAATTATTAATTTCTTGCAATTCTCTTAATCTCTTAACTGTTAATATATGTGTAAATGCCATGAAGTATGTTAAATAATTAGTATTGGAATCAAGGCAGACATTATTCTTACTGTAATATTAGAAACTAAAATAATATTAAATACATTATAACGATTAAATATAATCTAAATAAAAATTATTTTTACAAACTCGCCACTCTTAATTTTCTCACTTCACACTCTTATCACACCACCAATCACGAAAGTACTTAGCAATTTTGAAATTCTTAACTTATTATTACTTATAAAGATGGAGTGGGAGTCGCGGCTCCACAAGAGCAACAAGCGGAAACTTTCTGGGCGTCGCCAATCCATAAACTTTCTCCATGCTAACATCTTCAGTTTTCATACCCATCGGCAAGCTCCAATTAAATCCATGCAACATGCTAGCCAACGTAGAACTTATCATCTTCAACCCAAGGCTATAACCAGGACACATTCTCCTTCCAGAACCGAAAGGCAGCAGCTCAAAACTCTGCCCCTTAACATCAACAAACTTGTTCTGTAGAAACCTCTCAGGGCGAAACTCTTCAGGATCGTTCCACACGGAAGGGTCTCTGCCGATGCTCCAGGTGTTTATGAAGATTCTGGTGCCTTTACGGATGTTGAAACCGGCGACAGTGCAGTCCTCCAGGGCCAAGTGGGGGGCTAGCAGGACAGCAACTGGGTGTTTTCTCATTGTTTCTTTTATGATTGCGTCGATGTAAGGAAGTTGTTGGATGTCTTTCTCTTCAACCCATCGCTCTCTTCCGATTACTCTGTCCAGTTCTTCTGTTGCCTTGTTGATAAGATGGGGCTGTTTCATCAGTTCAGACATGGCCCATTCCACTGTTGTTGCTGACGTGTCTGTTCCTCCGGCAATCAGATCCTAATCATGAATGAAAGGAGAGATAAAAAAAAATGCAATTGATCAATCATATGTATAGTTGGCTGAAGGGATAAGATTATTCCAATATCGATTAGTCTCTCTCTTTTTTGAATTGATATGCTTAATTCATATTTTGGAAAGTGAATCTAAGAGAATGATTTGTACATAACCCACTATAAATAGTGAGATTTTAATGTCATGATTCCCGTTATATACCCATTCAATAAAATATTAGATCACAAATAAGTTTTTTATTTTAATAAACTAAATAATATTCAAATTATATCACATGATTTATTAGATAATTAATATCACTAAAATCTTATTATTGATACTAATAAAAGTAAACCCTTTCATATAAAAACAACTTCACTAAAATATACTGCATGCATGTATTATTACATAACTGAGTTCAACGCATATAATTGAGGAAATTAAAGATTACCTGTGTGAATCCCTTGACGCTATCATAATTGAGTTTAACATCAAGATCAGGATCATCAGCCATCTGCAACAGCAAATCCACCATGTCCTTTGGCACGAAATTATCCTCCATGAACCGTTTCCTCCTAGCCCTGTGTTCATTAAAAACATGGTCATGAAACCTGTCAAATCTCTTTTTCAAAGCCTTCATTCGTTTTACATAGCCTTGCAAGTCCAAGAAATCCAGCCACGGAATCCAATCTCCAATGTTCAGCACCCCATTCAGCAAGAACAACTCGTCCAACATCTCCTGAAATTCTTCAAGCGTTACAATGGCAGCTTCCTCGGACTCGCTGAAGAACTTCTTCCCCAGCACAATTCTGCTTATGATACTCAGGGTAACCCGGGAGAGATGTTCTTTAAGCACAACGGGTTTCCCACTCTCAGACAAAGCGTACAGTCGAGAAACAAAGGCACGCAGTTCCTCGACACGGATGTATTCATAAGACTTGAGCCTTCTCGAGTTAAAGAGCTCGGAGAGGTAAATTTTACGGCCCTGGCGCCAGTATGGTCCATAAGGTGCCCATGTAATATTCAAATAGTTATAAGTCGTGTGCTTGCCTGCCGCGGTTTCGGGTCTAGAAGCGAAGATATGATCGTGTGTTTTGAGAAAGTGTTTCGCCATTTCTGGAGAAGAAGCAACGACAACAGGGAAAGAGCCAAATCTAAGTTGCATTATTGGTCCGTATTTTTGAGCTAGTTTGTGGAGAGATTGATGAGGGAGAGGGCCAATAAGGTTGAGGTTGCCAATGATTGGCCATGGATTGGGGCCTGGCGGCAGTTTTAGTTGTTGCCGCCGGCGAGATAAAATTGTAATTGAGAGGAAGAAGCTTAAGGCTATAAACCCTGTGAGGACTAAAACAAGAAAAGAAAGAGTGCTGCTAGCTCCGGCCTCCATTGCTAGCTGTTGTGTTAACCTGGTGATCATACAACGCTAGCTTGGTGTTGGTTTCGGAGGTTTTAATATATACATATATAGTTGATATGAAATGGTGATGGTATGGTAAGCTTTTAACACTTTAGATATTATTTTTGGTATTACATATACAAGCTAGTACATGAGAAATATCAGTATATTGTATGCATAAAAATGAACTTATTTATTATAGAGTATGAGACTCGATCCTCTAAGAAGAGTTCTTTACCACCCAACATCAGACTGTGATCTGGGTGATTTTTTTAAATTTGTTTTCAAGTGTGAGGAGAGAAAAATGAAGTGCGTGATAGAGAATTTGATTGTGGCAAAGAGTTGCAGTTGTGGCTGAGTGCGACGGTTATAGAGAAAGTGAAGGAAAAAAATAAATTTAACAATAAATAAATGCTAGTGATTATAAATAAATCATATCTTTACTATTATTTATAAAAATTTATCTATATAAATTGATATGATAATATTATATCATAACAATATAATATTAATTAGGTATTATAATAGGTTTCAAACTAAAAAATATTTCAATCTAATTATTTTTTTTTGTGAAAATATAGAATACATAATAATATGATATATCATTATCATATCAATTTCTATAGATAGATTTTTACATGTAATAATATTTTTATATTAAATGCTAAATAAAATATTATAAATTATTTTTAAACAGAAATTTATCTAAATTTTGAATTTTTAAACATGATAAATTTAACAAAATATAAAAAAAATTGAATAATTAATTTTATAATATTTTATTTATTTTAAAAATTATAAAATTGATCATTAGATTTATGAATATCATGTTAAAAAAATTTAAAGTTTAAATAAACTATATTCAAAACATAATTTATAAATTTTTATTTTATATGTTATAAAATAATATATAATATTATCTTAATATTTATTTTTAATTAGAAGTTGAAAATAATTTTTAATTAATTATTGTAGGATAAGAGTATAACTATTATTTTTAATAAATTAAAAAATTTTATGAATATTTTTGAAATTATTAGGATTAATTATGTTAAAAATTCAAACGTTAGGGCTTACATGTTATGATGTTTAACCCTCTTAATCAATGGAGAGAGAATTTGAGACATTTTCGAAATAATATAATACGGAGGTAACAAGATATTACCTTAAACAATCTTTATTTTACTTTAATAAAGTGGTGGAGTAGGCTTGCAGGGCCTTCGCCTCGGTAGGCCGTGAAAGAAATTTGAAATTTCAGTTAAAAATGATCGATTTTATCTTTTTGTTTTGGCCTCCCAAATTTTGAAATCTTACATTTTGGCCCTCTTAAACATCAATCCTAATCCGCCACTGTTTTAATATTATATAAATTGTTTTTTTGTATGATATATATTTTTTACGTTTATTCTTGTCCGGTAGCCTACAATTGACCATTTTAGTAAAAGAAATTTATATGTAAAATTTATAAATCATGTTATTATATTATTTAAAATTGTAAATCTTGTTATTATATTATTTAAAATTGTAAATCTTGTTATTATATTATTTAAAATTGTAAAGTTATAAAATTTATAAATTATTTTATTATATTATTTAAATTTGCAAAGTTACAAAATTTATAAATCATGTTATTATATGTATGTTATTTAAATTTGTAAAGTTATAAAATTTTATTATAAAACTTCAAATATTTCAGAAAAATTTAACATGTTTTATTTGACATGTTTTGCTTCATAAGATAAAAAATAAATGAACTAAAATAGGAATCTTTATAGAGAGAATTATGAAACTATTAGATAAGTAAAAAAATTAATTATGAAAATTAAATGACCTAAATTATATGAACATGTGATAATAAAGCTAAAATTGGGTCTCGTTTAATATTAAGGTATTATAACTTTAAAATTATCATTGTTTTAGGATGAACTCACTAAATATCAAATATTAAAAAATAAACAGTGGATTTTACTAAACAAAATGATGTTAACAAAAATTTTTGAACTTTAATTTTAAAATATAATAAAAGTACTAAGATATCAATTGAAGGCTTAAACTTCACACATACAAGTGAAAATTTTGTATTTTGGTTAATCTATCAATGATTACTTGATAAAATTATTCTAACATTGCATATATAATTAAAGAGAAGGGATTGATAGTCCTATAAGATTACACATGCGATATTATATTATTTGTTGATCGTTGAATAGAGGTGGTAAAATGGGCGGATCGGCCTGAACACGGCACGACCCAGTCCTTAAACAGTGTCAATACAGCTCGGCACTATTTACGAGTTGGGCCAAGAAAAAAATATATGGGTCGTACCGGGTCGTAAACAGTAATCGTGCTGTGTTGGGCCAAAAAAAATACATAGGTTACTATTTAACCCATAAACAGTAATCTAGTCACTATTTATTTTAAATAGTGATACTATGCATGCTCAATGGGTTGTATTTTGACAGGTCAGGCCAGCACGATATGAACAGTAATTATACCATGAACCGAACTGAACTTATATATTTTATTGTATATATCGTGTCAACACAGCCTGAAAGCCCGTTGGGATCATTTGCCACCTCTACCATTAAATCTATTTACTTCTCATAATTAAAATTAAATCTAACATATATAATTAATGCGTATACTAAATTTAACCTTAATCATTAAAAATAGTTAGATATAACAATTTATAATATAATATAAGAATAAGTATAATTTTATCGAACTAACTGCACATCATTTTTTTTTATAATTAAATTATGATAAATATTTAATCATGATTTAATTAATAAAAACATTTAAAATTTAGCATAATTGTAACAATTTGACTGATTGTTTGCAATATAATAATAAATTCAGTAAATTAAATTGAT
The DNA here is from genome assembly GCA_028052125.1 of Melia azedarach. Taxonomy (NCBI): domain Eukaryota; kingdom Viridiplantae; phylum Streptophyta; class Magnoliopsida; order Sapindales; family Meliaceae; genus Melia; species Melia azedarach. Next base: position 6,380,310 of record CM051403.1, read on the forward strand.
CCCAATATACCATTGACATGCATGCTATTGTAACGTTATCTGTTAACCATTATTATCTTATCCACCTACAACGTATCCATGAATCTTCAGCTCTGATCAATCTGATTTCAACATATCTATGAGATCATTGAAATGGGACTGTACATACATAAAGTAGGATAACATGAATTTGCTTTAATTAAAGTTGGCCCTCTAGCTGCTCTATCGTCTCATCAAATTTGAAGATATTTTTGGCAATTGCTCAATAATTTAAAGAGGGTACCTATCTCTAATTGATTGGTTAAAGGGCAGACTCCTTTTAGTTTTTTTGTCTCTGCATATTTATTCAGTCTATGATGATACTAATGGGAGTCCCAAGACATGACAATACAACATGATTTTTTATATATGGTATGATACCCATCAATCATGTCATCTTCATCTTTTGTTCTTGGAAAATTGACAAATGACCTGATGTATTAAAAATGACAAACACTCTCCTGATTTTATTTTATTGATCAATGATATATATTTTTTAATATTTTTTATAAATATTTTATATATAAAAATAAAATATTAAATAATATTTTAATTAAAATTTTTTAATAATTAAATATTAAATTATTATTATAAAAATAAAATAAAAAAGTTTAAAATATTTTAGTATATAAATATGATTTAACTCATTATTTGAATTTTTTTAAAAATTATATATTTTAATTTTATTATTGAAATAATAAATTAAAAATTTATTTAATCTTAAATATATTATAAAAAATATTAAATAAGGATTAAATTATTAAAATTAAAAAAAATATTATAAAAAATAGGAATAATGTGATTTACCCCTGATATTTTTAGAAAAAGAGAGACTCATTTTTTTTTTTTTCTAATCTCACGTATTCCGTTGACTTTTAAAGAAACTTGAGATACCCCCCTAAAAAACTATTCTAAACACTATTATAGATATAACTTGACTATTTTATCCCATAACTATTAAAAATATATAAAATAATTTAATTATTTTTATTTTTACTATATAATAATTAATTAAAAATTATAATGATATTTTGATTGTTAATTATTTTCTTTTAAATTTGTTAAAAAAATTTACAATATTAATTATAAACAATTTTATCATTGATTATTTTATTAAAATAATTTGTTTTAAAAATTATATATAATAAATATTGTCAATTTCTATAATTTTTTTAGTTGTAAAAAATTTATTGTAAAAGTAAAAACAATTAATTTTTTACAACTAAAAAATTTTCATATTGTAAAATTTTTTAATAATTTCTTAGCATATTTTATGTTGTAAAACTTTTACAAATGATATTATTAAAATTTACTTACAATTAATGTTATAAAAGTTGACAATTAGGAAAATTTTTAATAATATTAATTATACATAATTTTTAAAGAGACTATTTTAATATAAGGACAATTAAATTATTTTATATATTTTTAATAGTTGGAGGGTAAAATAATCAATTTATATCTAGAATAATATTTAAAATAATATCTTAAGGGGGTATCTCAAGTTTTTTTAAAAGTTAGGAGTATATAAGACTAAAGAAAAAGTTAAGGAAGTATCTCCCTTTTCCCAAAAAGTCAAGGAATAAATCATATTATCCCTAAAAAATATTAAAATATAAATTAAATTATTATATTTAAATAAAATATATATTATATTATTATTTTATAAACGTTTAATAATATAAATGATAATAAACTAACTGATCAACTGCAAGCTAACACTAGAAAGTATATGTCATTTGTCAATAGAATTAAGGGGTATCTATGTTTCTAATACACTAAAGGGATATTTATCCTTTTCTTATAATTGAGGAGGACATCTGTCAATTCCTCTTTTCTCTTGTTATAAATTTTAATTAAAGGTTTAATTTTTTTTTCTAAAGGTCTAATTAACATTTATTTAATATTAATTTATTTATATATATTAATATTAAATTAAAATTTTAATTTAATTATAATTAAATATAAGTACACTTTTTTATTAAATGTAATTACATATTTTTAATATTAAGTTAAAAAACGAACATTGTTTTAAAAGGTCTCATCGACAGCAATCACAACTTGGATGCAAGTTATTTTATGTGAGAGACCAAAATTGGATCAAGATCATTTTAAACCGATAAAACAGCCCATAGTCTTCAAACGACAACCAAAATACTTTGTAAATCCATTACGAAACCAAATGAGCCTTGTTTCTATGGTTTGATCCAATCGCTCACTGGGCCTTCTTGGCTAACAAAAAGTCCAAAACAGGTCATCACTTCAAAGTCCAATTCAGGTCATCACTTCAAAGATGGTAAATGCTAAATACGTAAAATTGGACATGTTATTAGACAAATTTAATAAACAGTTCATATTTAATCGTGATTAATTTGATTAATTTATCTTCAATACAAATTAAAATTAAAAAAATAATATATCATTATATTATTTTTAATATAAAATTTAAAATATTTAATATTACCCGTAAAATTATATAGGCCTCTAACTCCGTAGGAGAATTAATGTTGGGAGAGGAGGAAGCGAGGAAGAGGGAGAGTCTTCGGCAGCTTCTATTTCTGATCCAATTGTTTTAGGCAATCATCCGTTCTATTTATTTAATTTTTAAGTAAAAATTTTACATGAATTATCTAATCGAATAATAAGAAAATAAAATACAAAATGGAGGTAGGCCAACGCCCAAAACATAGACCCAAAGGCCCAAGCCCAAAACTTTAGCATTAGAATTGCGTTTATTATTAATTTGTAAGGTATTCCAATTTTCTTCAATCACTCGCTTGTTTTGATTTCCTCTTCTTTGTAGAGACCAAAACAAGCGTTTGTTTCGTGGGTTTCCTTTGTTCCACTCTATTCGAGAAAACGATGGCGACCTTGGACTCCGACGTTCCTATGGTTCCCGCCGGCGAGGCATCTAGCAGCGCTGGTCCTTCTTCCTCTTCCAAGAAGCCAAAGCGTTTCGAGATCAAAAAGTGGAGCGCCGTTGCACTCTGGGCTTGGGGTAACCCTAACCCTAATTTTCTTCTTTTTTTTTAATTTTTTTTAAATAATGGTTTTGTAATTCGTGGTTCTAAATTTCGGTGGTGGTTGATGGATGCAGATATTGTTGTCGATAACTGTGCGATTTGCAGGAACCATATCATGGATCTCTGTGAGTTGCCTTTTCGTTTTGGCTTTTTATGCTGTGCTATTTTTTGTTGAGTTATTGTGATTTGTTATCTAATTTGAATTTTCATGGTGGTTAGGCATCGAGTGTCAGGCAAATCAGGCTAGTGCTACGAGCGAGGAGTGTACTGTGGCTTGGGGTATCCTTTCTCCTCCATGAGCCTTAATTCGTTTGCTGTTGTGATGTGTCTTTTCTTATTTTACCTTCTGTTAGAAAAGTTACAGTTTTTAGTATTAGCATGTGATTGTGTTCTTTGACGCTAAACTTGTACAGTTGGATACAAATATTGAATTTGGTTGCTACTGTTGTCTGGATTATATGATTGGGCAAGTTTTAAGATGTTTTATGTTTGATTTTCAGAAATTTGTTTTCTGCATTCATTCATAAATTTATAGGAATCCATACCTTTTTCATAATACTGAAACAGAGATTTGTTGCTTATAAAATATTTGGCAAATTGATTGGAATGTTAGAATTGAACACTTTAGTGCCTGTGACATAATTGTCCATATTCTAAGCAAAATTTTAAGTGCTGAAGAATTTATTATGAAACTGTGCAAATATAAAATGGAAAAATGTAACAGATTGCAAGCTTGCATGTTAGACTATACAGTCAACCACTAAATTGTGTTGTATAGTTCTTTAATCTTGGAATGGTGGTATGGATGTGCTTGATCAGTGTCTTAGAATTTGGATTGTGAAGGATGATTTGAGGAAATATTTTGGTTTTGACTTAGGGTCTAAATCTGTGTGGTTGTTGAACTCTTTATGGTAATGTTATGAGAATTACTAAATAAAATATAATGTTTCTACAAAAAATTATTGATGCAGAACTTTATTGAAATTTTAAGAATTCTGTTAGATTTTGAGAATTTTTTGTTGTTTTAATTTAAAATATAACTTTCTAATAATATTTTGGGTCCCTTGGGAAAATTGGGTCATGTAGCTGGCGGGATACTCACCCTCGTTACTATTTTTTTAGGAAGAATCTGAGTTTAATTTCCAAACGCCTTGAGGTGTTTTTTTTTAATAAATGCTTTTTAAAGAGTAAAATGCTTCATGTATAGTCCTTGTCTCATCAAATTCATTAGGTCTGTTATTGTTATTTCCTTTTGATTCTAATTTTGATGGTAGACTGCACATAAATTTTATTTCAGAGTCAATCTTGTATTTGTTCGTAGAACTGTTTCTTGGAAAAGGATTAAAGTAAAATGTAATGAATGATATTTGTACTCCTTGGCTGTAGTTTCAGACAGTGTGTGCAATTCGACTGGTTACTGTTAATGCACTGCACTGGACTGTTTTTGGTAGCTGGACTTGTAATAATTTGAGAACATTGCTTTTTGAATTTGTAGGGGTTTGCAACCATGCATTTCACTTTCACTGCATCAGTCGATGGTTGAAGACTCGTCAAGTTTGTCCACTGGGTATGTTTAATGCTGCTCGCCCCTCCATTTTCTGTCTTTAACTTTTTGCTGTCACACTTAACTTTTGCAGTGCATCATATGTATTCTTATTTTCTTTTATATTGTTTGTTGTTGATGCACAGATAACAGTGAATGGGAGTTCCAGAAGTATGGCCACTAGAGCCTCTGAGCCAGTTGAGCTGTTGATCATCCATCTCTGCTATGTAGTGCAGATTTCAATAGAAGATTTGGATTACCATTTACTGTTGGCCCTCTGCCTTTCTTAACTTTCTGTTAATTCTGCTGATGCTGCTTTTTTGTTATCTGGCTATGGATTTAGATTCTGAATGTAATATTTGATGTGAAAATTAAGCCATAATATCTGTTTTGCCAAAGCTCAGTTTGTGTGGATGAGTTATCTTTTTATTTTTAATTTTGGTTTAGCTTTGCTGCCTGTGGTTTGTTTGTCCCTTTTATATGCCTCTGGGACGTATTATCTACCTCATCAATTTGATAAGTTATACAAAATTACTTGCTCCTTGGCTATTTAGTTTATAATGAAGGCTTATAAAAGGGATGAAATATAAGAGGGAAATAGCAATTCGGAGTATACTCTGCTTTTGAACTAAAATGTTATTTTGAACTTGAGGAAGTCAAAGTTTTAATTTTTTTATTTGATATGATTATTAAATGAGTTTCATTTGAATTACTATAAAATGTATTATAATTTTGTGGAAGACAACACGAATATAACACAAACCTAAATTACAAGCCCTATATTATACTAATTAAATAAATTAAATTAAAATGAAGTTGTGAGCTATTATATTAAAAAGAAGTGTGAAAGTAGAGGATGTTTGCTAACCTATACAGCAATAATTCAGGACTAAAATGAAGGGAGTGTGAAATTAGATGGAACTGTATGATGTATAACAATATGAAATAATAATGTATATGGTGCGTAGAGTAGAATCAAGGAAGCAGGAATTCTACAATTTAATAATTAATATTTGTCGATGTATATCCAATCAATTTCTTTGTTCTTTATAGACTCGCTTGGGCCTGTGCCACTTTTTTTTCCTCGGAGAGACAAGCTTGGGCCTGGGCTGGGAAGAGCAAAGATTAAAAAAAAGTGAAAAACAATCGTCGCCTGAGAGATTCGAACTCTCGCGGGGAAACCCCATGTACTTAGCAGGCACACGCCTTAACCACTCGGCCAAAGCGACTCTGATGTCTATTGTATCCTCTTGACATTATTTATTCAAATTTAAACTTAAATAAATTGGTCGTGCGGCAGGTGCAATGATTGTCAGTGATGCATGTGATATGCTTTGACTTTTACCAATTGATGTATTCCCTTTCAACCCGGATTGATTTTGTTTTTGTTTTATTAATATGACCTGGATTGATTTTGAAACCAACAATATCACATTTAACTAGGATTAGGTACAAAGTGCATGATACCTAAGAAAGATATTGAAGACCGACAAATTCATTTCAACAACAACTAATGCTTGCTTTTGTTGGGTGACAGAAATGATGTCCCATAATTCCCATGTGCATTTGCAACTCACACTACCATAAATCAAGGTGAAGGGAACCTTCCTGTTTCTTATGATTATTAATTTGTACACACTCTTCTGCAACTACCATGCCCACGCTCTCATTTTAATTTGTGCATATCAATATTTTATATTTATAGCATCCCACCTTGTCTATAATCATATTTGTCTGCTTTGGAACTTGTAAATTTTTGTAGTTATTGCCCACACACTCTCATCTCATGCATAATCAATCAATATTTCTGTAGACTGGTTTCTTACGGCGGTAGAGGGGTAATAATTCTTGTGCTTATGCTTACAAAGTTAGAGACAACGATGAGAAGAATTCAAAGAGATATATATTGGACAAAATTTTCTCAAAATGTAAAGAAAGTCATTTAAATTAACTTCGTTCATTAAATATTTAATTGATGAAGAATTCGAATCTTTGTGTGTGAATGTGTGTGTGTGTGTATATATATATTATATATATATATATACATTGGTAGTACAAACTTAGGGGATGCTTGTTGATTTTACGTTGTAGGGTTTGTTGCAAAAACGGTAGAAATTTATGATATATTTACAACACTATCAGATTTTCACTACTTCTAATTACACTTTTATCCTTTTTTAAAATAAATTGAATAAAGGAAAGGAACTATGATCCTTAAAAGAAAATGGAGTTGGATATTTTTAATATTATAGATAAATTTTAGTGAAATAAATTTGGTTGAAAAAAAAAGAGTACCACACATATTTGTTTAGCATAATTTTCTTGATTTTTTTCTCATAATAATATGCACTCTTTTGATGAAGTTCTCTCCCCCATCAATTTATCAATTTATGGAGTTGATACATACCAACACTATATACTAGCTTTTTAAAAATTGATGTAGGCAAAGTTTTGATGAAAAGATCGATAAAATTATTAGTGGAACATTTTTATTTAATATGAATCTGGTGATTCTAGTGAAACTCATAAGTGTAAAAGAATGAAATATATTTAATTTTTTCACCTTTGATATATTCTTCTCTAATTAAGCAACAAAAGCAACATTATTTTCATATGTTTGTGTTAAATTTTGTATAGTAGAAAATAAGTTACATTTACTTTATATGTATATGTGATGAATAACAAATCACAACCATATGTACTCTTTACTTACTTCATGTACTACAAGAATGTCAAAGTAATTAGAAGAGATAGCGACAAGAGTTTGCTTCATGGTTCATCATGAGATTATTGTACTGTTATAAGTAAAGACATATCTTATTTTTGCAAGAGGTATATAGGGTTTGGAAAGACAACTAATATTTATATAATCAATTGATAAGTGTGTAGAATACACATTTATCGGATACTTCAAGACTTGAATTATTTTGTAAATTCTCAAATTTAGTTAATATTTGGCAAATTTTAATGTTTTGTATAAAAAAAATAGTAAACGGGCATTCAAAATGAAATTGGCTCGAGAAAGTAATGTCGAAAAAGTCGGAAAGGAAACGGGGATCAAAACGCAAAGTTATAAGGACCACAATGCAAGAAATCCAAAGCTGATGGTATGGCGCGGCAGCAGTACCAAGGATATTTTTGCCATGAATGTGGTGCAGTAGCACCACCAAGGCGCATGGCGGCACCACCCATTCTATTCCATTGCGCTCCCGCGCGAATTTATGCGCCCTTCGTGTGAATTTAGGCACCCCCGCGCCTCCTGGACATGCTTAGACTTTTTTTTACTGTGAGATCATCATCCAATAGCCTGATTTGGGTATTTTTTAGGTTATATATTTTTAGAATGATAGTCACCAAAAACTAAGTGACCAAGAATAGAAAAATTAGATTTTTTAGTGAAAAAAGGTAAAGAACAAAGAGAAGATACTAGAGAGATAAGTAGATTGATTCAACTTGGAGCCTTTGGAAGAAGACTTTAAGAAGGATCATTGAAACTTAGATTTCTAGTCTAGTTTCCTAAACTCTATCTCTCTCATTTTGTATTTCATTTGAACTTTAATTGTTGAATTTGATGATTATGGAATAAATTATGATTATGATGTTCATAATTGTGATGGTTGGCTAATTTTCTTAATTTATGGTCTTGATGTATCTTATCCAAACTATATTTTAATTAATTGGCATGTTATTAATGTTATTATGGTTTGATTCACTTGTGTTTATCTTGGTTAATGTTCTAATTTGTTAATTAATTAATGAATTAATTAAATTGGAGATGGATGAATTAATTCTTGAGAAAAATTGATTTATTTGTCAGACTAAGGAAATACAGTCCAGATAGTTGTGAGACCAAGAGGTAATCGACATCTAGATAATCTAACTAATAATTAGGATTTCAAGAAAGCAAGAGGTGAATTGGGTTCTAAGCATTAAATAACAAGTAATATATAATGAACGTATAATTATATGAGTTATATAGAAATATCAACTTGAGTCATTGTATGTAAAATCTTGATTTATGCTCAGAAGAGGTGTTAAGATTTGTTTTAATCTTGTTGTTAGTGAATTAGATTAAAATATATTAATAACGGCTAATTAAGATAAATATAGTGATTGATAAGCGAAATCAAGACTTTAGGTAATCCATTCTCGTATATTTCATCCTTTTTATAAATTCTTTAATTCGATTTCTATTCGTTGTTAGTTAATAGTAGTGTTTTAGTTCATTTACCGTTACAATTAATAAATTCTAGTTTGCTTAGATAAAATTGATCTTTCAAATTATGGTATTTAGTAGTTAATTTGAATATCAATCCTCGTAGGACGATATTTGTTCTTATCACTTTATTACTTGATACAACCCATGCGCTTACGATTAGCATAGTCACGATTAGTACTAAGTCTAACATTTTGTGTTTGTTTACTGAAATGAAAGAGGTACTTGTTCACTGACTAATAAAGTTTACGAAGCATGATATGTCTGGTCTAATACATTGTGTCATATCTAAAAAAATGCTAATAGTATAAGATTTGATACTTCTAAATCAAGTATCTCCTTATCATTTTCTTCAATGCATAATAGATCCGTTTTGAAGATCAAGTGATCAAACAATTATCAGAGTACTCAATTGATGAATTATATCTATATAAATATATTTAAAAATCTTTTTAACATAGGTTGCTTGATGGGTAAACATTTTGTTAGACTTGTGCTTTATTTGCAAGCCAAGACAATATTTGAGAGTTCATTTCTTTATAAATACGCATTATAATATAAGATTATTAATGTATCTCTCTTTGATCAAGTGTTCACTTAAATGATTATATTAAATGCATCTTCGATTATTACAATTTATATAAGGATTATTGCAGCTTGATTGAATACAAACTATAATGCTTTTAATATATATGTTTTAGATATTTTAAATCTTTTAAAAATTTTTATATAAATATCAGTATCAAATGACCTATATATATAAATTTTTACTTTATCTATAAGACACATATCAATTCTTTCTAAATTTATCGAAAATTAAAATATAGTTGTATCCACTATAGGAGAATAAGTTTTATTAAAGTAATTTTAAGTCTTTGTGAGAAACCTTGAGTAACAAGTCATATTCTGTATCTTATAATCTTGTTATTTTTATTATATTTCCTTACAAATACATATTTGTTTCCAATAAGTTTGACATTATCAATTATGTGAATTGCATGTCCAAATATTATACATTTGGCAAATTGCTTGAATTGCTTTTTTCGATTCAGGCTGGTATATATGCCTTTATTTATTGATAGTTTGTGGATCATAATTACATTACATAATTTATGTTGGTTTTAATTTACTTTTAATGATCAAATATCTTAAACCTTTAACAAGTAATCTATTTATTAGATGTTTTGTGAATCATCATTTTAAAGAGATAATTTTTTCACCATTAGAGAAAAAGAAAATGCCTTCTAAAGTATGATATGCACTTAATTGAAAAATAACTACTATGTCTCATTTTATTCTCGTACTAATCAACGCATATAAAAATAAAATGCGAAGGATAGTACAACTTCATTAAATTACAAACCAATTATCAGATACATTTATTGATATTATAAGAGAAAGACTGATGAAATCATATATAACAACTCCTATTGACCAAGTCGGATGATTGTTCCTCAAGAAAAATCTAATAAAAGACAACATATAAATTATTTGTTACATGCTAGAAGCGTGGTAGATCACTTGGTTCAATATATATTGTTATGCAGAAAAGAAAATTAAAAATCAACATCTTGTTTAAAATAATGCTTAAGCTATAAGTATACTCATACTTTTGGAGTTGCTAGCTTTAGAAAAGTTGATAATTCCTACAGAGACACAAGTCCTTAAAGTGACACTAATCTTAGAGCAACACAACCTCTTAAAGATGCATTAACCAGAAGCGCATTAGACTTAGTTAAAAAAAATATTGTTTTTTTAAAAAAAAAGAATTAAGATCTTATTGTAAATAATGTTTGAGCTATAAATACACTTATATTTTCTAAATTATTACCTTTAGAAGAGCTTGTAGTAACTAAAAAGAAACAAGTCCTTGAATAGACACAAGTCCAAAGCGATACAAGCTCTTAAAGAAGCAATGACCACCTCTAGAGACACAAAAATAAAAAAAAATGAAGAAAAGTCTAAAATTTATACATATACACATGTAATATCGGATCATAATAAACTAATCATGGACAATATGATCTGAATTAGAATAGCTACTGAAGTTATTAAAGATAATTATAACTCATAAACTACCAATGAATATAAATAAAGGCACGATTAGCCTCAATGGAAATAATTAATTTAAGCCAAATTGAGTTGGACCTGTAGTTTTTGCTGTTTGTGCAACTTCTAGAGTGTTGTTCCTAGACTTACGAATGCCCTTAGTGGCCTTTCAAAAATTATTGGTTTTAGGGCCTAGAGAAGATTTGACTACAAATATTTTTAGGGCTTTGATAGAAAAAATTGTTATTTATTTTTTATTAATTATTTTAAAGGGTAATTTTTTTAATTGAATTTGTAAGATTGAGGGGTATGATAGTATTTTCTGAAGTCAATTAAGATCTATTGATGTTTGAACGAAAATTACTATTGATTTAGGAGAGACAAATATTCTTATAAATATTGGTGTAAATCAAATATTGTTAAAATATTTTGGAAGTAATATAAAATTATCCCTAATATATATAATTGACATGCCTTATGCATTGATTTCATAAATTGTCAAACTAATACATGTCATTTTATTGATAATTTTATAAGAGGAAGTATATTTTTTTGAGAGAAAAACTGAAAGTATTTATTATACTTTTTTTTAATTATGTAAATTTTATTTATAAAATTTTTAACGAGATAACATTAAATATTAAATATGTTGAACATCACTTTTTCATTGTCTCTATTTTAAATTTTTGTGATTTTTCTTAACAAAAGTAAAATTGCCATTAAAGTTGGTAGAATCTAAGGAGTGTTGTCAATTGGATTCTCCACCACCGCGTTAACTTTATATACGCATGTGATCTAGAATTGCATACGTGAGATGTGAAATGAAAATTGCAAAAGTATTTAAAATTTCCAAAAGGCTTGCACTTACATCCTAAGTGCTTGTTCCATTTCCATTTTTTTTTTCATCCTCAGTTTATTTACATCACAATTTATCTTTTAAGGCAAAACAGATTTTCTTGGCAAACAAGTTAATATTATTAGCTTCAAGGGCAAATGGGGAGGAATAATGAAAGTCCAAGATCTAGTTATGACTAATTTGTTAGGCATTATTGAGATTATTCTTTTTTGGCAAACATATTTCAAACAAATTTTGGAAAAAGAAATATAATTTATTTATTTTGATATTGGATTATGTAATTAAAAGATATTTGTTAAAATTTATATAGAAAATAATAATTTGATTATTAAAAATTGATAAAAATATACAAACATATAAAAAGCATAAAAAATCAAAATTATTATATTATTGTATAAAAAACTTTTAATGCATAACTATCAAATTTTATATAAAAAAAAATTAAATTTATATATTATTTTATCAAATATCATAAACTTTCATTTGATAATTAACTAGTGTTTACTAAACATCCATTGATTTTTATCTGAAATTTAGTACTCTCATCTTCTAACAATTGGGCGCTTTAAAATTATAACACTTTAATGTTAAATATGTCTTAAATAATTTTACTTAGACAACAATTAATTACAATTTTTTTAAGATAAAATGAAGTATTAATTTAGCTTAATCTTTATATGCAATTTTTCTTGTTATACAATTTCTGTATGTATTTTCTTTTGCACATTTAAAAGGATGGATAATTTCATATTATTCCTATTTTCAAAATTATAACTTATATTCTTAATTTTAATAATATGAATAATACTAGACTATCTAATTTGTACGCCAAAATTACAGTGATATGAAAATTGAGTTATTGCTGCTCCATCACTAGATCAATTAGTAACAAAGGTTATTTTCAACCTTATCTCTAAATTTATTAAAATATATCAAACATAAAAACAAGTTTGTGAAAAAGCCATCACTTCACCCAAAAAAATAAAATAAAATAAAATAATTATTTACCCTTATTTTAATAAAAATAAAAATAATATAATTTTAATTCCTAAACTTTACGAAATAATAAATTATAATATACTTTAATCTATTACAATATTTTTTATGGTATAATTAATTTTTTCTCCCCAACATTAAAAAAACCAAAATTTTACTATATTTAATAAAAAATTTAAATAAAGCACCATTTTCTTACCATTTTTTGTCAAAAAAATATATCTACTTCTCCTATTATTTTTTTTATCATTGACCAAATTTCTTATTCAAGTTTTAAAGCCTTTTTTCTTCTACTATTAATTATATCATCTTAGCTAATGTTTCTCTCCATAATTATTGACAAAAACCACATAAGAAATAGATTACTAGAAATATGGGTCTAAACTCATGACACATGACTTTTATTTGTCATTATTAGAAACGAATGATAACAAGTATTGTAGATTTTTGTTTCGGTAGCTATTATGCCTTCATTAATATTTTTTTAGATTTTATTTCGAGAAAATTTTTGTTTTAAAGAAAAGAGAGAAAGAAGTGGTGGCAGCGGTTATGGTAGAGAAAGTGATAGAAAAAAGAATAAAAATAATAGAAAAAATAAAAGATAAAAATGAAAGTGGTGATAGTGGTGAGATGAGAGGGGAAGAATGGTGAGGTGGTAGATTAGGATATTTATATTTAAAAATGAATAAAATAATATATTTATTTAAATTTAATCAATATAGATAAATTTGTACTTTATCACTATTTAATAGATAGATGTAATACTAGGGACTAAAATATTATAATCAACTAAAGTGTGTGGCTAAAATTTAGGAACTAAAATATTATTATTCTTTTTTTTAAAATAATGGTAAGATAATCATTTTACTATTTTTTGGTAGTGAAGTGATGCCTTCACAAAATTATATTTCTCTTTGATATATATCAATAAATTTGGGATAAGATTAAAAATAACCCTAGTTAATTTTCATATCACTTAAATGAAAAATTTATAATACAAGTTTATAATATTACTCTTATAAATATCTTGTTGCACCCTTAATTAGAATATAATTTTTTTTTAAAGACGAGCAAATAATAAATAATGTTATAAAAGTGTGCAGATTAATATAAAAATGAGTCAAATTTGAAGGACTATAAATAGAATTATTACTTATGTTTTGATAGACCATTTTGTTTTGGTCAAATTATTTAACAAGTGAACATCATAGATTAATTAATTTAATGGATTGATGAGCTTGCATTGCACTCATGAAAGTTGAGTACTTTTGCATCCTTAATGAAGAGTTCTTGTGCTGGATTTCTAGAAATTAGTACTTTTTGGTCAAAAAAAGGGATCCCAAAAGTCTCGTGTTAAAAGTTATTAATTTTTCTTAACTTTAATCAAAGGCAATTAGTTGGCTGGAATTATATATGCACTTATTAATCATACACATTGCTGAAATTTGGTCAATTTTTTTTAATTCTCCTAATTTTAACAATATTCTTGAAAACTTTTATTTATTAAATTTTTTTAAATATTATATATTATATATATAATTTATTAATATTATATTAAAAATTTATCTCTGCTATCTTTTTTAAAAGAAAATAACTTTTATTTTATATTGAGGAAGAAATTAAACTCCTATTCTTTATTTGAAAGGAAAAAATATTTACATGTTCATCTAATAGATGATTGACATAAACTGTTAATTAATACTATAAAAAATATATAAAATTAAACGGATGTTCTGTTCCCCATCATAAATATTAAGATATTAAGATTTGAGAAGATATTTAATCCATTAATTATTGATCGAGTTTTAATTAAAAGAAAGGAAAGCAATAAAAAGGAATTAAAAGAAAAGAAAAACGGATGGAATTAGACATAAAAGAGAAAAGAAAAGAAACTGCGTGAAAAAATTTAAATTATTATATATATAATTTATTAATATTATTTTAAAATTTTATTTCCACTACTTTTTTTTAGAAAAAAATAACTTTTACTTTATATTCAGGAAAAAATTAAACTCTTATTTTTTATTTAAAGAAAAAAATATTTACCTGTTTATTTAAAAAATAATTAATATAAATTGTTAATTAATATTATAAAAAATATAAAATTAAATGGATGTTCTATCTCATAACATATATATTGAGACATTAAGATTTGAGAAGATATTTAATTCATAAATTATGGATCGAGTTTTAATTGGAAGGAAGGGAATTCATAAAAAGGAATTAAAAGAAAAGAAAGGCTGATGGGATTAGACGTAAAAGAGAAAAGAAAAGAAGCCGCGTGGGGAAATCTAAATTATTAAAAAGTGAAAGTAGAGAAAGCGTGCGGCGTTTTCATACAGATTATGAGGAGACACAGCGTATTTTTAACTTTATTTGTTTTGTCGTTGCCTTAATTGCCGCCTTTATATCCGGTGACGGTGGGCCCACCCCTCTTCTTCATCTCCTCCATTTCATGTGGGCCCGGTCCAACTTTTCTAATAATATCATCTATTGTAAAATAAGATTCCGGTGATGTTGGATCCATTTTTAAATTTTAGTTTTTTATATTCTTGCTATAATTTTTTCTCAAAAATAATTATTCTTAATACAAATTAAATGAAGCTTTCCATCAACACATTTATATCATTTTGTCTATCATTATCTCTTTATTTGTCATAAAATGTAGATTACACATTTCTTTTTCATCACGTAATTATTATCGTAAATGAATTAGAATAAGATATTTCAAAAATTCAACGATCACCACTAATTTTAAATATCTTTATGTGATCGATCTTAATCGTTGTATAGATTTTATTTCATTCACTATCATCCTTAAATAATTTTAAAGAATGCAATAAAACTTTTATGTTTTAAAAATCTTAATTCATGTAGTGAAAAATTAATACATACTTCTCTTGAGATTTAAAAATTTTATATATAAATAAAAGATTTGAATAAATTTACATATACTTCTTTTGAATTATCAGTTGATTAATCTTATTAATTAGAATGATCAAAATACCCTCCGACACTTGAAATTTATCAATAAAAAATGAGAAATTTAATTTAAATTTATTTAAGATCGAATTTTCTTAAAATATTTAGAAATCTAATAAATAAAAATTTTAGTTTTATAAACAATTAAATTTATGTGTTTTTAACAATCAAATTTAAATTTAATGTGTATAGTTAATCCATTATAATTAATTTAGATATGAAATTATATTTTTTAAAATATTTAAATTCAATAATTTATAAATAAAAAAAGTAAAAGTAACATGCTATTAATCCTTCTCCGTCTTTCAATTATATTTCTTAACTTATAAGTTATATTTTAAAAGTAACACAATATTAAAAATTATAATAAAATAGTTATAAATGGTAAACAAAATCTGAAAAAATAGAGAATTTAATGTATAAATTTATGCAAAATATGAAGACATAAATTAATATGACATAATAATATTCGTTGAATAAAATTGTATGATTAATATAATTAATGTGAATAAATAATGTAGATTATGTGAAAATTATACAATAGTATGGAATTGCTTTGTAACTTATAATTTGTGTAAAAAGTTTGTATTTATAATATTACTAAAAAATTACGCTGAGAAAAAGTTACTCTAATTTAAAAATAAATATTTTTATAATTTTAATTCAATATGACCTCTAAAAATTTTGATCAAATATTTATTTTGACCTCTATAATTACAAAATCGATTTCGCACTTAAATTTAATAAAAAATTCTGGTATCAACGATTGTATTTATTTTGACCTTCATAATTATAAAATTAATTTTTATTTTAAATTTATGTGATAATTAAATGTAATTTAAATTTATATATTTACTAAAGCAACATAATACATTTTTTTAAATAAACTTTTATAATATATTTTATTGAAACCTTGCATCTTATACAAGTATAATTAATATTTTTTCTTATGTAAAATGCACGTTATATATATATATATAATGTATTTAATTAATTTTGAAATTAGCATGAATCATTAGAGGTGTTAACCCAAGTAATACGCTCTTAGGTTTACCAAATGAAATTCAAATAGATGTCGTTATGGTCGGCTACATGTTGAATCTTTTTAGGGCTACGAGTACTTTAAATATCTTCACTCCACATGCAAATTAAAATACGTTTCCTTTAATCAACAACTTAATTAAATATTTTATTATAATACATTATATGCATTGGTAAAAATATTCTCCACAATATTATTTAATGAATTACAATTCTTTATTTCTATTGCTTGCAAACAAAGATATTTCATACACCCATCTTTAATAAACTCTAAATTATTTTTTTCATATATTTATCACTTATATTTTTACTTATGGAATTTTTTATTTTACTATTAATTAATTGAATTTAATAAGAATTTAAAAAATTGAGAAGAAATTAAAAATAAATAAATTTTTAGATTTAAATATTTAAATATGAAAAAAATCGACAATCTTATATTTTTACGTATATTTGTACTTAATTACTAACCATTTGATCTAGATATCTCTAACAATTGTGATTAAATCTGACACGTATAAATTCAATCTCAACTATTAAAAATATATAAATTTAATAGTTTATAAAATAGTATAAGAATATGTATAAATTTATGAGACTATAACTCCTGTTAATTCATATCCTTTAAATATATTTAGAATTAAAAAATATTACGTAACTATCATATTTGAAAAGAATATATGAGAAATTTAAAAAAGAATTTTCAATACAAAACTTCTTTTTTCCAAAAGTACATATCAATCTTTCTCTTATTGACTTTTTAACCACATTTCTATCAAACACATTTATGGGCTAATGTTTTAAATATTTAGAATTATGTTTAGAATATACCCTTTAAATATATTTAGAGTTAAGAAATATTGTGTATCTAATAAATTTGAATGTGATTGAAAAACATATATGAGAAATTTAAAAAAGAATGTTCAAAACAAAGATTATTTTTTCAAAAGTATAAATCAATCTTGTCTTTTTTATTTTTCAATCGTATTTATATCAAACCCATTTATGGGTTACACTAATGTTCAAAAACAAAAATTACAAATTCCGATAACTAGTAATTTAAAAATGGCTCGATATTTTGTCCATTTTTTAAATTGCCTTGGAGTGGTTTGAGATATAATTAATTTTTATAAATTATTCAAGTTTCAATAATAATAAAAAACGAGAGTTTAATGTTTAATAAGTGAAAATTTTCACTTTCTTTCAAAATTTGTTTAAAAAATAAAAATGAATTGTTTTTTTAAAATAATTTTAAGGTGAATTAATATCTCACCATAAATTAAGGAATAGTTCTAACAAATTATTTTATCCCTATTTATATTAAAAATAAAAATATTAATTAATTACGCATTTGAGTATGGGAATTGAGAGTAGGGTTTGGGTTTTGCTTTCGTAGTTTGATTCACATCATGAGTTTAGTCAAAAAAGGAAATAAAAGAAACTTTGGTAAAATTAAAATTCTAGCCGTTGCTTTTGAGTCCCAATGAAGTATGAGCACGAAGGAAGGGAGGAAAAGCGTGGACCAGTCTTATCTCCATTCGCTAAATGACAAAATTGTGCCTCATGATTTTCGCTACTCCCACCTTGATTAGTGCAACGTTTTTAAAATCCCTTAAATACCCTTATCCTCCTCTTCTATGAATATTAAGAGAAATTGGAGGGAAAAAAATATTAATTTGAAAGATATTTTTAGAAATAATAAATTGAATAGAAGACATGTGAAGGAGGAATAAAATAATACTACTTTTCTTAGCTAATTAATTTCATATTCCTTCTCGGCTCTTGCTTTGCAAATTATATAAAGTTATTTAAAAGTATTTGTTAAGATATTTAAAATTAATATTTTTTTATAAAAAATCTTTCAAAATGACCACCTTTTTCTCCTTAAAATTTAGCTTTTACTATATTACATTAACTTATTTATTTTTAACCATTTTTATAATATTTGGACCAAAATATCTTTACAACTAAGTGAAAGTGATTAAAAAAATTGTGGTTTCTTAAATTAGTGGTTAAGAACATATTCTTTCAAATTTTGTAAGAGCGATAAAAAATATACACATTATTATTACGTAATTAAAATTAAATTTTAGACATAAAATATGAATGTTTTTTATTTTTTATTGATAGAAAAAGATTTATAATTATTTAAATTTATTAAATTAACAAACTAAAAATTTATGATTGTATTCTTATTTAATAAAAACAGTCATGTTTTATATGATTAAAATTTTATTTTGTTATATAACTTTTATGTAAGAATGCACTCTCAATGTAATCATGTTTATAGCAACATTATTTTTTTATGATAAAAATACAACTATTTTACTATTTTTCGTATATATTTAAAAAATTTCAATTATTCATTTTAAATAAGAAAGTATAATAGTAGTATTATTTTCTTATACTTTATTGCTAATTCCAAATCCCCTATTATTTTATTTATTTCCACTTTCAAGAATAAATTTTAGTTATCAATCTTTTTTATAATATATAAAAATACTTCATAAATCACAATAATCCTTACATTAGAGAAGATGTAGATTAAATTGCAATGGTCAAAGGATATCCAATGAATGTGCAAACAGAAGCTTGCATTATTGTTCTTGAAAAGTGTAAAGAGCCAAGCCCACTCTCACATGGAATAATATTATTATCATAATTTTTGCCAGCTAGAAAGCAACCAGAAGAAGAACCTTTTGCCTTTTCTCCATCCTTTTACGTAAATAAATATTATTTTTAATGCCTACATCTAAATTATAATTAAAAAATAATCAAAAATATCTTATTTTATAACAAAAATTTAAAAATATTCTCCTTAAAAAAAATTCAAAAATACTCTATTTATACATATTTAAATTAAAATATCCTCGTCTCTAAAAGTTCAAAACAGTATTTTAAAATACTAAAGTAATACGAAAAATATTTTATGCAAAAAATTTAAAATAAAACAATTTTGAATGAATTTTTTATAAAAAATATTTTTAAACTTTTGTTATAAAATAAAGACATTTTAAATTAATTTTCATTATAATTCAGAGTTATCAAAATCACTTATACTATAATAAAATTAAGTGTACGAGAATTAAACATTTGTCGTCTTAAAGAGAAGATAAACATGTATATTTGAATATTTAGATTATATTTAATTGACTTATATTTTTTTTAAAATTTAATTGAAAAGATAATTTGTAATTATAATATATTTAATATTTAAAAAAATTATTTTTAACTTAAAAGAAGGAATTTTTAAAATTTTTAAAAAGAATATCATAAAATTTTGTGTGAAAATTTTTACACAGAATTCAAAGTGAAAGAGGGGATTAAGTTCGGGAAATAATAAAAAATGCCCTTATTTTATAATAGAAATTCAAAAATACCTCCTTAATAATTTTTCAATCAAAAATATCACTTTTTGACTCTTTGGGACATAATTACCCTCATACCCCTTATCAAATTTTATTTGAAAACGTTATTCTGCGACCAATCCTTAGTACTTTCGAGTTAAGTTATACTCGAAAGTGTATTTATAAGGTGACTCGAAAGTGTATTTGTAAGGTAACTCGAAAGTACACTATCTAGTCACGTTTTAAATATACTTTCGAGTTAAAGGTAATACTTATAGTTTCGAGTAATGCACTTTCTAATTAATGTAAAACTTATAGTTTCGAGTTAAGTTCAAAATACACTTTCGAGTATAGTAGAAAAATAGTTTCGAGTCAGGTTGGAACTACACTTTCGAGTTAAGATAAAATTTAAATTTTGAATTTTTTAAATTTATAGTTTCGAGTAAAACATGACTTTCTAGTAAAACCTGACTTTCTAGTTAAGCTAAAAAAAAAAGAGGGTATAAAGGTTATTTCGTCAGTTTGAAAAATAAAGGGACAATTTTAATTGAAAATTAGTGGTAGTGATATTTTTAAATTTTACTTATCAAATAGGGGCATTATTGATTATTTCCCATTAAGTTCTCACCGTTCAGGTAGCCTTGATGGCTCTTTGACAAACACTTTGCGTACAAAAAAGAGGTGAGCATTTACCGCTTAATGTGGTGAGAATTTACCGCTCTTAATTTTTTGTAAAAGAGATGGACGAATGGCAAAACAGTGATAAAGAGCAAGAAGGGACCTTGGATAATAACGAAGCCGACAGGAGTGATGACTTGAGTCTGTGCTGTTCATATTATTATTATATATATTTTGTCTTGACAGTCGCATTGAAGCAGCTATATTATTATATTATTATATAATACTATATAGCATCATCATCATCCTCTGTCTTCCTCCCACTTCCAGTCTAGTCTCTGTGTTTGTGTTTGTCGCTGTTTCGGAATTCTAATGTAATTTGTACTCCAATCCAATATCATTCTCTCTCTTTCTCTTCGTTGCAATGGCGTCTGCATCTTCCTTCTTTGTATCTCTTCTTCTAGTGTTGTCACTTGTGTCAGTTACAGCCAATAGACAAACGTACATTGTTCATATGAAGCATCAGCTCAAACCCTCAACCTTTTCTACCCATCACGATTGGTACCTTTCTAGCCTTCAATCTCTGTCGTCGTCTCCGGATTCACTTCTTTACAGTTACGACACTGCTTATCACGGCTTTGCTGCTTTTCTAGACCCAGATCAAGTGGAGTCTCTCCGTCAATCCGACGCCGTTCTTGGCGTTTACGAGGATACTGTTTACTCCCTTCACACCACTCGCTCCCCTCGGTTCCTCGGCCTCGACGCTGAGTTCGGTTTTTGGGCTGGTCACAGTAATCAAGACCTCGATCAAGCCTCCCACGATGTTATTATCGGCGTTCTTGATACGGGTGTTTGGCCCGAGTCGAAAAGTTTCGACGACTCGGGGATGCCTGAAATTCCAGCCAAGTGGCGCGGCACCTGCGACTCTGGTCCCGATTTTAGTCCCACGCTCTGCAATAAGAAGCTCATTGGCGCTCGTTTCTTCTCCAAAGGCTATCGCATGGCTTCTGGTTCTGGCGGTTTTTCGAGGAAATCCAAAGAAACGGAGTCGCCTCGTGATTTCGACGGCCACGGGACTCACACAGCCAGTACAGCCGCCGGTTCACACGTCGCCAATGCCAGTCTCCTTGGTTATGCGAGCGGCATCGCCCGTGGAATGGCCACCAACGCGCGTGTAGCGACTTATAAAGTTTGCTGGAAAACCGGCTGTTTCGGATCCGACATTTTGGCCGGTATGGATCGGGCCATACAGGACGGCGTTGATGTTCTCTCGATGTCCCTTGGCGGTGGAACGGCTCCGTATTACAGAGACACCATTGCCACAGGAGCATTCACCGCAATGGAAAAGGGTATTGTTGTCTCTTGCTCCGCCGGAAACAGTGGGCCCACTAAGGCATCCCTTGCCAACGTGGCTCCGTGGATCATGACCGTTGGTGCCGGAACTTTAGATCGTGACTTCCCGGCTTTCGCATTTCTAGGAAACAAAAAGAAAGTTACGGGTGTATCTCTTTACAGCGGAAAAGGAATGGGAAATAAACCGGTCGGTTTGGTTTACCTCAAAGGTACAAACGGTTCATCGAATCTGTGTTTGCCAGGTTCACTCCAACCGGAACTCGTACGTGGGAAAGTGGTTTTATGCGATAGAGGAGTCAACGCACGTGTGGAGAAGGGAGCTGTGGTACGAGACGCTGGTGGTGTGGGAATGATTCTGGGGAACACAGCTACCAGCGGTGAAGAATTGGTCGCTGACAGTCACTTGTT
The DNA here is from genome assembly GCA_028052125.1 of Melia azedarach. Classification (NCBI taxonomy): domain Eukaryota; kingdom Viridiplantae; phylum Streptophyta; class Magnoliopsida; order Sapindales; family Meliaceae; genus Melia; species Melia azedarach. Next base: position 6,402,760 of record CM051403.1, read on the forward strand.
ACCGGCGCTGACAGTGGGGAGGAAGATGGGTGATGTAATAAGACAGTATGCAAAGACGGATGCAAATCCGACGGCTCTGATTACATTTGGAGGAACTGTGTTGAACGTTCGACCGTCACCAGTAGTCGCGGCGTTTAGTTCTCGTGGGCCCAACATGGTGACGCCACAGATCTTGAAGCCGGATCTGATTGGGCCTGGGGTTAACATCTTGGCGGCTTGGACAGAGGCTAATGGACCAACTGAGTTGGAGAAGGACACAAGGAGAACAAAGTTCAATATTATGTCCGGTATGTTCTTGTAATTGATTGCTTCTCAGCTTCATATTAATTTGCTATTTGATTTCTGTGACTTAAAAAATGTTTACGATGTTAGAAATTTCTTGTTCAACAATTAGTGTAGGTTAGTGTTAATTTCTAATTATAATTATGATAAGGATAAGGTTATAATGCCGCTGTTGAATAGCACATTAATTAATTATGTTTAAATTATTAGAATAGTCAAAATACAATTTAATAGTGAATTTAAAATAAGATGACTCTTAAATTATACTGGAGTCATATTTTCTGTGAATGGACTATATATATATATGTGATGATGATGATGATGATTAGATGTAGCATTACGCTTATAAATGGGATTAGCTGTTAAGAATGTGATCAGAGGCACTAACATTTGTGAGAACATGGCCAGATCAACAAGCACTTACATTTGTCAACTTGATTGTGCTATGTTTAGGTACATCTATGTCTTGCCCACACATCAGCGGGGTAGCTGCATTGCTGAAAGCAGCCCACCCAGATTGGAGTCCAAGTGCTATCAGGTCTGCTCTTATGACGACTGCCTATGTTGTGGACAACACCAAATCTCTCCTGCGTGATGCTTCAGACGGTGCGCTCTCCAACCCATGGGCTTACGGTTCAGGCCATGTTGACCCACATAAAGCCCTCTCTCCAGGCCTTATATACGATATTACAACAGAGGAATATGTAAAATTCTTGTGCTCTTTGGGCTACACCATTCAGCATGTTCAATCCATTGTTAAACGGCCCAATATCACATGTTTTAGTAAATTCAAGGACCCTGGCGAGCTTAACTACCCATCGTTTTCTGTCCTGTTTGGAAGCAAGAGGATTGTCCAGTACACTCGTGAGTTGACGAATGTTGGGCCTGCAAGATCCTTGTATAATGTTGCAGTCACTGGGCCGTCTACAGTGGGAATCTCTGTGAGGCCCAAAAGGCTTTTGTTCAGGACAGTAGGGGAGAAGAAGAGATACACGGTTAGCTTTGTGGCAAAGAGAGGTGTGAAGCAGATGGGTGGACCTGAATTTGGTTCAATTGTTTGGGGAAATGCTCGTTATCAAGTTAGAAGTCCAATTTCTTTTTCATGGACACAGTTAATGAGCTAAGCTAATTTGGTGCTATTTCGGGTGAGGCCCTGCAAAATGCCTCCGATCTATCTGGAGAAATTTTTTAATGTAATGTTTTGCCTTTCTAGAAGTTAGTCCAGATTCTATCCTTGGGATGGAATAACATGACCAGTTTTAGATATTGCTTTCAGCTTTGAAGATATCACAGTGATGTTAGTTGAACTGTTGAAGGCAAATAGCCAAAGCCCAAATAATGTAATTGTTATCCTGTCAACCTGCTGGATTGTGATTGTCCACAGCAAAATGATTTTGAGTTTGAGAATGGTGGCAATAATTCATTGGAAAAACTGAACGAAAAGACATATCCTGCCTGCAGTAGCAGTTTTTTCTTTTGCAGGAAAAGACTGTTCAGTGACAAAGCAATAACCATGAACCATTCAAATGTCGCCTGATTGCCTGCCTGCCAATTCAATTATTTACATCAATAATTAATTAGTTGTAGGTCCACTGATTTCAATTATGAATGAGTTGCTTAAATCATAAACCCCTTAATTACATATGGCCCATATTACCATTTTCCTTCAGAAAGACGGTAAATAAAAAGAACTTTCGAAGTTGGAAAACATATGGCTCCAGATATATATATTATATATATAGAATGGCATGTAACAAAGCATCCTTGTGAATTCAGCAGCGTTTAATTGCTAGAAGAATAGACAACATGGGTTACAAGGGCAACATTTCTTTTTACAGCTGCAACAAAGGCGAAACTTAGGACACTTAAGACGAGGGCATTTCCATTGGCAACATGGGTTACAAGAGCAACAGCAGGAGCAATCAGGGCAAGAGCAATCAGGGCAAGAGCAATCTGGGCATGAAGGAAGCCGTAAATCGCAACAATCACTACGACAACAAACACTACTACACGATTTCTTTTTGCAGCAGCGTGACCGTGGACAAGAGCAACTCCAGCACCAGCACTTTGGTATTGAACAGCTACAGCTGCCACATGGATGACAGCAACATGGATCGCAGTTACTGCAGTTACATGGATCGCAGTTACTGCAGTTACATGGATTGCAGTCACTGCAGTTACAGCAGCGGGGCAACTCCACATGAATAGAACATTTTGAATAACAGCAACAACATATCCATGAAAGCCAGGAGAAGTTAAAACAGGGCATTCGACTGCACACAACAGAGGAAACTCACATTACATTCGTTTAAGAGAATCAAACTCTACCGATTATAGTATACATGACGGAAGGAAAGTAAATGATACCAAAGCCACTTCCAAAACCGACATGACCTTCGATTCTTCCGATTTCTGTCCATCAGAGAAAACTGTTAAGGATTGTAATCTCCTTCAGAAATTAGACACAGGGAGAGATAAGTTAATGCTTACTTACATAGGTATTAAAGGATCCGACTTCGCAACCACAAAATCAACAACCCTGAAAATTTTCAGTTTGATCTTTTCTATTACATCTTAGAAAAAAGTGGGCAATTAAGATGTCTCTACTAGGAATTAATCAGAACATAATATGCAAGAATAAAAAAAAAAAGGAAAGAAACCGATAAATTAGATGCTTCTTGAGGTAATTGCATGATTGAACATACTCTTTGCAGTATCTGGAAGCAGGATGAAGGCCTTCAACAGTTTTTAATTCTTCCTGCTCAAGGCAATATTGTTAATGATACTGAGAAAGATAAATGTAAACAATCTTTTCCCATGAATCGGCAAATTGAAAGCAATCAGCATATGAATACTTCATCACTCATGCTAACATGGATTGGGGTTTTACTGTCACCACCACATATCAAGGCATAGCAGTATAACCAAATGAAAACTTAGCTGATAAAAAACATTATGCAAATGACATAAAATAGTCGAGAGTCACTGCATCTTATAAGATGAGACATCTATTTCATAGATTGGAACTAGTTTTATCAAAATGAATTCTCACCCATAACTCAATCTGTGGACAGTATATCTTTTTAGTGTAAAAATTACCAATCTCTTTATCTTCAAGAAAATTTATTCAGTGGACTTATTACAATAATAATATGTTTTCCATCTGTTATTCTCCATTGCATACCAATGAAATTTCAGATTATACCACTCTAAAGGTGATGCCTTGAGACTCTTTTATCAAAGGCCACTGAAACAGATTCGAGAAAAGAAAAGAGAACTTGTGGTGTTCAAATATACACTACAATCAAATAGGTGCAAGTATTCGTTAATTACAAGTAACAAGAGAACCAATTGTAGAAAGATTAAACTAAACGCACCTCAAGAAAGCCAATCTCTCTCTCAAGCACCTGCACCTTAGCGGTTTCACGGCGCTTCCCATACAAATCCGGATACTCCGGTGGAGATTTTGGATACGGTGGCGGCAGCGAAGGCACTGAAGACGAGGACCCAGAAGGAGCAGCCATTTACCGGAAACTCAGAATTTCCGGTGACCGCCCCGGAAAAAGGTTCTCTATTTCACTCAAGCACACCCAGAAAAACTAAAATGAGATTTGAGGCACAACAATAGATAGTAATAGCAGCAGCAGCAGCAGTACAAGTAAAAATAGCACAAACTAGTAGCAACAGCAACAGCAACACAATAAGGGACAAAGAAGAAGCGGGCAAGTGATGTTAGGTGGTGTGAATGCTATTACGAAAAGATAGTGGCAGTGGCAGAGGCAGTAATTAGTGCTTCTGACAAGGATAATTACTGAGTTCACAGAAAGGAAAAATGAAAAAAAAAGAAAATATTGCTGCAGAAGGTGGAACAGCAAGCAACAGCAGAGGGCAGTAGTGCTGGTACATGAACTTAAATGTGGATGTAAATGAAGAAAGAAGCTGACATTAAATTACAGAGAATGGTGATAATGAGGATAAAAAGAGAGTCATTATTCTGTCACAGACAATGCGTGGAGATTAGAAAGATAGTTAAGTTTAATAAGAAGAGTAGAGAGATCTGATCTTTCTCGAGACACAGCCTCTGGTTCTGTGTTGTGCATGGTAATAATGATAATGGTAATAATGGTAAAGACGGCTGTGAAAAAAAGCCTGCACTGCAGCATGTTTGTGTACGAACAAAAACAACAACAACAACAGGAGGCATCCATTTACAGAGAGATTTGTTATTTTTGAATCTATCAAGTTTTGGGTGGGCTTTTTTTATAATTTGTTATAATTTTATTATTGCTATCATTTTTACTTTCGTTATACTTACATTAGCAAGAATAGAAATGAATTGAAAACTGAACACAAGCGTAGCAGAGACTGTCTCTCTCTTTCTGTGTATTATTTGATTTGGTTTGCGCTGCTGCTGTGTGATGGTGATGGTGGGTGGCAGATTGCAGAAAACAGACTGCAGAGAAGCGAAAAGCACGATGTAGTACCTCAGAATGGCACGTGACCGCTGCGTAGGATAGAGAAAAAATTAAAAAAAAAAAGGCTTATTCTTATGTGTCTTTGAGTTCAAAACTACGAAGGAAAATAGTACAAGACAGTCCTGCCGTGCCCTGACTTTGAGAAAGAAAAAGAAAATACCACCGTTACCAAAGCACAAGCGGCAAGAGACTTACCAATTTACAGGAGAATTTTATTTTAGTCCCTAATATTTGAAACAATGTACATTTTAGTCACTTTATTTAGTTCTATTTTATAAAACTCTCTAATATTTTTGGAGTAAATTTCACTCTGGTCGCCAGCATTTTAATAAATATGTATGTCATGTCATTCACCTTTTTTGATTTTGTTTCGAAAAGCTATTTAGTATTTCATTCATCTCAATCAAATACCTCTTTTTAAGTCAACTTTAACTAAATACTTTACCAAAATTCTATTACTCCTTTTATCAATTTCATTCGAGAATAATATTATAAATTTATGACTATTAATAAATTTTACAATTTTATTTTAATGTATATTTTGAGTGGACAAGCCAATTTGCTTGATTTGACAAAGCTACCTAAATTTATTACGATCATATTTATAGTCTTGAACCAAGTTACTCTCACTTTTAAATTTGAGTTGAAGGAGTTAGATTCACCATATTTTTAAAGGTCACTTGTGGTTTAAGAGTCGTCATATTGTAACCTTGGATGATTTCTATACTAAGTTCATATTAGATGCTAGATATATTTAATACGACACAAGACCTAATTTTTAAGTCGACATAGAGAAGTGATTAGGCATGGTATAATTTGGTTGTAGTCGATATAACAGAGTAACTTGAATTATAACTTAGGTTATTTGGAATGTGAATTAAGTGTTTCTTTACCCTAAAAGATGAAAAAAAGGTGTATTTTGATTTTTAGTCGAGTAATAAAACAAACATATGCCTTTGTTTCTCTCAACATGGAGAACGCTTGGGTTCCTTGAAGAAGTATCTCCACTGTAACAGAAATTTAACAAGTTACTTGCTGGTATTTTAGGACTGTGATAGGCAATATAAGGTATCTAAATGGTTTAGGTTTATACTGTAGGGTTGATAAAAAAATAATCAAAGGCTAAGATTGCAATAAAAAGATCCGTGAAATTAGCACAATATTGTTGTTTTGTGTGCGGGAAAGTAATAATGATGACGTAAAATATTTTTTTTTATAGTTTACGGGTATATAGTACTACTAAACCTCATATTATGATGTATTTTATCTTTTAAGACTATTGTAAATTCATGAATGATACCAATTGTATAACCTTTCTTTTTCTCTCCTCTAGAGATTTGTGAACTTCAACCACCAAAAAGACCTTATTTCTCACTTGAGAGGGAATAAAATTCCTTCTTTGAACTCCTTTTCTAATGGGATATCTTCAACATTCTTCTATTTTTTGTTTTTCTTTCTTTAATTAATGTAAATTTTTACCCAAATATAAATTTATGGTAGTTTATTTTTATTTTATGGTAGTTTACCTTTGTGTAATAATAGTTTATATCCATTCAGATTTAGATATGTAGTGGTTTATTGTTTTTGTCTGTTTACATTATTATGGTATTATTCTCTTTTAGATTTGAAAGATTGAAGACCATTATATGAAGAAATTTGAAGATGAAATATTCTATATCTAGAAGATTGTATACTATTACAAGTTTATTGTAAAAGATTTATTGCTGCATGGATCAAAAGACCAGCTAGAGCAGTGGAGAGTAAAAAGAAAGAGTTGTGAGAGAAATTTCAATGGAGCTTTAATTCAAAATACTTCATTTTAGTTATAAATACTAAACGCGAAGATGTTATAGCTATTATTTCCATATTCTTCGATAAGTATCATAATTTATCTGATTTTATATTGTAGTGGATCTCTATAATATCTTAAAGATGTTAAATGTAGACCTACAATGATTTGTAATATCTTATTTGAAATAAAATAAAAGATTTTCTTGTTTTAAAAAAAAATCCTTAAAAACTACTATTTCTTTTTGAAAAATATGCTTTTTAAACAAACATTTTTTTTATTTTAATCTTAATTAAACATTGCAAGTAATTATATTGTGATTAAAAGTCTTTTATTTTAATTAAATAAAAATAATTCAATTAAAATAAAACTTTGTGTCAAGAAAAATATTACTTTACATATGTTTAATTAAAGAAACAAAATCCTTATGGGATAAAATTTTGTAATCCTAATAAAATTAAGTAGTTATATTTTAATTTAAGATTTCATCATTTTGCTAAAATGAAAGAACTTTACTTAAAGTAATGCTTTGGCACATTAAAACATTAATTTACATATTTTAATCAAGAAAGAGAATGTCTTATGAAATAGTAATTTTATTTGAAAAATAATTTTAATTAATAAATTACATCAAATATTTATTTATATATGATTTTTGGCTCATATGTTTTCCCTAGCACTTACCCATTTACATAATAAATCTTTTTTTGGGCTAAGGTTCTCTTAAGTGCGCTTAACCTAAGGTTTTTGTGTAATTCAACGTTACTTAGATATATTCATATATTTCACACAATTCTACCTAGTCAAAAGCACTTAATAAAATGACATGTTATGGCTTTTAACTTAGATTGGGATTTGTAGTCAATTTTTTATTATCAACAAAAATTTGTTCATAACCTAATATGGTATTTCATTGTGTCATATAATACAATTTTTTTTAATTTTATTTAAATATTATATAATAAATAAATAAAACTTTTTATAACTCGATATAAGCAAAATTTAAACCATAAATCTCTTATATGAACCCAAAAACTTTTATTGATTGGTGTCATATAATATAGTATAATAGTAAATTTTTAACTTTATATAAATAAAATAAGAAAGTGAAGCTCACAACTAACCATCACCACTTTATCTCAATTTTCTTTAATGTTATATTAATGAAAATAATGCTATCTTAATAACCGATAATGAGTATTTTTATGTAATTATTTATACTATAATATGTGATAAAAGAAATAAAAAGGTGTAATAATATTATTTGCTTATCTAAATTAAAGTAATTTATAAATAGTATAATAAAATTTTGGTTAAATAATTAAAGAGAAGTTGAGTAAAAATAGTAGGGACCTAATTGAGAAAATTATAAAATATTAAAGAATCTTTTGAAATAGAGTCAAACAAAGTAACTAAAATGTATACTTTTAAAATAATAGGGATTAAAATAAAATAATTGTTAAAATTTTCAAGAATCTTTTAAAAAATAGATTCAGAGAATGTGGTAAAAATTTATATTTTTTAAACTATTAGGATCAAAATGAAAATTTCCCTCATAAAATATATTACCCAAAATTTTAGAATAAATTAACCCATAATACCATGTCATATGAGAAACATGAGGGTGTTTATGATTAATACATAAAATAATTCAGATGAAGTGAATTTTGATAAAATATTAAGTATTATAATGAAATAATTAAAAAAAGTAAAAATGAAATTAAAAAAATCAGAGTCAACAAAACCTTGTATTATTTTAGAATAAAAATGCAAAACACCTGCAGTAATCCACCGTCACGGAACCTGTGGCGTGGGTATAAAGTTTATACTATAAACACCAAGAAAAGCAAACTCAAAAGCTTTTGTTTACTTAAACGTACGGGACTGGGACTGAAACTGAATCAGAATCGGATTTGAAATCCACGCGCAGTGGAGAAGCGTGAGCACGAATCTCCATGTATCTTCACGTATGGGTCCCACAGATGGAGAAGACAAGTCATCGCAACTTCGATGTATTCCCGCTCTTTCCAACGTACAACGGTAATAAAAACATCGGCTGGCGGGTGTAAGAAAGTGACGTGTGAGACCGGTTAGAAATTGTGAGCGATTAAAATAATAATAATAATGATAATTTATTATCATTAAGTTAAGAGTGACGTTGCGAGAAACAAAATCGATGAAACGGTACATATAGTACGGGAATGACGATGATATGACGTGTACAATTGTCACATGTGAAGTTCCCCCGGCCCCACACTACCCTATGCTACGGATTGCCTGTTTGCTCCAAGAGAACTGAGCCCAAACATCATGATCTTGATCCGAGTCCAATTTCATATTAACTTGGCCCATTTCACTATAATACTTTTTTTTTTTATAATTTATTCTAAATTTTATATTTATGGTAAAATTTAAACTTTTACATGTTATATTTCAAAATTACGTTTTTAAAAAATAGATATTATAACCAAATCCTTAACTCGATTAATTACATTTTTTCATACTAAAATTTTTGTTTCATAAATTTGATTAAATAAAGTTTAGATATTTGATTTTTTATTTTTACTTTTCGCAAAATCTCCGGATAAGTTATAGTGAAAGTCACCCACTATAAATTCGTTTAATACAACTTTTCAAGTATAGTGTTTTATTAGTAGAGCTTTTATAAGTGGTATTTTTGACCAAAAGAAAAGTTATTATCAAATTCCTTTTCCAAGATTTGTGATAGTATAAGTTAGATGAAAAAAAGTAAGGAATGTATTAAAGTAAATGACTCCTAATGTGATACATGAAATGCTATATTGTCTTGAGAAAATAAATCGAATTCAAGAGACTATGCTATGATTTTGTGTTTGGTTACTAAGAAATTGAGGAAAATTCGAGAAAATAAATTTCTTTTCAGAAGGTTTTGAGTTTCTTCATAAAAATTTGAAAAAAAACACTACAAACGTTTTCTAGAAATCTTCCTCAAAGTTTTTCGGAAACCTTCCTTGAAGTTTCTGAAAGTTTATTAAAATTCTGAGAAACTAAATTTCAAATTAATGATTTTTAACTTTAGTTTTATTTTTTGGGTGTATTTTTTTGAGTTCGAGAGGTTTAATTTATTTCTAAGATATGATTCATACGTTACAATCTGATTGGTAAATGTTATAATGCAAATTGATTCATATACATATTCTTTTTAGAATAATGCATTTTGGTTTATTCCATTTAATCTTTAAGAATCTCAGTACAAAACATTTGTTGTTAGGGTTTTGATATATCAATCTATTGATTCAGTATTTGCCTACCTTTGTTTGATTCTATTTAGTCTTATTTTCTTGTTCTAATCAAGTTAAAGTTGACAATATTTTTTCCTCGGTTACTGAACCAATGAGCTGATTAGTTTCTTTGTTTGGCTTCTTAGAATATATGTAGTTAAAAACAAAGTAAATAGTATGTTTCACAACACCGAGTGATGGAATATATACGGTCCAAATAATTGGTGTCGAAATTATTTTATAATAAAAACTAAGCGATGGAGCGCTATAGAGTAAATACGATTATTTAAACTTAATTAACTAATAATTTGAGAAAAATTTTAGTACATTTTTTATTATGTCATCAATTGATACTATTTCAAACTTCAGAAAGAAATTTAATAATAATTTTAACAAAAATTTATTAATTATTAGTTATTATAAATAATTTTTGAGAAAAATAAGTAATTATTTTAATAGATAAATATTTAATACATTATTTTAGAAAAAATAACATAAAAATTTTAAAATAAAATAAGGTTATTTTAAACAATTTCACTCCCCAACAAAAGTTTAAAAAATTTTATTGTTAAAAATTTAAATTTTGATTTTTTTGAGTGAAAAGAAAATGGCTTTTTTAATTCTCAAAAGTTCTTCTCCTTACCAACTAAATGATGTTAAAAAATTATACAAAAATTCTCTTCTTATTTTTATCTTACTTTTATCATCTTTTGACACGTGGCATTCATGAAATTCAATAGCCAAAATCTTATTTTAAAATATAGTTATTTTCTATAAATTTTAAATTTATAAATTTTAAAAATAAGTTTAAGATAATAAAAAATAGTTTTTAAATTGTGTTGGGATAGGATGAAGATAAAAAAATTTATAAATAAAATAGTTTAAAATATAGTTATTTTTTTAGATGTGATATTATTAATTTATAAATAAAATGCTTAATTTTTAAAATTTAAATCTTATAAAAAAATTATAAGAAAATTATAAGTATTAAATATAAAAAATATAATTAAGATAAAAAAAAAGAAAAATTGTATTCGAATATAAAAAAGAAAAAAAAAAAATGACTTTTATTGTTTTTTAATTTTATACTAGGTTTTGGAATCCCATTCAAAAACTGTTTTTGAATTAAATTCAATTAACTTAAATCAAATGCGTATTTCAAAGATTTATTATATGTTTTATTTTTAAAAACACAAAATCGTATCAAAATATTATATCAAATGGGCCCTTAATTTTTTTAAACATTCTAACTATGTGTGTCTTTTTCAAATATTAGGAAAGGCATGTGTTATTTTTTATATAAATATTTTAAAATATTTATTAAAATTTATAAAAAAATATGTTAAGTGGGTAACATGATTATTAAACAAGTTACTTATTTAATAATCACGTCGAGTCAGATTTTAGTTTTAAACACAATTATTAAATGGGTTAAGTTCAAATTAGCCTAAAATATATTATGTGTTTATTTGTTTTTATAATTTTGTTAATTCTTTTGTTTGTCTTTAGTAACATATCAGACTCTTAATTTGAAAAAATACCTTTTTATATTTGATAATCAAATGGTAGTTAGTTTTTTGAAATACGTTAAAACAAAAATTGCTAAAAGAACTTAAGTAGTAAATATATAACTTCTTTTTTTTAGCACTAGAAAACAAATTCTAAGTTATAACATTAAGGACACATGCACAATTTGGACAACATATTATATATTGCATAGTAAATAAAATAAATACAAATGTAATTAAATTTTATTTTATTTTAATAATATTTTAATCCCTAAACTTTGAGAAACAAAAAATTATGACACGGGTTTAACAAATTTTAATATTTTAATCTTTATCATTACCTTTATTGTTATCTCTTAAAATTTTTTAGAGTATAATTGATTCTTTTTTTTGATAATAAAAAAAAAATTTAAGTTCACTAAAATTAAAAAAATTGAAAGAAGTACAATCAAAAGTGCTACCATTGACTTCTCCTATCATTTCTTGCCAGAGAAAGGTCATAATCCGAGTGAATATGCAGTGTTGAGCAACGAAATTGAAATTAAAGCCATATTTGGAGTAAATTTGTGATTTTGGATGACAGCTTTCGATTACACTTGAATTGGTAAGAGTTTTATGATTACATAATTAACAACACTTTGAATATTTTTATCCTAAAATTGGGTTCCGTGTCCATAAATTTTTATAGAGCCTTTTGTTTGGTAAATATTATCTAGTTATTAGATATGTTTTCCACGGATTTATGGTGTTTTTATGAGTGTTTTTTTATTTATGATTTTGAGTAATGGGATTCTATTGAGTAGGTGTTTGAAGTATTATGGTTTTTTTTCTGACTTTTTAGTGTACACATAAAGTTAGTGTTTACTAAATAAAAAAAAGTTAATATGAAATTGAATTTGATATAAAATTGTGATATTGATAAATCAAGTTAAGGATAGGATAAATATAGGTATATAATTAATAAAAACTATTAGTTTTCTATAATTCATCGTAATAGAAACATATCAACATGTCAACAATCTCATAAGATTACATATATTCTTACATCATTTATAAACCGTTGGATTTATATACTTTCAACAGTTGAAATGGAATTAATATATGCATTAATTATTATGAAGTGAAATTTAATTACATGTGTCAAATATAATCTTAATTGTCAGAAATATATAAATTCAATAGTTGATAAATGCTGTAAGAATATGTGTAATCTTAAGAGGCTATTGATCCGTCTCTTTATAATATTTATTTTTAAAATTTGTTAATATTTTTTGTTTGTTTCTAATACATATTATATACTTTATTTGGCAAAATACTTTTTATGATTGAGAATCAAATGGTAATTATTTTTCTAAAAACCGCTAAAACAAAAATTGCTAGAAAAAAATGATAAGCTATGATATTGATAAATCAAGTTAAGGATAGGATATTTATAGGTATACAGTTGATGTAAAGTTATCGTGCTTTTATAATTCATTACGATTTAAATTATAAAATATGAAAACAAATCAGCAATCCCATAAGATTACATATATTCTTACATCATTTATAAACTGTTAGATTTATATATTTTTAATATTTTAAATTGAATCTAACATATGCATAAATTATGGAGTAGTAATTATACATTAATAAAAAGAATTAAATTTAATCCCAACTATTAAAAGTACATAGATCCAACGGTTTATAACTAATATAAGAATATGTGTATGTAATCTTAGAAGGTTGTTGATTCGTGTCCTAAAATAGTATTGGACAATCACTAAAACAAATAAATATCAGAGTCAATGTTCGTGTATTATCTTTGCTTAATTTCTTATTCTTTCTTCACATGATTTATATAATAACATATTTAGATATTAATCACGCTAGGTCATTTAAGTGATTTTAACAATTGATTGATATATATTCTTCTTGATGCAAATTAGATATTCAGAAATTAACTTTGAGATTTAATTAATTTTTTTAGTTAATAAAAAAGGATTCAAAGTGATAATAATTTCTTTATAGTTCTCCTTTATTTTCTTTTGTTTTTTAATGTAATTATTTTTGTTGATATATATATTTTAAATTATATAACCTACCAAAAGAAGTGTTGTTTTTTTTAAAATATTATATTACAATTACAATTGATATTATATCATAATTTTATTAGAAGTTTAGATATGATAGCTACGTTACATCACATACTTTTTATGCACATACTTTTTATGCACGTACTATTTAGAAGGGAATAAACCTACGTTATCATAGAAAAAAGTCTACGTAAAATTCAAAGAGAAGTGTTGATTATTATGTAGAAAGGAAACATGCTCCATAAATTAATCACATGCTAATTTAAAGTATAAAGAATATAAGGACAAGTAGTTCAAATAAGATTCCATTTTATTTTTGATATAATATCTAATGCCATTCCATTATAATGGAATGATTCCATATGCCCTCTTGAAATTTGACCCATTTAATGTTAATCTAGTCACTTTCAAGATATGTCATATAACAATTAATTAAAATAATTATTTTTATGGAGATTTGGAGGGAGAAGAAAAATCAACAAAAGTTTAGAGATTGATGATGGTATCCAAATAGGTATTTATATGGATTTGATAGATTTAAGTTTTAAAATTAAAAAATAATATATTTTATTATATTTAAAAATTTGATAACTGTTTATAAAATTCTTGAACTACCACCTGTTGATTTAATTGATTGTTTTCTGAACTGAGTTTATATAAAATTTTTCGTATGAATTTTATCTTTGCAAATATAGTTAAAAATGTGTGCCAACATGTGTCATATTTTTATAAATGGATGATTGTTATGAAAATGTTATATTTCTGTATTCCTATACATGAATGATTTTTATGAAAGTATTTGGGATAAAATAAATATGAATATAAAATAAATTGGTAAATGAAAATGTGGTGAGCATAGTTAATGGCAATATTGATGACTTTGGATGTGATTTTAGTCTTGAGGTGAAAGCTCATGAAGATAAAATTTGGACGACAATCCCTGAGAATAGTACTCCAAAAATATGTTTGGTTATGGATGATGGTCCTTGTAACATCCATAATTCTAACAAGTTTCAGTAATGTTATCTTTGTAGTGTAATGCACATCACATATGTACTTCTATAAACTAAAAAAAAAAAATTCATTCTAAACATTCTTATTGAAATTTAACATCAACTGTTATATTTCATTACTTAGTCATATATAACAAACTCTAAGGTTTATAATATTCAAATTTAAAGATAGAAAATACATCAAGGCTATACGTTTATGCACCCTTGCACTTATAATTACATAAAGTTCCAAAAGCAATAAAATCTTTGTTTTGGAGTATCCTTTATCTTCTATTTACAAAACTTCCAGCATTACTTAAATACCTGAAAAGTAGGGGGTGAACTAATGCCCAGTAGATATTTATATACAAAGGTGATTTTTAGAAAAATAAATAAGTTGTTATATAAAACATTTTTTGATTCCAAACAATCAACTTAATACAATATCATAAAAATATTCCAAATATATGTTCATAAAACTAACGGAAAACACATTTATTCATTTATTAATTCTATTAATTCATTTCATGCGTATTTTTGGGGTATTATTTTTAGGGATTGTCGCCCATAACTGACCACACGTGCTTTTAGGGCATTATTTCTAGGGATCATCGTCTATAATCTAACGTATTTATGGGGCACTAATTCCAAGGGCCGTCACCTAGATTTTATCTTTACGGGCTTTGACCGTGGGACTGAAATTACGTTCAAAGTCACCGGTACTACCATCAACCATAACTATCATATTTCGTTTACCAATTTATTTCATGTCCATATTTATTTTATCTCAATAATTTTCACAAAGATTCAAAATATAATATTTAATAAAATCATTCGTTACACAGTATTTAATAAAAATTATTCATCTTTAAATAAAGCATCATGTGCTGATATTCTCATTGTATCTACTAAAATAATATTCACATTGAGAGTGTTGTTAAACCAATTTAGAAAAATCAATCGCTGAATTAACATGAAATTTTATTTTCACCTTTTAAACAAATAAATTCCTAACTATATAAATTTGTATTTAATTCTCAAATCCATAAAATAGTAAGTTCTACAAATATTAATTTAATCATAACAAATATAGAATACAAATTTTTATAAAAATTCACTATTTAGCTATAATAAAATACTATACTTTTCAGTTTTTAAATTAAAATCCACTAAATGCATATAACTATTTATATAATAAACACGTGACAATTCTAGTTCTTGTTGATTTCTCTTCCTCCTTCTAATCACCTTATAATATTAATTTAACAAATAATAATAAATAATGATCCAATAATAATAACTAATAATACTTCAAATTTAATTATCTAAATATATATATAAATATATAAACATATAAACATATAAACATATTTGTATATACTAACAATCTAACTTTGTACGACTAAATTATGTTAATGATCTATTAAACTTAAAATCTAAAATTAATTATAACAAAAAATTACTAACTGAATCCTTGTTTTACTTTTCTTTTTCTTCTTGTCTCCTTTTTTTTTTTTCCTTTCTTCTCTCGGTTTTTGCCTCTCTCTTTTCTCCTTTTTTTTTTTAAGCTTGCTTTGATGCTCCAAGAGACAAAAGATGGAAACAAAAGCAATCCTATATATATATATATATATATATATATATATATATATATATATATATATATATATATATATATATATATATATATAGTTTCCACCGATTCCACCTCTTTCTTTTTTTCTTTCTTTTGCCACATGTTTTTCCCTCATTCATGCTACACAAAAGTAGCTTTACATGTCTATTTCATTTATTTTCATTTTGCCATGCATTCTCCAAGATTTTACATTTATACAATTGCATTAATCAACCCGCTTATAAATAATTTTTGCCTCCCTTTCTTTGCACCCATTTTAGTAAGAGAGAAAATTACATTTGGTTTGTCAATATCACTAAGGTTCCTTTACTTTCTTTTTTATTTTCTTTACCCCTAATAAGATTATATTAACCCAAAATTTTATATGTGTGTCCATTAATAAAAAATTGAGTATTACAGTCCCTAAGAATAGTGTCCCAAAATTATGCATAGAATGAACTAATTAAACTTAGATAAAATAAAAAAATGAATGTGTTTATTATAATTTATGAATTTTTTTTAAAATTTTGTTTTGATATTCTATTAAATTTATTATTAGGAATCAGAAAATATTTTACATGAAAATTATTTATTTTAATTTTTATTAAAACTGCTTTTGTATATAACTATTTACTAGACATTAACTCACTCATACTTTTTAAATTTAGATAATGCTAGAGACAGGATAAGTATGAGACATTTGATACTTCAAGAAGAAATTTTAGTACTGGTTATAGTTTGATGAGCAATAAAATAAAATGGTTGGTATTAAACTTTTATTGAGAGTGTTTACTGTAGAAAAAATTAAAGCTTGTAAGAATATATAATTTGTATATGTTATATTATGGGGAAAATTTTGTGAATTACAAATATGTAGGGTGTGAAGATTAAAATTGAGAAAATATAATAAATATTTTATATTAATTAATTAAAATTATTATCTGTCTATTATATTTATTCAATATTCATTTTTCATATATACTTAATTTAAAACGTGTGCAATTTTAGTGGTTGGAGATCAGATCCTACTGCACATAAATATACCTCCCCATCAGTATTTTGACACGCAGGATCACAATCAGGCACATGATGATTGATTACCGCCATTGTACGTAACACGTGTTAAAACTCTTAAGGTGAGATTACCGCCACGTGCACGACTTGATTAGCATATTTTAACTGCTTTTCAGTTGAAACCGCGTAATCAATCTTCTCACACTATCATCAGCGATCCGCAATGTATATACATACATATACGCGATTGTGTGTGTATATACATGCATTTTTTTAATTTTATTTTATATTAATTTTTTTTTTAAATTTTAAAAATATTAAAGTTTCAACTTTTTCCAACATATTTTAGATTTTATGTT
The DNA here is from genome assembly GCA_028052125.1 of Melia azedarach. NCBI lineage: Eukaryota > Viridiplantae > Streptophyta > Magnoliopsida > Sapindales > Meliaceae > Melia > Melia azedarach. The sequence continues at coordinate 6,420,129 of CM051403.1, forward strand.
AAAAATAAATATAATTATACATTTAGGGAAATATTCTAACGTTTTCTTGATGTATGCTAAGTTCAAATTTTAGATATTAAATTTTTTTCTCACAATCATTTAGATATTTCATATGATACTGTGAGTAGACTGAACTTAGTTTTAGCTAGATTTTTTTTATGGTAAATTCTCACATTATTGTGAGTAAGTTCTTGGAATGCACTATAACAAAATTTATATATATATATATATTTAAAGTGTATAATAATAATATTTATTGAATTCTATAATACAAATATTTCATTTTGTTATGGATAGATTTATGCGACGTATAAGATAATATGGCTAAACTCTTAATAATAAATTGTTATGTTAAACGAAACTACAAATAATAATAATGATAATAATAATAATAATAATAATAAAATAATAATATTTTGCATCCTTGAAGTTTAAGGAAATAATAAATAGTAACATATGTTGCTCATATTTAAAACTTTAGTCCCTCCAAAATATTAAAATCAGGTAAAATATTATTTAATTTGTTATTATTTATCAAATATATTCACTACCTTTAACTTAAAATCAAACATGCCCCAATTAAGGGTATCAAGTTCCATATCTAGTCTTAAAGTTGCCAAAGTTTTCAAAAGGCTCGCGAAACCTTTATTGAAAACTGAAAAGCTACTTGAAAATTAAGAAACCTACACACGCCAACGCACTGATTTAGTTGGCTAAAAAGTGGCGCGTGAACCAGAAATCATATTCATTCATTCATGAAATCATCATCTTGAGCAAGTAAAGTAATTATCCTATGCAAATGGTCCTCATATTCTTCCACCTTCTACGTATTACATTAGTCAAAAGTCTGCCGAACTTTGAACCCAGCCAACAAGCAACCCAAATCCATCCTATTATTATTATTATATCATTCAATTAACATCAATTTCCTGTTCTATATGCATATATAAACACGTTCGTGGTTGTTTCAATTATTATTGATCAATCATCAAGAAATAATCGGATTGAAAATGAGTGTTAAGTACTGCTCCTATACGAAGCCTGTGATTAGCAAGATATACTGTTCTTCTTCTGAAACAGTACTCGTGGTTCGGAGAAGGCCGCATGTGATCAGTGGAGGAGGATTTGTGGTGACTGATTGCAGCCAGAAAGTTGTTTTCAGGGTTGAAGGTTGCGGAGTTGTTGGCACAAATGGGGAGTTGATTGTGAGAGATGTGAATGGAGATGCTGTCCTCCTTATCCGCCGAAAGGTATGTAATTAAAGTTGCTCGATTAGCTAGCTAGCTAGCTAGCTAGCCTTATTATATAGGCGTGCCTTTAGAGATTCTTTGATATGGATTGTCTTGTTGTATTACAGGGAGGAATGGTGCAGGCCCTGAGTCTACACAGAAAATGGAAGGGATATGCTTATGGCTATGAAGGATCTCAGAAGCAAGTGTTTAGTTTAAAAGAACCCAAACCCAATTCATCATGTTTGTTGACGAATAATGTTATTGCAATAAGGGTTTCCACTGATCACAATGAAACTACAGGAAGCAGCAAAAGTTGGAGTAATTTTGAGATCAAAGGTTATTTCCCAGATAGAGATTGTAGCATTGTTGATTCTGTAAGCAACAGCATTGTAGCTCAGGTGACAATGAATTTGAATATGAAAGCAACAATTGCAAGCAAGGATGTATATTACGTTGTGGTGAAGCCTGGAATGGATCAAGCCTTCGTTGTTGGTGTTATTGCAACTCTCGACCATATTTATGGTGAATCTACCGTCTGCTAGCTAAATTTTTTAATGACAGTCTGTGTGTATGAAGAGATTATTACGGACCAAGCTCTTTATTGTTTAATTATATTGTCATAGTTTTAAGGACATTATGGCTCAAATAGGCTATACGGCCTGAATTGTATTTGAGATATTAACGTTAGAAAACCCAATCCCGTCTGGGCATGTTTGATTTTAAGAGTCTTATGTTATGTAATTTAATCCAATCTAACAATATTAAGTAATTCTATGGCGACTTTCACAAAAAGGAAAAGTAATTGTGTTAAGGATAAAATTGTAAATTCACGCATACCCCCACGTCATACCAATTAAACTTTCATCCGACCAAGTAGTCAGGCGTTAAAAAATACTCTGATGAGTACTACTATGAAATAAAAGCGGCAATCCGGCTTATCTTGTATAGTATAATAAAGATATAATATATTTTAAATTAATTCCAATTTAACCTGTTAAATAATCTTGTTACTTATTTAATATATTTTAATATATATTTTAAAATATTTATGATATTATTTACTTAAACATTAATAAATTTATTTAATATTATTTAAAATACTAAAAATATAATTAAATATTTTAAAAGGTAAAAAATATAAAATAAATATATTAATTAAATTATAAATGAATTAAAATAAAATAATTATTAAAATAATTAATTTTATCACAAATCGGTTCAAGTGTGAAGGCCTTTGAACTCGAATTTAACACAATTATTAATCGTGTTATATCGTTATGACTAATTTATTAATTACAACATTTTAAATGAATTTGAACTCGTTAATTTCATGATCAATTGATGGCTCGTACAAAAAATTATCACCCTTGTTATAAATAGTACGATTTTTCTTATTTTTGTATGATAAAAAATCTCACGTTCTACGAATAAATTTTTAAAACATATTATTATTTAAATTTAAGTAAATTTTTAATATACGTGAAAATATTTCAAAAAAAAATTTAACACCATTTCTAAACAGTGATTTTTTAACTAACAAGAAAGTGTATAATAACTTTAACTAACTCAAGAACATACATGGGATTATTGTAATCTAGTTGAAACTGAAAAATAAAGCCAATCGTTATATGCCTTTTCACCTAGTTGCAAGGTTGGTAGGGCAATGAAGGGAAAGATTCCAATTCCACCTACGATATGAGTAGATTGATTTTTTTCCCCTAATATTTCGAGCATAGATATAGTACTGCATTTCGGTCTAAAACTATATTATACTACAATACAATAATCATATTATTAAAAACCCTTCAATTTAAGGGTATGGTTACGATATAACAATGCAATTGTTACATTTAAATTGTTAAATTATTCAAAATCTAATCAATCATGAATTATATTAAAGAGTGAGAATGACCTATGATTTATATTGATGTCAAATTAAAAAGTGGGAAGGAATGATAAATTATTTTGAAAACTTTTCACTTTTTGTGAAGGTAACATATAATTATTATATTAAATTTAACTTCAAACTTAATCTAATAATTTAAGTATGAAAAAATCGGTGACATTTTTTTTATATAAATTTTTACAATTTCTATCGATAATTAAATTTAAATATATTTAAATCTAATCATATAATTAATATATTATAATTAATATATCTGTTATATTTAATATCAATTATTAAATATATTTAAATTTTGTTAGATATATTTAAATTTTAATAATTGATTAATAATATAAAAATTTATATATAAAAAAAGTTGATTTCTTACTTGTAATCACGATGACTAAAACCCTTATCATTCAGGAATTTGAATGTAATCTTGATATTTTGTATTCTTAGAATTCATTTACGTATGACATGAATTGGAATGGAAAGTTGAAATTATGTTTTAAAAATTTACTATATTAATTTGTTGTATTAAAAAATAAAAAAATTATTTTAAAATTAATTAATAATTATTTTAAAATATAATCTTAAACCTTTTATTTTAATTTATATTATCTATCAATAAAATTTTAAAATTTTAAGATATAAAAGATGATAGTATAAACTCATCAGGTGAGATACGATATTTACAAGAGTAACACAATTTGCTCAAATCAGAACAAGACAGAAAGGCCTACACGTATCCCGAAAGTTCTGTTATACGCTACAAAAATTTAAGCACTAAGGCCGGGTCCCATGTCCTTTTTTTTGCATGTTCAAAAAGGCAAATCACATGACATCTCCGGAACAAGACAAAACACTTTTCAAGTATTCTTTCTTTCTAATTATTATGCAATATGCATGCATGCGTAAGTGAATTGGCTACTTGCATAAAACCAAATCAACCAACACAAAAATCCTCCCTTATCCAAAAATGGTGACTGGATTTTCTTTAAAATTTGGTTAGACACTATTTTACACCACTGTTTTGAGATATAATTATGTATTTATTTGAGATTATTTATCATAATTAAACAGAAACAAAGATGTTTTTATGAATTTCTTAATTTAAAAGGAAAAAATAACGTAATATGATATTGACATGAGTCATACTAACGCTGTATAATATATCTATAAAAATTAAAGATTTTTTAACACAATTTATGGGTATTTTTTGCTTTAGGTTACTTCTCGAAGTTGGATTTGGAGTAATCTAATATGATGACTGTATCATATAATCATTGAGTAATCCAATAATATAATTGAGCTATTTGAAGTCGGCGGCGGGTGTATCATACAATAGTGACTGTAAGTGTAGTCCTGTGTTAATTGGTCATCAACGTGTTTGTTTGTGTAGATGGAACATATAACATAGCCTCAAGAACCCTTTCTAGGGAATTTTATCATCTATTCTGATTCTTCTGTGGCTGTGCTTACTCGTTTCTTTTTTATGAATCATTTTCTTAAACAAGCCATTTTGCACAGCTGGCTTGAAAATGCTCAAAAAATTGACTCCAAATATGGCTAAATTACCCACACTTTTCATATGCATCATTCGTTGTGAGATTCCTCTATCCATAAATACAACCGTAACAACCCAAAAAGAAAAACTTGAACTGAACCCATTAATGAAAAGACTGAAGTTTGTCTTGGGAAATTTAAATAAACGCATAATTAAAGTTAAAAAATTTATGCTATACATCAATAGAACCCAAATCCTATAATAAGCTTATTTGGGGATGAATATATCTAATAATATGATTAAATTTATATTTACCTTAATGTTGTTGTTAAATTCATTCAAGGGGAGAGAGAGCAGAAAAGCAACTCTCGGATCGAAGCAGCAGGGGGGAAGTAGTCTTAACCTTTTGAAAATCGGGCAAAACGCTGCTGGAATTTGATCGAACAGGTGGTGTTCGAGATGAATTGGAGTACTTATCCAAGCTTTTTCTCAAGATTTTCCCCATAGCAGAGATGGGGTGCTCTGTTTCAGTGAGAGCAAGAGAAGTTGACGATCTGAACTTGTTGCAAAAGCTGATGTGACGGTTCAGAGCTTCTTCGGTGGATATGAGTCTATCTGATCTCAACACCTCGTCCTTCACTGCCTCAGCGCAGAGCCCACAGAGCCATCGGCCTTTGTAGCGTTCACGCACACGCACAATATAGGCAGGCGTACAATCCTCTGTGAAGCAGCAAGACTCGCATTTCACTGATTCTACCTCCATTTGAGTCTGTTGCTTGGATGTTTCTGAACCCAAAGTTGAACCTGAACCTGAACCTGAAATCGCCATTATTAGTTGCAGAATTTCTTTAATGATGGAAGGAAAGGGAAGATGGATTTATTTATTTATAGTAAATTATGTGGGGTGTGTGATTTGTCCTTTCCTAAAATGCAAATTGTTTCCATGTTAGAGGTTTCTTCATCATTTTTTATTTTTTCTTTTTTCTTTTTTCTTTTTTGGAGGGAGTTACAAAGATGGTCAAAATTTCTAACCACCTTCCATGTCTCCCAAGTTATTTAAGAGAACTTTCGATAAATTTATAAAACATTTAATTATTGTATACATTAATATTTTCAAATTTAAAATTTAACTATTCTATTGTGTTTTACGTCAGACAAGCCAACTTATATGGCATGTGAATAATAGCAACTTAAAAAAAGGATGAATTATTAAAAACATAATGTAGCGATAAATTTAAAGTGAAAATGATTAGTACATTAGATTGGCAAGTCTTTGATTTTGTAATTGTACTATACAGTTGTTGTATGGCAATATGATTCTTAATTTAAAATTAATCAATAATAATAATGATAATGATAATAACTTGGCCATTTGTACCACTTGTTTTAAGGAAGAAGTGGGTCTACAAGCTGGGACAGATAGCATATGTTAGCATACGTAGGGGCTGAGGTGATCAGAGACAGCAAAGGTATACATCTCGGTCAAATCAAACACATTGTTGATCTCTTCAGGAGAGTGAGCATGGAAAACAGCAAAGGGCATAATACCAATGAGCTGTGAAACTAAATTGTTAACAGAAGGTAAAAGAAGTTTGCAACGATTTCACCCTCTTTAGAAGTGTAACAAGGCATTAATACCAAGTTCCAAGAGGATTTTGAGACCTTGGAATTCATTGTACATCGGGGGCTCAAATATAGTTGATTAGTTTCAGTAAGGCAGATTGGGGAAGTGATGTGGAAGATAAAAGATCGATAAGTGGCCACTTCATTTTTCTTGGTAACGATTTGATTTCTTGGAGGCTTGGCCCACGTAATAGCAAAGATGGTTTAACTTTGGTGTTTTGTTAGGCGCTGCCTTTGTGCACGGTAACTAATTGCTAACGCTGATATTGGCAACTTTGTTTTGATTAGTTCAGGACTTGGACATTATCAATGCTTGTCAATGTCACTAGTTTTTGCAATAAGCTTTGGCAGATAAATAACGTTATATATCCACACACACTAGATTCATTCATTTTACAACCAAGAAAAACAAAACATATCCTGCTCAAGATTTTCTGCACCACATACCAAAATAAAGCAGGGTTCGGGATATACTTATGACTCCGAACGTCTACCCACCAGGCTCCGGCAACAGTAGGACCTCGTCAAAACGGTGCTGCGGCGGGTATACGCCAGCAGCTGCATGTTCAGGCTTCATTGTAGCCTGTTTACTCGGTTTTACTCTTCAAATCTTCTTCTTCTCGCCAATATCTCCGGACGTGCTTGAATTGCCTCTAGCAGTAACTTCATCTGATCTTTTCCCCACAAACAGCTATTTACAGGTACGACGTAGTTCTTATTAACAAGTATACATGTGTCGGGTTTACTTATGCCTTAACAAATCAATGAAACGTCTTCTGTAGAGTGTGATTAAACTTGGGGAAGGATTGTTAAAAGGGCCAGAGGATGTTTGTGTAGACAGAAACGGTGTACTATATACAGCTAGCAGAGATGGTTGGATCAAAAGATTGCACAGAAATGGAACCTGGGAGAATTGGAAATTCATCGATAGTCATACTTTACTTGGACTCACAATCACAACAACAAAGGATCATCAAAATGACGACCTCGTTGTTTGTGACACTAAGAAGGTGAGACAGACAACTATTTTCAAACTGTCCAAACTACGCATACTTCTGATTTCATAATTGCTTTATCTGTTCATATTCTTCATCAGGGTTTGCTTAAGATTAGCGAAGAAGCCGGTGTAACAGTTCTTGCATCGCATGTCAATGGCTCCAAAATAAGGTAGCATACAAAATTGTAGTTACCCTTCAAGGAAAATGCATTTGAGTAAGGCGTTTCATTTTCAAAACAAATTTTTTTTGATACATAGGAATATATTGCTTATGCTTTCTTTTTCTTTCCTGCATAATTTAACAAGTTTTGCAGACGATGTGATCGCAGCATCAGATGGTAATTTATATTTTAGTGTAGCAAGCACTAAATTTGGACTGGAAGACTGGTACCTAGATCTGCTTGAGGCAAAACCTCATGGCCAGTTGCTCAAATATGATCCTTCACTGAATGAAACCTCAATTCTGCTTGATGGTTTGGGCTTTGCTAATGGTGTTGCACTCTCAAGAGATGAAGACTATCTGGTTGTCTGTGAATCGTGGAAGTAAGTTCAAGTCAATTGGCTAAGCAAAATCAACTTGTTTTCTATATCTATCTAACTAGACAATAACTAGATTTTATTGGGTTGGGTTCAGATTTCGGTGCCTGAAGTATTGGCTCAAGGGCAAGAGCAAAGGAAAAAAAGAAATATTCATTGAAAACCTTCCAGGGGGACCTGATAACATCAAGCTTGCCCCAGATGGCTCTTTCTGGATTGCTTTGATACAGGTATCTATTTGTATCTATGTTTCAATCATCAAGCAAGATTCATATTATTGTACTAATCACTAATCTAAACAACTTGTTGCAGTTGAGCTCTAGAGGGCTAGAGTTTGTGCACACTTCCAAGGCAACCAAACATTTGGTAGCATCATTCCCTAAAATGATTAAGCTATTCATACCTACAGACAGGAAAGCAACAGTAATTAATGTTGCTCCAAATGGCAATATAATTAGAAAGTTTGACGATGCTACTGGAAATGTCATTTCATTCGTCACGTCAGCTTTGGAGTTTGATGATTTTCTCTACTTGGGTAGCCTTAACTGCAACTTTATAGGAAAGTTGCCATTGAAGAATTATCCAAATCCTGCAGTGCAACAGTAAGGGACACATAAAGATTAATGAACTGTCCCTAATAACTATATATGTTTTCATTTTCAACATCTTAATATTAAAAGATAAATAAACTTGTTAGCTTAAAAGCACATTCCTGTTTTGTAATCAAGTTTTCATATGCTATAGAGTGTAGACACTAATGGAAGCTCCAGTATTTCACAGAACTGGAATTTCTCTTGCACATTCAACTTTTTTCACTTCCAAAACAAAACAGAACAAAGCATAAATTGAGAAATAAATAGATGCATATATATCTACATGCTGCATTTAGCTCCGTAACAATTTGATTTCTTGGAGTTCAAAAAATGTTGTGGGTTATGTCCAACACAAAAGTAGAGTATAGCAAGGATGATTTGAATTGATGAGTGTTCTGTTAAGTGCTGTTTTTGTGAATAATAGTGGTTAACGTTGATATGTCTTAGATGCTACCATACTTTTGTGGTATGGTACATCCGCAAAAGTAGAGATGTTTCAATACAATTCATTTCCCATTACCGTTTTAAATTAACTGTTGGATTGGATTTTAAACAATCCAAGGGTCCCCTAAAGGTAAAAGATGTTCTTAATAATTTCGAATTGACTTTATAGACAATAAGAGCCGTTATTGCCTTCGCAACTCAAATGGAATTGAAGATTTTTTAACTTCATGTAAAACAGACATTTCTAAATGGAGAAATTGAAGAAGAGGTGTATGTTGTTAAGCTTCCAAGTTATGTGATGAAAGGTAAAGAAGGAAAATTTTCTCGGCTTCAAAAAGCATTTTTATGTCTTGAAGCAAACTCCTCAAGTGTGGAACAACAAGATCAGTTATTACTTCATCAAAATGGATTTAACAGAAGGCCAAATGAATCTTCTTTTTATGTAAAAAATAATGGTACCGATTTTCTCATTATATGTTTATATGTTAATGACTTGATATATTGTAGCATAAATTTGAAATTGGTGGAAGAATTCAAGAAAAAGACAATGGAAGAGTTTGAGATGATAGAATTGATTAATGAAGTATTTTCTTGACTACTAAGTAAGGCAAGTAAGAAACAATTTTTTTTTTTCTTTTGAAAAATGCATAGAAGATTGGTCGAAGAAATTTCATATTGATTAATGTAAGTGAGTTCCTATTAGTTTTGAATAAAAAACAATAACAAGCTGGTGGAGAAGAAAAGGTGGATGGAAAATTCTAAAAAGGTTTAGTTGGTTCTATGATTTATCTCACATTAGATCCAACATTACCTATTTTGTAAGTGTTATTTTTTTTATCTATGAATGTTTCCAATAAGACTTATTATATTGCAGCAAAGATGATATTAAGGTATCTTCAAGGCACTAACAAGTTGTGCGTTATGGAAAAGAAGAAATTGCAAGCTGGTTGATTTCACTGGTAGTGACTAGATAGGTTCAATTAATGATTGAGAAAGCATATCAGGTTATGTGTTTTATTTTTGTTCTAATGCAATTTCATAGGGTTTAAGGAAGCAAAAATCAGTAGATTTATTCTCAATAGAGGGAAAACACATTGCAGTATCAAATTCAACTTGTGAAATTATTTAGCTAAGAAGAATTCTCGAATATTTGGAGATCAACCAAAAAAAAAAAAAATAAGAATCTATTGTGACAGCATGTCAGCAGATAAGAAATCTAGTTTTTCAACCAGATCAAAGCATACAGAGGTGTTGGGATAATTTAGGTAAATTTATGTATTTTTTAGCATAGTCACTATTTATATAAACAATACTTTGTATATATAAATAATACCATATAGATAAATAGTAACATACTCACTCATGATCTACCTTTGCAGAAATATCAAAGACAAATAAGAATTATCACAATCATACACACACAAGAATTTTGCATGAAAAACTCTAATATCAGAGAAAAACTATATGAAAATTTCCAATATCGGAGAAAAATTACGAGTTCTCACAGAGAAAAAATAATTATGTAACAAATTTGTATAATCACACATTTTTTACTTTCAAAACCTAAAATTTCAAATACATTAACTTACAAGACTCCTTAAAAAAATACTCTCATACAAGTATTTTCACTATAATAATTTTAGTCATAAGAATAAAGGAAAATTTAGAATGAAATACTCAAAATACTAGATATTTCTTTGAGACTCTAAAAATAAATTGCGTTTGCTTACTTGAAATGAAGAAGAGAGGGACTTGCTATTTATAGGCAATCCCCTTTCGATGTTTCCTTAAATTAGGTGCGACTTTGTCAAAGAATATAGGCATCTTCATGACATATTTTACTTTTGTTTAATTTTAATTTTAACCTACCTATAATAGAAAGACTGGTATAATTTTTTTTTTGTAAATTTATATTTTGTAATATTTATTTGTATTGTTAAATGTAATTTGTTATTTAGATATTAAATGAAATGAAGTAAAAATAATTAAATGTAAAAAATGTGTACCATGTAATTTGTAATATTAAAAAATAAAAAATAAAAGATAAAAAATATTTCTACTACTTCCATTAATAAATTGTTTAGTTACAAAATAAATTAAAGAATTAACATAATTCACATAAATTTAAATTGCTCAAATTTAAATCCCAAAAATAAAAAATGTGAATTCTAAATAAATAAAATATAAAATTTTAATTTGGATTGTTATAACTATATAAAATTTGTATAACTTTTTTGACGATTGACAATTATTTTAAAATTAATTTACAACTTTATATAAAACATTTTGTTTAAAAAAGTAAGAGTATAATAAATTGATGATTGTTAATATCTTTACATGATATTAATTATAATTAAGTATAAATGATAATTATATTATGTGTTTATAATTTTATATGTATAAATATTTAAAATATTTAATTATATTACGATCAAAATATAACTAAGTATTGTCTTTTATTATAAATTATAATTATTTAAAATTTTAATTTAATAGTAAATAATAAATATCATAAACTTATTATTTATTAAATATATTTTTATTTTAAACTTGTTTAATTACTATTATTTTTAAATTTAGTAAATTATTTATTATTCAATGATTTTTATTGATTTAAATTAATTTTTAATTTTTATAATGTAAAAAAATATATTAATAATAATAATTTAATATTAATATTGGATCACTATTTATGTTATTGTTCAAGCTTAATATTATTCATGGACGGTCCATCTAAACTTGTGGGTTGTGTTGGGCCTGTCTTCTAATAAGTCGGGCTGACATTGCACGTATAATAACTATACCGTAAATCATACTGAACCTATCAATTTTATTGTGTGGACCGTAGTGGTCTAATACAAAAGTTTAGACGGACACGCCCATTTACCATCTCTAACATCACTTTCCCATCCCATATATACAAAATTATAATTCAGATAACAGATTGAAACAATCGATTTAAAGCAAATCCATAAGACTACATACAATCTTCCACAAAATCGATGCTGGGATCGATTATAAAAGGAAAATTTTCGCGCAATTTTGCTATATTATTACATATATATGCAGTAGCTGAAAACACATTTACGTTTTATAGTTCTTGGCTGATATCTCTATTTCGCACAAGAAAAGTGAATAAACCAGCTTCACTCTGTAACACTCGCACCAAGAAAACGGGTTGAGTGTGAGGTATGTTTTAAAATTTGGTGTATTTTCATTGCATGATGCTTGTAAGAGGTGTAGTTGTTGGAAAACTTGAAATGAACTTCTGTATACAATTAGCTAGCTTTAGCTTTTGGTTAGTTGCTGGAATGCTACTGGGGTTACTGAACTCCTAACTGTTATTTGCTTGTTCTTCTCGATGTTGTTGCTTGCAAAAGCCCTTGTTGTAAATTTTCTGTTACACCGTTTGTATTCATTTTTGTACTATTCCTTTATTTTCATTGAGGTGATTTACTCTTAGAGTTCGTACCAATATATATATATATATAGTCCATTTTATTTACTGTAAATTCTATAAATCCTAGAGGGTAAGATATCTTTTTAATCTATTTATTGTCTTGAATTTGTTAAGTGACAAAAAGATAACTCCTACATCAAGTTTGCAGTTAAAAGTTGGTGTTGAATTTCTTTTTTTTTTCTTTTAATAAAACTAGACAGTTAGGAACATTTAAGTAATTGTGTTATTAAACGTTAGTTGATTAACTGTTTAAGGAGGTAAATAATATATTATCAATTTTTTTCTATTTAAGTGATATAATTCTAAATTTTAGGAAAGAAATGTGATAATATCCTTTTTACTTAACTGTTTATCAAGATAAACATAGAGACAGAACATTTTGAAACTTACTTCCAAGTGTCATAGCAAAATATTGATTATTAAGTGGTAATAAATTTTATTTTAAATAGAATTGAATACCTTTTAAAATATAACAAAAATAACTAAATATTTTTAAAATATAAAAAATATAAAATAAATTAATCAAATCATATAAATAATTTAATATAGAATGATTAATCATGTTATACATAATTTTAAGTGTTAAAATCTCTAAATTTAAATTTAGTCTAATTATTAATCGTGTCACACCTCTATTATCAAGTTATTCATTATATTACCTTAGATTAGAGATGGCAAAATGGGAGGGGCTGGCCCGAGCACGACACGACTCAACCCATAAATAGTATTGGAACAGTTCGACACGGCATGATTACTATTCACAGCCCGACATGGCACGACTCATCAGTGGGCCGTGTTAGGCTAAGTTACTACAGCCCGTGGGTCGAACTGGCTATGTCGTGAACAGTAAATAAGCTGTATTGAGCTGAGCGACTAATTTTTTACTGTTTATGGGCCTTATTGTACCTGGCTGCATATTAAAATTTTTATTATTAAGCCCATTTATTAAATTTTATTAATACAATATGTTATTACTTTTTTATTAATTTACATTAGTCAAAAGTGCATAAAATAATGAAATTTAAATTTTTAATCCATTTTTTAATTTAAAATTTTAATTTTTAACTTAAGAATATAAAATTTCTAAAAATCATAAAATTCTAATTTACAACATTAATTGGACAAATTTGCATCACTATAAATACAATACATCCCAACTAGATAGTAATTTACATCACTATCTATCATTTACAATTTATCCAATTTATTTATTTTACATAAGAATTAAAAATTACAAACTTAATTAATTTACATATCAAATATAATTACTTCTCACCAAAAAAAATATCTAAAGAATTATTTTCTATTTCTATTTCTTCTACTTCTACTAAATTAGTAGAATTTTGAATTCTATCTTCTGCATCCTCCCAATCCTTCAGACAAACCAAACAATTTAAAGAATCTTTGGATAATCTTAATCTTCGTTAATCTAATACTCTATTTCCTGCACTAAAAGTAGATTCTGATGCTACAGTAGATATAAGAGGAGTTAATAAATCACGACCCATAATAGACATCACAGAAAAAATCCTTTCATTTATTTTCCACCATTGTAAAATATCAAGATTTTGTTTTTCTTCATAACTTAATAATTTATTATAATCAGTAAAAATATATTTTTTTAAGTCACTAGAACCAACAATAAAAGAAGTAGAAGTATTTAAAACTTTCCATGAAGAAGTGTCGGCAATTGGTTCATTACAATGATTATAAATTGGTACATTTATTTCTTCTAAACCTTGATGTTGAATATAAATATCATGCAAAGACTTTTCAATATTTGAAACATCCACATCATATGTAATTTTCATATTTTTAGCAGTTTCATTTATTAATGTAACTGCACCTTTTAAATTAATTCTAGGATCCATTATTGTTACATATATAAATTTTTTTGGAATATCCTTCCAATACTTCTTAAATTTAGCTTCCATAATATGACAAATACTTTTAAATTCTTCAACATCTCTATAACTAGCAAAAACATAACTAATATCATGCATATGATTTAAAACACAATGTGATGTAGCAAAATAAACACGCGAACATGATAATGTAATATCATAAAACGTTTTTAAAAATTGCATATCAATAGCAACGATATTTGAAGATGCATTATCAAAAGTACTACACGTGGTCTTGGAATGCAATTTTTTTTATTTAAGATGTGTTTGTCATATTATTAATTTAATAGTACAAGATGGTTTAAGTTTAATTAATGTTCATATAGAAAAAATTAGAGATGCATTACAATATATAGGATCACATGGTTTTAGAAGGCAAGATTTTAAAGTTATTATATTACAATATGATTTACAACCTAGGAGATTTGTCTTTGATGTGAAAACTCATTAGAATTCTACGTATTTAATGTTAAAATTTGTTAATGTTCCAATCATTAAAAGATAAAATCACATTATCGATGAAATGAAATAATTCTTTTTTGTATTATCTAACTATCATCAATATAATGTGCAGTAACACAAATATAACCTAAACGATTATACCCAGTTCAACAATTAGAAGTAATAGAAAAAACACCTTTGAATGTCAGAAAGTTTGCAACTAAATTTTGTTTCATATGTGTAAATATTTTCATACAATCATATTTACATGTATTTTTATGAACTAATTTAAAGTAGAGGTGGCAAATGCCCATGAAAAATGAGCCCAACGGGCTTTCGGGCTGAGCCGGCATTATATGCACAGTAAAATATCCTTGCTCGGCCCGGCCCACATGCACGATTACTGTTCATATCCTGCTAGCCTGTCTACCAAAATGTAGCCTACCGGCCTGTACAGTATCACTGTTCATAGTGAATAATGACGAGATCTTACTGTTTATGGACTAAATAGTAACTCATGAATTTTTTTTGAGCTCATCACGGTACGGTTACTGTTTACGACCTGGCACGGCACGGCCCATGGGCTTTTTTCCTCGGCCCAGCCCGTGAATAGTGTCGGGCGTGTTGACACTAAGCAAGGCCCGGCCCACCCGTTTGCAACCTCTAATTTAAAGGAAAGTTGAACGTATTTTTTCATAAATTTTTCAAATCTTCTATTCTCAACCTGAATGAAAGGAAACACTAAATGCAATCCATTTAGCCGTCCTTTCTCTCATATTTTGTTGTGAATACCTAAAACAACTTAAATTATTTTAAAAAATATTTGATGCAATTTGAGATTGTGTTTGATCATTAAGGGGAGCATGTCTTTTACGGCATGTTTCAGCATGACGTATTAAATGATCAGTTCTATTAGCACTTTTAGCGCTTAAGGGTTTTTTACAAAAATTACAAATCGCTTTATTTTTACTCGGTCCAGTTATATTATTAGGTCGAGATTTTATGGTAAAATACTCCCAAACAGTAGATGTTCTAGTTCTTTTTGAACTTGATAATGTAAAAGAAGAATTAACACTAGACATTTTAAAGAACTAATCCAATTCAACAAATTCAGCAAGCAAATTTTGGTATTTTTTAAGTTTACAATTCAAAAATTAATCTAAGGCAGAAGGTTGCAATACACAAATTAATCCAATGCAGAATTAATCCTATTTGGTAAATCCAACGAGCAAAAATTTGATATAACTTAGACTAATCAATTAATCCAATACAGAGGATATGCAATACACAAATTAATCTAATGCAGAATTAACCCGGTTCAACAAATCTAGTATGCAAGAGCAGTGATATTTCAAGAATAGTCAATTAATCCAATACATAAATCACTAGATTCAGAAATCGCAAATCAATGCAATGCAAAATTAATGAATACAAAAACAAATCTAGTATGCAAGAGCAGTGATATTTCAAGAACAATCAATTAATCCAGTACATAAATCACTAGATTCAAGAATCACAAATCAATCCAATGCCAAATTAATGAATACAGAATTAAATCAAACTATAGTTTCAAATCCAATATTAAAAAATTGCAAATTAATCGACACAAATTAATCCGATTCAATTAATTCAAAAACTTAATTCAACATATCACTCAACTAAAAAGAATTTGAATAACAGAATCAAACCAGGGGATGAGATGGCAAAATCAGTCGGATCTAGGCGAATCTAGTCTCACCACCGCAGTCCGTGGATAGTTGTTCTGTGTTCGTGGGCAGTGATGATCTCGCAAAGGCTGTGTATGATGGGCGATGGCCAAGAAGTGTATTCTGGCTGTGTCTAACGACGAGCAAGGACGAGTAACGGCCAAAAATGTGGTTGTGTGTGACAGTCGACGGCTAGGGAGTATGATGTGGGTTGTGGCTGTGTGCGACGACAAGTGACAGCAGCAAGTATGGCTATATGTGATGGGTGACGACTAGAGAGTGTGTTGTGGCAGTGTTTGACGACGGGTGAGTGTGGTTGTGTTGTGCAGATGACGTCCTGGGAGTGCATTGTGGCTATGTTGACGACGAGTGAGTGTGGTTGTGTTGTGTTGTGCAGATGATGGCCAGGGAGTGTGTTGAGGTTGTGTCCGACGACTGGCGACGGGAGGTGAGTGTGGTGTGCGAACGACGACCAAGGAGTATGTGGTGGCTATGTCCGATGACGGGCGACGGCAGGTGAATGTGGCTGTGTGTGATGGGTCACGGGCTCACAACTATGCAAGTGTAGGGGCTGCTGATAATTTTTTAGGTTTTTTGTTTTGAATACAAAGAAGAAGTGGAAGGCTGAAGTATGAATGAGAATATGAGAATGAGATTAGGGTTTTTTTAGTTTTTTATATTTAATTTCTTTTAACTATTATAATGTTTAAAAAAATAAAAAATCAATTCTTTATAACGTTAATGTTTGGATTTTTGGGACATTATGATTATATTTGTAGATTTTATATTGTACCGTTGAAAATTAAAATGTAACCATTTGAACGTTTGATAGTTAGAAAATAAAATGAAATCGTTTTATTCATACAATTTAAATTTTTAAATTTTAAATTTAGTAAAACATAATAAAATAAGATTTTAAACAAATGAAATTAATATTAACTTAATTTAATGTATTTATAATTGATTAATTGTTAATTTTCTTGTATTAATTTAATTGTAATTAACTACAATTTAGTCACTATATCATAAATTTTTAATTATACGTGTATCAACATTTAGAATTTTAAATTTAAAACATGTAATTGTCATTGAACTAAAGTTAAAATATAATTTGTTATCCTAATATGTTATAAACTTAAATTATTTGAATATAGTTTAAGAAACTACTTCTTAAAATATACTAACAAAATACAAATAAATATAATAGATTATTATACTTTCACTATGACATAATAAATATGCACTAGTGTGTTTATATTAAGTTGTTAATTTGTTATTATAATCTAATTAGTTATTATATTCTACTATAAACTTATATTATTCAACAAAAATTTTATAATTTTATTGCCAAATTTATATAATTAGTAATCTAATTAGTCCTCATATTTTAATATCAATATTTATATTATATTGATTATACTTAAACATAATCCAATCACTATGTATTTCATATCATGCAAGAAGAATTGAACATATACCAATATGAAGAACATAATATTAATTTAAGATCAAAATTTAATTAGTCATTAGATTTAGAAATAAAATTTAATTATTGATTATTATAAATATTGTCATTCAAGAATTTGATTTAATAAATAAACAAATACAAAGAACACATTTTAAATTATGATCAAAATATAATTAGTCGTTATATTTTAAAATAATTGTAAGTATTCAAATTCAATATCATGAATATTATCATTCAATATTTTATTTTAATTAATTAACAAATATAGACAATTTACAATTTACTAAATATATTATTATTGCAAATTTGATTATTTAATTATTGTTATTTTAATTTAATAATCATTATTCAATTTTTAATAACTTTCAAATGATTTAAATTAATTTTTCAATTAATTTCTAAATTTTAAATATTAAACAAATAAAAATTTATGAGTAATAATTATTTTTTTATAGTGTTACTGTACACGGGCCATGAGTAGTTGGGTTAAACACGGCCCGCACAACCCAAGTGGAGTTTGTGAGCTGTGCTGGGCTAAACTTAAGATAAATGGGCTAGCACGACCTGTATGGTAAATGGGTTGTGGGTCGTGTTGGGCCTCTTTAAGTTACTGTGCTTGCCTGGGTGGCCCGATACGATTACTATGAGTGTCTGTGTTGGCCTGGCACAATAACCCGCGTAGGCTCAATTTTTGTGAGCCGTGCCGACCCGACATGGCCTATTTGCCATCACTATCTTAGATCAATCTAAACTTATAAATTTCATATTATGTTTGTATCTAGTTAACTAGTCAGTATAAAAACTTATCACCTCTAAGTGATGGTGATATCATAAGAGTCATGTTATATTTTTGTTACTAATTTATTAATCATTTTATCTTAGATCAACTCAAATCCTATAAATTTCCTACTGTAGTCATAATAAATTAATGAATCATGTAAAAAGTTATCATCTCCATGTGATATCATAAGAGTTGTTGTATAAAATAGTGATTACTATAGTAAAAATTATGATTTTGATTCGAATTAGAAAACTGGTGGTAGGATTTTTTAATAGGATAATAACATTTTTATCCTAAACTTTGACACAACAATGAAAAGAAAAGACATGGTTTGCTTTTATTAAATTTAACATTGTAGTCCCAAGGAGAGTGCTAGTGGTATGTTGCAAAAGAGACAAGGACTAAATTGTTAAAATTGGGAAAACCATAATGTTATGTGTTACTTTTCTTAAGTTAGAGACGCAAATATTATTATTCCTAAGTTCTAATTTTTTATATACGTGTACTAAAAGTATCTGTATATTTTTTCAAAAGTCAGTAGCCAAGTCCAATACGAAAGCAGACATTAGAGCCGTGGCCCATTTTATATATGGCGGCAGTCTTTGTCTAATGGCTAAGGCTGATATATATATATTCGCAACTTTGTTTTGACTGATTCAGGATTTGGCATTTTTCCACGCTGGTCCATTTCACTTGCGTTTTTGCAAGTACATAACCTTGAATATCCACACAGTGATTCATTTCTTTCATACCAATATATATACTGTTCAAGATTTTCTCCACCAGCAAACAAAAATAAAGCATATTTCAGGATATACTTACCACTTGTGGCTCCAAAAGTCTACCCACCAGGCTGTGGCAACGGTAGGACCTCATCAAAACGGTGCTGTAGCGGGTATGTGCCAGCAGCTGCATGTTCAGGCATCGTTCTAGCCTGTTTACTTGCTTTTACTCTACAAATCTTCTTCTTCTCACCAATATCTCCAGACGTGCTTGAACTGCCTCTAGCAGTAACTTCATCTGATCTTTTCCCCACAAACAGCTATTTACAGGTACGACGTAGTTATTATCAGCATGTATACATGTGTCGGGTTTACATATGCCTTAACAAATAAATGAAACTTCTTCTGTAGAGTGTGATTAAACTTGGAGAAGGATTGTTAAAAGGACCAGAGGATGTTTGTGTGGACAGAAACGGTGTACTATATACAGCTAGCAGAGATGGTTGGATCAAAAGATTGCACAGAAATGGAACCTGGGAGAATTGGAAATTCATTGACAGTCATACTTTACTTGGACTCACAATCACAACAACAAAGGATCATCAAAATGATGACCTCATTGCTTGTGACACTGAGAAGGTGAGGCAGACAACTATTTTCAAACTGTTCAAACTACGCATACTTCTGGTTTCATAAACTGCTATATCTGTTCATATTCTTCATCAGGGTTTGCTTAAGGTTAGTGAAGAAGCCGGTGCAAAAGTACTGGCATCACATGTCAATGGCTCCAAAATAAGGTAGCATACAAAATTGTAGTTACCCTTCAAGGAAAATGCATTTGAGTAAGGCGTTTCATTTTCAAAACAATTTTTTTTTGATACATTGGAATATATTGCTTATGCTTTCTTTTTTTTCCTGCGTAATTTAACAAGTTTTGCAGACGATGTGATCGCAGCATCAGATGGTAATTTATATTTTAGTGTAGCAAGCACTAAATTTGGACCGGAAGACTGGTACCTAGATCTGCTTGAGGCAAAACCTCACGGCCAGTTGCTCAAATATGATCCTTCACTGAATGAAACCTCAATTCTGCTTGATGGTTTGGGCTTTGCTAATGGTGTTGCACTCTCAAGAGATGAGGACTATCTGGTTGTCTGTGAAACATGGAAGTAAGTTTCAAAATGTTCCATCTATCTATCTATCTTACTAAACAACTAAGTAAAATTCTTTTGGGTTGGTTTCAGATTCAGGTGTATTAAATATTGGCTCAAGGGCAAGAGTAAAGGAGAAACAGAAATTTTCATTGAAAACCTTCCAGGGGGACCTGATAACATCAATCTTGCCCCAGATGGCTCTTTCTGGGTTGCTTTAGTTCAGGTATTTATTTGTATCTATGTTTCAATTATCAAGCAAGATTCATATTATTGTACACTAATCTACACAACTTGTTGCAGTTGAGTTCTAGAGGGCTGGAGTTTGTGCACACTTCCAAGGCAACCAAACATCTGATAGCATCATTCCCTAAAATGATTAAGGTATTCATACCCATAGACAAGAAAGCAACAGTAGTTAATGTTGCTCCAAATGGCAATATAATCAGAAAGTTTGACGATCCTACCGGAAATGTCATGTCATTAGTCACGTCAGCTTTGGAGTTTGATGATAATCTCTACTTGGGTAGCCTCAACTCCAACTTTATAGGAAAATTGCCATTGAAGAATTATCCAAATCCTGCAGTGCAACAGCATGGGACACATAAAGATTAATGAACTGTCCCTTATAATCATATATGTTTTTCATTTTCAGCATCTTAATATTAAAAAATAAATAAACTTGTTAGCTCAAAAGCATATTCCTATTTTGTAACCAGTTTCCCATATGCTATAGACACTAGTGGAAGTTCCAGATTGCACATAACTGGAATTTCTCTTGTACATTCAGCTTTATTCACTTCCAAATCAAAACAGAACAAAGCAGAAAGTGAAAAATAGATACGTACATACATATCTACATGCTGCATTTACCTCCGTAACAATTTGATTTCTTGGAGAATATTGTGGGCTATGTCCAACACAGAAGCAGAGTATAGCAAAGCTGGCGCTAATTGATGGGTTCTGTTAGGTGCTGTCTTTGCGAATAATGGTGGTTAACGTTGTTATTATTGGTTAGTATAGCAAAGTGAGGACTTTTCAAAACAATTCATTTCCCGTTATCGTTTTGAATTCACTGTTGGATTGGATTTTAAACTATCCAACGGTCCCCTAAAGTTAAAAGATATTCTCAATACTTTGGAATTGACTTTACAAAAACTTTTCCTCCAGTTGGCCCAATGGATATAATAAAAACGGTTGTTGCCTCATAAATGGAATTGAAACTTTTTTAAGGATAAAATTTCTTTTAATTCCTAAAATTTGACTAAATATCTTCATAAGTCTTAATAATTTTAAAAATAATTTTAAAAATTTTAATTTCATATAAAATACTTATTTTACTTTTATACATAATATTTAGTAAAAATCTAGTAAATTTTTAAAATTTTATAAAATACATTATATTTATGTAAAATATATTAATAAATAAATAAAATAATTATTTTATAGCACATATTTTATATAATTATTATTAACATATTATAACTTTTATTTATTATTATTTTAAATTAAAATAATACAATAAAAGTGTTTTGTTAATATATTATATAATGACCAATATTTTTATTTATTTATTAATATATTTTACATAAACATAATTTATATGAAATTAGGACTTTTATTAAGTTTTAAAAATTTATTAGTTTTTTGCTATATATTATATATAAGGGTATAATATGTATTTTATATGAAATTAAGACTTTTAAGAATATTTTTAAAACTATTAGGACTTATAAGAATATTTAGTCAAACTTTAAGGACTGAAAAAGCTTTTACCCCTTTTTTTAACTTGATGTAAACTAAGCATTTCTACATGGAGAAATTGAAGAAGAGGTTTATGTTGTTCAGCCTCTTAACTTGATGTAAACTAAATAGAAGTTCAAATGAATCTTCTTTTTATGTAAAAAATGAAGGTACTGATTTTCTCATTATTTACTTATATGTTAATAACTTGATTTACCGTAGCATAAACTTGGAAGTTGGTGGAAAAATTGAAGCAAAAGATAATGCAACAGATTTGGGCTTAATGAAAATATTTTCTTAACATCCAAGTGAGGCAAGTCAAAAGCCAAATTTTTTTATCATTGAAAAAATACATAAAAGATTTGTTGAAGAAACTTCATACGGATAAATGTCAGTCAGTTCCTATACCTATGGTTCTAAATTAAAAGCAATAACAGGCTGGTGGAGAAGAAAAGGTGGATGGAAAAGTCTAAAAAAGTTTAGTTGGTTACATGATTTATCTCACACTAGATCCAACATTACCTATTCTATAAGTGTTATTTTTTTTTATCTATGAATGTTCCCAATAAAGACTTATTATATTGCAGTAAAGATGATATTAAGGTATCTTCAAGGCACCAACAAATTGCGCTTCATGAAAAAGACAAAAATTACAAGTTGGTTGGTTTCACTGGTAGTGACTAAATAGGTTCGTTTAATGATAAAAAAAGCACATCAGATTTTGTGTAATTTGTCTTTGTTCACATGTAATTTCAATAGAGTTTAAGGAAACAAAAATCAATAGCTTTATTCTCAGTAGAGGCAAAATACATTGCAGCATCAGATTTAGCTTGTAAAGTTATTTAGCTAAGAAAAATTCTTAAGGATTTGTAGATTAACCTAAAAAACAATAAGAATCTATTGTGATAACATATCAACCATTGCAATGACAAGAATATAGTTTTTCAAACTAGATCAAAGTATACAGAGATTCATCATTATTTTTATTCGTGATTTCATGTTCAAAGAAGAAATTAGCGAGGAGCTCATTAGCACTCATGAACAACTTTTAGATGTTTTGACCAAAGCAATCACAATTGAGAAGTTTGAAATATTCAAAATTAATTGAATATTACAAATTAAGTGGGGATCTTGAAAGGTATTGTTTTATGTTGTTTATATAAATAAGAGAATATATCATTGATACTTCAAAAAACTTCATTTCATCCTTTTTTAAACAATTTTTTATTATTAATTTGCCTAATTGATTGAGAGCATCCGTTATCAGTTTCTCGATGGTATCTATTGATGCTTTCAAAATTAGAAGAAAGTAAGGAATCACTAATTTTTTTTTCTTGAATTGCATAATCACAATCCATCAATTGAATTTTGTTTTCTAAGTTCATTGAAGAAGTTTTATTTGCTTAACAACTTTTCATTTTATTTATTTATTTTTGTTGTAATCTTGAAAACAATGCTGAAGTATAATATATGCAAAAGTTTCTCCAAGAAGTTTTATGGATAAAGTCTTTTATAGAATTTACAAGTCTTATTGGTTAGCTAGTCTAATTAATATTTATTGTGTTTAAAAGGAGAGAGTTTTAGTTGTGAATTGTGTGAAGAATATATGCTTCAAATTTTTGAGAACCCGAGAATCTAAGTACTTGAATACTAGAAGATCTGAAGACTTGAGGTCATGAGGTGGAGTAGTCATTCTAACTTGAAGAGGACCTGATCTAATGTTCGAGTATCCAAAGACCTGAAGATGTGTTGTTATCCTGACTTATAGAGGACTTGATCTAGTGCATAAGATAGAGTACCCGAGAACCTGAGGTCATAAGGTGATATTGTCATCATAACATAAAGAGAACTTGATATGATGTTTGAGTACCTAAGGACCGAAACTGGTGTCTGAATACTTGAGGACCTGAGGACTTGAGGTTATGAGATGGAGTAGTCACCTTGACTTGAAGAGGACTTGATCTGGTTTCCGAATAACCATGTACCCAAGGACATGAGAACCTGAAAAGGTGTTGTCACTACTTGAATTAGGATACTAAACGTACTCGAATTAAGATTTTTAGGGGTATTATAAAAACCTTATTCTCTAGAGCTTTGGGGGGATAAGAGAGATAGAGGGGAAGAGAGGGAGAAACTGAAGAAGGGTGATTTAAGAGAAGCAAATCATCTTGTGCAGATTTTATCTTCTACTTCTAATAAAAATCCTTACATGTGTTTGTTCCATGGACATAGGCAATTTTATTGAACCACGTAATTCTTATTTGTCACTAAACTTACATATAACTTATCTGTTCGCGTTTATTATCTGGTCAAACCTGATAGTTCTTATCAGATCGCAATCTTAATTAAATCATATTAATGCTAGAATATCATTATTGAGGTTGATTTTTCATAACAATTGATATCAAAACCAAGTTACCAAGTAACAATGTCTCTACTTAAGTTTGATATGGAGAAATTCAATGGAGAGAATGACTTCAACTTGTGGCGTCTGAAGTTGAGAGAAATCTTGGTTCATCAGGGGTTGGAGGATATTCTGGAAGAAAAAGACAAGATGCTTAATACTCTGACAAAATTTGAGAAGAGGGAGATTATAAGGAAAACTCATTATGAAATTGTATTGAGTCTAAGTAATTAGGTTCTAAGAGAAGTTTCAAAGGAGAAGAATGAAATCGAGCTTTGGAACAGCTTGAAAGCGATTTACATGATCAAGTATGTGGCCAATATCATATACTTGAAGAAAAGATTGTATACCCTTACTATGGCTAAAGGGACCCTAATTAAAAAACATATTGATCTATTTAATAAGGTAATTCTTAACCTTCAAAATAATAGATGTGAAAATTAAAGATGAAGACCAGGCAGTGATCTTGCTGAGTTCTTCGCCAAAACCTTATGACTACTTTGTTGAGACCTTAACATATGGTTGGACCTCACTCTCTATGACAGATGTTAAGGTAGCCTTGAATTCCAAAAAACTTACCAGAAAGCAAGAAAAAAAGAACTCAGGTTAAGGAGACGGTTTGGCAGCAAAAGGGAGACTAGAAAAGCAAGAGCACATGAGCAAGAAACATGTTAGATCCAAATAAAAGCCAATGACCTTGAAGTGTTTTCATTGTCATAAAGAAAGACATTTTAAAAAGGATTGTTCAGAAAGAAAGAACAAGAAGAAGGTAGATGGTGATACAACTGTTGTAATGGAAGATTGCTTCAAATCTGCAAATCTACTCGTCGTATCTGGTGCTAAAGCAGAAGGTGAGTAGGTATTAGATTCAAGTTGTTCTTTTCATATATGCCCAAAGTTAAATATGTTTTGAGTTTTACCAAACATGTGATGAGGGTAAAGTATTAATGGATAGCAATGAAGCATGTAAGATTATGGAGATTGGTAGTGTCAAGATCAGAATGTTTGATAGAGTAGTAAGAGAATTGCATCGGGTAAGGTATGTACCAGAGCTAAAAAGAAACCTAATCTCCTTAGAAATGTTAGATCAATTAGGATGTGTATTCAAAGCTAAGAATGTGACCTTGAAAGTAGTTAATCATTCTATGGTAGTCATAAAGGGGGTGAGAAAAAATGGTTTATATGTCTTAGATGGATATACCTCAGGGATCAGAGTGCTATTAGATTTGTAGACTTGGTAAAGGTACACACACATAAAACTCCTGCTGGTATGCTAACAGGATTATTACGGGAGAATGCTCGATTCCCCCATGTTGTTTAACCTAATACTCTAACACCCTCCTGTTGTTTTCGTAATATTTTAATACCCTTTTCTGTTAGTTAATAGAGTTAAGTATAATAATACATGAATCCCCAAAGTTTAATCTATTAACTTAGATAGTCTTAATATTTTTAAAAATATTCATAAAAATTCTAATTTATTAAAAATAATAATCACACCCTTATATAATAGTAATTAAAAAATTATTTTTAACTCCTAATTATTAATAAATATTAAAATAATAAATTTTTTATTTTATAATAAATTATCTTTTGAATATAAATTGAAATGTCAATTTTATAATTTTTGAAATAAATAAAATAATAATATTTTATAATACAATGTATAAAATTCGTAAATAAATATTTATCTATAAAGAAAATATATTATAATACAATAATTATAATTATATATAATTATAACTATTGTACTATAATGTAATTATAAAATTTTATAATACATCAACAATTTAATATTACATTGGAATTAGAAAATAAATAAAATAAATTATACATTTAATATTTTATTTATCTTTTTAGCTGACTACTGTTAATTTTTTTAGTTAATTACTATTAAATAAGGATATAATTATTATTTTTAGTAAATTAGGCCTTTTGTGGACATTTTTAACTCTTAATTGTAAATAAATATTAAAATAATAATATTTTTATTTTATAACACATTAATAACTAAATATTTATTAACATAATATAATTAAAATATAAGTTTATTTACTTTACCATATATTAAAAAATTCAATATTAGTGAGGTTAATAGGTTAAATTTTAAGGACTCACATGTAATTAAATTTTTTCATAATTTAAAACAAAAATGAGTATCATAACTAAAGAATTGAATTCACAATTAAAAAATATTCTAAACTAAATTTTTTTTTATGAAAATATAGAATATGTAGTAATATGATATAACATTATCATATCAATTTATATAGATAAATTTGTATATGTAATTAATTAATATGATTTTTTTTAAATATATTGTTCTTTTATGTGTTAGTCAACATAAATAATATTATAAATTATTCTTTGAATAAACATTTATCTAAATTTTGAAATTTGTTATACACGATAAATTATCTAACTATTAAAAAAAATCGAAAGATCAATTTTATTTATTTTAAAAATTATAAAATGTTATCTTTTTGTTCATGAATATCATGTTAAAAGGAAATTTAAATTTTAAATAAATTTATATTCAAAAGATAATTTATAAATTAGTTATTAATGTGTTACAAAATAAAAATATGCTATTATTTTAATATTTATTAATAATTAGGAGTTAAAAATAATTTTTTAATTACTATTATATAAGGGTGTGATTGTTATTTGTAATAAATTAGAATTTTTATGGGTATTTTAAAAAATATTAAGACTATCTAAGTTAATAGATTAAACTTTGAGAATTTATGTGTTATTATACTTAATTCTGTCAACTAACAAAAGGGAGTATCAGGATATCAAGAAAACAACATGGGGTATCGAGGTATTAGGTCAAACAATAAGGGGGAATTGGGTATTCTCCCAGGTTATTACTAGGCGCTAAGTTAAATCTATGTATGAACTTGACGGGAATTAATAACTTATAAGGAAGCTAGTTTGAGCAAGAACATGCAAAAGGCAAAAAAAATTAAAAGCAAGGTGGAGAATTGTAAAGAATAGATGCTTAAAATTTTTGAGAACCTAAGAATTTGAGTACTTGAATACTCGAGGACCTGAAATCATGAGTTAGAGTAGTCATTCTAACTTGAAAATGACTTTATCTGGTGTTTAAGTACCTGAAGACTTGAAAAGGTGTTGTCATCCTGACTTGTAGAGAACTTGATCTAGTGCATGAGGTGGAGTACTTGAGGACCTGAGGACTTGAGGTAATGAGATGGTGTTATCATCATGACTTGGAGAGGACCTAATTTGGTATCTGAGTACTCCAAGGTCTGAGGACCTGATCTGGTGTTTGAGTACCTAAGGACTTGAGGTTATGAGGTGGAATAGTCATTCTGACTTGAAGAGGACCTGATATGGTGTCCAAGTACTCGAGAACATGAGGACCTAAAGAGTTGTTGTCATCCTGATTTGAAAAGAATATCAAACTTTCTTGAATTAAGATACTAAACCTACTTGAATATCAAACTTTTTTTATAAGAGAGTCATCTTGTACAAATTTTATTTTCTACTTTTAATAAAAGACCTTACATACGTTTGTTCCGTGAATGTAAACAATTTTATTGAATCACGTAATTCTTGTTTGTAACTGAATTTATATATAATTTATATGTTTATGTTTGTTATCTTATTAGACCTGATAGTTCTTATCATATCACAATTTTAATTAAATTAGATTAATGCTAAAATACTGTTACTAAGGCTAATTTTCACAAAAAATGAATAAGAGAAAATAGGAAGTCTACGTATGAAAAATTGCAAGAGCAGTAATTCTGCATAAAATGTAGTTATTTTCTAGTAAGTTGATGAAAGCTTTCGAAAGAAAATTTCCTGCAACGATTTTTCCTTATTTTCCCGCTTACTTTCTGTTTGCACCTAATAATTTCGTCCCCCAAGAGAAAGCATTTAAATGTCACATGGTCGTAGCCTTGATGATACTCTCAAAACTTTGATTCATTCTTCGTTGTAATTACGCCCTTCCACTCTGTGGGTTCTTTTATAAGATTTGCCTCACTAGCTTTAGCAATTATTTGCTCTTTAGTGATATTGAATGTCCTTTAAATGAAGTACTTTTACCATAATCAATTCAATTACAAGATGAAGTCTTCTAGGTTACTTTAGCATTTCGAATCTCCACGACAATAAAATGCTTTAGATCATTTCAATTAAGAATAAAGGAATTTGCTTGATTGGATTGTTTAAAGTCTGTCGGAGCCCCTTGTAGTATATTGACCTGCTCTGCCATTTTTCTAAACCGTTCTCATAAGAAATGGTTCTTATCAACTTCTTCACCTTCCCTCTTGGTTCTCACTCTTCTACCCCCCATATCTCAGTGTTATAATGTCTCATTTATCCTCACATCATGATAATTTATCCTTCCTCGCCTAGCCATAAATCGAACTATGATGTTGGCTCTCTACTAGTTGGCTTATTCTACGAGGCTCTTCTAATCTCAAGACTTTGTGATGGATGGTGTCAACAAGCAATGTCTTCATGACATGTACATGTGATAGTTTATGACTCACTTTTTACATCGTAGTAAATTAAAAGAATAAACCCTACTATGGTAAGCACAAAGACATCTGCACAAGATCTCGTATGCATGAACATATACTAACTTAGGCGAGGAAGTTGGGCAGGACAATCTGGCGCTTTAATTTGTTGATTCGTTCTCATTACTTTGTCAAGGATTCTTCATGGTAACTGAAACACCAATACCAAGAAATGCATTTCTTTGAAAACTTATGGTACGACATTACGATTGATACAATTCTATAGGACTGGAATTTTTTATTTTTCAATAACTTTGTTGCCTTCTGTCCAAACTACTGCATTATATTGCATGGATTGTACGCAATACTAGAACTTCCAGTAGTGTCTATAATATATTGCAGCCTGGAATTACAGGGATAAGCTTTTAAGATGACAACATTAATTTGTTTTGAGTACTGTGGCATACTAATTGTTAAAACCAACAGCAAGAATGAACTGGCATAATTCCATTAGTTCATAAAATATTCTTACATATAGGCATGGCTTTACATAGACAAAACATCCTTTTTAGGGAACCTAAACCATGCTTACTCTTTAGCTTTTACAACTAAGGAAACACACTCCTTAAAACTTGCAAGGATGTCATTTCTAATTCACCCAAACTAACTACAACTTAACCATTTAAACTTAAACAACATAAAGATAAAATACAAAACAAATTCTCAATGCATCAATAATCCTCCTTGAGATTTTGTTTTGAAACTCCAAGCTTTTCCCTGAGCTTTTCAAATCTGGTTTTAGGCAAAGCTTTGGTCAGAATATCTGCCACCTGCTCTTCAGATTTGCAATGAATGAGGCACACTTCTTGATCCCTTTCTGCCTCTCTAAAAAAATGAAACTTAACTTTCATGTGCTTAGTTTTACCATGCTGAACTTGGTTCTTTGCAATAGTAATAGCTGACTTGCTATCACAAAAGATTGGACTTGCATTAATCTGTCTAAAACCTAAATCAATCAACATTTTTCTCAACCAAATGCATTGATTTGCACCTGCTGCAGCAGCAATGAACTATGCTTCAACTGTTGATTGTGCTACAACATCTTGCTTCTTAGAACATCATGAAAACATTTCGGACCCAACTGAAAATGTATATCCTGAAGTGCTTTTTTCATCATCAATGCAGCTAGCCCAATCACTGTCCACATAGCCAAACAAATTAAGTTCTGCTTCAAGTTTGAAACAAATGCCAAAGTCATGTGTGCCTTTTAGGTACCTCAATACCCTTCGACCAGCTCCGAAATGTACTTGACTTGGATTTTACATAAACCTTGAAAGCAAACTGGTTGCAAACATAATATCAGGTCTTGTTGCAGACAAGTATAATAAACTTCCCATAAGACTTCTATATCGGAATGCATCAACCTTTGTATCTCCATCAAACTTGGTCAACTTTTGGTTAACTATAAGTGGTGTGCTTGTAGGTTTGCAATGTTGCATTCTGAACTTCTTCAGCATATTGATAACATATGCTTACTGTGAAACAAAAATTCCTTCAGCAATTTGATGAACTTGAAGGCCAAGGAAAAACTTCATCTCACCCAAATTTGTCATTTCAAACTTTTGGTATAGTTGCTGCTTGAAATCATTCACATCATCAATTCTACTTCCAATAATTAACAAATCATCAACATATATTGATATAATTAAAGTATCAGCAGAAGTAGAAGTCTTGACGTAGAGAGTAGCATCATTGCAGCTCATCCTAAAACCTGAAGCACAAAGAAACTCATCAATTCTGCTATACCAGGCCCTTGGTGCTTGTTTTAAGCCATAAAGTGCCTTGTTCAGCTTGTAGACTTTGTCTTCCTCTCCATTAACCTTAAAACCTTCTGGTTGCTCAATAAAAATCTCTTCCTTTAAGTAGCCATTGAGGAATGCTGACTTGATATCAAGATGAAAGATTTTCCATCTGTTTTCGGCAGCTAAAGCAATAAGTAATTTGATTGTATCAAGTCTGGCCACATGTGCAAAAGTATCTCCATAGTCAATGCCTTGCTGCTGAGCATACCCTTTCACAACAAGCCTTGCTTTATGCTTATGTATAGAACCATCTGCATTGAACTTAGTTCTATATACCCACTTTACACCAACAACTTGCTTGTGTAAATGTCTGTCTACCAATTCCCAAGTTTTGTTCTTTTATATTATAACAATCTCGTCTCTCATAGCCGCATTCCACTCCTCACAGTTGGATGCTTCTGAGAAGTTTAAAGGGTCAATCACAGCAACATTACACCTTGCATACACATCTGATAGGCTACATGTTCTTAGCATTGGTGAATCTGTTGTGCTTTGAACATCTATATCCTCAACTTCATTCATCTCTTGAGCAATATCTCTTTGAAAATCTGATTTTCTTACTCTACTTGAAGTAGTTTCCACATCCGATTCCTGCAATGACACTCTGAGCTCTCATCTACCTTGACATCTCTACTTACAACAATTTTCTTAGTTTCCAAGTCAAAAATTCTGTACCCTTTTGCTTGACTGCTATAACCAAGAAAAATGCCTTTACTTGCCTTTTTAGAGAGCTTATCTCTCTTGACATCAGGTACATGGACATAACACACTGATCCAAAAACTTTTAGGTGCCCAACGAAGGGTTTTAAGCCACTCCAAGCTTCAATTGGTGTTTTTCCTTCAATGGCATGAGTTGAGAATCTGTTTTGGAGATAAACTGAAGTGTAAACAGCTTCTGCCCAGAATTTTTTAGGCAAATTCTTCTCATGCATCATGCTCCTTGCCATTTCAAGAAGAGTTCTATTCTTCCTTTCACACACTCCATTTTGCTAGGGTGAGTAAGGCACTGTCAACCGATGCTGAATTCCAGCATCTTCACAGAATTTATCAAACTCATTTAAGATGTATTCTTTCCCATTATCAGTTCTCAACTTCTTCACCTTAACACCACTTTGTGTTTCAGCTAATGACTTGAATTTCTTGAAACAAGAAAATGCTTGAGATTTGTTGTTCATGAAGTAAATCCGTGTCATTCTAGTCAAATCATCAACAAATAAGATAAAGTATCTGTTCTGATTCAAGGATGGAGTTTGCATAGGCCCACACACATCTGAATGCACTAACTCAAGTTTTTCAGTAGCTCTCCACTTAGCTTACGATGGGAAGGGAAACCTATGGAGTTTTCCCATTTGGCAACTTTCACAAACTTCATTACATATGTTAACAGCAAACATATCATCTACCAAGCATTTTTCTTGTAAAAGCTTCAAAGACTTAAAGTTTGCAAGAGAAATGTTTGAATGCCAACGAATAATGAAGCTTTTATCAATCATAGGCACGACAACTTTATCTCCAGAAGAATCAGATATAACACATGCCTTATCTTTAAAAAACAAAGAATATCCTTTATGCATCATTTGCCCAACACTAAGTAAATTCTGATCCAGATTAGGAATCAACAACACATCATTTATAAACTTGATTCCTTTGGAAGTTGGAATAGAAATTGTACCTTTTCCAGCAGATTCAATGACATCTCCATTTCCTAACCTGACTGGAACTTTGACTGTGGTATCCAAAGTGCTGAAATATTCTGAGTTTGAAGTCATGTGGTTTGTACACCCACTGTCTAGCAGCCATGAGTGTTTATCTGGAGCTTCACTTGACAAAACAGCCATGAATATGTGATCCTCAGGTTGTTTTTCCTCCATTACATTTGCTTGCTGTTTTTGTTCAGTTTGTTGTAGTGAAAAGTGCTGATTTTGCTACCTTTTCAGTTTGCAATACTTGGCAATATGTCTAATTTTCTTGCAAACTCTACATTGAGCCTTTTTTCAGTAGCTAGTTTCATGGTGATTTGTCTTCTTGCAGTGACTACAAGGAGAAAATCTTCCATTTCCTAACTCCCTTTGTTCAGCTTCAACAACCTTACCTCTATGGCTTTTATCACCAAATACTCTTTTGTCATCTTTAGAACTGAATGACCTTGAGCTATGCTTGGCTTGAAAAGCCCCTTCTGTTTGGCTTTCTGATCTGACAGAGGTTCTTTGTTCTTGAACCTGTAACTTGCTGATCAACTCAACAACAGTCAACTTCTTGAGGTCATGAGACTCTTCAATAGTTGATACCTTAGCCTCAAACTTTTCTGAGAGATTTATCAGCATCTTTTCTACTATTTTGTACTGTTCAATCACCTCTCCTAACAGCCTCATCTGGTTTACAAGTTCCATTACTTTGGAAGAGTAAACTTTGATTGTCTCTGCCTCCTTCATCTTAAGATTCTCAAACTCTCTTTTGAGAGTAAGCAACATGACTGCCTTTACTCTATCACTACCTTCATTTTGTTCCTTCAACTGATCCCACACTTCTTTTACTATCTCAAGAGCCATGATTCCAGTGAAAACATGGTCTGCCAAGGCTGAATGCAACACTGAAAGAGCTTTATCTTTCTTCAACAACTCTTCCTCGTATTGCTTCATTTGTGCAATGGTTGGATTTGCTCTAAGAGGAGGGGGATCTCTCCCTGTCTCAACAGCATCCCACAATCCTATAGACTTCAAATATGACTTCATTTTAACCACCCAAATCTGGTAGTTTTCCCCTGTGAACATTGGTACAACAAGGTAGGAAGTGCTCCCTGATGCCATCTGCCACTCTTTGCTGTCTATAGCTCTCAAACACTGCCCTTGGTTCAACCTCTCAGCAAGCAATTTTCTCTTACACCTCACAATCCCGTGAAGAACATTTAGGTGCTCTGATACCAAATGTTAAAACCAACAGCAAAAATGAACTGACATAATTCCATTAGTTCAGAAAATATTCTTACATATAGGTATAGCTTTACATAGACAAAACATCCTTTTTAGGGAACCTAAACCATGCTTACTCTTTAGCTTTTACAACTAAGGAAACACACTCCTTAAAACCTGCATGGATGTCATTTCTAATTCACCCAAACTAACTAGAACTTAACCATTTAAACTTAAACAACATAAAGATAAAATACAAAACAAATTCTCAATGCATCAACACTAATATTATTTGTAAGGAATTCTGGAACTTCCATTAGTGTCTACACTCTATAGCATATGGAAACCTGATTACAAAACAGGAATGTGCGTTTGAGCTAACAAGTTTATTTATCTTTTAATATTAAGATGCTGAAAATGAAAAACATATATAGTTATTAGGGACAGTTCATTAATCTTTATGTGTCCCTTGCTGTTGCACTGCAGGATTTGGATAATTCTTCAATGGCAACTTTCCTATAAAGTTGGAGTTGAGGCTACCCAAGTAGAGATTATCATCAAACTCCAAAGCTGACGTGACCAATGACATGACATTTCCGGTAGGATCGTCAAACTTTCTGATTATATTGCCATTTGGAGCAACATTAATTACTGTTGCTTTCCTATCTGCGGGTATGAATAGCTTAATCATTTTAGGGAATGATGCTATCAGTTGTTTGGTTGCCTTGGAAGTGTGCACAAACTCCAGCCCTCTAGAACTCAACTGCAACAAGTTGTTTAGACTAGTGATTAGTACAAAAATATGAATCTTGCTTGATAATTGAAACATAGATACAAATAGATCATACCTGTATTAAAGCAATCCAGAAAGAGCCATCTGGGGCAAGCTTGATGTTATCAGGCCCCCCTGGAAGGTTTTCAATGAATATTTCTGTTTTTCCTTTGCTCTTGCCCTTGAGCCAATACTTCAGGCACCGGAATCTGAACCCAACCCAATAGAATCTAATTATTGTCTAGTTAGATAGATACAGAAAACAAATTGATTTTGCCTAGCCAATTGACTTGAACTTACTTCCACGTTTCACAGACAACCAGATAGTCTTCATCTCTTGAGAGTGCAACACCATTAGCAAAGCCCAAACCATCAAGCAGAATTGAGGTTTCATTCAGTGAAGGATCATATTTGAGCAACTGGCCGTGAGGTTTTGCCTCAAGCAGATCTAGGTACCAGTCTTCCGGTCCAAATTTAGTGCTTGCTACACTAAAATATAAATTACCATCTGATGCTGCGATCACATCGTCTGCAAAACTTGTTAAATTACGCAGGAAAGAAAAAGAAAGCATAAGCAATATATTCCAATGTATCAAAAAAAAAATGTTTTGAAAATGAAACGCCTTACTCAAATGCATTTTCCTTGAAGGGTAACTACAATATTTGTATGCTACCTTATTTTGGAGCCATTGACATGCGATGCAAGAACTGTTACACCTGCTTCTTCGCTAATCTTAAGCAAACCCTAACGAAGAATATGAACAGATAAAACAATTTATGAAATCAGAAGTATGCGTAGTTTGGACAGTGTGAAAATAGTTGTCTGTCTCACCTTCTTAGTGTCACAAACAACAAGGTCATCATTTTGATGATCCTTTGTTGTTGTGATTGTGAGTCCAAGTAAAGTATGACTGTCAATGAATTTCCAATTCTCCCAGGTTCCATTTCTGTGCAATCTTTTGATCCAACCATCTCTGCTAGCTGTATATAGTACACCGTTTCTGTCTATACAAACATCCTCTGGTCCTTTTAACAATCCTTCTCCAAGTTTAATCACACTCTACAGAAGAAGTTTCATTTATTTGTTAAGGCATAAGTAAACCCGACACATGTATACTTGTTAATAATAACTACGTCGTACCTGTAAATAGCTGTTTGTGGGGAAAAGATCAGATGAAGTTACTGCTAGAGGCAATTCAAGCTCGTCCGGAGATATTGGCGAGAAGAAGAAGATTTGAAGAGTAAAACCAAGCAAACAGGCTAGGATGAAGCCTGAACACGCAGCTGCTGGCATATACCCGCCGCAGCACCGTTTTGACGAGGTCCTACTGTTGCCGGAGCCTGGTGGGTAGACTTTCGGAGCCATAAGTATATCCTGATCCCTGCTTTATTTTGGTATGTTGTGGAGAAAATCTTGAGCAGGATTTTTTTTTTCTTTTTGTCGGGTGAAAGAAATGAATCAGTATGTAGATCTACAATGTTACGTAGTTCTAGAAACAGCATGTGACATGGACAAGCATGGGTACTGCCAAATCCTTAACAATGAATCAAAAGAAAGTTGGCAGTAGCAGCATTAGCCACTACTGGATATGCACAAAGACTTCCCCTTGCAAAACACCAACCAAATTAAACCATCTTTGAATGGGCCAAGGTTCTGTACACTGCTTTGATGTTGAACTTGGCCACTGCATTTTCGCCCTCACTTTTCAAGAAATATATAAATACTTTTGCTATTATAAAAATTAGAACTTAGGAATAATAATATTTTCGTCCCTAAAGAAAATTAACACATAAAGATATGGTTTTCAAATTTTAACAATTTAGTTCCTGTCTGTCCGTCTCTTTTGCAACATACCACTACCACTCTACGTGGGACTAGAATGTTAAATTTAATAAATGCAAACTATGCCTTCTTTTTTTTGTTTTTTTTATCAAAGTTTAGGCTGAAAATGTTATTGTTCCGTGAAAAATTTCTAAAACTAGTTTCCTAATCCCAATCACTATGGCAACCACCATCCTAGACAGTAACTCTTATAACATCAGCACCGTGTAGAAGTAATAACTTCTTATACAACTCATTAACTTAAATATAATATGAAACTTGTAGGTTTGATTTGATCTAAGATTATATGATTAGTAAATTAGTAACAAAAATATAACATGAATATTATGTAAAGGTGGTAATTTTTTATACTACTCGTTAACTTGATAGAAAAATAATATGAAAGTTGTAAGTTTGATTGATTTAAAATGATGTGACTATTAAATTGGTAACATAAATATAATACGATTAATAATTGAGTTAAATTTGAGTTTACAGCTTGTGACATATGAAATTATTTATAACATGATGCCTGAAGTATTGGCTCATGTGCTATTAATAATTGAGTTCAATTTGAATTTACAGCTTATGACATTTAAAATTATTTATAACATGATGCCTGAAGTATCGGCTCATGGGCGAGAACAAAGGAGAAACAGAATTTTTTATTAAAAACCTTCTAGGGGCACCTGACAACATCAATCTTCCCGCAGACGGCTCCAGAAGGTATTAACTTCTTTCATTTGTATTTCATTTCTGAAGCAAGATTCATATTATTGTAGATGTATTTCGAGATTTCAGGAACTAATCACTAATCTAAACTTGTTAGAGTTGAGATCTAAAGGAACCAAACATCTGATAGCATAATTTCCTAAAATGATTAAGGTGAATATTCACACCCCTGGACAGGAAAGGAACTGTAACTAACGTTGCTCCGAATGGCAATATAATCAGAAAGTCATGTCATTGCTCACTTCAGCTGTGGAGTTTGATGGTATTCTATACTAGGGTAGCCTCAACTCCAACTTTATTGGTAAATTGTCATTGAAGAATTACCCAAGTCCTGCACTGAAGCAGCAAGGGAGAAATATAAACAGGAATAGTCCTGCACTAAACCAATATATTTTTTGTAAACTGGTGATTTATCTCTAAAGCACCATTTCTGTAACCCGGTTGCAGTATGCTATATACACTAATGGAAGTTCCCGGATCGCAAATAGCGCATGCAAAGCAATAGTTTTGGACAATAGGCAACAAAGTTCTTGGAAGATATATAAATTCAATCCATAAAACAGTAACAATCCCAGCATAATATTAAACAATGTAACTTTAACTGCAAAAAGAAATCTCACTCTCCTTCACTCCATGATCAACTATAATGCATGATAAAGTGTCCAAATGCTAGCAGAATTTTTTCAAAGCAGCAGCTACCTAATTAATCAGTCGCGCTCACTAATGGCAGTCAAATGTTCATCAATTTCTTCTGTTGACAACACTCGGAACACCTGATCATCTGATCTCACAACCCCAACCTGCCGAAACATCAAATAAGTCACAACAGCAAAACTATTCAGAAGGAAGTTAATTTTACAAATAATTGATTGATCACACATTGACGATTTTCCAACTATTTGATGGCTAACATGGTATATTAAATTATTCTGTTTATACTAAAACTTTAAAAAATATTATAGGAAAACATTCGAACCTCAATTTCAGTAGCCTTGAAATCTTCTTGAAGCACAGATTGCAAAGCGGAAATAGCAGTCTACACAATAATCACAATTTGCAACATTAGGCCAGTCAAATATTTTTATTCCTATAGTCAAAAGAAAATATGATCTTATTCTTAATGCTAATATGTTAAAAGCTCTAAACAAACACAGAACCACGTGAATCCATATATAACAATTCTACAAATTGTAACATAATAAAACCGATAAATAAGAAATTTTGTCCTCAGTTCTATGCAAAAGTCTGTCATTTTTCAGTGCAACCAAATGAAACTCATAAATAACTAGTTAAGCCTGTCATATCAATGGATTACCTGTGTGGGTGGCAAAAAAATGTAACCTTGAAATATATATTTCCATTATCTGTGGCCAAGCTCATAAGTTTACTTGCAAATTCAATTTTACTATTTCTAAAACAAAACAAAAACAGAAATTGAAATACACAGACAGTATATACACATACATACAAACATAAATATATATATGCATTGTGTGTGTGTACATACATATAATTGACTGTTACCCAGGCATCTTTCAATAGAGACATTGCATGCAAAGGCAAGTTCTCCAGTAATATGATATTAACAATACACATGTGACGAGAATGTTGCTCATGGAAGATTTAAGTCAACCATCCACAGAGAAGCAAAAATGTGATACAAAATTCACAAATGTTTTTGCAACAGTTTTAGCAGCTCATTTAAGTTTTATTACATTTGTTGCTTTTTCTACCAGTATTAAACTACCAACTGTAACTCATGGCAAATACCAGAAATCCAATGGAGTAAAAGAAAATGTTACGTTTTTCAGGTACTCCTCTAATCACCTTTTTACTTATTCTCTGTCTATTTCAAATGTGCTACAACCCTTAGCAAAAAAATGACCTTTCCCCCCTCTCCTTACTTCCTTTTTGTATGCTTTGACATAAAGAATCACACACAATATGCCCTTCAACAACATGCAAACATCCTGAGAAGATAAGACATGTACCTGCACTGTTTCCTCATAAGAAAAAGCAGGATCATTTTTCATTTTCTTCTCTAAGAAATTGATTGCCTCCTGTTCTTTCAATCCAGCACTTGTTGCCTGTTAAATATATTGGATTAAACATTTTGCTCTTACTTGAGAAAAAGCATTCCAAAGAGCATAAAACAATTGTTCGAAAAAAAAAAATTATACATGAAATATTTTAACATGAAGACCTAGATAGCTTTTAGCCCATCAGGTTTTGTGCTTCAGAGCTTATATTAGTGGTAACTACTGTTTCACTGTGAATACTATGAAATTTTATGTCCCAATAGGAAAATTCAAAGAAACAAGAAAATTTAATCCTTGGAGAGAAGATCATGCACAGTGGTATGCAT
The DNA here is from genome assembly GCA_028052125.1 of Melia azedarach. Taxonomy (NCBI): domain Eukaryota; kingdom Viridiplantae; phylum Streptophyta; class Magnoliopsida; order Sapindales; family Meliaceae; genus Melia; species Melia azedarach. The sequence goes on from CM051403.1 coordinate 6,459,682, forward strand.
CAGAGAACTATCTGATCATTTTCACCCTCTTGAACCTGTTCATTAAGATGAATTAACAACGTGAAGTCCACTTTACCTGACGGCTTGTGTTCACATTCATAGAGTCAATTAAGATACTGTAATAAAGGGTTCAAGAGTATTTTTAATGGCAAACTACTAGAAAATAGCAGTTCTTACAATATACAATTTCACAAAATGTTTTAAAGCAAAAATTGAATGAGTAAAGCAAAGTAATAATAACAATAATTTTCCAACTACCTTGTGACCATAAAAATGTCCAGCAGGATCACATTTGTAAAGTTGAGGTCCATTCTCTTCATCAATACCCAAAACCATAGCAACTTCACAACAGAAAATGTGAAGGATGTGCAAAAAGATAAAGCCACATCAGCAACAACCAACAGTAATGATGTAAACTATTAATTCTGGAAATGAATCATTAAATTACAAGAAAATATATTTGCAAGATGTCAAAGCAACACTGTGAACTAACCGACTCCGAGAGGTCTCATATAAGCATGCTGGGTATAAACCTGAGACTTGTCAGCAATCCTGTATACATAAAGAATGATGTCAGGATAATGTATTAGCCAAAGCAACAATATATAATTCTCAGCGAAAATAAATCTACACTTTGATTATGATGTGGCAAAGCAAATACATGTAAAAAAAAAAAAACTATGTTCAGTTCCCTCATTGGAAACTTCGAGTTATTATACAAACTAATTGCACAAAATGACAGAGAAGTAACCCCTTGAAGCAACGGTTTTCATTTATGTCAGCCAGGGTTCAATTTCCCCAGCTGTACAAAGAGCTCTTAGCTACAGGCTGCTTAGGCTTGGTTTATTTATCTTTTCATATTTTCCAGCTCATGTTAAGGAAAAAAAATGTATCAAACTAGAATCACAATACTGATAAGCTTGAGCTTGGGTTAGGAAAAGCTTGAGCTTGGGTTAGGAAAATCAGTCACTCTCAGACTTGTTCAAAGTTTTAACTTTTTTCTCATAAACAAGTTATATATGCATAATTGGCAAGAACACAAGCTTGATTTTGAACGTAAATGAATTAGAATGTCTTTTGTTCGTTACTCATGTCCACAAATACAAACAATTTACCAAGTCGACCTCAAGCCATTCGGGAACAACTTTGTTTTTTTGTAGACAGCAATATACAAACAAACTAAACTTACATTGATGTGCTTCATCCAACTTGCACACCTCTAATATTCACTGAAATTTTTCAAAATGTACAATACAAGAGAATTTAAATTATATGACTGATAACCATAGATACAAGTTTCCCATTGCAAATTTAATAATCAACACATAGTACAAATAAATAGCATTAACTTATCAGCAAACGTTACCATTTGGCCAATACATCAACAGGCATTTCATATCCATATTTGAACCGAAATTCAGCTGCTTGATTCCTGGCTTGCTGGACCAAGGACCTTGCATCAGCTGTAAAACATATATGACCTTATTAGCCAATCCATACCAAAATACTTCGATAATTTCTAAGAAAATCTTTTATTGATTCCATAATTTAAAGATGTCAATCAAAAGCAAAGATTATACAAATTATTCAAAGATTCCGACTGGGAAGGAACAATACTATACATCACACAGCATAGAGATCAATAAATTGACAAAGTGTTAATACCATATTGAATACTAATTTCCCTGAACATGACATGTGAAAAAGAACAAGAATCCAAGTGCTAATTTTAGCAATAAAACCTTCATACTTAAACGTACTCTACAAGAAGAAAACAAAATGCAAGGTCAATCCACTCAACCAAAGTTAGAATGCAATGAACATTAGGAACTAAGTTACATCAACTTATTAATATTGTTCTGTTCATTTCATGATGTCCCCCAAGGATTCTGACACCAAATGACAGCATCCTGCACAATTCAACCATGTCTCTCCCTAATTTCAGAAAAGCACATTCAGCAACAATCATATATCACTCATTGAACTTTAATTGCACACCAAGTATAGAAACATAGATTTTCGATTCACTGAAACTGAAATTATTTCTTCAAACCAATTAGTTTAATCACAATTCTTGAACAAAATTTAAACCTGTCATTCCAGTGGCCAACAATCCAAGATGCTTGGTAATGGGGAAAAGATGGGTGACACATGACTGATCCAAAAGCTTGTCCTGTTCATTATTCAACAACTATATTAAGAGATGCCCAAATGAAAAAAAAAAACCCATTCAATAGAAACACCCAGATGATAATAACTCACAGGGACTTTCTTCTGTGTGACAACACAGACTGAGTCCTTACCACGAACTCCAATCGAAGTGATGGCGGCGGCCTTCACAGCCTTGAAGGCATATTCTACTCAATTTAACAACAAAAATGTTAAAAGAAATTAGAAAGGAAAGTGATTGAGGGTTTAGCTTTACTAACCCACTTGAAAGAGACGACCCTCGGGAGAAAAGATGGTGATGTGGCGATCGTAGCCTGCTCCGCTTCCTCTACTCATTCTGTTTTTCTGTTGCTAAATGTTTTGTTCTCCTGGATGCGCAGATTTGATTATACTTTATACCGCAGAAGAAGAAGAAGAAGAAAGCTTTTCCTCCAAGACAACCGCCCTTAAGACTGATTTCAGGTTTTCTTTTTTTCCCTTTTTTTTTTCTTAATTAAAGAATATGCATATGCTTTAATTGTTTAATTTTAAATTTTAAAATTTAAATTTTAAAAAACAATAGTTTTTTTCACACGGTGAGTGTATTTGCACTTAAAAAGTTTACAATCAACACCTTTATTTTAATTAAAAATATTCACTCCAAAGTACTCATTATATAATTAATTAAGGAAAGTTTAACCTAATTAAATAAAAAATATTATTTTTTTAATTTGAATCCAATACTAATCTTTTTTATCCGAACTTTTAAGAATTTATTAATATGTGACATAATTAAAGTTAAGAATGTATTTTAAAAAATTTTACCGATTAATTACCACAATTTATTATATTTAAAGGTAAAAAAATTAAGAATAAATTTTTTTAGACTATCTTAACTTTTATTTTAAGTTATGTCCACTTATTAATGAATTTATTCAAATACTATTTTTTTTACATCAATTTATTCCAAAGAAGTAGTAACATATAAATTCTATTAAGATTACACGGTTCCAAATCTTAAAATTTTACAAATCATAATTTTTAGAATATTATGTATCATTGAATTAAAATAATTTCAATAACTAATAGAAAATTATATATTGTATAAAGTTTTGGGAGAACTTCTCCTTTACTAAAGAATATTATGTCTCTTCAAAAAATAATTTTTTTATTTGTTTAAAAATAAAAAGTACTTGGATGTGATGAGTATTTTAATGGGTATAAAGAAAAACTAAATTACATAATAAAAATAATTTTAACTGAGGGTTAATTAAGCATTTATAAGAGTATATACTATAAAAGTAAATTTTAATTTTTAAATTTTTATATATTAGTGTTCTAGCTAGTAAAAAATTGTCTTAAAATATATTTTAGGATACAATTCATTAATATAGTTTTTAATAGTATACCACCAAAGAATATGTATTATCTTTTTTTTTAAGTATATAATAAACTAAACCTAAATTTATATTAATATAATTTCTTTTAGAAAAAATAACATCTAAATCCCTAAGGTTTGAGTGATTAGTCTTAATAATTTTTAAAAAAAATAATTTATTACAAACTAGCAATAATGTCCCACTAATAATAATTATTTAACAAAAATAATTATTATATCTTTTAAATTTTACAAAATATAATATATTTATCAAAAATACATTGATAAAATAGATCATAATAGTATTTTTTAGTACATTAATAATATGATGTTTATTAATATTTATATATTTTAACTATACATAAAGATAAATTATAATATAATACAATAGTATATTTTATTTATTAATTACTATTTATTTATAATTTATTTTCTAATATCTAATTAATGTTAAATTGTTAATATGTTATAAAATAAATAAATTTATAATTAGTTATAATATAATAACTATCATTTATATGGTTTTATCAATAAATTTTATATCATTTGTAAGATATATAATCTATAATACTAAAAAATAAATATTATATTTTATCAAAATTAAAAGATATAATAATTATTTTGATTAGATAACAAGTATTGATGGTACATATCATCACTTTTTAATAAATTACAATTTTAATAGATATTTGAAATTATTATAACTAATCAGTTTAATAGGTCAACTCTTACATTTTTTTTTCTTTTATTTTTGTGTAAATGAAAATTATTTTGTTTCTTGAAAGTACTATATCATTTATATAACATTTAAAATTTATAACATTATAATTATTACAACTAAAAGACAGAAAAATGTACCCGTGCTTGCCTTTATCATTGGATATCATTCAATTTATTAATAAAATTGATGATTTTACTATTTTATCCCTAAAATACTAGAACACACAATCTAATTTTTTGTTAATTTGTAACTAACAAATCCCAAATAATAATATAACATAAAAAAAAACAAGGGCAAAACATAAAATTTTAATTGTAAAACTTTTTTCCTTTCCTTTTTCAAGTTTTTCATCTTATATATGTTCGAATAGTATCAACCTAATTAATAAATGTCATATTTATATGCTTTGAATAGTATTAACCTAATTAATAAATATAGAATGGAATAGACTTTTTTTTAAAAAAAATTTAACCCAAATTTTCGTTTTTAATATTAAACAATACATGTACAATCTATAATCTATTCATAGTATATTACATATATCTAATCTTTATTGAGAGAGTGAGACTTTAGATAATTACTGTTATGATACATCTTAGAAATATACCCACGCCATCAGTGAGATTTCTATTTAGAGAAAGTTTAGTAGTTAAGATTTCTACATAGAAAAAATTTAAATAACTATTGTTATAGTGCACTCTAAAAATTTATCCATACAATCAGTGATATTTTTACCCTAACAAATTAGGAAGGGAAATTTTTCCACATAAAGTGGTCAAGCCTACTTGAATACTTACCCTTATAGTATTGGTGGCAAATTAACTAAAACCAGTGTTGTTAAACACCTAGGCTTAACTTGGATGGTTAGAAGACAAGTCTTCAAACCTTGTTATGCACCCACCCACTCATTGTATATAAGATCCACCATATTAGAGTGTGATTTATCATTCATTATATGCGAAATCTATTATATTAAAGTGTGATTCAAGTTTTTTTGCACAGCATATGAGTAGAAGTCTGTGTTTGTTAACATGAAGCCTTTTAAACTCCTTTGTCAACAGTTGCATCTCAAAGTTTATCAACATTCATTGAATCATCTGCTCTTGTTTGCTTGGGTAATATAGTATTATGATGGTTCCTACAATGCCAATTATTTGGTTTGCAGTCAGTAGGATTTGTTAGTAGTCGTAGAATATTATTTTCATGCTATTGATTTAGCCCACTGAAGGGGAAGTTCACTAATGCTATTATTGTAATTTGACTGCCATTTTTATTACTTTGATGATCTGTGTGGTATGAGAGATCTTACAATTTTATTACTTGACCAAGCTGAAGTCTGTTTCAATTGATACATAACTTGAGCTTAAGGCAAGGCATCAGAAGAGAGAGGCACCAAAAGGAAATTATGAATGAAGATGACACAGACATCAAATTGGCTTCACTTTTTTTTATTGATTGCTTAATGCACAGTGTAACAAATCTAAATCAGAGGTTCAGATAGGTGCTAGGATCAAGTTACCACCACCCTAGTCCCTAGGGCATCTCCTCCATTAAAATTTTTATTGATTTAACATAATAATAGACCTCTTAATGTGAAATCTCCCTCACCTAAGAAACCCATGTAACATTGGCCGAGAATAACTGAAGTGGTGCATCACACAACGATGCTCCCTTCCCTCTGGTTTCTTGTTCAAATTAATGAGAGTAGATTTTTTGTTGACTTGGAGATACTGCAACTACGTGTTGGACTTTCCTGTTGCCTTTTGCACAAAATTCTTTATGTCAAAAATATCAGCAGCTCCTGTCTTTGTAATGACACCCTGCCCAGTTCAGTGAACACAAGTTGTCAAAACTAAAATACAGATGCAATTAAATTAAAGGTTAAAAGTGCAGCGGGTATATGCGCTAGTAGGGAGAGACCTTTTCTGTTATGATACCAGCAATCAAATTAGCTGGGGTAACATCAAAAGCTGGATTCCAGACAGATATTCCAGATGCAGCAACTTGTTCCCCAAGTCCTCCCCGAGCATGCAACAATTCCTTGGCAGACCTTTCCTCTATGATGATCTCTTCTCCAGAAGAAAGTGATAAATCAATTGATGTCAGTGGTGCGGCAACATAAAATGCAATATTATGATGCTTTGCACATAACGCAAGGCTGTACGTTCCAATCTTGTTTGCAGTGTCACCTGCAATTTGTTTAACCCAGAAGTTAGATATACTTAATCATAAAGCAAAACCAGATGCACTAATTATTAACTGCAATACATTACCATTTGCAGCCACTCGATCTGCTCCAACAATTACAGCACTCACGCGACCATCTTTCATCAATGCAGCTGCAGCGGAGTCTGCTATAAGAGTAGCTGGTATTTTGTCATGCACCAACTCAAAAGCTGTGAGTCTAGAACCCTGTAGTTAGAATTATATGTATAGACAATCAAGACGGGAATAAGAAGCAGCTAAAATGGTGATGACATGTACAAGTAGCATCAACAACAGTGAATGTTCACAGAATTAAATAAAAAAAAATTGCATTCACTTTTCAACCGGTTACTAGGCCAGTCAAAATGTCCACCTTGAGATAAACTTTTTAAAAATAATTATCATACAACTGTATCACAAATGACTGTATGGACTAAATAAGTCATTGCCGGAGACACTTACTTGGTTGAATGGACGTGTTTCTGTGCAATAGGCCCTTTCTAGCACTCCCTTAGTATGAAGTGCACGGATAACACCAAGGGCAGTGCCATAGCCAGCTGTTGCAAGACTGAAAAAGAGAAGGAACCCAGTTTGAAATGTTTAAAATATCATATGCAAGAGTCCAATTCTCAGTGGAAAAACTTCCACACCATCTTGCCATTATAATGTAAGCACACATTTTCAGACAGAATGAGAAAGAGTTCATATCCTTAACAAAGAGAAGGAAAAAGAACTAAAGGTACCTGCCAGTGTTGCAATGGGTCAGAACAGAAAATTTCTTGGAGTTTTGCAGTTGGTGCTGAAGAAAATTTGCCCCATAAGACCCGATTGCTTTGTTTGAAGCAACATCATCTTCGAGCATAATTTCAGCAGCTTCTATGTAAGCCTATAATGTGGACAAGAAAGCGTAACATTCATCACAGTACAGCAATCACCAAGATTAATTGTAGTCCATATACATGAAAAATATATATACAAAACAGAATTTCAATGAATTAGTAATACCTGAAAAACACTATTGGGTTCTGAAGAAGCCACTGCAGCCTTTGATATGATTTCTCTGAGTTTTGTTGCAGCATCTGAAAGATTCACTGCAGTTGGTCGACTAAAGGAACATGAAAAATTATAATATAATCAGCTATCGCTAATAAATGCAACTGGATACCATAGTTACAATCCACAGAGCCATGCAGTATAAAAAGATAAACCACCATGGTTACCAGCAGTTAAAATCACCAAAGATACAGGGGATTAATCAGTCACTAAAAATCTAAGCATCAGATTTTTGAAGGATACCTAGAGACAAGATATTCCAATTTCTTGTCAATAAATGATGCGGCATCAACAGATGTTCCATTAAATGCATCCAAATTAAATAACTCCACCGCCAGGGATAAAGCCGCTGCAATAGCAATAGCGGGTGCCCCTCGTACCACCATTTCCTTTATTGCAGACCTGAACACGAAAGGATTTCTGGTACTTGGTAGAAAAGAAAATTTACTCAACGGGAACAAAATCAATTTCAAAAGTTAATTTAATAATTCACTATTAAGCAAGGTAATGGAAACAAAGTTTTAAAAATACAAAAACATGGCTTAAAATTTTGAAAGAAAACTGCAAAACATAATCTTTACTTTCTTCACAGAACACCGACAAGTAAACCTCATTTTCTAGAAACCCCCCGCTCTCACAAATAAACAAATACTATCTAGACCACAAATCAAACAGGCCGTCAATAGTTTATAAGCACAAAAAAGACTAGAAACGTTACCATCCATCAGCTGAATTGCGAATTTCCAGGTAAACAGTTTCCAGAGGAAGCTTTCTCTGTTCAGGCAATAATATTGATTAAGTAACATAAAAGCTTTGATTTTGATTTTGATTTGAAGATATTATAATTACTGTAACGAGAGCGAGAGCGAGACCTGATCGAGAAGCTGAAGCGAGCCACGCTTGTAGCAGATGGACTGGAGAGAGTTTTCATTTTCATTTCCGTGTGTCGCCATCGATTGTGATGCAGCAGACCTGAAGACGAGCACAATACACAGCAAGAGACAGAGCAATGACTCAAACGCAAACTAACTTTCGTCAAGACAACAAAAAGGGGAAATTTTCAACGGCCGTTCGCCTTTAGCTTTCGGTAATAACCACTGTTAATAATTTGTTTATGAAATGACCATATAAATTTTTTTCTGACGAATTTACCCCCCTGACCAATTAAAACCGGCCCCCCACCCCCCCCCCCCCCCCCCACGCACCAATTTTCACTTCTTCTTTTTTCTCTTCTCTCTCTATCTTCTTCTCTCTTTTCCTTCTTTCTTTCTTTCTTCTTGATTTGCTCGTCCATCATTTCTACCTATACTGCATTGTAGAATTTGTTTACTTTTTTTAATGTAGACGGCTGAACTTTCTTTAAATTAAAGAAAATCACAACTTACAAAGAAAAAGAATCAAGCGAGCTTTTAGAACATGGTTAATATAATTTGTAAAAACTATAACATTATTTTTTAGTATTTATGCACAATTAGAGAATGTGATGAAAGAAATTGTGAAAAAAGTGTTTGGTGTAATGATTGAGTAAAAAAGCTTGAAGAAAAAATGAGGAAGAAGACGACTCGCTTGCTATTTTCGATTACGTAGGAGAAAAATCGAAAGTGTAGTTTCGATTATAAAAGAAATTTTACCCATGATTGAAACTATACTTTCGATTTTTCTCCTACGTAATCGAAAGTAAGTTTCGCGCACATGTATTTTTAGCTCTTTTGGGTCATTACCTTTTATCAAGTAATGAATTTGTAGTGGAACTTGAAATTTTTTTTTATTGTTACACATAATTTATATTTAACGTAGACATGAATTTTTTTTTTTGTAACGTAATGTTTGGAATTAGTGCAGGTATGGGTACCCAATAACGACTGTTACTATGAAAGGCGGATCTTGGGAAACAACATCGAACAGCAGTGAAGAATATGTTGGTGGCAGGATGAGGGGATTTTTCGTTAATCGAGATATAACATATAATGTTTTTTTGCGAATTTTGTACGAGGCATTGACAATTAATCCTTTTGAATTTATCATTAAAATAAGAATCAAGTATTCAATCTGTACACAATCAGGGGCGGGCGTTATGGCAGCAGATATTACAACTGAAATGGACTTTCGAGCATTCATGTTAGCCAACAGTCCTTATATGGCCAGTCGGAGGGGATATTGTCCACTATATATTACCTTGGACCATGTAGATAGTGCAGATGAAACAAGGGCAAAAGCTCCCATTCATGTATCACCTCGTACAATTCCTGCAATGCCAACTCAATTCATGTCTTCCAGTGAAAGTAATCAAGTGAATGATACCGTTCCTGCAGTGACAACTCAATCTCTATGCAACAGTCGATTTGAGTACACTGAACAAGGGTTTGCAGATCGATACTCCCAACATAGTCAACTTCCATTGATTACTCTAGAGCTCCAACACTGACCTGTAAACTTTTTTGATGATGCGACCATTATTGAAAGAGGTGATTCTCCCCCCCACAATAATGTTTCACAACAAAATGATTACCACAATACCGAGGTAAACATTAATGGTCTTGACATCTCTCAGCTTTGTGAATTTGGACGAAATACAGCTAAAAAGGAAAGTGAGTCAAGGGAAGATGGTTGTAATCGTGCCGCTCAAAGGAGTTGCTCAACAGCAGTTCCATCATCCAAAAATCAATTCATTTGGTGGTTGGCTCCTGTTGCACCGTCAGTAATTACGCCGAAGGATGCATTTTCGAGTACTAGATCGAGTGATGTATGTGTTGGGCAGATATTTAATACAAAGCAAGAATTTCGAGACAAGTTGGGTTTAGTTGCGTTGAAGAACCACTTCTAGTTCAAGGTTTATAAATCAACCATAGATCGATTTGAGGCCAAATGCCTTGTTCAAGGATGTCAATGACGAATTCGTGCCACTAAGAGCAACAACGATACATTTTTTCGAGTGACAAAAATAAACACTGTCCATAGTTGTCAGAATGAAGAGTTACAAGACAGTCATCGCCAAGCAAGCACACACCTGATTGGGAAACTAATTAACGATAAATTCAAATATTGTAGTCGAAGTTACACTCCCTGGAATATTCGTGATGACGTACAGACTGATTATAGGGTACGACTATCATATATAAAGTTATGGCACAGTAAAGAACACGCCTTAAAGCTTGTGGCTGGTGATCCTTCAGAGTCATTCAAGGGATTTTCGTTATATTATCACGTGTTGAAGGAAAAAAAATCCAGGGACAGTGACGTCAATTGAAAAAGATGCCGATGATCACTTATTGTACTTTTTCATGTCGTTGGGACAATGTATTCGAGGATTTCGCACCAAAATTCGGCCTGTTATTGTTGTTGATGGGACGTTCTTAAAGGGTACATATCGTGGGTCATTATTCGTGACTGTCTCACTTGATGGAAATGACAATATTTATCCAGTGGCATTTGGTATTGCTGATTCTGAGAACAACGCCTCATGAGAGTGGTTTTTCTTAAAACTTCGGGAAGCGATCGGTTTAATTGAGAATTTGGTTTTTATTTTCGATCGGCACTTTAGCATTGAGAAGGGTTTTTCTACTGTGTTTCCCGATGCATCACACGGATTTTGTTCTTACCATATTTCTGGAAATGTGAAGGCTAAGTACAAGATGCGTGGTCAAAAGACAGAGACTTTCATGGCTACTTACTTCCTCGCGGCTAAGGCGTATTGATTTAGTGAGTGCAATGAATATATGCAAAATCTAAGGGTAATGCATCCGACAGCGGCAGATTATTTAGAAAATGAAATTGGACTGCATAGATGGGCAAGAGCACACTTTCCTTTTCGGCGGTATGACTTGTTAACCACCAACATCGCTGAGAGTATGAATTCTTTGTTGAGGCATGCATGATTGCTTCTTATTATACCATTAGTTGATTATATAAGATCTCACGTACAAAGATGGTTTTACGAGCGTAGGGAGCAGGCAGCAGTCAGAGATGCAATCCTCACCCCAACAGCACAAGCAGTTGTTGATGAACAACTAGAGTTGTCTCGACTTATGATTGTGGAACTTGTGTCGCGGAATGAATTTGAGGTTAAACATTGGAGCATTGTTGAAGTTGTTCATTTGCAGGAGAAGACTTGCAGTTGTAGGCGCTTTGTTCTATCACAACTCCCGTGCGCTCACGCTCTTGCAGCATGTCGACATATTCGTTTGTCACACAATTCACTTTGCGCACACTACTACACCACTAATGCATAGATGAATGCATATACAGAGTCTATTCACCCTGTTGGAAATGACGTGGATTGGTTGATTGCACCTGAGGTTCGAGAAATCATTGTCCATTTGCTAAAGCAACGTCCTCCTGTTGGGAGACGGAGAAAACAAAGAATTCCTTTTGTTGAAGAGGACGTGATACAGCGTATGTGTTTACGCTGTTATCAACTCGAGCACAATCGTGCTACCTGTAAAAATCCGATTCCCTTTCACCCAAACCAGTGAAATTTGTGTTGTTTCTCAAAATATAGTATGTCAGAATGTATTTCTATTTGTACTCTTACATAAATAGAAAATTGTTGTGCTGGAATTGAAATATTGGCCAATTTTACCGATGTATGAAGTTTCTATTGGACTTTGGTTGTATTTACTATAAAATGATTTGTGTATTATTCCTATATTTGTGTTAGTCTCAAGATCCACCAGTTCTAAAAAAATCGAAACTTAGTTTCGATCATGTACAGAAAATACAATGTGATCGAAACAATAATTTCAACTACGATTACACAACGTGATCGAAACTATACTTTCGATCACGTTGTATTTTTTGTACATGATCGAAAGTAAGTTTCGATTTTTCCAGAATCGGTGGATCTTGAAACTACTTCAAGGCAAAAACCACAATGATCAAGTATTCATATAACACCTGTTTATAATCATTTTACATGCAAATTCGAATACAATGTGGTTCATATATCATTAAGCCAATATTTATTGTAGTATATACTAGCATATACAAACAGAAACAAATAATAATAACAACAATCTATAATAAGTGACCAGTCCATAACTCTACGGCTATCCTCATTCTAAAAAAAGGTCGGTCTAAAGAACTAAAGTCTAAAGGTCTATTTAACCCTAGATAATGTATATACATGCAAGTAAACACACTGTAGTCACTAGATATTTGTTGAAAAGGAACCCCATCAATCGACCGTACAACAGTGAATACCTCTTCAGAAAATTCGAGATCAGTCTTGATGTTGTTAAAACTTGCATCATCGAGCAGGTAAGGGAGTAGCTCGGAATTGGTAGCATAACCTCAACCAAATGTTGCTCAGAATATGCAGATGGACAAGAGTCGTATACTGTGATCATACATCAATCAAAGTGAATCGCGCAAGCCACCCAATGTGAGGAATTGATACAAATAGGCACATAAACCTCATCTATTATCCACCATGCACGGTGGACAACACTGTTTCTACCCTCCACATGTGACTCAAGATCTGTTTTAACGTAGAAACTGCCTTTCTCGAGATCTCCGTTCAAATATCCGGCCCAGGTAATTTGCAATGATGTCTACAAGGAAATTGAAAATAATTGCTATAGTGACGTGTTAATTATACAATACAACTATAGAATTCGGAGCATATTAGTTAATGTGTAAACTTACGAATAGATGTGTGGAAGCAACGGTCCATCGTTGCGGCACCTTTTGAGAGCATACCCCCTGTCTGTGTGCAAGCAGCTGCATGTACTCGTTCATATGCTGCAATATAAGCAATAAATGTTGATAAACATTCGTTAAGTTAAAAAAATAGTAAGTGGGAGGAAAGAATTGAATAATAATGTAATTCACTTACAGTATCCTCGAGCCACTGTCCTTGATCCGTTATTGTGCAGAGCCAATATGGAGTTATTATAACGGTTCGGATCTCAATGCGTGCTTTCGGAATAACCATCACTGCAAATATTCTTTATATAACTCATCTGGAACTCGACGTGTTACATCAATAACATACTCTGGAGCATATTGTGGCCATTCTTTCACTATCAAAGAACCTTTAACTCGACCCCGTTTCTTGAACGGGTTTGTATATGGGGTCCGTTGGGATTTGCCCATCTTATACTCTCGGCCGTATCGACTAACATTTGCTTCTGCAAGCATATGAGGAATTGGTTGATTGACATTAATATCTGCAGGCGCCTGAACAATGCACACATTATCTGAACCTACAACATCGACCTGCAATACCTGTGAACACATACAATAACATTTAGTACGAACGTTTTAAAAAAAATCAGGCAGAGTTTACCTTGTAAATTAGACATCCCAATAAAATAACAACGCCTGCATAAAACTAATTTTATTATATATATAAACATTGGGGTCTCAGGCACCCTATTTAGCTCCAACCAACCTTAATAACAAAGCAACAAGTTAAGAATAAAGTGTGGGGCATTAGGCACCCTATATAGAAAGCAACAATGTAAGTAATACAATATGTACAAATAAACACAATCTATTCTATCTGGCATCCAACAACCACTCGAACATGTGACTCAAGATAATAACACTTGCGGATCCTACGCCGAATCTGATCCAATCCAATGACCTAACTCCTTGATGAATACCGTCAAAGTCTCATCTTGCCGATGCAGAAGTTCTTCCTGACGACACAATATATCTTCGTGCTTGCGCCACATCTCCTCCTGCCTTTGGGTGTAGGCAACGAAATCAATTCGGAGAGCACGAATCTCCTGGCTAATATCTGAACAACCCTCTGATGGTCCCAGGATGCCAGCAGATGGTGGTAGGGGACTGCGGTCTTTGTACGAGACCCCAGAAAATGAATCATGTCCTGTAGGCGAGTAATTAAGGCCATCACGCTGAGGAACCTCTGTAGATGCAGTGATAGGACGTGCACGCTGCAAAAATGATTCAGATTGTTAGACAATCGTGTCCTAAACACTGTAAAATTGCCCCACTTCTCATAATCAACTTAAAATGTTCAAGTAATTTATCTTTCGCCTACTTTTCCTTGAACTCTTTGGAGTGAGTGGTAATGAATCCTGGGCATCATCGTCATCACTCGTCACCTCCTGCTTAGAAAGATTGTGTACTAATATTAGTAAAGGCTTAACAAAAAAAAAATTAATTAGTTAATGTAAAAGGTTCACCATCGGTGTCATCGGTGAATGCGATGATACAGCCTGCTCAGGGAGAACAGTACCGGCTTACTCACCACCAAATGCTGAATCAAACTGTAAAGTACGACAATAAGATAATGCATGCTCTGTCGCTGAAGCTTCTATGATACGAATCACGGACGGGGGCTAGTTAATAAAAGGACAATAAATGTGATTACAAAATACAAAAGATTAACATTAAATATAATATGCATGCTATTATTAAATTATACCGAGCTAGCGTTAAAAATGTATAACTTAAGGTCTTCGTCGCGGATGTTCTTTCGCGTCACGACCCACCTCAATATACGAGGAAGATGAGAATTAATACACTTCCCTAACTCCGATCCGGCCGTAGAGATAGTCTCGTACATTCAAATCTACATGAAAATAAAAGTTTCATTATTGATACAATATTATGTAATGTACAATTTAAATATAGTTACAAAATTCAATATTAAAGTGCATTTTAAGTACCTAAAATGCAAACGGAAACCCACAAAGATTGTACCGATTGACGTGCTTCAACACTTTCTTCCGCTTTTGAGCCTGTTTGACCTTGTATGTAGGCAACTGTCGAGCCATCACCTTACTTAAAGAATGGAATGTGTATGTCTATACAACTGACCCCCACGAAAATCGGTTGAACTGGTCCAAGTCGTCTACCATCTACAATCTCCACCTATCTGTGTGATACCGCTGCCCTCGTCCAAGTAAAATAGGTCCATCAACACATATAGTGATAACTTAACTGCGTCCAAGTCATCTATAAGTCTAAAGTCAATTGCCTTGTATGCTTCCTGTAAATCCTTTAATTCCATACTCATTTATCTATCAAAGTACATGTCCCTCAACCTTGTAGACTCTGCTGTATCACTCGGATAGGGTTCGAAAGTCAACCCTGTAACCAATTCGAACTAAACGTGCGAGAAACGTACAGTACTATCCCCCACTAGAAACCACATCTTTTTCTCTACCCCTTCTGTGACCACCTCATACAGTAGCATCTTATGCATAAGGTTGCCTAAGAATGATAGCTCTTTGAGGTCCAGCAAATGACCTAAACATGTCTGTCTAAACAGCTCGAGTTTGGTGAGACTGAGTTTTTGTCGCACCATTTTCAACAAACGTTCTTTTGATAGTAAGGTCACAACTGCCGGAAAATGTTCGGCCTCCTTAATCTTTAACTCCGTCGTCACATTTATAATCATTATCACCTGGCATATAAAAAAGGCAACAAATATAAGTGATAAAACATATTAATTGTCCATTGAATGACTCAAAAATAACAAACATAAACAATAGAGGAAGGCAACAAACAACAGCAAGTAACAATTGTTTCTGGAAAAATCGAATCAACAGTTTCGATTACGTTAATACAGAGCATACATGATCGAAAGTATATGAAAACTGTGATCGAAACTGTTGATTCTACAGAATTTAGTTCCTGGATAAACCGAAATACAGTTTTGATCACTTTCAACCAATCATACAACAAAGTATATGCAAGTCCTTATCGAAACAGTTAATTCTACAAAATTTAGTTCCCGCATAAATCGAAAGTACAGTTTCCATCACTTTCAACTAATCACACAAAGAATGTGCAAACATTGATCGAAACTATACTTATGTATATATATATAATTGTAGTTTTGAGCACACATCTAATTTCCTAACATGTCCTATGCCTAACGTTCCGAAACTTGTCATTACGCTGATTTTGAACAAACGAAACTCAAGTTTTGATCATGCAAGTACAATATAACGTGCCCGAAACTAGGTAACTATATCATGGAACATGTTAATTGATTCTGGAAAATACGAAACCATACTTTTGATCACTTTGTCAATACAATTTCGTTCACAACATAATTTTATCAATACACATAAATATGTGATCGAAACTATCGCGACTTCCATTCTAATGTTTCCGACGACAGAAAATCAATCCAAACACCCAAATTTCACACAACAATAACATAATTTATGTATAATCCAACAACAAATATGTCTTCTACTATATTTCTAACCACAAATCGCGAAAAAAGTACAAAACTTTTATGAAATTCAACAAACCAATTTGATTCCAACTGTCTATCGTCATTTATCACTCAAATCACCTCCAATTTTGGAGTCACCAACCCGTAATACAATCTCTGCCGAACCCCGTCGTCTATCGCTGCTCTCCAAACTACGTCGAATGTTTTTGGTGTGGTTTCGTTTAGGGCAAATTCAATTTTGGATTTTCGATTTTGTTTAGACCAAATTCAATTTGAGACTTTCGGTTTTGTTTAGAGCAAATTTTGGGACTTTCGGTTTCGTTTAGGGCAAATTATGAAGAAATTCAATTTGGGAATTTAGGTTTCGTTTAGGGCAAATTGTGAAGAAATTCAATTTGGGCATTTAGGTTTCGTTTAGGGTTTGGAACTTTCGGTTTCATTTTGGAGAAAATGAAAGCAACAGTTTAATTTTGTCAAAAATGGTCATAGGGGTAAAATTGTTCGAAATATTTTGTTTGGTCATTTTTTGAAAAATTTATTACACAGTGGTTATTACCGAAAACTAGGGGTGGACAGTGGTTACTGTTAAAAATTCCGCCAATAAAAATGACTGCTGCTTGTAATATACCCTAATAGGTTAAGCCAACGTGGCAAACATTACCGAAAGTAAATAATAAACTAAAAAGAAATAGTTTTAAAATGTTTAAACGCATCAAAAGTATTCAAAAGACACAATCAATTATTAACAATGTTAAAGATTGCAAATGATGGACTTCAATGCACTGACTCCCCTAGCTTGAGAAGGATAATATTAAAAAAGATTAGACATATTGAATGTAGGAGAGATTTTGAGGTCACGTGGAATTCAATCACATATACATTGTCGCCAATCTTATCTTTCGATGCGAAATGGTCCAATCTTTTTGGCCTGTAGTTTGTGATATGTTTCAACGGGGAACCTGTGTTTTTGAAGGTGCACCATTACGAGATCCCCTCTTGAAAGCTCTTGACACGGCGACATTTATCTGCAGCAAATTTGTAATTGGCATTAGCTTGCTCTAATTGTTGTTTGACATCTTTATAAAACTGTACAATGTGATCAGCTAGCTGGGTAGCAGTCTCGCTTTTGGGATTTGGGAGTAAAATAAGATCTACTAAGTGTTTTGGGACTTTTATATAAACAATATGTTAGATCGGTTGAGCATGCTATTGTAAGCAAACTTGGCTTGTGGTAGAGCGAAATCCCATTGTTTAGGTTTATCACCCACAATGCTCCGGATCAATATCTCTAAGTGTTTTGTTGACGACCTTCATTTAGCCATCATACTGCTGAGCTGCAAAAACAATATCGAATCGCGGCCATAAGACTTTCCAAAAATAACTGATATACTTCACATCACCATTAGAAGTGATAGATTTTGGGATGCCATGAAGTTTAACAACTTCCCTGAAAAATAAGTTAGCAACATAAATGTGTCGAACATTTTTTTGCAAGGTATGACGTGGGCCATTTTAGAGAAACAGTCCACAACAACAAACATTGAATCTACATGGCGTGATGCTCGAGGTAACCTATGACAAAATCCATTGATAGACTTTCCCATATGTTGTTCGGTATCGGTAAAGGTATGTATAGTTCAGTGTTTTGAGCATGACCTTTTGCACTTGGGAAAATTGTACACCTTTGGACAAATTGTTAACCTCTTTCCTCATTTGTAGCCAAAAAAATGTGTCAGCTATCAAGGCTATACTCTTCTTTCATCCTGTATGAGCTGATAAGCCACTTGCATGCATTTTTTTTTGATAATTTCTCCCTCAGAGAAGTTTTGGAGATACACAACTGGCTGCCCTTGAATAAATAACCCTTCTGAATATGAAAATTGGTTGTGTTGTCTTCAGCAAGACATTTAGCCCAATAATTAACAAAAGCCTTCATCATCTTCGTACAAGTCCTTAATACATTCAAACCCAATTATCTCAATACAAAGGGTAGTTAGAAGATGAGCTTTCCTACTTAGTGCATCAGCTACCTTATTCTGGAACCTCGCTCTATCCTTGAAGACAAAAGTGTACTTTTATAGCATTAGAATCCATCTAGCATGCATCCAATTCGTCCCTCTTTGACAAATGTTAAGGCTTGATGGTAACAATGTTGCACAAACTCCTTATCAATAAGATAATGCTCCCAACGTTGGAGTGCTCGGACAACAGCATATAGTTCTTGTTCATAAGTGGTCCATTTCTGGCAAGCATTGTTCAACTTTTCGCTAAAATACTCAACAGGTCTCCCATCTTGAATGAGTACTGCACCAATTCCGGTCATAAAGGCATCAGTTTTAACCTCATACGGTTTGTCAAAGTCTGGCAAAGCTAGAACAGGATTGGTTGTAAGCTTCTCTTTTGAGTAGATTGAAACTTGCCCACTGTGTTTCTCCCCAGACGAATTTCTCTCGCTTTAACTACCCAGTCAATAAAGCAGCAGTAATAGTACTGAAGTTTCTTATAAACTGATGGTAGAATGTTGCCAAACCATGGAAGCTATGAACTTCATATACGGGTGAAAATCCAGTTCATTCCACTAAATTCAATTAATGAATTTGATGAGTTAGTCAATTGGATTGTTACTAAAAATTTAAAATTTGCTTATAAAGAATTGGATTATGGATTCATATTGTCAATTTGCTCAAATTCGATCAAATCCATTAAAATAATATAATAATATTATTTTTATTATATTAAATTATAAAATATTTATTATAAATTTCATAATTTTTATACAATAATATAATATATAAAAAAATTTAATATTTAAATAAATAGTCCTTTAATATATGAATTTAATTATTAAATATGTATTATATTTAATAAAAATATATTATTTTTAATAGTTTTAAGACCTTAATGATAATAACAAAAAATAATCTAATTTCAAATATGATTTGAATCATATTTTTCTTTTTTTTCTCAGAAACTATCACTACTTTTTTTTACACTTTAAAATCAAATTTTGGCTTTGACTATCCTACCTAATAAGCCAAAATCAAAATTCTAATCAACTTAACCGTTTAATTTGACTCTGTTCTGATACTTTTTTTTATTGATAGAATAAATTTTTAATTAATATAATTTTTTTAAAATTTTTTAATAGATTATCATTTTCATATCATTTAAATTAATTATTACAGTATGTAATTGAAGTGATTTCTAATTTATTCCCTTACGAATTCAAACATCTTTTTAGGTCCTAAACTTAGAAATCTATGGTATAGATCACAACTTGTACATAAAGACAATCAAGTTGAATTAGAAGCTTAAATAAATCAATAAGAAGGAAAAAAAGCATTCAAACAATAAAATTTGTATAAACATAAAAGAAAATTATGTGAATCACTGCAAAGTAGAACTAGTGCTCCTACGTGCAGTGATTCACTCGTGGTTGAACAACTACATCCACATAACTTTTTATATCATTGAATTTATTTATATTTATGTATACTTAATTTATATAAATAATTTTCTTTAATATTATTGAATAATTGAATCTTTTTGTATTAATATTATTTTCTTTTTGATAATATATGTAGTTTTTATACTATTCAATTTATACAATTTCATTTTGATACTTATTAATGTTTGATTTGTACAATTTATTTTCTTTCATATTATTAATAATTAAATTATTTTTTATTTCATGTTGTACAGACCTCTTGATTTGATAAAAAAAATCTAATTTCACTAATTTCGATATCTTTAAATGAGCTTGAAGGTATGCCTAATGATGATACTATAATATCTTTTGGAAAAGGAAAAAGAAATTGTTCTTTAGATGTTTGGATTCCTTTTAAAAAAATAAAGTATAAGGAAAAATGTTTTGTATTACGGTATGGAATATATTTGTGACTCAAAGAAATGAACATTTAATTTATTAACTTATATAAGGGAGAAATGTACAAAATATTTGGGTCAAGAGGATAAAAAGAAAAACTTTTTGTTTTCAACCAATAAAAACTAGGGAGGAAGTAGGCAAACTGTTGTAACGAACTATAGTGTTAATGCTTCCAATAAAAACTAGGGAGAGAGTAGGCAAACTGGTTGTAACGAACTATAGTGTTTAAACTTGTAAAGAAGTAGTTGTCAAGTTTATTATAAAAGATGATATGCTATTTAAAGTTGTAGATGGTGAAAGATTTAAGTACCTTCTTGCACTACTATTATACATGATATTTTGTAATTTTATAAAAGAGAAAAATAAGATTGAGAAAGTTTTTGTTAATAATAGTCAAAGAGTTTGCTTTACCATAGACAAATGGACTTTAGTTCAAAATCTAAATTATATGTGTCTCAATGCATATTACATTGATCATAATTGAAGGTTGCAAAAGAAAATACTAAATTTTTGTCAAATTGTTGATAACAAAGGTGAAACAATTAGTAAAAAATTTAGACATGTTTACTAGATTAGGAAATTGAGAGAGTTTTTACTATAACTATTGATAATACAGCTTTGAATGATATGACTATTTTGTATTTGGCAAAAAGGTAAGTAATTAGAATGAAGCAATTTTAGAAGGTGAATTAAGGCATGTGAGGTATAGTGCACATATATTGAATCTTGTAGTCCAAAGGGATTAAAAGATTGTAATGAGTTAATTGCTAAAATTTGTGATGTTATTAAATTTGTTAGAGCTTTACCATCATGGTTACAAAATTAAGTGAGAAATTTTTTTTTTCAAAAAAGCTTGTGTGCTTATATGTTCATATTAGATAGAATTCAACTTATTTGATGTTAGAATTTATAGAAAGTTTCAAAAGATATTTGAATGTTTAAAGGCTCATGATGAAAAATTTATTCGTAAGTTTTGTATTGGTAAAAACAAAAGGGCTTCAACTTCTTTAGACTGGGAATATGTTAGTTACTTCATTAAGTTTTTTAAGATTTTTTATTATGCTATTATGAAATTTTCAAGCTCTTTGTACGTGACATCTAATTCTTTTTTGCATCAATTAAGTTTGATTCATACTTAATTGCGAGTTTGGAGTGAAAGTAATGATATAATTTTGAAAATAATTGCTCAAAATATGAAGAGAAAGTTCGACAAATATTGGAAAAATTATAAGAAAATCAATATGTATTATTTGATCCTCGCCATAAATATCGTCTTTTGATGTATTATTTTTCTATATTATTTAGTGAAAATAAAGTTAATGAGTTTATTGTTAAACTGTGAAATACTTTGAATAGCTTATATGATCATTACAAATTATTTTATTCTGATCACGTGTTAATAATAAATGAGGTGCATGATAGACATGAAATAGAAATTAACATTGATGAGATTGATGCTAGGAAGTTATTTGAAAGTGAGAAACTTATAAAAATGTTCAATGGTGAATAGTGCATAACTGAAGTAGATTGTTACTTAATGAAGCCGTTTGAAGATGTAGAAAATGCAAATTTTAATATACTTAATTGGAATAAAACTAATTCTCTAAAATATAACATTTTACCGCGTATTACTTAAGATATTTTGGCAATATATACTTATTTTCAATATGGCATCTGAATAAACATTTAGCACTAGAGATCGTATTCTTGATCCATTTTGAAGTTCATTATCTATAAGGACAATGAAAACACTCATTTGCACACAAAATTAGTTGCATTCGATACCAATAAATCTTTGCGAAGTAATGAATGAAGTTGAACATATTGAATCATATAAATACTAAATATAATAATTTATATACAATTATTATTAAACTTTTTTTAAAATTATTTTTTTTAAATTATCTTTTTTTATTTCTTATATAAATTTTAGGTGATGAGAAGACTATATTTATTAATGCTTAATAGTTTGGGATATGATTCTAAGTAATTGGATTCATTACTTCTCTATTAGATTGATTAATTATTTATATATTCATTTTTTGTTTATTTTGAATTTGATATATAATATATTTGATTGATATTTAAATAAATCATATATTATTTTATTATTTTTTTAAAAATACAATCAATATTAACATTAAATATTTTATTTTTTAATTTATTTTGATCAAATCATATTGGAATGAATTGGATCGAATTTAAAATTTTTTAAATGGATTAGATCTTATAAAAAGATAGATCGGATTAGATTGTACAAAGTTTCTAAGAATCTACCTGTATAGCATACTCTTCAATAATAAATCCTAAAAAGAGTAATTGGTTAGTTAGAAATTCATACTTTTTAAAATTTAAACAAAGTTTATTGTCTTGGAGAGCTATTAAGACTTCCTTCAAATGGTGTAAATGTTCCATGCGATGCTTATTGAATATTAAAATATCATCAAAGTATACCACAACAAATTTTCCAATAAATGGTTTCAAAACCTAGTTCAAGAATCTCATAAAAGTGCTCGAAGCATTGCTTAAACCTAACGGCATAATGAGCCATTCATAAAATCTCTCTCTCATTTTGAAAGTTGTTTTCCATTCATCACCTAACCAAATTCGTATTTGGTGATATTTGCTCTTCAAATCTAATCGTAAGAACATTCGTACCCTTATTATTTATCTATGATGTCCTCCAACCTTGGAATTAGAAATTTATACTTGATAGTTATATTGTTAATTGCTCGGCTAACAACACATCCTCCACAAACTGTCTTTCATTGGAATTAGCAAAGTGGTAACTGTACATGGACTTAAGCTTACTGGAACAAGCTACATTTGTAACAACTCTTCTACTTGCTTTTGTAGGATCTCATTCTCTTGTGGACTCATTCTATGATAAGGAAGGTTCAGCAAACTTGTTCTTAGAATCAAGTCAATCTTGTGTTGAATGTCTCTAAATGGAGACAATTGATTCAGTATCTCGTCACAGGAAACCTTAAGAATTCCTGCAATAATTCTCCAACTTCACAAGCGAGGTAATAAGTCGAGTGCAATAGAAATTTTTGTAAGATATTGTTGAAAAGTTTTCCCATAAATAGTTAAAAGAACCCCACGATTGAGTTGATAAATGTTCTCTCATTTGCTGTTAATTCTCGAAGGTAACAATATTATTTTTCGTTCTTGCCATTAGAATACATATATGTTTTCTCTTCTTTTATGAGTTGAACTTTTTTTATATTACTACAATGACATGGCAAGCATCCATCTCTACTACATCACAAGATATTTCGTCTTGGTAATGCTTACCAATGGAAAGAGGGACTCTATAAACCTCTATAATGGTAGAAGCTGCACTTTTCTTAATCCATCCAATTTTGTATGGCCTTAGATGAGACTCTATCTTCAAATTTAATGCTTTAATTAGGGCCTTCAAAATGATATTCTTTGTACTACTGCTATGAATAATTACATCGCATACTTTTTTATTGACTATACACTGAGGTTGAAACAAATAGTTCCGCTAGAAACATTTAGTTACTTAGGACAAGTAGTAATTATTCCACAATACATATCACATACTCCCTTTCATCACCTTCTACAAACTCAACCCCATTATAGTCCTTTTTCTTAAAATCTACCTCTCCAGTCATAACCTCATTTGTCTCTTTCATTATATTAGCTAAACCTTGTTATGGATATTTATTAGATTTGTGGTCTTGCTGGTTACATCGATAGCACTTAGCATGCATAGGCCGAGCATAAGGATTGGGTTTTGTCTGGACTAAAGAAGGCTCTTTTGCATTTTCCCTATGCTACTAGATATTTCAACATTCACATTGGTTAACGGTAGAACTGCATTATTATTAGTCATACGTGCAACTTTGATTCTATCAACATAGTATTCAGTTGGTGCTCGACGATTGTTTTGTCCTTTATGGTATTATGATTTGACTTTGTATGCTAAATTCATAGCTTATAACAAGCTTAAGATAAAATATTGATAAGTTCGTTGTAGATATTCTCCTGTAGTCCTGCTGCCCCTCACTCTCATTGAGATTATTTTGAGCATTAAGTTTGTAAAATTTCTCAGTATATTCACTAAAACTCCAACTTTTTTGCCTGCACTATTGGTAGCATAGGTACAACATTTGCTCGTAATTAGCAGGCAAGAACTTGGTTTTCATCATTAATTTCTTCCTCGAACAGTAATAAATGGTTCTTTTGCCTTATCGATGTTGACTGGATTGCATTTGTCCCTACTAAGCAAATGCACTTCTTTGAGTTTATAAGTGACTAACTTCATATATTTCTCTTTTGGTATCTCCATATATTTAAAAAAAAAATTTGACATTCTGTACTCAATCCAAAAACGAAATATCAATCTTGATTTTATAATTACAAAAACCTTAATTCCTGTAGTTTTGAGGACAGCGCCTATATCTCGGGTCATTTCACATGTTTTCTTCATCATCATCTTCAATGTCAAACTTATATTATCGATGTCGTGAGGGTGGGTCACGCTCATCTTTGATATCAAATTCATCAAAGAACGATGGCAGTTCATATATCCTAGCTCGACAAGATCAAAATCCAAGCATTAGTTCTTCTCGCAATGTTGATTCTGAACTCGAGTTAGTGGTATGTTAGCTCGAGCAAATGGAGGTGGTTTTGAGACTTTACTTGGACGTTCGTAAACTCGCTATCACTCTTTATCTCTTTGGGCATTAAGAGCTTTGATTCCTCAATTTCCAATGGAAATTATGGCATGGCAAATTTCTTGAATAAAGGCATTAAATCCCGCTTTGAACCTTTACTCTAGATTCTCCACAATTGCCAAAAATGCCTGTAAATTTCGGTCTTCACCAATGTTAGGGTGTTCTCCTCCATTAGCTTTGGATGTCTTTCCTGAGGAAAAGAAACTCAGGCTCTAATACCAAAATTGATGCAATAGACTTAAGAAGAGCATAAAACACAACAAGAGACAGAGCAATATGCTCTTGGCTCGCAAAGACAAATTAATTTTGGTGAACACAACAAAAATGGCGACTAGTTTATCACCAAAATGAGAAATATAATATATCTTAATGGGTTAAGCCAACATGGCAGACATCCAAAAGAAAAGTAAATAAAGCAAATAGAAATAGTTTAAAGTGTTTAAACGATACTAAAAGTATTCAAATGACACAACCAATTATTAACAATATTAAAGATTGCAAATGATCAACTTCAACGCTGCACTAGATTGTCCTATGAACAACAACTTAATAAGCTAAGTTAGGGCACGCAAATAGTTAGAGAACTTAAGAGAGAGTTTTTGCGGATTACTTGAATCGAATGTGACAAAAGCTGGCTTTCAATTCTTGACTTCTTTCTCTTGCTAAGTTATATTTCCCTTCCCTTTTTTTGTTATATATTATACGTGTGTGTTTGTTACTTACACCATGTGACTGGACTGATGCAACGATCTTAGACGGTGTGAAATAGGCTAACGTGCTTTATTGCATTTTTTATATTGCTTCTCTAAAGCTTAAACAAATTTTAAAATGTTGACTATTTTTCCTTAATTTTTTTTAAATAATAAAAAATGATCAAATTTTACGTTTGCAATTCAGTTTTGACCTTATTACAAAATTTTATTTAAAATTTACCAATCTCATATTATTTTATACATATTTTTGTTAATATTAATTATACATAGTTTTTCAAATAAGACTATTTTAAATAAATGATCTATTTTAAAAATATGTATATTTAATATTAATAACAAATTTGGAAAGAGAAAAACAATTAAGGATAAAAATATTATTGCTTCTTTTAAATTTATATATTAGACTAAGATTTATTGGTTATTAAAAATTAAAAATAATGCTAATATAATTATTTATATGTTTTTTAATAATTAAGAGGTTAGAGTCAATTTAAAATAAAAATAGTAGTTTCTAAAAATAACTCAGTATTTTTTTAAAAGTCATAAATATCTTGACTTTTTAAAAAGTGAGGAGTTATATTGTTTTTTCCAAAAACAACATAAGAAATAAAATATAATATCCCTATATTATATTATTTTCATAATTTTTCTTTACTCATGATACAAAGTAAAGAAATTTTTTTATATATTTATATAATTTATTAGAAATTATTTTTTATTTATGAATTACTGTATCAACAAAATTAAATTTTTTAGAAAATATTATTTTAAACAGTCTTATTTAACTTTATTTGAAAAATTTGCAACAAAAAGATACTATTTTAAGTTGAGAACGTTTAAAACTTATGAATTAATCATTTCAAAATTTGAAATGATTATTATCATTATTTTTTATTTCAACCATCCCGTTATGAAATTATAATGGGATAGTTGAAGTAAAAAGAAATGATAATAATCATTTAAAAAAAATGTATGCTCACACATTAAACTTTTTTTTAACACTCATTACTATTTTATTAAAAATCTATTGAGACGAATTTAAAGTATATTTTATATTAATAATCTTTACTCGATTTTAAAAGTAAGGTAGACACTAATTTTTTAAAGAACTGACCCAATTTTCAAAATAACATTTGACATCTAAAATTTTCATATTATTGTAACTTGAAAATTATAATACTTTAATATCAAATATATTGTTGTGTCACTTTAGCACTATATCTTCTCTACTAGCCACAAGGGTTTCTTTAATATTAGAAACTCTTCTAAATAATTTTTGTCTTCGTTGCTTCTTAGTAGAGTGAAGCTTTTGGAAGATTAAAAATGTATTCTATCCAAAAAAAATCCAAATAATATGGTACAATTTTGTGTTTTATAAAGTTAAATTTGTCTAAAATATTTGTATTTTATTTTTAAAATTTTACTTCATTTATTTTATTAGATAAATTTAAAAGATTATTGTATTAGTATAATTGCACACTTTTATTAAAAAATATTCGTGACAATTAAATATTTGTTAAAAATTTTATTTATAAAAACTCTACTTGACTAAAAATACCTTACTATTATTAAAAAAATACATTAACATAAATATCGCAATAAGAAAGAGATAATATAAAAGTATGTAAACTATAACGGCAAGTCAAAATTGGCTTGTTACACACTAGTATTTTTGCGTGATAACTCTACCAAAGGTGATCCTATCATCGAAATCGCTTCTGTACGCTTATTATAATTTTTATTGCCTAATACTATATTTGGTCCCAAGATAAAGAATAACCTATTACATCGAAAGATATAATTAGTACAGTTAGAACCACTCAATTCGCAAGGTTTTTTAAAACTACTAATGATATACACATGAAATATGTGTAGGATTATCATTAAGACTATCATAATTGCCAAGTATCGATGAATTGATTGAATTAACCAAATAAAATTAACTTTCATATGATAATTGGATTCTTGAACTATGGTAAATTAACAATACTAAATTGCAAGGTACATTAGACAAAGTTTCATGAATTACCTTATCCCAAGCAAATTGTTTGCCTGTAACTATTCAATATCCTTATGAAAAATTAATCACATAAAAGCGTTTGCAATCAAATCCATTTTGAATTTGATAAATTTATTGTTTGTGAAGTATCTGTTTTCATATGTCCTATAAATTTGTTTGTTGTGGATTGGAAACTAGAAACAAGTGTATGAAAGAAATGATTACTTAATTATAATATTAATTTTAAAATTTGTATTTTTCATGGTAATTATTTAAGTATTGTACAACAAATTATTTATCAATGACTGAAGAATATGAATTTGCTACTTACGGCCATCATGAATTGATTTATAACCAAATTACTTTAGGTCATGCACAACTATTAGTCATTGACGATTTTATAATTCAAACAATTTTGAATTTTTCTCAAAGAAAAAATGGACAAACCGTTCAAATTAAATTAGTTAAAAGTTATTTTTAATTGTTTTATGTCATTTGATTATTATGGGAGAAATTTCTTTAGAGATTTTTAAAAAATATTCTTTTTTTAAAAAAGAAATTAAATTTTAAAGTACACATTTTTTTAAAGTTAAATTAACTAAAATGCTATTAAAAATTTTACATCATTTCTCTCCTTAACACTTAAAAATTGTGTGTTAAAATAAAGATATAAGTTTTACTAAAAGACAATGGTAATTAATTACCAAATAATTATAACTTTTTTTCCGCATCTACTTTAACTTTATAGCAAATATAACCTTAATTTATTTTATTTCTTTACACAACTTAAATTTTTTTGATTTAAAATGAATTAATTCGATCTATACTTCTATTTGAAAGAAATGTGTGTCTTATCGTGCGCCATGGCCCCCCGCGTCGTCCAGGTCATAATCTCAATGATTAAGAATCTTTGAAAGGTCAGGGTTCGAGTCTCACGCTACAAGATGTAGGCTCTCTCACTTCATGGGAGGTGGTTCGGAGTGGCCATCACGTTAAGCTTATAAGACATTTCACCAATTAATTTTCACAATCTTTCATCGCGATACCAAACACGGCCTTAAATTCAGCCACGTCAGGAAATATCCCAACAGTCTCTCTCACCAACACCCGACTGCTACGTTGTCGGTCACTAGCTAAAATGATTTTAATTTTATTGTTAATATTTTTGTTTTTAGTACTCGCCTCTTACAATAGTCAAAGCCCGGTCGGCCTACACTACGTCGTATCGAATTCCAATTGACTATCACCACTACATCCCTTTCATTTCCTTCTCCTCCCCTCCCACTACTACTTGTTCCGCTTTAAAACCGCGTTTAATAACATCCTGCAGAGTTCCTCTTTTAACAATAATCGGTAATTCTACAGGTACGTCTCTCAACTGCTTCGTCTTCGAATTTTATTTTTTTTCTTTTTAAATTATGTTCTGATCTGTTTGGCTTTGGGATGAACATAGCTGAACCTTTAGATTTGTTTTGTTTAATGTTTATTAATTTGTGAACTGGTTGTTACTTTCAGCTGCGAGATCTTCAGTCATTATAGCTTTAACAGTCGTGATCAAGTAATTGCTGTTAATGGCGATAGATTATCTTAAATATCTTGTGAATCTTAAACATTGTACTGGAAATTGGAACTAGTTTTGATTAACTTCTGCATTGAAGTATTAGTTGTCTTCGTTTTGTTTCAATTTATTTATAATCGTAAATTGCTGCAGTAAAATGAAGTTTTAGGATATTACAGACTGTGATCCTGGTTTGGAATAGGAGTGTTCTCGTTGCTATAATTGTTTCAGCCTCATGAATGTTCTTTTAAGCTATTTTTGAGTCCATAAACATTTGAAGCGCTTAATACTGAAGTACCTGACAGGTGCTTTTCCAGGCATTAACAGGAAAAAGAAAAAATAAAAAAGAATAATGCATTTTGTCTTGCTTAAATTTTTTTTCTGTAAATTTTGATTTGCTTTACGCATCAAATAGCTGTATTTGAGTGCTAATTCAACTTGTGAAATTTTAAGTTGATTATGGGCAGGGATAGGGGAGTTGGTCTAACGGGCCTGACTTCAAATAAAAATCATTATTAAGATAAAGGTTTTCACAATAGAAATCAATATGATTTGGTCGTTATGTTTTAATATATTTTTATATAATTGTCTTTTAACTTTCTTTCAATGTTTAAGAAAAGGTTGCGTAATAACTCTGTTTTGGTATAAAGATAAATCTAATTGAGAATATTTGATTTGAAAAGAGTTATTTCTTCCGGTATTTGGTTACAATTTAACATGAAAAAGCATTAGCAAACAACAATATTACCTACTACACAATGTGAATAGAAAATTTAGGAATATACAATTTTGCTATGGTTAGTAGTAACCATGAGGAATAGGGAAAGAAGTAGCAAAGAAATTGAGACTATGAATGGGAAAATCTTCAGCTGAAAGAGGATAGAGATTGGAGAAATGTGTGAAAGAAAAAAAACTTATGATGTTTACTTTTGAAGGTATATGTGAAATGTGTCAGATTTTCAATGATTAAGAATGAAATGTGTTATCATTTCAAAGAGTAGGGGCTTTTACTACTCTTAAGTTGTTAATCCACTTACAAAATTGTGAAATCTTTGTTGATTATAAGTATATTTGGGATTGAGATGTTGTGATCTTTTATTTGGCTACTGTGAAATATAATTACTAGCCATTTAGTATAAGTGGATGGATGGCTAGTGAAAAACTATCAAGTAAAATTTGGTGTTTACTAAACACTTAAGCTATTGTGCTTTCAATTTTTTTTTTTTTAAAAAACACAACAATTATAAACACGTCCTATGTGGTCTTCCTGAATCTGATTATTTTTTTCTTTTGTAGCAGGGTGTTATTTTTTTTAATTTTATAGACTGTAATTCTAGGAAGCTGAGTTATTTTGATGGGATTTCCGCTTGGGTTATTTTGATGAGATTTCCGCAAGTTTACTTTTTGAGAGGATGAAGGGAAGCTTTTTCAGATTGAGGGGTAAAGAACTCTCCCTCATTCTCATTGTTCTGGTGTGTACAACCATTTTTATATGGGCATGGGATGGAACTCCACTTCTTTCTACCTTCCTTCCGCCGAAAAGTCGGTTTATGTGGCTGTCTTCAGGTGTGTGCCCTATGTTGAATCCCTTCTAGCATTTGTATTCTATTTTTTTCCCGTTTCTTGTGAATAGACTATACACATGTTGCATTTTCTTTAAAATTTGAAGGAGCTGATGAGGGCTGTGAAGAGATTCACTGTTATGACTATATACATGAGCTCTCCTCCCATGTGTAGCAATAGAGCCCTTCTTGATATGTCTTTGGGCAAAACATGATGTTTCTGGATAGAGCATGAATGTCAATTCAGTGACAGTGAGAATGATAAGCTGTTTTCTTGGAACAAAGATGCATCCATTATTTTCTTCTTAAGTTTAAATATGTGGAGGATCCTTCAAACTTAGGAACTTAGAGAGAATGCACTGAACGATAACCATGCTCTCATTAAGCTCGCAATTGTTTTTTTCCATTTGTTTTCTTATGTGCTGCTAATGCTTTTATAACTTCTGCAGAAAATAAACCCGTAAATTATCAAGAGGGACAACTTCTTAATACAGTATCTCCTACAGGTCCTGATGCTGCAATATTAACAACTCCTACTGAAAGAAAAGGTAATTGGCTTTTATTTTGACTATTGGAATAGAGAAACTTAACTGTGATTTATCTTATTGTTGAGGTTATTAGATCATGTGACTAGAGGATTGCCGCCCAAGAAGGGCTCCAAATCCTTCATATGATAATTATACCCTAATTCTCTAGCCTTCAATATCTTTTATTTATTCTATATTTATGTTAAATACTCTGGCACCTTGATCTGTCTCTCCATTCTGTGCATGTACATGGTATGTCTGAGAATATAACTTACAATGATGATGCAGAAACCCCAAGCGTTGAAGAAGATGAAGCAAAACACAAGCAGATTCTGGAAGCAGAAAAAGGCAGCAGAGTTGAGAATTCCACTATTTTGACAGAAGTAAAAGAAATTGACAAACTAACTTTAGGGGGAAAAAATTCAAGGCAAGAAAAACGAAGTGTGAATAAAATAGCATCAACAGATTCTGGCAATAGAAGCTCCTCAGTGAGTGTAAAAGGTGATAAGAATTTGACAATGCTTGAAGAAAATTGAGGCAGAGTATTGCTTGCATGTTGAATCATTTATGTTTTATGGATTCTTATTCCACTATCTTTTTTTAATTGGTTTTTTAATCAAATATGGGATATCTTTTAAAGAGACTTAGGGTTTGTATGTGGCTGCTATGCTTCTACTTAACTCTGAGAGCAGAATAGTTCAAGTATTTGGTAAA
Organism: Melia azedarach; assembly: GCA_028052125.1. Taxonomy (NCBI): domain Eukaryota; kingdom Viridiplantae; phylum Streptophyta; class Magnoliopsida; order Sapindales; family Meliaceae; genus Melia; species Melia azedarach. The sequence continues at coordinate 6,492,012 of CM051403.1, forward strand.
CAACAATTTTTGTGTGGAGCACTCAGTTTTCCACTTATATTTTGACGACTAGTGATTCCATCTCACAGTTCACAAAGACACCTCCTCAATCCTGAACATACACCTACTTATTTTGCTTTTGGTCTTACCACTCTGAGGGCAGCCCATCATTTTCTCTGACTGAGCACAAAAGATACATAATGAGCAACAGTTTGTAGACGAACTTGGTATTGGCTTTTTTAATACATATTGCGTAGATGTGTTGTCAAATTTGCTGTAAAGTAGCTATGTCACAAAATATGAATTATATGGATTTAGATTCTCATTTTTGGTTAGTTTTGTAGGTGAGTAATAAATAAGCAAGAGCGTTGCTTATTGCTGTACTTCATCCACTTATTTGTTCAATATGTTGATTATGTATCTGTGTGGTGTGTGGTGTATCATGATGATATACTGTTAACTAATGTTGTTATTTTGTCTTACTTGCTCCAGCCTGTAACTATGCAAAAGGAAAGTGGGTTGTAGATGATAGCCGGCCATTGTATTCTGGTTCTGACTGCAAACAATGGTTGTCACAAATGTGGGCTTGCCGATTGATGCAGCGAACTGACTTTGCCTATGAAAAATTACAGTGGCATCCGAAGGATTGTCAAATGGAAGATTTCGAAGGGTCCAAGTTTTTAACAAGGTACTACTGTAATTTTGTCAGATAATATTTCTCATATAATGAGTCAGACTTTTGGTCTGCCTGTGTATGGTTATGGCTTATGTCACCCCTCAATCCAACGTCATTGACATCAAGGGAAAAGAACCTTGATCTAATATAGCCTGTTTCTGGTCAGTGCTATCAGGCATTGTTTCAAAGAGACCATGTTGGGGATTTTTGGTTTGTTTTGACAAATCTATACCTCAAATGACCCGAAATAAGCTGTTAGTCTTTATATCTCTATCTACTTTGGTTCAGGAATAGTGAAAGATTATCCTAACCAAACATGGAAATCTGCTTTAAATTGGCAACGCGATTGCTGTAGCCATATAAGTACTTCCCTGATTATAAGATGTGAATGCCTGCTTTAATAATTTGCCTCTTTGCAATCTTAGTCCTGCCTGGCCAACTTCAGTGATATTCATATCTCAACTCTTGGCCTGGATAGCACAGGATGGTCTCTGTTGAGAAAATTTATGTTAGTACTTGGATTTTGTCATGCTACTGGCATGGTGTTTAGCTCTTTGGGACGTCACTCTAGTTAGGGTAAGTTGGATGGCTGTTAGAATGGGCACAGAAGGATTCTTGATACTGCCAACTGTCTTCTATTTTTCTTCCATGGAATTTCACTTACGTTTTGGTAATTTCAGTTAATTGAGAAACTGAGCATTTGAAGGGAAAGGGTTCTCTTTGTTATATGATGCCAGTTTACATATTGTCACTCTTTGCTTATGAAACCTCTTTTTTTGTTTGTCATTTGCTTTTTGTTATATTATATATACACTTTATATTTTATTAAAAATGTTATTATTATGTTGATCCATTCCAGGATGCAAGACAAAACTATAGCCTTTATTGGAGATTCATTGGGTCGACAGCAGTTCCAGTCTCTGATGTGCATGGTCAGTGGTGGCAAGGAGAGTCCTGATGTCATGGATGTGGGAAAGGAATATGGGCTTGTCAAACCTCGTGGGGCTATTCGCCCAAATGGGTGGGCTTATCGTTTTCCTAGCACTAACACTACAATCCTCTATTACTGGTCAGCATCTCTCTGTGATCTAGAGCCTCTTAATATCACAAACCCAGCCAGTGATTATGCCATGCATCTTGATCGGCCACCAGCCTTCTTGCGGCAGTATCTTCACAAATTCAATGTACTAGTGCTCAACACTGGGCACCACTGGAATCGTGGGAAGATAAAGGCTAACAGGTGGATCATGCATGTGGGTGGTGTGCCCAACACAAACAGGAAGATAGCAGAGATTGGAGGTGCCAAGAACTTCACCATCCACAGTATTGTTAGTTGGGTTAACTCACAGCTGCCAAAACATCCAAACTTAAAAGCCTTCTACAGAAGCATCTCACCCAGGCATTTTGTAAATGGGGACTGGAATACAGGAGGAAGCTGTGACAATACGACTCCTATGTCTGTAGGAAAGGAAGTATTACAAGATGAGTCCAGTGATTATAGTGCTGGCAATGCAGTAAAGGGAACAGGAGTTAAACTCTTGGACATAACAGCTTTATCTGAACTGAGAGACGAGGGTCACATATCACGGTATAGTATTAGAGCCTCGCCAGGAGTACATGATTGCTTGCACTGGTGTCTGCCTGGTGTTCCTGATACATGGAATGAAATTCTTTTCGCCCAAATTTAGTTCTGTATTCTTGGTACAAAAAGAATACATATAGTATATACATAGAAATCGTAAAAGTCCACCTTGTTGGCTGGGTTGATAAAAGCTGTGCACTTGCACAAGACTGCCACAACATATGATGGGATAATCATTCAACAGAGTTCAATGTTGGAGGACTCCCCTTTGTGGTAAAATAGCAACACCAATAGTTTATATTATAATGAAAACGATGATAATGCAGTTTCCGTCAATTCAATTTCTTGGACCATTCAATTCATTTAGAAGATTTAGTTTCTTGAATTTGTATCTTCCCTAAGCTTACCATATTCTTTTATCGGGATATTTGATATTGGAATTCAATCCTAGATTGAAGGTTTCCAGAGAATGGAAATTGTTGTTGTATAAGATGGATTTTCTCGAAATTGCTGCACCAAATGCTTAACTTGGAGGGATGAGCGTTGGCACTGAGTGGGAAGAGAAGAAACAGAATATTAGGTGGAAGCATTATTTTGCTTGTGTACTTCGGTAAGCATACTTAATTTCAGTTGTATTGCATTTGGAATTAGGAGCATATTTTTTAGTTCTTGACTGATTAAGAGAAATCATAATTCTACTTCTATTATTACTACCATGCTGTTTTTTTTATGTAAAATTTTACGTCAAATCACCTTATGTGGATTAAGTGTGTACTAAGGGCTTAAAAAAATATAAAATATTCCTATAAATTCATTTAATAGAGTTGTTTAAGTCTTTTTTTTTTCTTTTTTTTAATAAATAAATTCTTAAAACACTCTTCTTTCTTCGGTGTATTTTTTTTAAATGTATAAATAAGTGTGCTATTCAACTAACAAAAATTTACATTTTAGGAAATCTATGAAGAATAAAAGTAGTTTGCTGTTATAAAGAATAAAAAAAATCGTTAGTAATGAATCAATCATGTATTTCATATACGAGTAAAAATTCAAATATATTAATATGGAACATAATCGAATGTGGACTTGAAAAAGTTTTAAAAAGTTTTAAGTTAATGAAATGAATTGATTCTCTTCGTAAGCTTAGAATTTAATTAAATGGTCGACTTCAACAATACTAAAATTCATCATCAGCTAATTTTACCAAATAAAATGAATATTTCTATTCATCAAATGAATTCCGCCGAGAATTACATCAACAAAAAAATAAAATAGAAGAGAAATAAAACAAACTAGTACGATTTTACATGCTCAAAATTTGATAAAGTACCAATTTTTCTATTAGTTTATGATATTTTGATATCACATTATTTGTCCCAAAAAGGATTTATTAACCCCAAAAAAAAAAATTATCGACAAAAGCAAATTTTACACTAAATCCTCGTCATTTGTCCTTTCAACTTCAGAATAGAACATGTTAAAATAATGACATTACCCTGAGGAATGTTTACTTCTGGTTAACGGAGTTAGATGGCATTGATGAATTTAAGACAAGTGAAAATTTATGTACCTATTTGTTAACATCAAATTTGATAATAATCTCCCAACTCTAAAGCTCAAGAATGAACAAAAACAATGCACACAACACAAATACAACATGGGTACGTATTACATCGTATGCTTACGTGGGTACTGGACTGTAATAGGGACTCACTCGCATTTAATAAAAAGCAACATGTAATTCAAAGTGCTTGCCTGATCATAGATGCTATGTGCACAAGTAACATGTTTCAGGCCACTTGAAAATACACTGGTACAGACTACTACTTTATTGGTAGGATGCCATGAGGAGACTTCAGTAAGCATGAACTAAATTGACAAAAGTGACCAACTTTTATCTCTAGAAATATAATGGCCAAAAAAAGTTGTGGAGACAAGATCTCTCTTCTTCCATATCTCTTTGATTTTCCAAACAAATATCTGAGGATATTCCAGAATGATCACTCGACAAAATCAAACTCAGAAACAAGAGAAAATATTTTCTCATACACACTTCCTTTCAGGAAAGAAAACTAAATATCTTAGGATCATTCACTATTAGGATACACGATAATAGCACGATAGACACCTTACAAGTGTTTAAATGTGAAAGGTAACACATGCTAGGAGGTTAAGACAAGTGGGCATCCATCAGTAAACTGGTATCGTATCACTTTTATTCCACCTCTGTTTCAAATAATTGTTAAAAGCAATTTGAACTTCTACCATACATGATTTTACAATAACCCAGCTCTCTCATTCTTATACTGTGCAGTTCTAATGCGTACCTGGAGCAAATGAATCGCTGTCAAAGCGCTATATCACCTTGTGACTCTGCTTCACAAGTCAATTCTGTAATGATCGTATGTAGTCACAAAGTGGGAAGTTTATAGATGCAAACAATTACAGCTGATGGTGGTGACGTCATTCTCAGTTCTTCAATCCGTGTGATCGCGAAAACGGATAATTTTGTAGATAAAGGGTCTCTCACGGCGATAGCTATTGATGAGAAAAGAAAGGTGGGAATAATCAGCATAACAAAGTAAAATGAATATAATTAAAGGTAATAGAACCAAGGGTTTTCTTAACGAATGTCCTAAGGGCGCCGGTTAGGGAAGTTGAAATGATAAGAAATAAATGTTATATTACCATTTGAAGAATTTATTTAGATCATCTTTTTATCAGAATACTTCTTCATATAAAATGACAACATTTATTATTTTATTATTTTTAGCATGCTTGAAATGTGTTCTTAAAGAACACACCAAAATTTTGAATAAACAATGTAAAGTCAAAAAGTAACATCAAATTTAGAAAGAATTGTGAGAAACAGAGGATACTTACATCACAACAGAAGCGATGCAGAAGCAAGTAAACCCAATAGAAAAATGAATTAAGAAGGTTGGCCAGAAGTTTTGCCGGTCCAAAAATATTCTCTCAGAAATAAGAGTAGTTAGACCTGAAAACAATAGAATTGTCCAACCCGAAGGCAAGCAGCTGCAGAAGGAAAATGATGAAGAGTCCTGCAGATTAAAAAAAATTGAATTATGCTAGGTTGATATCAGTAGCCAAAACATGCCAGGTTTGCATAATAAAAGTCATACCTGGAAATAATGCTTGATAAATATTGCAGAGTAGATAATTCTCAGAGTCATATCTTTGCAGTGGTCAAGGAATTCAAAATAAAACCACTAAATGCTTATTTCGATCTTTGAATATGATGAGCCACAAGTACATGCACTGAAAGATGGGTGGACTTGGGGTCTCATTCTTAAAATCATAAACGCCCTCCAGAAAAGTTGGTTTTGTTTCTCACATTAATAAAGCTAGGACAATATAAATTGAAGTTTTATAGCTATAATAAAACATAAGGATTTATGATGTTTACGGTGACATTGACAAATGCACAAGGATACTTAAAGAATTTGCGAGAATTAATCCAACTGCACCAGCTGACTGTATTAATATGACATTCATGACAACATATATCACGGAAAACACAAGCAGTGAGTCGTTTGAGCGTTTCAGTTCGTCCTCTGTGGCAACTGCATGCAGAAATGCTTCAGACGTTCCTGGTGCAAAATTGAAGGAAAAATCATCAAACTTCTAAAGATTGAAAGGGAAACAAATCTAAGCTTCTGGCTATTACCGAAGGGTATACCACCAAAAATTTGTATTGCCAAAGAACAGATAATTGTTTGTAAATAAATATAATACTTTGACATCACAACTAGTAAGTACTGATCTGGATTATTACTATAGCCTTCTTTTATAAAATAAAAAAAAAAAGTACTAGCAGAAGCTCTGAAGAGCATGATGTATATGTTTATTTTCGCTCAAGTAACAAACATTTTATATATGTTTAAGGTAGCAGTAACTGTTAAGTAACAACAAAAAGTTACTAACCATTCATAGCCAAAACAATCACATAAAGGCAATAATACCGGAGAGCAGTTGATGCTTCTCCATCACTCCATTTCTGACCATACAACAGCCTGATCAGGGAGTATGAGTAACTTGGACCAAATGCCATAAATACAAGACCTGTGGGATACAAAATTGTAGCTTGAGACATGGAATATAGAAAAAGTATAGCAAAAAAGTTCTCAAGTGTTATCAGCTTCTTTTACCCAATAGCACATCAATTAAGCAAATCCTCCTCCACAAGTTTAAATTCATAAATGAGTTGAAATAATTTCAGCTAAATAAAAGAAATTACCAATCAATAGAACAAGCTTCAGGGCCTCTGTCAGGCTATTTCCTATTTTCTTGCTTTTCTGTGGGTATTGACCTGTAAAGAGACAACTATTATCAAACTAGCACCAGCTTTCTCATAAAGAAATAAATAAATAAATAGAAGAAAGAATAAGAAGACCTCCATCATCTCCCAAAGAACTAAATTGATCTAAAAAATTAATTGTTTTTTGCATTCCGAGGCTGAATAATTGAAGTTAATGTTAAGAAAATATAGCAGTTTAATGGTTCTTTAAAATTGACAATGCTTCTTTAAAAGAGAACAAATTGATTTTAAATGTGCATACAAGATGCTAAAGCATCAATGAAAAACAATAGTAAAGAAAATTAACACATAAATTTAGTCGTCCTATAGAACACATTACATATCTTATTAACAGAAATCCTTTTTTTAAATATATATTAAAAAAAAAGTGTCTACTATTGTTGGAGGATGGCTGGATAATCAATCAATGAATTCAATTTTTATTGTGGTGTAACTACTCCAAGAAGCAAAAGCATCAGGAGCATGACCTGAATTAAGGGGTGGCAGCATTCTGGTTAGCAACCAGTCAAATTTAATTTATTGGCAGTAGCAAAACTGAAAACTAACCCGAGTTTGCAAACCTACTTCATCTACAAACGAAGAGATATTGTCCGATGGAACAAAGAATTTCAACGCACAAATAAAGAGAAAATGAAAACACACTTGGTATCTATATATCCCTATATGACCATAAAAACCATGAAAAACAAAGGAGGAAAGAAATAAACCTGATGCAGACCTGGCAAATGTAGCATATGAACTTTCTTCAAAAGGAAGAAACACCAATCTCACCACTAAGCTACCTGGAATGCAACAAAGCAAGCCATTAAACATGTTAAAGACAGGAAAATATGCAAGAATGACCACGTTTTCTCAACTTAAAATTGTATTGAGTAAAAATTTAATTGTCATAAAAAAGCTATTAGCTGTAGCTCTATAAGGCACAGGATGATTGGATTGAACGCTTACCTAGTTTATCTACAAGTCCATACACTGCCTGGTTATATGGTGTATCTAACCAAACAAGAACCATCTTCTCTCCTTCTTGAAGGAGCAACTTCCGGAAAGATTGAAGGGTAAACAGCGTACACATGTTTGACAGCTGCTGATCATAACTCATCATATTTCCTAGCCTGTCAAAGCTGTGTGTTATTTTACCAATATATATGGATAACCAAGCCAGTAGCTACTAAAACAATAAAGAAAATAGTGGATGTGCTATTTTGGAGTTAATCTGGTGATAATGAAATGCAACTGATGTAAGAGCATAATTCGATTAAATTTTATCAGAAATAACAGTTGCAGGAGCATAGGTTGAACCAACAACTCCACAGACTTGGCAAGGCAAAGAAATGCCAAGTGACAATATTATGATTTCTTTTAAAAGAAAATTTAATCCCTTTGTAAGATTTGAACCAGTTCATCGTAGCAAATATGGAATATAAAGATGAAAATTTTATTATGTAAAAAATAAATTTGATTTTAAGGGTCTGATAGTTACAGATCCCTGTATGATATAAAAGATGTCCACAAAAGAATCGATACCTGAATGGGAAAAGGTCAGAAGTTCTAAATGTGGAAAGAATAACAAAATAGCCCCAGTAGCCTAGGACCAAGCACGCTCCATATGCAACTTGTGATAATGCAAAGATAATCTCCTTCTCCTGTAAGAATGTAAAAATTACTGACAACAAGCAACCATGTCCATGCACATAATCAAACTTAACAAAGAAGACACTATAGCTATCCTACAGAAATTACAGAAATCCAAGCAAGTTTCTCAAAGTGACCACGCTAATAAAGTATACATGAAAAGAAAATAACAGAAACAGGTAGCTGTCATCGCATCCTTGAGGGTTAGATAGTTTGTAAGATGAAAAATTACATTATCAATCATAAACATTGCCAACCAAAATAAGAATTATTCCCATGTGCCAGAGAAAGAAGAAAGAAAGGGGGAAATAGCATTCATGCCATCTGTACAACATCTGGATGCAACATTAGTTTATGCATGGTATATCCATATGTAGAACCTAGGAAACATGCCAACTACTAGGACAGCTATATCAAGGACACAAAGAAACAGGGAAAGTCATTCAAAACGATATCAACAAAATTGCTGAAATATAAACCAATGACAGAATTAAAAAGGTATCAAGATGCATAATCTGGTCAATGCAATTACGCGGATTGTGACATGCAAAATTTAGGTTGAAGACTTAGTCCAATCAAAGCATATACCATGTCATATGGCTTCACAATGAGAATATACATTGTTACACAACGTGAAAATGTTGCAACTGTTTCAACCATTAATCTTAGTTTGAGAAGAAGCAAGTTCTGAGAAAGGATATACAATGGTTCAGCCAGAAGCTCCAATAGACATGCACAACCTGCCATATGAATTTCATTGAATCATAAAGAAATTTCTTTCAAATAAGAATAACACAGTACTATAAAGGCTGGACATAATTAGAAAACAGTACCATTAATCAAGATAGCTTGCGCATATGGATTAGAATAACTTAGCCCTTGCCACCAGAAGACCAAGAAACACGATCCAACTGTGATAAGTATTCCAAGCGGGAGAGTAAACCAAGCCACTTTCAGTAGCTTCGTTGCATTTTCTTCCCTCGAAATACCGTCACTGCAACATAAGACACATGACATGTAGGAGTAATATTCAATTCAGAATTTGATACCATTAGAACCTCAATGACAAATAGAACAAAAGTATGCAAAAATATCACACACAGGGTAAATCTAATTCTTCATCTGAATCAAACTTTATCAAAGTAAAACGCCATAAAGAGACATTGACATTTATCTAAATTGGCACATTACAAGTCAAATATGAAACTGAAAAAATTGAATGTTGCAAGACTCAATTAAGATTTGATCATTGCTGTTAAAATTCTAAAGTAATTGCCCTCTATTGACCTAGATACATTACATTAAATTAAAAACAAAAAAAAACAGGGAAACTAAAACTAGCAGACAACTTCACCAAATCATTATACCAGAAAATAAAGCAGATAAAAATACACAGGATTGAGTAAGCACCAGTTAATGTCAGCTCGCATGCAGGCTCGCCGGAATCCTTCTCGACTGAGAAACAACACACACGTGACAAACAGGTGGAATTGAACAGCGTATATCTGAATATATGAAAAGAAGAGAAACAAATGATAAAATGTAAAAATCATCGCCAAAAATTTAGAAATAAATTAAAATAAATGACAAAGAGATTATTGCCGCGTAGTCTTCTGCGGTGAGGTGCCTGACGACCCATGAATTGAATATGAACGGAATTCCTCTCGACAGAAACTGTGTAGCTAGTTGCCATCGGGAAAAATAAAAATAAGTTAAATTGGCGAAGAAGAAGATGAAAATAGGCGAGAAGTTACCTAACAAGTACTTGAAAGTGCGAGAGAGATTGGTGGAATGATCCACCGAAGCCTTTGACATGTTGAATTGGATCGATTGTTTGGGCGGTTTCAGAGTTTTACCTTGGAAGGATTTGCACATAAGTAAGTTTAATATCCTTAAACATTTGCGAAGTTACCGTATTATCCTTCCTTAACAAATGTAATAACTTACAATGAGCAACGCAAATGTTTCATTATAGCCTGCAACTGTTCAGCTTCCGCTTCTGGGAGATTTAGAAAGACCGCAAAGATGTGTGCTTGCTGCTGTATGCTTCCTGCCCCTGGTCAACTCGATTGCATCGATTCTTATAAATTTCATATATGAATAAAGGCGGGCCGCTTGAACGGGACGGGACCTATTCTCTTAATAGCACCAGCAGTATATTATTTTATTTCACTTAGCCTGCCTCTCCCATGACTTTCCGGACCGAGATCCCGCGTAAGCGTCGTTTGCCCGTTGCCAATAGGAGCAACAGCCGCGTCCGGATCTTATCTAAAGGTGCCTAGAGGACGGGCCAGACGCAGCATAGCGACAGCAGAGAGATCGGGTGCCCTTGACCCTCATTTGTGTCGAGAGCAAATGGTAAATGCCTTTATCAAATTAGTAAAGCAAAGGAGCTTACCTTGGATGACTTGTTCCTCGCCTCAGATGCATTCCATTCTTCGCTTCGCGGCTGGTTCTGAACGCCGAAAAGGTAGAAGGCTAAGGCCCGAGTGGATCAATTTTAAGTATTTTGAACCAGGCCAACGATCCCAGAGGTTTGAAAGGTTTAACTAATTAATAATATAAATTTTAGTATTTTTAAAATTTATTTTAAAAATTTTAGTATTTATTAAAAAAATATAATTTTATAATAATATTTTCATTATTTATTATATTTAAAATTTTTAAATTTTTAAAAATAAAATATATTTATTTAAATTTTTAATAATATAAAAATATTTTTAATTTAAAAAAAAAATAAAAATACTTTTAACTAATTATTTATAATAAAAAATAAATATTTTATCTCTATGTTATTATCTTAAATTATCAAAAAAATTATTAATTATTTTTCTTCTAAAATTTGATGTCAATTTTTTTATAATATAATTATATATAAATTATGTATAATAATATTATCAAAATCTCTAAATTTTTTAAAATATTAATTACGATAATTTTTACAATATAATATTTATTGTCATAAATAGTTAAAATTTATAACGTGTAAATTTTAATTTATTTGTAAAAATATTTACAATATAATTTCTTATTATTAATTGTAAAAATTAAATACTCTATTTTAGAAATTTTAACAATGTTAAATAGTTTATTTTGTCAAAATCTCCAAAATATGCTATTTTTTATAATTAATACTAAAAAAATATCTTATAATTATTTTTTACAAATAAATTTAAAATTTTTATGTTATAACTACTTTTTTTATAACAAAGTGACAATAAATTTTAAAGAAAATAATTAATGATTAAAATATTATTATAATTTTAAAATTTAAATATTAAAATAAAATTACATTAATTATTGAAAGATAAAAATAATATATTATAGTAATTTTATATGTCTTTTAATAATTTAAGGCAATAATACAAAAATAAAATATTTATTTTTATTATAAATAATTAGTTATAGATTTTTTATCTTTTTTTAAAATTAAGGGTGAACATATTTTATTTTTTAAAAGTTTGAGGGACTTAAGTATAATAACTAATTATGGTATTATTATAAAATTATATTTTTTTATGGACACTAAGACTTTTAGAGTAAATTTTGAAACTACTAAGATTTCTATAGTTAATTAGCTAAACCTTTAAGATTTGCATGACTATTATCCTTTGAACAAAGGGTATCCGCGGTATGAGGACGAAATATTCTATTCTAATACTACCTAAAAAGAACGATGGACATTTAAATATTTTGAACAAAGAATGTATGTTACAAGAAAGCAAAACTTGAGTGGTGTAGTAAACATTTACAAAGTCATTTTTTGAAAATTGGATCCGTTTGACAATACTAGAAAACAAGCGCTAATATACTTATGACCTATATTCTTTAGCACTTTTTAAAAAAGCACTTAACTATTTGGTTAAAATTTCCAAAAGTATTTATATTATATTTTTAGCACTAAATTAGGTGTTTAAATGTATAATTAAAAAAGTACTTTAGTACTTGATAAATTATAAAAATGGACATTATATATATACATACATTTCAAAATAACAATATATAAAATTATTATCCATGTAGTGATATTTTTAATAAAAACAAATATTCTAAAAAGTTAAAAAAAATTGTTTTACAAATATCCCTAAAAAAATTGAATAAAAAATTTGTTATGAAAATAATTAAAACTTTAATAATTTAAAAAAAATAATAAATAACATTTTTTATTATGAAAATGACCACAACACTAATGATATTAATTATCTACTCTAACATTAAAGAATAAATAAATTATAAATATCATGAACACAAATAATGTATCAATTTCAATAATTCATTCATCCAGAAAAAGAAAAAATATAATAAACAATATATATTTAAATATCTAATGTAATTCCTCATGTATATAATAGTCTAAAGAAAAATATATACAACTCAAAACAAGACAAAAAATAAAAAATAAACAACTTTTGATTTTGGATTGTTACATGAATTGCAAAATCCTCCATCTTGGCAAAGAAGAAATAAATTTAAAACCAACAGCAACATGCCCATCTACTAGAACCAAGCCAAATATCTCTAGTTCAAAGAAGTCAAAGCTCTCGACTCAAAACAAGGACATGCATTAAAACAAAAACAAAAGTCAAATGATCGTTAGACAGTTGCCCAAAGGTTTTTTACTATTGCAATCCAAATCCAAATCTAAATCTAAAACATTTCCAAACATGTTTTTGTTCCTATTTCTTAACGCAGAGTACAAAACAAATATAAGCATAACGAGGCATCGGTGATGCAACTTGTTATTCTTCCGACTAACCACATTTGCATTTAAAAAAATATTAAACTGCAAGTGATTTAACTATTAGATAAGCAAAATTTTGGTATGATAAAGTGGAGATTGTAGACTTTCTTCCCCTCTTTTTCATTCAGCAATCATAAATAAACTGATATGTTTTTAGATGAAGGATGAGTAGGAGCAGGGGCAATGTTAGATGAGGGACTTTATTCTATCCCTAACAAGGATTTTCCATCCTTGCCCCACCTTTTTAGGGGAGGAGAATGAGGCTGACATGGGAATCAAAGAAAGAGGGCATCCCGTCCCGTTCTACCCTGTTAGTTGTTCTTAACTAGCTTCAAGTCTATAGCTTTCATAACAAGCCTGCACATTCGTAGCACATTGTTTACATTATTGTATATCACCAAAACTGAATTGCTATTGAAAGAGATCTCATCTACTGAAGCCATCCTCTAAATTAAAATTTACAAACAAACTCACTTCACTATTAAGTTATTAAAACCTCAAAACTAAAATGTAGCAGAAAGGTAGAACTCATTATTCAGACTTTAAACAACGTATCTTACAAAATAATGGATGTAACTGTCCAAAACAAAGGATAGCATTTCAACAAGGACAACAATTACAAACTCGATCAAATCTCTAAATTCCAACAAATAAGACGACCACAAAACTTCTTCCTATAATATGCTGGGACACTAATCTAATCATAAAGCAGGCCATTGTTTAATTTTTCATAGCCTACTATGTCCTTCGTTTTTGTGTTAACTTCGTACAATCTCAATCAAAACGAAACAAAACATCATTAAAGTGCAGCTATTGGTCTCTTTCACCAATGAGAAAAATACATTTTAGCTGATTCATTTAAACTAAGGCCTACCTCAGCTGCCAACCCATTCATTCTTGTTTGAACTAAAACCAAAGGCCACAAAGACAATATAAGAAAATTAGCATGGTAAGATCCTTAATCAGAAAAAAAATAAAAAACAAAAAAATTGGTACTTCAATCAAAATCGTAGAACTAAAAAACATATAGAAATAACAAAAAGTTTCATGAAAGACATTGAAGTCAGCTGCAAAATCATCAAATTATTATAAAACACTGTAGATGGACAAGAGAATAAAAGTATTTGCATATATTCTTAAGTGTGGAGTCCTCTATATATACATTTGTTGTAACTACTATAATAGAAAATAAAGGAAACTATACAAGAGAAAATCATGGAAATAGATAATGCAGGTGAGAGATACAAGGGATTTTATATCTTAGTAAAAGTAGTTGTGTGTGGATGTTGAAATACTACAGAATGCTGAGATACTTTTATATGCCCCCACAAGAGGATGTTTCCATTGGAGACATCCATCTTGAACCTTAGCTCAACAAACCGTCGTGTGGAAAGTGGTTTTGTTAAGCCATTAGTAAGTTGATTAGTTGCATAAACATAAGAAACTCACGGTAACCCTTTGTTAACCCAATCTTGAACAAAATAATAGGAAAGATCAATGTGTTTCACTCTTAAATGAAAAATTGGTGTATGACACAAATAGGTAGTATCAATATTGTCACAATAGATGGTAGGCGTGTGATCTAACTTTAGGCCAAGCTCTTGAAACAAATTTTGAATCCATCGAACCTCTAAAGCAACATCTGCTATAGCTAAGTACTCAACCTCCGTAGTGGAACATGCAACGGATTTTTGCTTGTTTGATCACCAAGAAATAGGATTGCCACCTAGAGAAACTATATAAGATAAGGTAAAATACATAGAAATTTTATCTCCCTTCCAGTCAGCATCTGAGTAGGCATGTAAGAGGCATGGAGGTTGTTGTCTAAGAAATAATCTATAAGTGGACGTGCCTTTTAGATAGCGAAGAAACCCGTTTCATTGCTTGCCAATGAAGAATACTAGGGTTATGCATAAACTGGGACAATTTATTCACAACAAAAGAGATGTCAGGTCGTGTGAAAGAGGGATATTGTAGTGAGCCAACCACTTGCCTATATTATGTTGCATTAGCAGAAGACGCACCATCTGACAATGTCAATGATGTAGTGGAGCACAAAGGTGTTGAAATTGGCTTAGCTCCATACATATTGGTTTTTGATAAAAGATCTAGGATGTATTTCTGTTGTGATAAAAACAGACCATTTGGTGTGGAAATGACTTCAACTCCCAAAAAATAGTGTAAACTTTATAAGTCCTTGACCGAAAACTTAAGTGATAATGAGTGAACAAATTTAGCAAGAAATTTATTATCATTGCCCGTGAGAATAAGATCATCTACATAGACAAAAAAAATGTTGTAATGCCCTCATAATTGTAAATATAAAAAAAAAAGCATTAGAAATAGTATTATAGAAGCCAACGTGAAGCAATAAGGATTGTAATTCTTTGTACCAAGCACAAAGTGCCTGTTTAAGGCCATATAATGTTTTCCATAACTTGCAAAAATAATTGGAAAAGTTTTTATTAGTAAAGCTATGAGGTTGAGACATGTAAACCTGTTCGGAGAGTGTCCCATGTAAGAAGGCATTGTTGATATCAAGTTACTGTAATGACCAACCATTTACAAGAGTAGGACAAAGTATCACTCGTACTGTCGTAGGCTTAACAACTGGATTGAAAGTATCAGAATAGTCAACACCAGAGCGGTGATTGAAGCCTTTTGCAACTAAATGGGCTTTATACTGCTTCATGGTACCATTCGAATATCATTTAACACAAAAGATCCGTTTACAACCAATTATACTTTGAGATGGGGAAGAAAGAACCAATTCTCATATCTAATTTCAAAGCAGGGCTATATACTCATTGAACATTGTTGGCTGTGTTGGTTGGTATGGTGGAGTTGGAGAATGTGAGGTGAAATCAATTTATGATTCTATCGATAGAGAAATAGATGATGAAGTTATAAAAGGTGAATCTGAGTTTGTCTCAGTCGGCAATAGACTTGCTATCGAAGAAGCAGTACTTGGTACATTAACCTGCAAAGCAGTATCTAGAGTGACATTATGAGAAAAGAAAGATGAAGTGGTTAGTGGAGTCCAATAAGTAGGAGTGGTAACATAAAGATTGGATACACTTAATTCTTGATAAGAAAAAATAGTTTTATATATATATACACGATGAGAAGTATGATCAAAACATTTAAAAGCACTTTGTGAAGTACAATAGCCTAAAAATATACAAGGTTTGGACCTATCTTCAAGTTTATGAGTAGAATACAAACAGAGCCAAGGAAAGCATGGACATCTAAAAATTTTTAGTTTATTATAATTAGGAGCTTCACCAAAGAGAGCTTCATAAGGACTTTTTAAGTTAAGAATATGAGTGGGTAGTCGATTTATTAAATAAATAGCAGTATGAAAAGCAGAATTCCAAAAACATAAAGGAAGATATGCTTGATGTAATAAGGTACGACTTGTTTCTACAATATGGTGATGACGTGTTCACTTGTACCATTATCCTCAGGAGTATATAGAGTTGAAGTTAAATGTGAAATTCCAAACTTACTGAAGAATGGTTTCAATTTTACAAACTCTCCTCCACCATCTGAAAACATGAAGATGATAGAAGTCTTAAAATAATTCTCTACTATAGTTTTGAAATTGGTGAAAATATTGAACACAACATATTTTTGTTTCATGGGATATAATTAAACATATTTTGCAAAATGGTCTACAAATATAACATAAAATCTGAAATTATCATGAGAGATAATGGGTGCAGGACCCCATGAATTACAAATAGAAATCGTTTTATTTGATGCTACAGCAAGGTATTTTTATTAAGAAGATAATCTAGAATTCTAGAAGAGCGATGGCCTAGGCGTTGATGCCAAGTGGTGGCAGAAGTGAGATTTGATGCAAATACCATAGGTGATTTATTTAAGATAGATATTAAAGGCCACTCGTAGACTCCTTCCTTATTCAGGCCGCGTATGAGTACTATTCCCATTAGCTGATCCTTCACAAGAAAACACAAGTTAAAAAATTTAATCGAGACATTATTGGTTTTACAAAGTTGAGAAACTGAAATTAAGTTTTTATGGATATTTGGCACATATAATGCATCTGATAGAGTGATGAGTTTAGAGTGAGAAGAGAATGTTAAGAAACCAATATGAGAGATTGGCAAAGCTAAGTCATTTCCTATTATCACTGCATCAGTACCAGTGTAAGGAACTATTAAGGATAATGCCCTAAAAGCATGTAATTTGTATATTTTTTTGGAATAAATAAAATTAGCATTTCTTTATCCTTAATTATACTTAATTATAATCCTAATTTATTTATGTAACCATAATCTTAGTATATATAAATGTTATATATACAGAGGATTAAGATTATGGATAATAAACTGAAATAGTCCGTAATAAATTAATTAAAGTTGGGTTCTTTAATTAAATATTACTAGTGCGGTCTACTAACATTAAGAATGTGATAGTTTTATCCAAACTGTCAATGTAGCGACATCACGGTAGAGGCACTTTATATAATATAATTATATAGGACTGGACCAGACATAATTAGAATTCTCGTATAAATTCCGTTACTAACTGAGAATTCAAACAATGTCAATAGATGATCATATGTGGATCAATCTTAATCCTGAGTAGTCATAAACTCCTGTTTATGTTATTGAGTCTTTTGAGTTACTTATTAAGGTTTGTTTTAAAAACAAGCTCAACACTTGTTTCTTGGAGATTTAATGGGATAAATAGCTAGCAATGTGATATACAGATATGGAATCCATTCCTTTCTATTGGAAGTCAGAAAGATGGTTATCTTAAGTGTTAATTCTGGAATTGAACAGTTTGAGCGCTCAATTTATAACTGGTTTATAAATTAACTGTTCAATGGTGAATTAATGGAACTTAAGGATAAAGATGTAATTAGAGAAGTAAAACGGAAAATTGACCTAGCTCTAATTATGAACCGTTTATGGAGGGTTGAACTGCATGTAATGATTATATCAATGTACTGCTCAAAGTTTTCTAAGTAAAGAATATATCTATAATTTCAAGAATTCAATTCTAGATTTTTAATGGAATAATACTAGAATTAATAAATTGGATTAATTAATTAAAGAGTTTAATTAATTATCTAAATGTTTTGAAGCTTGAAACTGTAGGTCCATAGGTCCCCAATACCACCTTTAAGATCAGTGCCGTAAATAATACAATGAATAATATTATTACACTACTTATTTTTATGTCTAGAAAATAGTTTTCTGGAATACGTGTTTTAATTTGAATATTAAATTAATTAATTAATAAGATATTTTAAGATAAATATCTTTCATTAATATGCAAATAATTTAATTTAAGAAATTAAATGGATAAATTCTCATAGAGATATTTATCCTCCTCTGTATCGTTTCTTTTAAATATTAATTTTGAATTAATTAGAGTTTCACTTCTACTAAAAATTGTTTAACAAATTTAATTATTTAATAAATGTTATTAATTAATTAATTTTATTTTTAATTAAAATTATTTTAATTAAAGTAGAAGTCGTATAAAAGAAACAAAAAGGGTAGAAACCTTAAGAAAGTAGAGGTGAAAAATAAATATTTTTCTTTTAACGTGTATTTCAGAGAAAAATATGTTTTTCTCTAAATCACCATTGTATTAGAAAAGAAACACACTCTTCTCTTTACGGCAACTGCTGAAGGATTGGTTTGGAAACCATTGGTGAAAAAAAACCTGCAGCAAAATTATTCTGACAAAATAGAAAGGTAATTTTTCTAACTATCTTGTTGTTTTTTTTAAATCCGTATACTCATATAAATTTTATAATTTTCTTGGTTTAAATTTCCGCTGTTTATTCGATAAAATTTTCCAACAATTGGTATCAGAGCCAAGGTTATATGAGTATATAGTTTTAATTTTGATGTATGCATGAGTGGGTATTGCATTTTTTTTAATTAATATGCATTGATGAATGGTATATTTTATCATAAGATGAGTTTTGTATATGGATCATTTGGTCATTAATTATATGGTTCCCTAGAATTTGATATTTAATTAATTTTTTTTTAATTAGATTAAAATTTTGTAAACCCATAAAGGGTATAGGTTTAATGTAATTTATTTTTGTTATGTAATTAATTGGTGAATCTTAGAAATGGAATTCACGAAGAAATAGAAGAGAAGATGTTAGATCAGTGAGTAAAGTACTCATTATCACAAATTGTAAGCCAATTATAAACAGTTAAAATCAGCACATTGTGAAGCAAAATTCGGCAAAAACGTTCTGCCCCACTCATATTTGCTTTACAATTTTTTGGTTAAATATCAATTAAGTCCATTTGTCTTTTTTCATTAAAACTCTTATAACAAAATTTAAAAATGAATTAAATTTTATTTTTGGGTTTTCTGAAAAATTTTATTTTAATATATTATTTTTGGATTTTATTTAGCTATTTAAAAATAAAAGGGTCCAAAAGTTGGACTGCCTTGCAATAATTAATCATTGAGCTTAAGAAAAATTTTTGAGTCCATATGAACATTTATTTATAAAGACTTATCAAGATGGACTTGCTGTAAACTTTGGAAGATTATTTTATTGGGCCTGCTAGCCTATATACTTTTGTAATTTTAATTGATTATTTGGGTTTGTAATTAAATATCCTAGAGGACCCGGCCAAAGTTAATTAATTGTTAATTATTTTTGTTATAAGATATGTGATATGATAACATGACCATGCATAAAAACATGCCATTCATAATACCCACTCATTGTCATTATTAAATATCATGCATACATGTTATCATTTCTATTTAATAGTTAAATATGAATATGATTATAATTAATTAGATTAATTGAATAGAATAATAAATTAAATAATGGGTAATTAAGTTTTATAATCAAACTTGGTAATTATCTCATTTATTTAATTTAGTTTATCTAAATTAATCGTTAATTTTTAAAGTTAGCCTATATTCTATTTTCTTAATAATAAATTGTGATTTTATTACTTTAGGTGGTAATTATTTAGGTATCTATTAATAGAATTACGTTATTCT
This sequence comes from Melia azedarach, assembly GCA_028052125.1. NCBI lineage: Eukaryota > Viridiplantae > Streptophyta > Magnoliopsida > Sapindales > Meliaceae > Melia > Melia azedarach. Next base: position 6,511,984 of record CM051403.1, read on the forward strand.
AATTTGTTAAACCAATTAGATTGGACTCCGTTAACCTAAATAATTAACCAAAATAGAATTATATTTTTCTAGTAATTATTAATATGAGATATAAATAATTCACTAGGGTTATAAAACATAAGATGTTTTATAAACACATAGTTTTTAAAAATAATGAGTGGGAGAGGGATATATGACAATATACCCCATAGTCTCCATTGTTACTACAACACCGTAAAATATAAGTAGCGCCTCGCGACGCTTAGAATTCGTCCTCCCTACGGAGGGTGTTTATCTATATTAATATCAAGGTTGGCTTCCTAGCGATAGGATTCAAATAATGTATTTCAAAATTGACCTACCCTACGGCGGCATTTTTGAGTTAAGTTGTTAGAATAAAAAACAATGGGTTACACTCATAAAGATATATATTAAATTGTTAATGATATCTTGACAAAAATAATGGTAATTAATAAATGAATGAAAATATGAGATATTTTGAATTTCATTTACTAATTGAGATAGTCTCAATTCAATTATATTAGTGTGACCTATCCTACGGCGGCACATTAATTATAAGATTGAATTATCGTGATTTAGTAATTTATCATATGCATCATGCATCATGTTTACTATTCTGAAAAATGTTTTGATATTATGTTACGTATATTAAATGCTATATCTATTTATTTCAACAATCATGTCTGCAACCAATCCCATTTACCGCTTTACTTGCAAACGAAAAGTTAAATGGTGAAAATTTTATAAAATGGAAGAGTAACATGAATATAATGCTGATATGTGAGAGCCAAAAGTTTTTTCTCCTTGAGGAGTGTCCTCCAGAACCTGCTGCCAATGCATCTCGTAATGTACGAGAGCGATATGATAATTGGATTCAAGCCAATAACAAAGCCCGCTACTACATGCTAGCTAGTATGAATGACGTGCTTAGACAGAAGCATGAACGGATGGAGACTGCATATGAGATATGGGAGTCCCTCCAGGCCATGTTTGGGCAACCCTCGGATCAATCGCGTCATGAAGCTACTCGTAACTACATGAATGCGAAGATGAAAAAAGGTGTTTCAGTTAGAGAGCATGTTTTGAACATGGTAAATTATTTGAATGAGGTAGAGATCCATGGTGCGACCATTGATGAGCGTACTCAAGTCAGTATCATTCTTGAGTCGCTATCATCGGCTTTTACACAGTTCAAGACAAACTATATTATGAATAAGCTGAATTACAACATGACTCAGCTACTCAATGAACTGCAAACCTTTGAGGCTATCTCCAAAGAGAAGCCCAAAGAAGGTGAGACAAATGTTGTCGAAGATAAGCCTGCTTCCTCTAACAAGAGCAAAAAGAGGAAGAATTTAAAAAGTGGTTCTGGAGCACAATTCAAGAAAGCCAAGAAAGGCTCCAAAGGCAGCAAAAACAAAACACCGAAAGGAAAATGTTTCCATTGCGAAGTTGATGGGCATTGGAAGAGAAACTGCAAAAAGTTTCTCTCTGAGCTGAAGGACAAGAAGAAAGGTAAATTCGATTTACTAGTTCTAGAAACTTGTTTAGTGGAAGATGATTTATCTCCTTGGATAGTTGATTCAGGAGCCACTAATCATGTTTGTTCTTCATTGCAGATGCTTAGTTCTTCCAAGGAGCTTGTTGATAGAGACTTCACCATGAAAATGGGCAATGGAGCAATTGTTTCTGCATTAGCAGTGGGAGTCGTTCGTTTATATTTTCAAAATAAATTTATTGTTTTGAACAATATTTATTTTGTTCCTAGTTTTAGAAGAAATTTGATTTCAGTTTCTAAATTGGTTGAACAGTTATTTAACATTTCATTTAATAATAATCAAATTATTATTTCAAAAGATGGTTTATATATTTGTTCAGCACAATAAGAAAATGCGCTTTATGTTTTAAGGCCAAATGAACGACCATTGTTGAATACAGAACTATTCAAAGTAGAATATCCTAAACCTAAAAGGCAGAAAGTTTCTCAAAGTGACGAGACATATCTTTGGCACCTTAGGTTAGGTCATATTCATCTAGATAGAATTAACAGACTTGTTAAGGATGGTCCTTTAAGAAAGCTAAATGTTGGTTCTCTACTAGTCTGTGAATCCTGTCTAGAGGGAAAAATAACTAAAAGACCTTTCTTAACAAAGGGCGAGAGGGCTAAAGAACCACTTGAGCTTGTACATAGTGATATTTGTGACCCATTAAATGTACAAGCTAGAGATGGTTATGAATATTTTGTCCGCTTTATTGATGATTATTCTAGATATGGCTACGTATACCTAATGTAAAGAAAATCTGAAACTTTTGGAAAGTTTAAGGAATTCTTAGCAGAAGCTGAAAAGCAGTTAGGTAAATCACTTAAAACTCTTCGATCAGATCGAGGAGGTGAATATCTTGACTCAAAGTTCAAAGATTATTTGCTGGAACATGGCATTCTATCCCAACTCACAGCACCTGGAACACCACAACAAAATGCTGTTGTAGAAAGGAGAAACAGAACACTGCATGGTTCGATCTATGATGAGTTATTCTTCATTGCCACTTTCGTTTTAGGGATATGCACTACAAGCTGCGGTCTACATTCTAAATGTAGTACCTTCCAAGTCTGTTCATCATACACCTTTAGAGATGTGGAATGGTCGTAAACCTAGTTTAAGACATTTTCGCATATGGGGGTGCCCAGCACATGTGCTAGTAGAAAAGACTGGGAAGCTGGAACTGCGAACAGAAGTGTGTCTATTTGAAGGCTACCCTAAAGACACTAGAGAAGGTTTGTTCTACAATCCTCAAGAGAAAAAGGTATTTGTATCGACAAATGCTACTTTTCTCGAGAATGACTACATGACAAACTTCAAACCTCGTAGTAAGATTGTACTAGAGAAGTTACTCTTTGATCAAATCAGACCATCACCATTAACAATTAATGAACGGCAAAATCAAGAGATCACTGTTTCTAATCAGAACATCATAGTGCCTCGACGTAGTGGGAAGGTTGTGAGACTACCTGCTCGCTACAGAGAAGACGGAGAAGCACAAGTTGTTGTATCTGATACAAACCAAGATGATCTATTAACATACAAGCATGCAATGGAGGATTTTGATAAGGAAAAATGGCAAGAAGCCATAAACCAAGAAATGGAGTCTATGTACTTCAATTCAGTCTGGGAACTTATAGATCCACCTGAAGATGTCAGGCCCATTGGGTGTAAATGGATATTCAAGAGAAAAAGAGGTGTGGATAGAAAAGTTGAGACTTTCAAAGCAAGGCTGGTGGCAAAGGGTTCTACCCAAAAAAAGGGAGTCGACTATGAGGAGACTTTCTCACCAGTGGCCATGCTTAAATCCATTCGTATTCTATTATCCATTGCTGCATGTCTCGATTATGAGATATGGCAAATGGATGTTAAGACAGCTTTTTTGAATGGCTATCTTGAGGAGAGCATCTATATGATGCAACCAGAAGGGTTTGTGGTGAAAGGCCAAGAGCAGAAAGTCTGCAAGCTATTTAAGTCTATTTATGGACTTAAGCAAGCTTCAAGATCTTGGAACTTAAGATTTGATGAGACAATCAAAATTTATGGTTTCGAGCAAAACATTGATGAGCCTTGTGTGTACAAGTACATCAAAGAAAAGAAGGTCGTCTTCTTGGCACTTTATATAGATGATATTCTACTTATTGGGAATGATGTGGATATATTATCTAACATAAATAAATGGCTAGCTAAGCAATTCCAAATGAAATATTTGTGAGAAGCGAGTTATGTCCTTGGGATCAAAATCATTCGGGATCGCAAGAACGAACTCTTAGCACTTTCTCAAGCATCGTACATCGATAAGGTGCTTATACGATTCTCGATGCAAAACTCTAAAAAGGGTCATTTACCGACTCGACATGGAGTCGTCCTTTCCAAGAAGCAATGTCCTAAGACACCTCATGAAGAAGAGGACATGAGAAAGATTCCTTATGCATCAACAGTAGGAAGCCTCATGTATGCCATGTTGTGTACTAGGCCTGATATTTGCTATGCAGTGGGAATAGTCAGTCGTTTCCAATCCAACCTGGGATTGGGTCATTGGATTGCAGTAAAGCATATTCTCAAGTATCTAAGGAGAACCAGAAACTATATGCTTGTTTATTCAGGTGGAGACCTGAACCCTATTGGTTATACTGACTCTGATTTTCAATCAGATAAAGACACTCGAAAGTCGACGTCTGGGTCAGTGTTCACTCTTGGTGGTGGAGCTATAGTCTGGAGAAGTGTAAAACAATCAAGCACTGCTGATTCAACCATGGAGGCTGAATATATAGCAGCTTGTGAAGCAGCTAAAGAAGCAGTATGGCTCAAGAAGTTCTTTACTGATATGGAAATAGTTTCAGATATGGATAAACCGTTGACCTTATATTATGACAATAATGGGGCAGTGGCAAATGCGAAAGAACCAAGAAGTCACAAGAGAGGGAAGCATATTGAGAGGAAGTATCACCTTATCAGAGAGATCGTGCATCGAGGTGACATGACAGTTATGAAGATAGCATTCGAACACAATCTTGCGGACCCATTTACTAAAACGTTACCAGCTAAAACGTTTTAGGGTCACATAGAGGGCATGGGACTGAAAGACATGTCTCACCTGCTTTAGGGCAAGTGGGAGATTGTTAGGGATAATGCCCTAAAAGCATGTAATTTGTATAATTTTTTTGGAATAAATAAAATTAGCATTTCTTTATACTTAATTATACTGAATTATAATCCTAGTTTATTTATGTAATCATAATCTTAGTATATATAAATGTTATATATACAAGAGGATTAAGATTATGGATAATAAACTGAAATAGTCCGTAATAAATTAATTAAAGTTGGGTTCTTTAATTAAATATTACTAGTGCGGTCTACTAATATTAAGAATGTGATAGTTTTATTCGAACTGTCAATGTAGCGACATCACGGTATAGGTACTTTATATAATATGATTATATATGACTAAACTAGACATAATTAGAATTCTCGTATAAATTCCGTTACTAACTGAAAATTCAAACAATGTCAATAGATGATCATATGTGGATCAATCTTAATCTTGAGTAGTCATAAACTCATGTTTATGTTATTGAGTCTTTTGAGTTACTTGTTAAGGTTTGTTTTAAAAACAAGCTCAACACTTGTTTCTTGGAGATTTAATGAGATAAATAGCTGGGAATGTAATATACAAATATGGAATCCATTCCTTCCTATTAGAAGTCAGAAAGATAGTTATCTTAAGTGTTAATTCTAGAACTGAACAGTTTGAGCGCTCAATTTATAACTGGTTTATAAATTAACTGTTCAATGGTGAATTAATAGAACTTAGGGATAAAGATGTATTTAGAGAGGTAAAACGGAAAATTGACTTAGCTCTAATTATAAACCGTTTATGGAGGGTTGAACTGCATGTAATGATTATATCAATGGACTGCACAAAGTTTTATGAGTAAAGAATATATCTATAATTTCAAGAATTTAATTCTAGATTTTTAATGGAATAATACTGGAATTAATAAATTGGATTAATTAATTAATTAAAGAGTTTAATTAATTATCTAAATTTTTTGGAGCTTGAAATTGTAGGTCCATAGGTCCCCAATATCACCTTTAAGATCAGTGCCGTAAATAATACAATAGATAAATTATTACACTAATTATTTTTACGTCTAGAAAATAGTTTTCTGAAATACGTGTTTTAATTTGAATATTAAATTAATTAATTAAGAATTAATTAATAAGATATTTTAAGATAAATATCTTTCATTAATATCCAAATAATTTAATTTAAGAAATTAAATGGATAAATTCTCATAGAGATATTTATCCTCTTTATTGTTTCTTTTAAATATTAATTTTGAATTAATTAGAGTTTCACTTCTACTAAAAGTTGTTTAACAAATTTAATTATTTAATAAATGTTATTAATTAATTAATTTTGTTTTTAATTCAAATTATTTTAATTAAAGTAGAAGTCATATAAAAGAAACAAAAAGGGTAGAAACCCTGAGAAAGCAGAGGTGAAAAATAAATATTTTTCTTTTAACGTGTATTTTAGAGAAAAATCTATTTTTCTCTAAACCACCATTGTATTAAAAAAGAAACTCACTCTTCTCTTTACGGCAACTGCCGAAGGATTGGTTTGGAAACCATTGGTGAAAGAAAACCTGCAGCAAAATTATTCTGACAAAATAGAAAGGTAATTTTTCTATACTATCTTGTTGTTTTTTTTAAATCCGTATACTCATATAAATTTTATAATTTTCTTGGCTTAAATTTCCGCTGTTTATTCGATAAAATTTTCCAACAGGAACATGTGAAGATATTGTTGAAATTAATGGTGACATTGTGAAAAGTTGCAGAGTCAAGGAGCCAACCTTGGTTTGAATTCATAGATGGGCTGGTATAGTTGCATGTTGGTGCACGTGGATGATTCTCTTGAGAATTGTTTACTGTTGTTGTAAAATTAGCCATAAGATTGGAGACTTGAGATTACATTCTCGCATAATATTCATAGCCAATAGAACACTTCTTAGCACTATGCCTTTTTTTTTATGGCAAATTTGACAAGTACCTTGATAGCCTTTTTTTCGGTTTGGTATTTGATTCCAAAAAAGACGAGAATCGCAAAATTAACAAAACCTAGTTTGATGTTCTAAAGCAATTTAAAGCAAATGGGCATCCAAAAAACTCAATAAAATCTTAAAAGAAACCCACAGAAAGCAGGACGAACAAAATTGACAAGAACCCATGATTGAAATCATTAGAATTTTGGTTTAAACCAATTGGGAAGAAATGAGCATTAACAAAGAGAAATAGGAACAAACAAGGACGGAGCAAATTAGGATTACATAATGCAAAAGAAATAGCATTGACAAGAAAGACAACTTGAGAACAAGAAGTTAGGATACTGTAGAAATATTACAGTAATAAGAGCAAGAACAAACAATGGTATTGTGGGGGAAATAAGTGCATGTGTATATATATATATAAAGTGTTCAAAGACTTATTTATTGATAGGAAGAAAAAATAAAGAAAAAAACTTAAGTAACTCTATCAAAGGTCTGTTTGATATAACTTTTTAAATAGAGCTTTTAACAAAAAATTATTAATCATTTGATTGTTACAAGTAGCTTTTGAAAAAATTTGAATAATTATTTTAATGGGGTATTAATACATACTTCCCCTGGAGTTTGAGATTTTAACACTTAGATGGAAAGTTTGAAGAAAGACATATTTATCTCCTCTAGACCTTTAGTTGACCATTTATCTATACTTAAATGACTATAATACCCTTAATTACCTAAAAGTTAAAATTTAAGAAATTTAATTTTAATTTATATAATGTTTGAAGATTAAAATAATTAAAAATTTAATTAACAATAATTTATATTTATTTAAAGTTAGAAATTTAATTTTGAATAAGTATTAAATATGATATATGATTAAAAATTAAAATTGTCAAGTTAGAAAGGCGGTCGTTTTGCATATTAGGATTTAAAATTTGAATAAATATGGTACATGAATAAAAATTAAAATATCATTAACTAAAAAGTGTTCAAAAACTTATTTGTTAATAGGAAGAGAAAATAAAGAAAAAAACTTAAGTAACCCTATTAAGGGTCTGTTTGATATAGCTTTTTAAATAGAGCTTTTAACAAAAAATTATTAATCGTTTGATTGTTACAAGTAGCTTTTGAAAAAATTTGAGTAATTATTTTAATGGGGTATTAATACATACTTCCCCTGAAGTTTGAGATTTTAACACTTAGATGAATAGTTTGAAAAAAGACATGCTTACCTCCCCTAGACTTTTGGTTAACCATTCATTTATACTTAAATGACTATAATACTTTTAATTACTTTAAAGTTAAAATTTAAGAAATTTAATTTTAATTTATATAATGTTCGAAGATTAAAATAATTAAAAATTTAATTAGCAATAATTTATATCTATATTTATTTAAAGTTAGAAATTTAATTTTGAATAAATATTAAATATGATACATGATTAAAAATTGAAATTGTCAAATTAGAAAGGCGGTCGTTTTGTATTTTAGGGTTTAAAATTTGAATAAATATGGTACATGAAAAAAAATTAAAATATCATTAACTAAATTCCTAATTTAAATAAATATAAATTAAAATTTTTAATTAAATTTTAATTATTTTAATCTTTTAAACATTATATAAATCAAAAATTGAATTTCTTAACTTTTAACTTTAAAGTAATTAATGATATTATAGTCATTTAAGTAAAAATTGATAGTCAACTAATGGTCTAGGGGAAATAAGTTTGCCTTTCTTTAAACTTTTCATTTAAGTGTTAAAGTCTCAAATTTCAGAGGAGGTATGTGTTAAAACCTCTTATTTTAATAGACAAATATTAAATGTTATATTTTAAAGAAATAACACAATTTTTTTAAAATAAAGTAAGGATATTTTAAATAATTTTGTCTTTTAAAAAAATTGAGAAAGCTCTACTGTCAAAAGCCCAAATTTTGAGCTTTTTCCAATAAAAGGAAAATAACCTTTTTAATTTCCAAAAATCTTTTTCTGATGGCAACTAAATGACCCCAAAAATTTTGAAAATGGCTTTTATAATCAAAAAAAACCTTTTTTAACTAATGAAAAAGCCAAACCAAATGAGTTTATAAGAATCTTTTATATTTTTTTAATGCAATCTTAGACTTTAATACACAAACAATTTATAAATTATGTAAAAAATTGTGTAAAAAAAATTCTTGATCCGTCCCCATACATAAAGGAAGGATCAATGACCCATTTTTTTTTTACATAATTTTTTACATCATTTGTAGGTCCTAAAATCTTGGCACAACTAACGGTTGAAATTGAATATAACAATGTAATTAGTGAATAAATTAATACAGGATAATTAATGTATAGCTCAAATTCAATCTTGGTCATTAGATTTTTTTTAAGAGTTAAAATGATTTTTTTAGTTGATTACTATTAAACAAAGGGTATAGTTTTATTTTATAGTAAATTGTGACTTTTATGGATATTTCTAAAATTAGTTGGACTAATTTGGCTAATTAGTCAAACCTTAAAAACTTAGATGATATTAATCTTGTTATAAATTTAAAATTTGTAAATTTAAAAATATATTTTAACATAATAAAAAAAAGTTTTTGAATTTAATTATAATACAAGTAAAAGAAAACTAAAAAAATGACTTTTTTTTTCCTTTTCTAGTTTTGAACTAAAAATTAAAATTCAATTCACAAACTATTTTCAAAATTTTTTAGACAAATAGATATTTTCTTAATTCTTTTTATTTTTTATTTTCAAAAGCAATGAATGGTATTCCAAAAACAAATCAAATAGGCCCTGAATTTCTAAATCAGTTTATAAAAAAAATGCTACCATTTTTTTCCCAAACTACACTAATATATTTTTCTACCTCAACCCTAGTTCCAAGCGCAGCCCCATCCTCCTTTATCATCTTTGCAATTAATTGTTCCCTGTTTGCCATTGCCCAAAGTCTTTTGCTTCTCAACCTTGCAAAAAATTGCTCGTTGAATCAGATTTGAGTTTGCCTTTCTTAAGGGTTAGAACTGGTGAATTTCACATTCTTAATAATTGATTGGATTAATTATAGTTGTTATTTGATATGATTAATTAATTAGAATGTTAATAAGATGATAAATCAATAAGTCAATACAAAAAACTTAGCTTGAGTGGATTTTAATTCAACCAAAGTAATCGTTTATCTTTGTTTGATGTCTTAAAATTGAATGGCTTTGGTTTTTTGTAAGCAAATACTTAAATTTTGTGGTTAAATATACAAATGTATTAATTGCTAATATCTAAATTCGCATATTCATGAATTCGATTTTCATGAGTTTATGAATGATAAAAACTCGTTTGTAAAAACCTGATGTAGAAGTAGCAACATAATCAATTATATTCTTAGAAAAAAATTTAACGAAAAAACCAAGAAAAGAGTCTTATATACATTGTAAATTAGAATTGCCATTGATTTGATTCAATTTCAATGAATGGAGAGCATATATATATATATATATATATATATATATATATATATATATATATATATAGTTGAAACTGCGGAAATCAATTCTGAATAGAATTGGATTAGTTTTCAGTATACTTCTGAGTCAAGTTAGCGAATGTCCAATTACGGGTATCTCTCTTACTCAGATTAAAGAAAATCTAAGTGCTTGTATCTTGATATATACTGTGTAGGGTAATGTGAAATTTCCTGATGGAAACTTTGATTAATTGACAAATAAGTCCGAATTTGGAGAATAATAGTTTTATATATTGCGACTGCATGTCGTTTAGTGTCCACGCATAAGTATGTAATTGTACAATATAACCCAATATATCCTTATTAAATCTTAATTGAGTTCAGAATTTCCAATTTGTAATTAGTAAACACTAAAACCTACTCATAGTGGGAATTAGAGATATTCAGAATTCTAATTGATTTTGATGTTTTTTCTTAAGTCAGTATCCTAATTGTTTGAGGATAGACGTAGGAATTTGCCCATATATATAACCCTTCGCTATTCATAAATACTCCTAAATTCGAACAGCACTTTTCTATTTACTCTCTTCCAGCTTGCTGAAAGCATATAGTATACAATCATCAAACATGTTATGTAGAAGATCTGTTCGAAGGAGTCTTGGCACACTGGTGAAGAAGTTGAGCATTGGTGGTGGTGGATCCTTAATCCAACATTGGGCTTATATGTGAATAATTATGTTTTGTAAACTGTCAAATAAAGTTAAGCCTTTATTAAAGTAATCTATTAAAATTTTAGGTAATTGGGCTCTGATGTATCTAATAGGATGTGGGCCTTTAATGTGTAGAGACTAAAGGGTAATTCTATTTTTATGATGGGCTGAAATAGGAATACCTTATGATAATAGGAAAGTTATCTTATATATAAAAGGGTCATGGTCCCCAGATTACACGTAATGTTATTTTTCTGATATCTCATCATCAGAAAATATTTAGAGAGAAATAAAGGGCTCTCAAACAGAACGTGATAATCTGGAAGGCCAACCACAGACTTCTAGAGAGCAATATCAGACTATAGATTCAGGTACGCTTCCGCTTTTATGTTGCTTTATTCTTGATGATCTGACATGAATGATCCTGTGTTATTGGGTGATGGTTTTTACTATAAGTAATTAATTCTAACAAGTGGTATCAGAGCTTATTCATGTTGAATCATTGAGAATAAATACAGAATAAATTAGGATCAATAATTGAGAATAAATTCGAAATTTTTCTATATGTTTTTGGGTTATTAAATTCAAGTTTTGAGTTTATATTTATTTTTGGAAATATTTGATTATATAGACAAATATATAATTTAGCTAAAATTGGATTTTAAAGATATATATTTGTTTTATTGTGGCTAGCGGTTTCGTCACCGTCGACGTAAGGATTTCTCGGCCTGATGGCCGCGGCAAAGAAGGAAGGCGGCGACCATGGCCACCGCACATAAGTTTTTTTAAAACAAAAAAAATGGTAAGACCGATGGTTGTTCATCGCCGAGAACAGAAGACCGGTGCGGGCCCTTCACCGCGCCGGCAGGTCAAAGTCGCAGCCACCTGGCCGCGGCATGCAGTGGCGGCGGCCAAACGGCCACCTGTTTTCTATGCAAGCATGGGCAGCCGTTTTGGCCACTGGAAACCCTAGGGAAATCCTAGGGTTTCCCTTGCTGGAAGAACCAGGTCTGGGCTGAAGCAACATCTGAGTTGGGTTAACCCGATCTGATTCAGCCCGTGAACCGGTCAAAGTAGACCGGATTTTTTTAAAAAAAAATTTTAATAATTAAAAAAAAAATTTCTGGGACCGGTTAGAATTTGGGTTGGGTTATCCTGACCCGGTCTGGCCCAGAACGGTTGACTCCTGACTCGGTCAACGGTCAACAGTTGACCGTTTGACCAAAATTTTTTTTAATTATAAAAAAAAAAATTATTATTATTAATTAAGGATACATTTGGTGCATTATTAAATTCAAATATTGATTCGTTATAGTATATATATATATATATATATATATATATATATATATATATATATATATTTTAACATAAATTAATTGAAACAACACGTCGCCAAAGTGACCTCTCTTGTGAAAATTAATTTTATTTTGAAATATAAATGATTTTGTACATATGACTTATGTGAATATTAATTGGCCCAAAGGAAAATTAATATTTAACAGAATTATATGTATATTTTTGTGGTAATAAATGCGTGATAATTATTTGGTTTTACATATGAATAATAAAATCAGCCCAAAGGACGGTTTATTTTTTGATATGTTCTTATTATCAGTGTTTTGATTACCACATCAAGATATCACTTACTAGTTAGTATTTTGTCCAAAGATAAAATATTAATGTAGTGCCCGGTATCTTGAGATGGGATTTATCTTATTTGAATTTAATTTTGTTTTAAGACTTATATGAGCATGTTTTTTGATTGATTATTATTCTCTGATTCAGCTTTGACTCCTGCTAATATTACTGCCAACATCAACTCCATTCCTTTATTAAATGGCTCAAACTTTAAATCATGGAAGGAGAACCTTGAGATAGTTCTCGGGGTCATGGATCTTGATCTTGCATTAAGGGAAGATTGTCCCCGATCTCTTACAGATAAGAGTACCTCTGATGATAAGAGGGAGAAAGAAAGGTGGGAGAAATCGAACCGCATGTGCATGATGATAATGAAGAGAGTCATTCCAAAAGCATTTAGGGGCACTATGTCTGAAAAGATTACTACTGCTAAGGATTTTCTTGCTGATATTGAAAAGCAATTTGTCAAGAATGAAAAGGCTGAAATGTGTACACTTTTGGCAAACCTACTTTCAATGAGGTATAAGGGTAAAGGTGATATTAGGGAGTACATTCTGGAAATGTCTCATCTTGCTTCAAGATTAAAGGCTCTTAAATTTGACATCTCTGATATCTCTTTCGTCATAGTTCAGTCAGTTTAAGGTGAGCTATAACTGTTAGAAAGAGACTTGGTCTCTGAATGAGCTCATCTCACACTGTGTTCAGGAAGAGGGAAGGCTAAGGCAAGAAAAGACAGAAAGACTTGACCTCACACCCTAAGAACAAAGGCAAGAGAAAGAAGAAGGATAAGGATGCTGCAGATACAACACCTCAAAAGAAACAACAAAAGAAATCGAATGATTTTGAAGGAAATGGTTGTTTCTTTTGTGGAGCTGAAGGGCATAAGAAGAAGCAATGTACCAATTATCACGCATGGCATGCTAAGAAAGGTATGCTTCTTAACTTGGTTTGTTCTGAGGTTAATTTATCTTCGGTGCCTAGACACACGTGGTGGATAGATTCTGGTGCAACAACTCACATCAGTGTGTCTATGCAGGGTTGCCTGAGTTGCTGAAAGCCAAATGATGCTGAAAGATACATCTATGTGGGCGATGGCAAGATAGTGCAAGTTGAGGCAATTAGAAAGTTTAGATTATTGTTAAAGACTGGATTTTATTTGGATCTTGATGAGACATTTATTGTACCGTCTTTTAGATGGAATTTGATTTCTATTTCTAATTTGGACAAATTTGATTATTCTTGTTCATTTGGGAATGGAAAATTTAGTCTGTTTCATGATTCAAAACTAGTTGGTTCCGGTTCTTTATCAGGTTACGATAATCTTTATTCACTTAATACAATTACTTCATTTAATGAATCCCTGCACTTAAGTTCACGTGGCACTAAGAGAAAATTAACAAATGAGAATTCAGCTGCATTATGACACAAGCGATTAGGTCATATCTCCATATGGAGAATAGAGAGACTTGTATCAAATGAAATTCTCGATCCCTTAGATTTCACAGATTTTGATAGTTGTGTTAACTGCATAAAGGGAAAACAAACCAACAAAAGGAGATTTGAAGCCAACAGGACACTGGACGTCTTAGAACTTATACATACGAACATTTGTGGGCTATTTTCTATGATTGCTTGAAATGGTCAACAATACTTTATAACGTTCATTGACGATTTTTCCAGATATGGCTATATATATCTTCTTCATGAAAAGTCGCAGGCCCTGGATGTGTTCAAAAATTATAAGGCTGAAGTTGAGAACCAACTCAGCAAAAAGATTAAAACTGTCAGATCTGACCGTGGTGGTGAGTATTATGGCAGATATAACGGCTCAGGTAAACAACGTCGAGGGCTGTTTGCTAAGTTCCTAGAGGAATGCGGTATCTTTCCACAGTACACCATGCCGGGTTCGCCCACTATGAATGATGTTGCTGAAAGACGAAACAAAACGCTTAAGGATATGGTGAGAAGTATGATTAGTCATTCCACCTTACTAGAATCTCTATGGGGCGAAGCACTTAAGACTGCAACATATATCCTTAACAGAGTTCCAACTAAAGCAACTGCCAAAACTCCTTATGAACTTTGGACAGGTAAGAAGCCTAGTCTAAAACACTTACATGTTTGGGGTTGTCCAGCTGAGGCGAGGCCTTATAGGCCCAATGAAAAGAAATTGGACTCAAGGATAGTGAGTTGCTATTTTATTGGATACTCTGAAAGATCCAAGGGGTACAAGTTTTATGATCCCAGAACTAAGTCGATATTTGAGTCGGGAAATGCTCGGTTCTTTAAGGATGTCGAGCTTGCGGGGAGAGATAATGTTAGGGACTTTGTCTTTGAAGAGGAATATGTTGATATTTCCACAGGTATTATTGGCATCGATCAGGATTCTATTTCTGACCTTGTTCAAGACATAAATCAAGACAATATCGGAGAACCTCTCATTCAAGAAATTAAGGAGATCCACTAGAGAGAGGAGAAGTGCTTTGTCAAATGATTACATTGTATTTCTCCAAGAACATGAGGTAGATATTGAAGTGATGGAAGATGATCCTATCAACTTCCGTCAAGCCATTGAAAGTTCTAACTCTCAAAAGTGGATTGATGCCATGAATAAGAAGATTAAGTCCATGAAGGACAATGACGTGTGGGATCTTGTCCCATTGCTAGAAGGTGCGAAACTCATTGGTTGCAAATGGATATTTAAGACAAAGAGGGATTCAAAAGGTGATGTGGAGAGGTACAAGGCACGTCTTGTCGCAAAGAGCTTTACACAGAAAAAAGACATCGACTATAAAGAGACTTTCTCTCCTGTTTCTTCGAAAGACTCTTTTAGGATCATAATGGCATTAGTGGCACATTTCAATCTTGAGTTACATCAAATGGATGTAAAGACAACGTTTCTCAATGGTGACATTGATGAGACGATTTACATGATGCAACCAGAAAACTTTGTGTCGGGAGATCCAAAGAATATGGTTTGCAAACTTAAGAAATCCATCTATGAGCTCAAACAAGCATCTTGACAATGGTATTTTCAAGTTTCATTAAGTGATCATCTCGTTCGATTTTGAGATGAATTTGGTCGATGATTGTATATACCATAAGTTCTGTGGGAGCATATACATTTTCCTGGTTTTGTATGTCGATGACATATTGCTTGCCAGCAACGATATAGGCTTATTGCACGAAACCAAGAGATTTCTAGCTAAGAATTTTGAGATGAAAGATCTTGGTGATGCCTCTTTTGTATTAGGTATCCAGATACACCAGGACCACTTTCGAGGTATTCTAGGATTGTCACAAAAGAGCTATATCAAAAAGGTTCTTAAGAGATATGGCATGTAGGATTGTAAACCAGGTGATACCCCTGTGGCTAAAGAAGACAAGTTTAGTCTTAAGCAGTGCCCTAAAAATGACATTGAGAAAATGGAAATGCAGAAGATTCCTTATGCCTCAACAGTAGGAAGTCTGATGTATGCTCAGGTTTGTACGCGTTCGGATATTGCGTACGTTACTGAAATGTTAGGAAGATATTTAAGCAATCCAGGAGTAGACCATTAGAAAGCAGCTAAACGGGTCTTGCGATACTTACAGAGAACAAAAGACTACATGCTTACATGTTGGAGGTTGGATAAGCTTGAGATCATAGGATATACCAACTTTGATTTTGCTGGATGCTAGGATAGTATGAAATCTACGTCAGACTATATTTTTCTGCTAGCTAGAGGTGTTATTTCTTGGAAGAGTGCTAAACAGTCTCTTATAGCCTCTTCTACCATGGCAGCAGAGTTCGTAGCATGTTTTGAGGCGTCCAATCATGGAGTATGGCTGCAGAATTTTGTCACAGGGCTGCGCATAGTAGATGGTATTGAAAAACCACTCAAGTTATTTTGTGACAATAAGTCAGCAGTTCTGTATTCCAACAACAACAGGAGCTCGACGAAGTCAAAACATATAGACATCAAGTTCCTAGTTGTTAAAAAAAGAGTTCAAAGTGGAGAGTTATCTATAAAGCACATTGGAACAAACTCCATGGTTGCTGATCCATTCACTAAGGGATTGCCACCCAAAGTGTTTCATGAGCACACTGCTCGTATGGGTGTTATGTCATTTGATGATATTCAGTTTTAGTGGGAGTTTATAATTTTAGATGCTCTTATGATAACAAACATTTTTCAATTATTATAGTTTATGGATATTTTGAGATTATTTTCTGCAGAAATAAAATTTTGGATTATTTACACTCTGATTCTGGTATGGTTTGATCTCACTAAGGTTTAAGGAGGACCAGTTGGAAATAGGCATGTTGAGATCACATTGCATGTAATTTCCATGCTACACATCCACATCATAATCCATGTCATTCAGTTGTATTGATATATGTGACCATTGATGGGTTGAGTTATAGTAGTTGTAACGAAGACTGCTTTGATCCTATATTGGTATAATTGATGGACCGAATTGGTTACAGATATATTTTGGTTATGACAGCAAAGGTGAGCTCGTTTCGGTTATTTTTACAAAACATTATTATAAGATTATACATATAGCCCAAGTGGGAGATTGTTGAATCCTTAATCCAACATTGAGCTTATATGTGAATAATTATGTTTTGTGGACTGTCAAATAAAGTCAAGCCTTTATTAAAGTAATTTATTAAGATTTTAGGTAATTGGGCTCTGATGTATCTAATAGGATATGGGCCTTTAATGTGTAGAGACTAAAGGGTAATTCTATTTTTATGATGGGCTGAAATAGGAATACCTTATGATAATAGGAAAGTTATCTTATATATAAATGGGTCATGGTCCCCAGATTACACGTAATGTTATTTTCCTGATATCCCATCATCAGAAAATATTTAGAGAGAAATAAAGGGCTCTCAAACAGAACGTGATAATCTGGAAGGCCAACTACAGGCTTCTAGAGAGCAATTTCAGACTATGGATTCAGGTACGCTTCCGCTTTTATATTGCTTTATTCTTGATGATCTGACATGAACGATCCTGTGTTATTGGGTGATGGTTTTCACTATAAGTAATTAATTCTAACAGGTGGTTCCAAGAGATCCTACGAAAGACTTGTGATTGCTGAAGGCTACAAGACCGCTCAAGCTCAAGCTCGGAAGGGTTGCGTACCAATGTACGTTGGTGAAGAACACAAGAGATACGATGTTCCACTGAAGTATCTCTCTTTACCCGAGTTTAAAGAATTGATGGAGCAGTCAGAAAATGGTGATTTCGATTTTAAAATTAACGGTCCGATCAATCTTGGATGCACATCTGAGGCATTCGATCAGTTGCTGAGGCAAGTTGGCCAAGTCCGAAGCTAGTTTGCTGACAGTTGTGATCTTCAGAGTCCACTAAATAGCCATTGCATTTGTAATGTTCCTGTTTTCCCACGTAACGTAAATCAGTTTGTTCTTGTTTTCTTTGATTTATTACGCTGTATATTTGTCCAAAATATAGAAACAAGATATGGAGAATTGTTTAATCGAAGTTATTTTACTTTAGCCTGTTTATTTCGTGTCGAAACGAGGAAAATCTTGTTGTAATTCGTAGAGATCTAAAAGTTGTAGAAATTGTGAGGTTGAATTTCAAACTTGATAGCATTATCCAACTTTAATTTGGTTGAGAAATTCATAATAACATAAGAAAACATCGTGGTAAGTGTATAAGTTTAACGCGTCAAATTTATACGAATAAGTTTGTATATGAGAGAACAAGTAAATTTCACATTGTTTAATTTGTTCCATATTTACTTAGACATTGCTTGAATATATGATTTATCATGTGCCCATTACCATGAAACATTTGAGAAAAAGACATTTAGAACCTTCTAGGTTTCTTTCTACTTTTGGTTGCTTTGGTAAGTGAAGAACTCATGAGATATTCGGTAGCAAGATAACAAGACAAAAACATAAAGGATACATACAAGAAACAATTAATGAGATATTGTACTTTACCCCCTAATTTTTGGAGAAAAGTGATATATTCTCTAAGTATTTGAGAAAGACAACATATCTCCGAATTTTAAAGAAAGTCTAAAATACCTTTCTAGGGTTACTATTTATATCTTAATTTGACTATTTTACCCTAATATGATTAAAAATATCTAAATAATTATATTATATTTATTTTGTAATAATTAATATAATCTTATTCTCACATTTAAATTTAAAAGATATAATAATATTTTAACTTTTAATTATTTATTTTTTAAAATTTATTATCAAATTTATATAATATTTAAATTATATATTTTCTTAAAATATTATATTATATTTAAAAAATTATGTATAATTAATATATAAATTTTTTATAACATAAAATTTATTATCAAAACTTCTTAAATTTTTACATAATTATAATAATTTGAACAATATTAATTATACTTACAATTAATATTGTAAAAAATTGACAATTAAGAATTTGATAATATTAATTATATATAATTTTTAAAATATATTATTTTAAAAATATGTATAATTAATATCGTTAAAAATTAATAATAAATTTAAAAGAAAAATAATTAAGAATTAAAATATCATTATAATTTTACATTTAAATATTATAATAAAATTATATTAGTTATTATAAAATAAAAATAAAGATAATTAAATTCTTTAATATATTTTTTAATGGTTGAGGGGTCAAATAGTTAATTTAAATCTAAATAGTATATAAAATAGTATCTCAGAGGATATCTCAATTTCTTCAAAAGTGAAAGAGGCATCTAAGACTGACAAAAAACTTAGGAATGTATTTCTTTTTTCCCCAAAAGTGAGGGGATAAACCATATTATCCCTTTATTAAATAATGTTTTATTAAAATTGAATAACAATCAAGATTACTAACTCTTATATATATAAATAATGTTTATTTTTTCTGTCTGAAGTCAAAGTATGAATTTGATTAAAATATGAATCTAATTAATATATTTATTTTTTATCTTAAATATCTAAATTTAAATGTTAAATTATTTATTTTTATAAAAATAAAAAAATTAAAAATTGAATATTGACATATATCTTCTAAAAAATTTGAAACTGATATGTTAAATTATTAATATATAAAATGCTAAATAGTATTCCCCTAAGGGCTTTGCAGAGTTGGTTATCTAACCTTTGTTTGTAAAACGACCGTATTTGATTCTTGGAGTAGTAAGATGGGCTATAAAATTTATCTTTGGGTTATGTTTGCCCTCACCTTACTTTGTTTTTTTTTTAAAAAAAAAGTGTTATTAAGATTTAAGATAAAAATTATGTTTAGACATTTTTAGTAAGTTTTTAGACATAAATTAAAAAATAAACACCTTTTAAATGTCTAAATACTTTTATTTAAATTTCAATTCAAAAAAACAATCAGCCTATAATTTAAATCTTAAATCAAATCGAATTTCTCAAACAAAAAATATGAGATTTTATTTCATACTAAACTCTAAAGTAAAATGGAAGCTAAATCTAGCTTTCCTTATTAAAACATAACAACTAAAATAAACTTAAATGAAAATTGAGCACCTGGAGCAATTAGTGATCCACATCTTATAAAAAATTTTATTATTATATCCATACTATATCTTTATAGACACATGCATGCGCATACACACACACACACATATCAATATTCGTATCCTAACATATATTTTATGGATATAGTCATTTCCTAATAAAAAAGACAATAAACTTTAAAAAATTTAAATTAATAATTTGATTTCAATATTTCATAAATTAATATACTATGTTAATTAACTAAATTGAAAAATTAATGTCATACTCAAATCTTAAAAAATACATATAATTCTAATAATATAAAATTTTAATTTTAATAATTATAAAAAATCATAAAATTGTAAAAACTTAATAAAAATAAAGTATCTAAAGAGTAAAGTTTAAATACAAGTATTAATGTAATAATATTTTTTTCATAACAATGCAAAATAATAAATCTAAGTGCACAAATTTAATACATAAATTGTTCGCATCAATTAAGAAATAATCTACATTAACAATTATCATAATGAGCCATTGAATTTCATCTCTTCACTCAAGATTCATAGTGCTCATCCAACATAAAGCCTATATAATATGAAAACAAAAAGTTTATATTCAACTAATCATCAACTCTTTTAAAAAATTAGTTATCAATAGGAATATCTTCCAAATAATTGAAACTTTGTACTTGTTTTCATTGATTTATTTTGATTTTAATTTTTTATTATTTAAAATGTCGATGAGAGACCCATTATAACTTCTATTGAAGATATTACAAGCATATTCACATAAGGGAATGTTAAAAAAATTTAAGATATAAAGATTGTTTATAATAATTAACTTTCAAGAATTATTTTTTGATATAATCTGAATAGGGTTTTTAATTTTTTCTTTTTTATTTTTGTAGGATGAGGAAGAAAGTTAAAAATGCTGTGGAAATTTTGAATTATTTGTATTTTTTATTTTGGAAGGTTGAAAAGTTATGAAAATTTTGAAACTTATGAGTGTTTCTCTGTTGTGAAAAATTAAAAACACTTTAGAAAGTTTATGGGTGTTTTTTTTATTGATTGTAATTGATTTTTTTTCTTTGGTGCTTCTTGATGATGTTGTCCGTAATAGGTTGGTTTATTTTTCTTTCCATTAGTTTGATGTTATCCATCTTAATATTATTAATGTGCAAATTAGCTATTTTTTGTATTATTTTGATTTATTTGTATATGATTAATTAAATTGAAAAAAGAAAAATTAAAATGTGATTGAATTGAAATAGAGAAACTATGAATTTTTTTAATGTTTATAATTGAAGAAAATTTATATATTTTATTTTTAGTTTTTTGAGTTTCTTTATTTACTTTTTAAAAGAAGAATTGATAAGATTTAAAATGAAGAATTTGTTGATAAATAAAGAATTAATAATACTTAAAATTATAGCATTTAGTTTAAAATAGATAAAATTAAGTTAATGTTGTAAAAAAAATTGGTCAAACGAGTTAAATGAAACCGAATTGGAAACGAGTTTGGATGAGCTAGACCGGAAGCACCAAAGAGGCCGAGGCCGAAATAAATTCGCTTATATCGTGAATAATAAGAATTAAATTATTATAATTAAAAAAATATAACTTATTTTATTAAAATTTATAAATAAAATAACAATAACTCAATAAGTCAATTAAATAAAATAAAAAAATACTTTTTATATTTTTTTAAACTTCTTGAGATGTATGTATCGATTCTTACACTTGTGGGATTTTTCAATCATTTTCTCAAACTCGAACAAGTATATATCAACTTTCCTTAAATTTATTAAAAAAATTAGAGGAAAATGGACACATCAACGTGATGTAATGAACAGATCCAGGAGCGTTACCCGCCGCTGTCTGAAATAAACTCAATTGCAATCCAAATGACGAAATCCAACTTTCAAGTCGGTGAATCGAAAGCAACGCATAATAATATCGTAAACAACAATAAAGCAGTCCAACTCATCCCTCAAGCAATTCGACACGTGTCGCATCAGCAAACCCTACAAAAACTAACCGTTATAAGCCAACGCGAAATCAAATCAGCTGGGCTAGGGACCAGCGCTGTACTTCAATGGACCCCACACGGTGCATCAATATGAGCCAACTGATTTAACTGCCAAAGCCGTCACGTCGACTCAGCAGCAACAAATTAACGGGGCCGGATGGGGCAAACTATGTATACATAAATAAACGGATAATAAGATTTTGACACCTAAATGATGGAAAAATAACAAATATAGAGATAGTTTTATCAATTCTAAACATTTAGTCCTACCATTGGTTTTTACCCTCATTTTAATAACACAACAGTAGAATTGACAATTCATATTTTTGTAACATATTTATATCATATTATTAATTAATATAATAAAATTTTATCAATTGTATTAAAATTTTAATACAACTTCAACATATTTGTTAAACTTATGATACACCACGACACAATACTATTAATAAACGTAGTATAAATTTTACGATTAAACACAATTTGTTTAACTTTAATATTTTATAAACATAAAATACTAATATAATATTGTTAAAAGAATTTTAAATAAATTTAGGTTATAAATGAATTAACACAACACAATTATTTATTTAACTAATTATATCTTAAATAAATTGATGGTCAGAGAGTTTAAATACAAATATAATATGAATATTAAGTAGATAATATAAACACAATTCAATTATTATTTATGTGAATTTTTCTCAACTTAAACCCATTTATTCACATTGAATTGGTATAGAAAATTATGTCATATACGAAATTGTCAACCAATAATTAGTAGGAGAAACAATTTAGATTAATATGTCATATACATATCGTGTAAAGTAAAGACATAATATATTTTAAATTAATTTGAGCTAACTCATTCTATAATTGTGTAAAGAATTAAAATTTTAATAAGACTCATGTATTAGATGGATTACCTGTTTAGTAATCATGTCACTTATTTAACATATTTTTTTAATATATTTTAATATATAATATATGCTATTTATAATAATAAATACCCAAATACTAATAGCTTTTATTTTATATAGTATTTAAATTTTTTTAATAAACTAAAAAATATAATTAAATATTTTTAAAATGTAAAAAAATAAAATAAATATATTAAATTATAAATGAGTTAAAATAAAATAATTATTCAAATAATTTATTATATCACAAACGAATTCATGTGTCTAAATTTTTAAGTAAGAATCCGATTTTATTATTAATCATATCATATAATTATGACCCATTTATTAATTGTATCATAAATTTTAATTTCGTATCATATTTCTACTAGGTTGACAAGTCGGGTAAAAAATTGTCATCCCCTATCTATTTATTTGGGACTAAAATGTTATTATTGTGAAAAATATGTCCTCATTTATTATGTTTCCAACGTTCAGGAGGATTACCGAAAAATAAACAAATCATTTAATAACCTTAAAGAAATAAACAAATTTGAATCCCAGGTTGGAAGTGATTCGTCGTCATTCACTCGTCCTTTTCCTTTTCCTCATTTTCTGAAAAGCCCTGAATTTTATCAGTTTTCTCGTTTCCTAAACTTTCCGATTTCAATGGCGGATGATTTCGCCAAAGCCGTTGATGACGGCCTCAAACTCGCCAAGCGTCTGTACTACGGTAAGGACCGCCCGTCGGCGCCCCCTAAGGTGCCCCCGTCGATGGAAAAATCGGGGTCGGCAGAGATGTACCTGCCCAAGTCGCCCATGGTTTACGCGGTGATTGTCGACCCGAAAATCGTTGACCATCCTGATATACCAAGCTACCAGCCACACGTCCATGGCAGATGCGATCCTCCGGCTCTTATCCCCTTACAAATGAACGGCTTCGAATTGGACGTCGACTGTTATCTTGATACCGCCTTTGTTCGGGTTTCGGGATCGTGGAGAGTCCATTGTGTTATGGGAAACAAGAGCTGCGATTGTCGAATTGCCATCCCCATGGGCGAGCAGGTACGTTTTAAAATTTTCACCTTTTCATTTCAATTTTTTAATTTTTTTTTTAAGATGGTGATGAATAAAATGAAATCATTTGATTCAGGAAATATATTATTTGGCTAACAGGGTTCAATCTTAGGTGTAGAGGTAGAGGTTTCTAGTAAATCCTATTGTACTCAATTGGTTGCATTGGGAGATAATGAAGATGCCCAGAAGTCAGCCAGGGTTGAAAATGGAGGCTTTTTGAAACCAAACATATTTACCTTAACAGTACCTCAGGTAATTAGTTTATTCCGGGTCCCATAAAATAAAGTTTAATATTTTTCTTCTGGGTTTATATATTGTGTAGTTGAATTTTTAACCTGTTTCCAGATTGACGGGGGTTCGAATCTCTCAATAAAACTACGCTGGTCCCAGAAACTGTCTTATCGTGATGGAGAATTCTTCATCAATGTACCATTTAAGTTTCCCGACTATGTCAATCCTGCCATAAAGAAAATTCCAAAGAAAGAAAAGATGCGGTTGACTGTTAATGCAGGAACCGGAACTGAAGTTTTATGCAAGACAGCCAGTCATCCTTTGAAGGTACCTCTTTGATCAAAACTTCCCGAGTTTTGTTCTTAATTTCTGCCATCTTTTGTGATAGTTATTTTGGTTTGCTTGATTTTGCAGCAATTAAGACGCGATGCCGGAAAGCTTGGGTTTTCATATGAAGCAGAAGTTCTCAAATGGTCAAATATTGACTTTGATTTTTCATACTCTGTAAGAGATAAATACATTTTTACTCGAACTCTGAATTTATAGGACATAGGATTTCTACAATTTACTAATGGTTCTCATGGATGTGAATTATTGTACTCATTGATTGAAACCTTTTTGAGATTAGCTCTTATATTTATGAAAATGGTATCTTTATGATCATATTTTGTCGCTTGATCTTTTAGGTCTCTCCAAGTCACATTTTTGGCAATGTGCTTTTGCAATCTCCATCTGTAGATGATGTTGATCAACGAGATATGTTCTGCGTGTATCTTCTACCAGGAACTGAGCAAAGTCAGAAGGTTGGTCGATGATTTGTTCTGTTTGATATGTTTACATTCGGGTTGTTACTTATTTACTTATTTTTGTTATTCTATCCTCATCTTACTCAATTTGGTAGGTGTTCAGAAAGGATGTAATATTTATTGTTGACATAAGTGGAAGCATGCAAGGAAAACCAATTGAAGATACAAAGAATGCATTGGCTTCAGCCCTTTCTAAGCTTGATGCAAGAGATTCATTTAACATCATAGCTTTTAATGGAGAGACTTATCTATTTTCGTCGTCAATGGAGATGGCTACGAAGGAAGCAGTTGAAAGGGCCAATGAGTGGATTGGCATTAATTTTATTGCAGGGGGCAGTACAAATATATGTGTTCCTCTGAATAAGGTCTCTCATTATTCACATGTTTAAAGGCGAACTCCTCTTCTACATTTTGGTAGTTTTAATTAACTTTTCTCTTTTCTTTCAGGCTGTAGATATGCTGTCAAATTCTTGTGGTTCAGTTCCTATCATCTTTCTTGTTACAGATGGGGCTGTTGAAGATGAGAGGCAAATCTGCAATGAAATGAAAAGTCGTTTAACAGATGGAGAATCAATCTGTCCACGTATATACACTTTTGGCATAGGTAATTGTTTCCTCTGTTTAGATTTTGCTAGTGGTCCGCTAACTGCTTCAGATCCTTTATTCTTTTCATTGTAAAGAGAAGAAGGGGGAGGGGAACTGTTGCCAGTGATTTTATAGATTAGTTTTAATTAATTCTGATCCTTTGGGACATGTTTTGTGGTTTGGCTATGTTTGAATGACAATTATTATTTATCTAATGGGATATACTCATTTTCTTTTTTGTGTATTATCTGTTTTCTTTACAAGAGCTTCATAGTTCACTTGTTATGTGGAATTTTTCAGGTTCATACTGTAATCATTATTTCCTGCGAATGCTAGCAATGATAAGCAGGGGCCATTATGATGCAGCATATGATTTAGGTCAGTTTCACGCTTAACTAATTTTCTCTTCCCTGGAGTAATTAATGTCCCGACACAGTTGAATGGATGTGAAATTTGGTTCTTGAGCATATGAATAAATCTAATATTCTTTTTGAGGTTTCATTCCCCCCTATGAGAAGTATTTTTTTTTTTTTTTGTAATAAGAAACTAATCATATTTTTGGGTTCTCAGTTTTCATAAGTCTCTAAAATTGAATGATGATCTGGGACATTTTTTCGATTTCTTTAATTACATGTTTGAATAGATTCCAACGGTTCATGAATTTGAGTGCTAGGATGCATAACATGTTGATTAACTGGCATTTGTTCTGTTTTAAAATGTTCTATTATTTGCTTTCAAAACTTGTTTAATCAGATATAGAGTTAATGATTTAACTTTAGATAACAAAGATTATGTGACATTTCTGCTTCCCTTTCAGACTGCTGATTTTCCATTTTATTTTTCTAAATATTTCTAACGATCAGATTCGATCGAGTTACGGATGCAAAAATTATTTACCAAAGGTTTCTCTCCTGTTCTTGCAAATATAACAATTGACTCATTGAAAGATCTTGACGAGTTTGAGGTATGCTTATTCTGACTTTTATTAAGTTTCTGTGTAGCTTGATTAAGATAGTTTAATTGTTTCATATGTTCACCATCTTTTTCTTTTTATAGCATGTTTATATGCCCTGTTTAGATTCCGCTGTATAATTGGCAGTTCCGGTTTCTTTCTCTTGCTTATAGCTCTAACTGTCTCCTCTTTTTGCTCTTTCATCATGCCAGCAGTAGTATAGTTTGATATACGTAGCACCCTGCCAGCAGTTTATGCATATCTTTCGAACATTGAGGTTTCTTACCTTTATGATAACACGTGGTGATACGAAGTATGCACATTAACATAATTTTGTATGTTTTCAATTTGATGTCATACTTCTCATCATTGGATAAGGATATTCTTTTCATTTATCATTCCCAACAAGCTCTAGAGTCCAATTATATTATATAGACACACACATACATACATATACACATGTATATAATTATATATTTTCATTTTGTTCTGCTTGTTCGTTGACTTATTAAGATTTTTACGCAATTTTTGTTGTAGATGCACCCTTCTCGTATTGCAGATCTTTCATCTGACAGCCCATTGACTGTATCTGGAAGGTACCGGGGAAAATTTCCTGACATACTTAAAGCCAAGGGCGTCTTGGGAGATGTGAGTGATTTGGTTATAGATCTGAAGATACATCATGTGAAGGACATTCCTCTTGATAGGGTAAGGCACTAACTTGTGAGCTTGTTTTTATGTTTAACTTAATTCTCACTAGTATTATAATGTTAGTGATAGCTAATGGTGGAATCAGTTTTTTCTTCTTGGCCTTCCTTTTCTCTTTTTTGGTGGGAGGGGGAGATCATATTTTCTCAATGTTTCGTGGAAATAGAATCATTACAACATTTATTTGTATAGTTATTTATTTATTTATTTTGGTCTGTGACAGGTATATGCAAAGCAGCAAATTGATCTACTTACAGCTCAAGCATGGTTTTCAGAAGATAAACGTCTTAAAGAGAAGGTTTGCTGCTCCAACTTTATAATAATTCTTTTGCAAAACATGGAAAAAAAAAATAGGGTGGATAAACATCTGTATTGTAGAGTTTTAGCTGAAGTTCATCTTAAACAAAATGAACTTCAGCCAAAACTTTTTTTGGTTATAGATACTTGGTCTGATGATCCTGACCATTGCTATATGCATCTTGGCTATCTGAAAAGTCCTGATTTAGAATAGCTTAAGCTTCCTTTTGGGCACTTAAAATTCTCTGTTAATTACTATACTATTTGGAGTTTTGCCTATTACTTCGGGTTTCCTCGCCAAAATCCGTTCTTTAGTTGCATGGGAGTTGATGTTGTTTACAGCCATTCTCTGGATGTAATGAGAGTTGATATTGTTATTTCTTTTCAATTGGCAGATTAGTAAAATGAGTGTACAAACTAGTGTTCTCTCCGAATATACCCGTATGATCATATTGGAGGAGGATGAACAAAACCAAGTTACAGAATCACCTCGAAAAGAGAAGGTAAATATTGAAATATTGCTCTATCATCTTTCTTAGTCAATACGACCACATCAATAAAGGGATATAGAAATCAACATCCATTGTTGCTTAACGAGGGATACATTTTAGTAGAATCTGCCAAAGAGATATAAAAGTTGATTGAAAAAGTTGAAATCTAGAACTTAAATTATAATAAAGTGATACAAAATTTCTAAATTATTGGACAAAAATTAACGTAGCATGATAATATTAAATGACACATAGTCCACAAACAAACTCTATATGAATGGTTTCCTAGTCTAGCAAAAGGATGACTGGGAGGATCCTTCTAGCTGGATCAATCATCACAAAATGCTAAAACTTTCATCAACTTTTTTTATTTGAATCAAAACTCTAAAACCTAGGAGTGTTTATCTTGTCAATTTTACAATTAAACATTAGTAAGATAGGTTACACTTCCCCTTTCTGTTACCAGTAGTTACATTGAAAATTAATGTACCCAGGCATCAAAGAAGGGAGATCCCCAGAAGACAGTAGACTCTGAAGTCCCCAAAACATCGCTGCTACAACACCTTGGAATTGGCTTCGGTAACTTGACAGCAACAGCAGAAAACATCCCTCCAGGTTCTGAAGCAGCCAAATTGCTCGAGGTCGCTGAAATTTTTGTCAAGGCAGCTTCCAATTGTTGCAGCAGCGCCTGCGATAAGTGTTGTTGCATGTGCTGTATCCAGTGTTGTGCCAAGCTAAATGATCAATGCGTCATTGTATTGACACAACTCTGCACTGCTTTGGCATGTTTTGGTTGCTTGGAATGTTGCTCAGCTCTATGTTGCTCTGGAGATGATGGACAATGAAAACAGTATCTAAATGTTTACCACTTTTTAACTATATGATTCCTGTTGTACGGTATATATATATATATAAATGATAATTCTTTATGTCAATTTCATTTTATCTTACGCACAACATACTTTGCCTGATCGAAACAAATAATCACCAAGTTAAATGCTACAATTTTATCAAAGTTCTTATTGTTTTTTACCTAAACATTGACAGAATTATCAGTTGCTGTAAAATTTTCTTCAACTTCCAAGTCTGTCTCCTCTTCATTGTTATCCAAACTCTCTGATTTACGGTGAAAAGTCTCTTGGATCTTTGTCACTCCCTTCTCCACAGGTCCCATTGCTTGATTTATTGTCAATACAACATCCTTGACAACCTGCTTGTTAAGGTCTTAAAAGATAAATATATAGATTTTACAGAACAAGTACCAGTTAACAAAGAGTGAGTGCTTACATGTTGGCCACCTTCGACAACAATATCTTGAACACTTTCAGTGATGCTTGTTCCAGGTGCCACAAGTTGAGTCTCTGTTTTTTCAAGTTTAACTGTTTTTCCCTTGTCACCCTCTATTGTAACTGCTTCTTTGATTTTTTCAGTAGTAACCTTCCTATATTCAGAAGCCAGTAGATAACGGTAGGGTTCAGCCAAAAATACAAATACATGGGCAACTGCTGCAATGGCCATCTGCAATGCCAAAAACAGAAACCTATATTTAGTCACAACCACCAAAAATAAAAATAATGGAAAATGAAAACATTATAAGCATTTGAATCTATCTTGGTTCAACAGCAATTGTAAAACATAATATCTCCACCAGTAGGAAGAACAGAATCTCAGTCACCTCTACAAATAAACTGGATAGGTTCAATTAGGCCAAGAGTAAAAATAAAAAAGAAAAATAACCCCTTTTATAAAATTACAATTGTATTTTACTCTCATGTGAGATCATCCTTCATTCACAACAGTGGTTTGACAAACTGCATATATTAGCTTCACTTCTCGGTGCTTTATTCTTAAATCTTTTCTTTTCAGTAGCTGGGACATATATAAACATGCACCAACAATTGGAATGGATTCTTGATATGTTCAATTATTATATATTAACATAATAAATGTCTAGAAAGGTGTGAATTCTGAAAATGCTGACAATTAAGCAACTTACTTCAATGCAAATTAAGAAGTCCTGCAATCCTGTTTGTAGTTCTCCTTCCTTGGGCAGAACTCCTATTGCACATAATAGTGCAATACCAACGCCTTGCCACCAGGTGGCAAACACAATAGCCTTGAAGCTGATGAACTTTGCTAATGGCTTAATTGGTTGAAGTTTTTCATGAGTTACATTATAGAACTTAACAAGGCAATACAATGCCCACATCTGGCTGAAGTTCAATACTACTGCCATGTATGGATACCTGCAATAAATGGCGATTTTACCGTTAGCAAATAAAAGGCAGAAGAAAGTTGTTGCCTGTTGTCCAGATATCAAAATTAGGAGAATTACTTAGGTAATAGAAGAAAACAGAAATGTAGAGGCATAATTACAGATTTTGTCACTTTATTAGCTGGGTACAATGCACAGTAAGGTATGAACAGGAAGGCACATACCCGTAGTACCACTTGAATTCCCCATCACCATAAACCCCAAACAGCTCCAACAACAATGCCAAGAATGCACAAACTGTCTTGAGAATCATCTGGGCTAACCAGAAGATATTAGATTTCATTCAACCACAAGCAAATCATATGGAAGAAATCAGTGGCTTACATATTGTACAAGACCAAACTTTTCTATCGAGAGTAGATCTTTCCCAAGAACACATGGTCGGAAGAAGAAGTTGCTAAATGACCTTTGTTCTGCCCCTTGATTCTCCTCCTCTTGTTCTAACAATGGCTTACCCAGCTGCTTTCTGTGTTTATTTTCAAGGAGTTCTTTGACTCTTCTTTCTCCACCTATATTAATATTCTTGATTGAACTTAAGCTCACAAAAGCAATCTTGTATGAGAAATGGTCAGAAAATTAATACAATTGTGAAGTCTGGAGAGAGGCTTCGAGCCCTATAAAGCTAAAGTGATTTTGTTCCACTGGATGAACCAGCTGTTCTATATGCCCATCATTTTCCACCTAAGTGCTTAAAAGTTACATCTATTACAGATGGTAGAATTTAATAATGGGCGCCACTGAAAGCAGACAGAAAAAGCAATTCTTCAACACAAATTGAAATAGCTTACCTAGACAAGCAACCAAATAGCTCCCAAAAGAATATAAGGCAAATGCTTCATAGCAATTTCTTAAAATGTCACATGCTAGAGACAAACTTGGGTTCGACAATGATAAAATCTGAAGAAGCAGATCAGTATAATCGTTACTGATATATACACATCTGAAAAAGCCATCAAATTTAAAAATGAAAACAGATATGCCATTAAGGAAAGGAGTGTTTGTGTCAAATCAGCACGAAAGATCAGAGCAGATAAGTTGAAGACATGAACGGAAAACTCCCACTTCAGCTTCTGTAAGTGTGTAATAAAATTTATGTCATTTAATTAGAGAAAAATATGCAATTTATATGTTTATTGTAAACATTCAAAGCAATACAAACCCACAAAAGGTTGATATATATCTCGCCTCAACATTTTGTCAAATATCAGAGCATAGAGCTATTTGGGGGACTAATATTAGACGAAGTAATGAATAAAATTACAAATATTCAGTGTGCATTTGAGAGGTATCCAACATGAAAAGTTAAGTGTTGTTTCAAGTTAGTGGCAGCCAAAAATAAGTTCTAACGGAGAGAGAATCTTACCGATTCAATGGCATAGACAGGAACAATGAATAGAACAGCTACAATCCACTTTTGTTCCTAGAGAAGAAAAAAGAAAAAAAATCAGAATGGTTTATTCTTTAAACAAATAAATCTGTAAAAAAAGGTCCATAGCAAATTAAAGAACTAACAGCAGGATTGGTGTATGATCTGAGATGTTGGAAAATGAGTAACAAGGAGAGAACCACAGCAACAACTGAAAAGCATCCTCCAACTATACAAGCCGGTTTGCGAAGATCTGTGTATGTGTTTTCTCGATTAACATATAAAAAACTATCCGATGGCATCGCCATAGCCATAGCCATTGGCATTGACATTCCTCTTGCATCTTCCACCACTTGAAGTGATTCTGTATGATTTCCAAATAAGATTAGTATCAGATTAGATGAGATAACGATAAAAGGCTGCCAACCCTTGGCCTTGCTCTTCTCTGAGGAACGGACTTCTGCTTTGTCTATGAAGTTGACACGTTTACTGTTGCTCTAACTTAACTAGTTATAAACAAGACACGTTGAGCTTGAGCGGGAGGAGGATCTTTCAGTTACATTGTATTCAGTGCTATTATTCCTCAGGTCCTCAATTTTTGACATATTATTTTAAAGCTAACGATATATTTTAGCCATAATTTTAAATAAGGGATTTTAACACATACTTCTATCCCATTTACTCTTGATTTGCCATTTTTAAACTAAAAACAAAAAATTTAAGTTTAAGATATGTTAATATTTTATTGGATTTCTTTGTAAATGTAGGCCCACAATATACAAATAAAAAACAAACACATCTCATATATATAATATTTTTAAAAAATTAAAAATAATTAGAAATTTTTACCCAATAATTAGAATTTGATTAATAAATTAATTAATTTAAATTTAGAGAAATAACCGATTTTGCCCACCTTTTGATTTAAAAATTTGAAAATACCCTCCTCAATAAATCTCATTCAGTTTTACCCAAACCTATCAAAATCAGTCAAAAATGCCCTTATACCCAAAAACTAAAGAAACACATGTTTTTCTGTAAATTGAAACTGATTTGACCCAATTACCACATCTTCATCCATAGGAAATCATATGTAAATACAAAGGTTAGTATTTTTATTGAAATTTGAGTTTATGGATATAGTTAAGAAAGGAAAAAGAATGGTCATCCAAACGCTAATCCGAAAAATTGTGGTTGGGTTGAATGCTTAAAATTGTTAAATGAGGTATAGTTGTGATGTTGGTGTGAGAAAATAAAGTTTAGAGATGTTGAAAAGGAGGGTGAGTGGCGCACGTAGAATCTAGAATTGATCGGCCGATTAAGGTGGAAGAATTTCACCCAACTCGACACTACAGTCGAGTAAGGAGGAAAAATTATCCTTTGCTCGAAAGGACATTCGAGTAAGTGGATATTGCCTTACTTGAAATAAGTTTCGAGCAAAAGATAATTTTCCCTCCTTACTCGACTTTAGTGTCGAGTAAGGCTATATCTACTTACTCGAATGTCTTTTCGAGTAAGGGATAATTTTTCCTCCTTACTCGACTGTAGTTTTGAGTTGGGTGAAATTCTTCCACCTTAATCAGCCGATCAGTTCCCAATTAATTAAGTGATTGTATTTTATGTAATATGCAGCTGATATTTGTTTGTCATTTTCTTGCAATCATGGATAGGTCGATCACGATAGTAACGCTTCTAGGTGGTACATGGGAACGGACCCCTAACGAGGGTGACGTATACGTTGGTGGAGATGTTTTGCCACTATTTGTTGATGCAAACATTCATTATGACCAGTTCATGCAGATGTTGTACTCTTCATGGAGGATTAATGCAGCAGAATTCACTATTTCTGTGAAAACGATATTTGTTGGTAGTACACAAGTCTTGAGGTTGCCTCAGAGAGCAACGAAGATTAATACAGATAACAGTTTTTGTATATTTATGAATGCTAATGATTCACGATATGTTTCAAGCATGGGGTATTGTCATCTTTATCTTACCGTGGAACTTATCACAAGGGCAGACCATTCAAAGGCACATGTTCCAGAGCATACTAGCATACCCGAGGCAACAACTCCGTTTAGATCCTCAAATGGAAGCAACTAGTTAAGTGAACCAATGCCAACAATGATGACACAGTTCCAATATGCCAATCACATGGTTCCTCCAGTGTTGCATCCGTTTCGCTCAGCATCCCAACAAAATAAAGACCCACTTGTCAATGAGCATTATGTTCCTAGGGCCGAGGATGACGCGACTACAATTGGCGGAGGTGATTCTCCAGTCCGTTATCCTGAACAACAAGCATACGAGTGTTATGGCAATGACAAAAATTTTGATGGTGTTGACTCTCATCATCAGCATGAAAGGATAAATGTGCCCGAGGACAAAGAAAACGTGCCATCAGAAGAAGTTCGTGCAAATCTTGCATGTAGAAGTAGCTCAATAGGATGTCCATCTTCTTCCAATCAATACATTCGGTCATTGCCTCCCTTTCCACCGTCTACAACAATGGCAAGTGATGCATTCTCAACTTTTGGGCTGGGAGAAGTGTCGGTTGAGCAAATTTTTAGTACCAAACAAAAACTGCGTGATAGACTAAGTATGATGGCATTAAAGAATCACTTTCAGTTTAAGATTTTCAAGTCAGATATAGCTCGTTTTGAGGCGAAGTGTATTCTTGAAGGGTATAAATGGCGGATTCGGGCAACTAAAAACAACAGCGATATTTTCTTCAGAGTTACCCGAGTGGAATCTACACATACTTGTCAAAATGAGCAACTTTGAGATGGACATCGTCAAGTAAGCAGCCAATTGATTGGACAACTTATAAAAGAAAAATTCAAAGACACTAACAGAATATACACTCCGAGGAATATTCGAGATGATACTCAGAATAATTACGGAGTACATTTACCTTACACAAAAAAGTGGCGCAGTAAGGAAGAAGCTCTAAAACTTATATGTAGAGATTTGGCAGAATCATTCAAGGGACTTCCCTTATATTGTCATGTATTGGAGGATAAAAATCTAGGGACTGTAACTGCCATAAAAACAGATGACAACGGTCATTTCCTATACTTCTTCATGGTATTGGGCCTATGTATTAGAGGTTTTCGCAACACCATTTGACCAGTGATAGCCATTGATGGCACATTTCTTAAAGGTAAATTTAGAGGAACACTATTTGTAGCAGTTGCACAGGATGGGAATAACCATATATACCTAGTTGCTTATGGCATTGCCGATTCAGAAAATAATGCATCGTGAGAATAGTTTATGGAAAAGCTCCAGGGTGTCATTACACCTATTGAAAATCTAGTGTTCATCTCAGATCGGCACAACAGTATAGGAAAGACTATTAACACGGTATTCCCTTATGCGACCCACGAATTTTGTACGTACCATATGTCTGGGAATTTGAAGGCGAAGTACAAGATACGGCAACAGAAAATCGACACCTTTATGGCAGCGTATTTTAAGGCAGTAGATGCATATCAACAAAGTGAGTTCAACAAGTATATGGACAATTTGAGGGCGATGAACCCTGAAGCAACTAAGTACTTAGAGGATGACATTGGGTTACACCAGTGGGCCAGATCATTGTTTCCATCTCATAGGTACGACATGCAGACAACGGACATCGCAGAAAGTATGAACTCCATGCTAAGACACACTTACAATCATCCCATAACTCCTTTAGTAGAATTCATTAGATCGTTACTACAGAGGTAGTTTTATGAGCGTAGAGAGTTGCATGCTGCGAGAGTTGTGTATTTAACTGAAGCTGCCCAAGTCAAGGTTAATGAACAGTTGGAGTTGTCACATACCATAATGGTGCATCTAGTATCTCGGTTTGAGTTTGAGGTAAAGGAGCAGGGTTGTGTGGAGATTATAAACATACCAGAGAAAAAATGCAGTTGCAGATACCTAGACCTCCAACAGTTTCCATGTGCGCATGCTTTAGCCATTTGTAGGCACGTACGTCTATCATACAATTCATTGTGCTCTCATTACTATACAACAGACGTGAACGTTGCAACATACGCGGAGGTGATCCACCTCGTAGGTAATGACTCTAATTGGGTTGTTCCACCCGAGCTTTACGAAGTGAACATCAAGGCACCAAAACAACGACCATCGGTTGGTCGTCCACGGAAACAACGAATACCTTCAAGCGGAGAAGAAGTTGTGCATAGGAGGTGTAGCCGTTGTTTGCAACTTGGTCACAATCGAGCTACATGCAAAAATCCAGCCCTCTTCACCCGAATTAAGTTATTTACATTTTATTTTCATCATGTATTTCCTCTTTGTGTACTTGTTTTTATTATCATGTACTTGATTAAGACATGTAATATGTTAACGTGGAATTTGATGTTATTGATTAATGGTTTGAATATTTGATGTTTTAAGTTCAGCATG
This sequence comes from Melia azedarach, assembly GCA_028052125.1. NCBI lineage: Eukaryota > Viridiplantae > Streptophyta > Magnoliopsida > Sapindales > Meliaceae > Melia > Melia azedarach. The sequence continues at coordinate 6,548,005 of CM051403.1, forward strand.
CCCTACAATTTTGAATGTTGATTAAAACGAGTTTCAACAAATTTGAAATATAAAATTTTAATTTTATAATTATATTGAATTTATATAGCAATTATATTATATTTTTTAATTTAACATACCTAAATTTAGAAAGAACTTTGTTTTGTAAATTTATAATTTATCATATTTATTTATGTTGTTAAACGTAATTCCTTGTTGTTATTTAGATATAAGAAGAAATGAAATAAATAAGATGATTAAATATAAAACAAATTTATCTTGTAATTTGTAATATTAAAAATGAAAATAAAAATAGTATACTACTTCCATTAATTAGTTATTTAGTTACAAAATAAATTAAAGAATTAACTCATGTTACTACATAGATTCCAATTTTAAATTGCTCAAATTTAATTAAAAATATTAAAAAAATGTGCATTATAAATAAATAACACCTAAATTTTTTTACGGATAACAATTGTTTATAATTTTTTATATATAAATATCTATATTATATTGCAATGAAAGTATAATTAAGTACGTATTTTATTATAAATTATAATTATTCACTTAAATTTTTTATTTCTCCGATATATTTTTAAGTTAAACTTGTTTTATTTACTATTATTAATGTATTTTTTCACTTAATGTATTGAAATGCATATATGTAACTAAAATAAAATGTAAGCATATATATCAATGACGTAACTATACAATAGTACGGGTCTATGACAATATGCCTGACCACAAATCAACTGCGATCCTCAAACGCATAGACGGGCCATCCTCTGGTCCAAAGTCAAAAATAATCCCTGGTCCTAAATACTGAATGTACATACAAGTGAAAATGCCACAATCCCCTGTGCCTGGATGCCGGTGCGGTACGTCATGGATCTGCTGCGTGTACTGAAATGGAGATAACGGATCAGGAACATCTGTCTTGTATCTGAAAAAGCCAGTCTGCTGTAGCAGGTGCGGAAGGAGTCTGCACAATGGCTGTAGAGCATCATGTAGTTGATGATCGTCATGAGCTTTAGGCGATGAGTCATAAACGGTGATCACTCTGGTACGTAAATGTACGTCACATGTAATCCAATGGTCATCGCATATACAGATAGGAATGTATACGGTGTCCACATGCAACTAGTCACGCTGCAGTTTGCTGTGCCTCCCAACCACAAACGCGTCCATGTCCGCATTAGGTGGAAACTCCTCTTCAACCAACGTCCCTAACTAATAAACCTTCCACACGGATTGGAGAGCCGGCTGCGCAACGTAAAGTACACATATTAACATTAAATGAAATCAATATACACGAAAGGTCCCAATAAGAACATACATATAGATGGGGAGAGGCCACGATCCAATCCTGCTGAATCAGGCTTCGGCAAACAAGCTGACAATGTGACAGCATCTCAATGTACTCGGTGATATGGTGTATCATCGACACCAACAAAGGAAGAAATGCGTCGAAGTAAGGATTTAAAAAAAGTTATACTCAAAGCAAACAAAACCTTGCCAAAAGTAACTTACCCCATCATCCAACCATACACCTGCATCCAACACGCCCCTAATCCATCCCGGTGTCAATGTGGCACTCTCAGTTTCGATAGATACCCTAGGTGTATCTAACAATAGGAATAACTGTGCACGCTGTGCCTCCTGAACTGGCGCTCGAGGTCTATAATGATAAGCAAGGTCGTACTCTGGCCTGAGTCTCATCGACTCACCAATCCTCTGGGGAAACCGGGTAGTGAACAAGCCAACAGGGGCCGATATGCCTTAGCCCTCTGATACTTACGACCGAACCGAGCATCGTGATCCAAACGGGGCGGATCAATAATACGAACACTTGCACCCCCTTTATCTTCTTTAGGATCCTACAATACATTGAACAGAGTTAACGATCTCTAAAAAAAAACGGATAGAGTTTCCCCTGTAATATTGAAATTCTAACAATTTAAAACCTGCGTATACCTAATACATTTCAATACCATAAATGAATAAGGTCTCAGGCACCCTTTTTACATCTATTGTCACTATACAATATACCAATGCTTGAACACATTGGGGCCTTAATTATAATCTTTCAAAGCATTTGTTAACTGAAAATAAAATATAAAGTAATGTGTGCCAGGACGGTGATCTGGATGTAGTACTGCGCGAACCTCACCAAGAATGATTTGAATGTTATCCGATGTTCGAGCAGCGAATGCCTCAAAATCAGCACGCAATGCTTGAACATCTCCATCAACTCTAGTATTGTCTCTGATCGTGGGGGCATCTGAAAACAACTTCTCACCAGGCTCCGTCACTCGTTTAGCCCGAGAAGGCTGTGGGCATTGGATGACAGAAGTGAAATAGGTTAATAAGTATAGTAAAAAGTTTATTGTACACACAAACAATGTATTTTCATACCTTTCTTGGCACAAACGGAGCTGGAATCAACGCAGCAGTGTCTACATGAGCATTTGTAATAGGAGTAAATGGCCCCATATCTTGTGCATCAATCGAAGGAATGTCTCTCCCAGCAGGAGCACCTATGTCAGAGGTGGGGTCAGCAATAGATAGGACTGCATCTACACTGAGGAACTCCATCAACGACTGCACATACCACTGTGCACGCTCCTTGACTGTCGGCACAATCGTCTGTACAAGTACTGGTGCCTATAATAGTCAAAACAAGTACACTTAACACAAATAGTTTACTTTCGAAACAAAACAGTTTATTATAGTGCCATTAGTTAAACTATATTATTTTAAATTTCAACAATATTACGTACTTGATGCGCTTTGAATATATGTGTATCTTGGTCCTTGGATCTAACGTTCTTTCCCGTAGATTGCCATCTCAACATACGAGAAAAACGTACATGCACAGCATGTGCAAACTCGGGCCTCGCAGTAGATACAACCTCATACATTCAGACCTACATAATAATATAGCTAATTCACTACAATAATCTTTAATCAAGCACAATAACTTTAAAATGTTCATAAGTTCACCTATGAAGTAACACAAGTACAGGAGGTTGTAATACCTGAAATGATATCGGTAATCCCTCAACATTATATTTGTTCTTATGTTTCTTCCCCTCCTCCAAGGCCTCGGCCAATTTCAACTTATAATGCTGAGCTTGTCCCCCCATCACCCTGCTCAAATAACGGTATGTAAAAGACCAAGCGAGAGAACTCCACGGATACCGGTTAAACTCGTCCAAATCATCTAAAATACGCATAATCCATGTATCTGACGTGTATCTGCTACTCTTACCCAATAAAATATACTCAATAAGGTAAAACAGGGTCAACTTCACTGCGTCTATATCATCTATACTGCTTAAGTCAATACTCTCATAATACTCCTTTATATTTTTCAGTGAAATCGGCGTCCGGCTGAAATAAGTATCCCATAATCAATCACTCTGTGACACAACGTCTGGAAATACCCCAAATCTCAATTCGGCGATCAATGTGAACTCGACCTGAAAAAACCTAGTAGTCCTACATCCAATACAATACCACAGCTCCTGCTTAGCATCATGTGTCTCAACCTCGTGCAGAAGCATATGATGAATTATGTTTTTTGAGAAACTCAATTCTGGATCAAGGTCTAGGAAATGACCAAGGCATGTTTGTCGAAATAATTGTCATTGCCTCATCATTAGCTTGGCGTGTATAACTGTCATATCATGTAGGTGTGACAACGATGTCACCACGGCCTCAAAATGGTCATTCTTCTTCATCTTCAATTTGGTTGTGACTGTAACCATCTCTCCCTGCACATGGAAAATCATATTTAAACATATTAGTTTGCCTTTCATTTTCATATAAAATGCACTGTAAAGAAATCACAACTATTAACAACAAACATACAAATATATATATCCTTCAAATTCATAGAAAATGATATCGTCGTAGGCTTGCTCGATACTACCTTACTCTAATACGTATTATCGCTCTCTTTAAAATAATGCAGATTCGAGTAAGCCTATTAAAACCCAGCTTGCCCGATACTATGTTGCTCAACAAACTATTCTCTGAATAGTATCGAGCAACATAGTATCGAGCAAACTATTCTTTGAATAGCTTCGAGTATATATGTGCGCAGTTTACTCGACGCTAATCACAGTCGAGCAAAGAGTAAAGAGTTTACTCGACACTAAGCACAGTCTAGCAAAAGGAAACACGTTTGCTCGATACCTTAACAAATAGGTTTTACAATTTTTGTTATGCTCCTCAAATATGCATAGTATTGAGCAAACTGGTTTTACCCAATAGCTTCTCGATAGTATCTAGTAAATATGTTTGCGCGACACTACTCACAGTCGCGCAAACGTTAAACCAGCTTTGCTCGACACTGAATACAGCTATTGCATACATAGTCGAGCACAGCTGGTTTACCATTTGCACGACTATGAGTAGTGTTGCGCAAACATATTTACTTGATACTATCGAGAATATATTGGTTGATTAGAAATCATGGGATTTCATCTCAAATTTGTTCAAAGCTATTTCCACAACAACTATTACTATTTTTCTACTCCCTAGTACATATCAAAAATATAAATTTGTACAAGAATTTCACAGAGGCAAAAACCCTTAACCTTTTTCGCCGAAAACTGAATTTGGCTTGGTTTCCGTCAACTTTGCCGATTTGCTTCGTTTGCCTGGGAGTGTCGTTGCCTTTCATCGACAGTTTTTGGACTTTTTCTTTACTTGATAGTTTTCTTCGTTTTTGGGTATTAGGTATTGGGTATTTTAGAACAAAATAAATAATGATACTTTGTTTTAGGGCAAAATGGTATAAGGGCATTTTTGACCGATTTTAATAGGTTTGGATAAAATTGAATGAGATTTATTGAGGAGGGCATTTTTAAATTTTTAAGTCAAAAGGTTCGAAAATCGATTATTTCCGTTAAATTTATTCAATATTTATCTCAATTTCATTTCAAATATACCAAAAACGTAACCTTAATCCTAATCCACTACTCCCTTTACAAATCTATCATCGCCCTTTTCTCTCCCTCCACTCCTTTACAAATCTACTGCAATTGTCGAGAGTACTCCTTGCTACCTCTTGTGTAACTAACAAACTGTATATTAATGATTCAAGTACAGTACTTAGAAAAAGGTTTAAAGATATATGGCCACATAAATTTCAGGACAACTTTGAGGTAAGTATATTCAATATAATTGAAAATAATCATCAAATCCATTGCTACGCCAACTCTTCATTCTCCTTCCATTCTCTATTCTCTCTTACTTCTCCTTGTTTTTGTTTTTTGGGATTTCATTTGTTTTGCAGTGAGAAACAAAACAAAAGAGTCTAAAGGAGAATAAGTCAAGAAGAAAAAGAAGAAATAGTGGCAGTGCAAGATACAGATGGAAAAATATGCGTGTAGGGGGGTGTAATGGTTTTGTACTGTTGGATTTGAATTTCTGTAATAGATTTATGATATCATAGGAAATCAAATAGTGAGTTTTTAGAGGGTATTGCTAATGTACTAACTATAAAATACTCTTATGACATTTGACATCCATTATGTGAAATAATAAAAATAGAAAAGAGTAAAGTTTTTTATAATTTTACTAAATTACCCTTATTTCAAACAGTTAGCTAATGGTGGTAGATGGTCAGAGGAGAGATAAGCGTGTGCTTTTTGATAATTTCTCTCTAAGTGTTAAAAGATCAAACTTTAAGGGAGATATGTGTTAAAATCTCTTTTAAATAACTTAGTAAGATATTTTGACAATATTCAAGTTATACCCGTTATTTGTAGAAATACTAATCTTACACCCAACTGTTAATATGTTCTCTTAAATTTAAACTTAAGAGAGGTAAATAAGTCTTTTTATACATAAATGTTATAAAAACTATGTTTTTGTTTTCCATTTTTTTTTAACACGCCTTATCCAATCTCTTTATTTTCTAAATACACTTACTTAATATTAATAAAATACCCTAAATCTACTAATCTACACCATAGGGTGGTGGCGACGATGTAGCAACAGAGGTAGCTATCATATCCCCACGATGAAATGGTGGTATGGCCATGAAGACTACCTTGGAGCAACAACAGTGTAACCACGAAGGTCGTCTTGGTACGGCTATATGAAGTGGGTAATAATTTTTAAAAAATGCATTAAATAAAGAAATAAAAAATTACTTTTTAGGTTAATTATTTGCGAAGAATAATAGGGTAATGATTTGTATAATATTGAATTAAAATTTTCTTTTTAATAAATGTTTAAGGAAGAGGGATACAAAAATATTTTTATTGATAAAAAAATGTCATCACTTGTTATCTTTAATAAAAAATTTAACGGTTTGGATGTAGAAAAAATATTTCCAAAAATAGTAAATATAAGTTGAATATTGTCAAAATATTTTGAGGTTATTTAAAATTATCCCTATATTTTAATTTTCTCTCTTAGTTATAATTACTACATGAAAATGTATTTATGGATCACTCTCCGTCAATTTTTATTGTAAAATGTTAGAGAATATGAATATAATATCTATTTTACTCTTGTGTGTGGTATAAGTAAGTTACAAAACTATTTATTGGTCTATTTGAAAAAGTTTGATTTTTTCGTATAATTGTTGTTGTATTGGTAGGCTTAGCAAAAATTTGAGTTCATGTCAAGTTTATAATAGCTTCACTAAGACTTGGATAAATTTCATGTGTATTTGGCCTAAATTAAGCTGAATTTGATATTTGACTAGACTTGGTCCAAGCTCGGGCTTTTATAACTCAAAATAGTATTGGTAAAAATCCAAGCTCAGGTCGAGTTTATAAAATTTGTAGTCCAGACTCGGATAAATTTATGAAAATTCGTCATTACTAAATTACTAGCAAAAATTAAAGTGTTAGTTTGAGATTGATGTGAATTTTAAAATAATTTATTTTTACTATACTATAGAAAAAAATTAATTTTAAAGAGAATTAATTTAGTATTTGATAAATTTTATTTTCAAAAGTAACGTGAATTTTAAAAGCAGTTTTATGCGTTTGACAAATTTTGTTAAAATATCGTAGTTAGGGATGGCAATAGGGTAGGATAGGGGTGGGGAGGCCTTTCCTGTTTTCTACCCTCTGTTTCAATTTTAATTCTCATTCCCCAATAAAATTTAATAAGGTGGGCATATAGAATCCTTGTATGAGGAACAAATACCATCCCTACTTATTTTTCTTATTTTCGTATATATTTATATTAAATACTAACTAAAAATATTATTAATATATTATGGTATTACTTATTTGTAAGAATTATATTTGAAATATAAACTTAACTATTTGATAAGATAAAAAAAATTATGAATTATAAATTTTATAATTGAACATTATCCACACATATATTTTTATTTTAAAAATAACATATTATAACATTTTATCATATATATATATATATATATATATATATATATATATGAGGAATGAAATAGGATGGGGTGGAGAGTACCAAATCGTTCCCAACTTTATAAATAATATAGAGATTAATCTCTCTCCATTCCCCACCCCATTCCCCATTATATGATTTTAATTTTATCCTATTCAGAACAAATTCTCTTGAGATCCCATCCCACACCTATGGGGGATTTTGCCACCCCTAACTGTAGTATTACTAATCACTAAAATATACATAATAAATGATGATGAATGAAAAATAATTTTAGGTAAGTGTTTGTACATACGTGTGCACACACATACATACATATATAATATTTTTAAAATAATTTATAGCAAAAAATAGAAAATTTTAATTTATATTTTTAAAAAATAAAAAGGCACATGACAAATGGACTCTTATTTTATAATCTAAATGACATGTAAACTTCACTTTGAAAATAATTATCAAACACACTCTTTCTACTATATTTTTTTGTCGCTATTAGCATTAATATGTGTAAAATAATCTTTACATTATATGAAAATAAGCTAAAAATGAAAAATAAGTGACACAACATATGATAAAAGTCAAGTGTGATATTAGGTCATGTAGGAATAAATCTTAACCATTTATATAGTGAACAAATAATTTTAGCCATTCAAAGCACTGAAAATGTTTTCATGACTTTGCTTTACTCACACCAAATACTGACCCTATACTCATTTTGATAAGCAAATAAATATGAAAAAAAGCACAAATAGAGTGACAAAAAATTTGCTAAAAATAATAATGAGTTATTAATTTTATTTGCACATAATTCAAACTTTAAGAAATAAATATATATATTATTAAGGTATATATAAATTTTCTAAAGATAAATATAAAAAATAGGGAAAAATATCAATATAAAATGTGTCTATTTTTTGTTTATAATATTTAAATATAAATATTTAAAAACTAATAATTTAATGTATTGTACTCTTATAAATAGTAAGATAAACTTTTATATATTAAGAAATAGAAAGTATTTATAAAAATATTTTAAAATTATAATTAATTAAATGTACTTTATTTATTTGTATTTAATATTAAATTAAAATTTCTAATTTAATTTGATAGAAGTAATTATTATCAAACTTTTAAGTTAAAAAGCAAACACTTTAAAAATATATAAATAATTAAAATTTAATATTTAATAAAAATAATAAATAAGGACTTAAGTTTTTATAAATGAATAAAGCTTTCGAGTTTTTATTTTTCATCGCAGCTATTTGGAATTAAGAAAAAAAACTCCACTAATAACTAATAAGTCCCTAATTTCTGTTAAAATAATAAATAAAGATACTTTAAATGAGTCATGACTCATTTAGAATCGATCTGTTTAGATTAGGAATATATGTTCATAGTTATAGTTTTACTAAAAAATAGGGACCTTTCTGTTATTATCCACTGCAGATTAGTAGCGTGCCACGCGTCGACGCTTGATTGACAACTGAGAGGGTTGACAATAAATTATAGTAAATGCGATCTGGCACAAACTCCAATGATTGAAGATACCACCTACATTTTGAAATAAAATAAGAATTTATTTGAAAAAAAATTATAATGTGAAAATTACTTCAAACATTACTTTCAAAGAATTATAAAATTAACCTTTAAAAAATTTATTTTCAATTCTTTTTAATTTTAAATAAAATCAAATAAAAAACTCAAGCTCCCAAAGTCAAAGCTTTCCACCGGTCACTGTTACTGTACAAATATAAATCCAAACGGGGTAATAACATTTTCCTCTCTTAATGTTTCTAAAGAACAAATCAACCTATACTTCGATAAATTTAATAAATAAGTCCCTCACAGCTAAAAGTTTGCAGCTCCTTTTAGGTAATTATTGGTTTGAGAATTAACACATACCTACCCTAAGATTTAGCCTTTTATCAGCTAGAGAGAATATTTGAGAAAAAAAACACATACATCCCTTTAACTGTGAATTGAGCATCTAATTTCAACAAAATGACTATAGTGCCTTTGACATTTATCTTTTTGAATGAAACAAAAATTTGAGATTCAATGGATAAAGTTATAGAATCTATAATATTGTAACTTGACCATCCAATAAGGAGACCCAATTCACTAATTCCTCCACCTCCATCTAATATAAGACTCTACGATTAAGACCGAATTTCACCTTATACGACTATATTTTAGCTTTCAAACTCAATCCACTTTAGCAATCTTTCTTTGGTGGGTTAGATGCATATATAAACGATATTTTTGTTATAGTATTTTCTTGTTCGTTAGGCTTAAGATTCGATTCATTCCTTATTAAATAAATAAAATTTGTTAAGCTTTATACTTGTTGTAGTGCGATAGAAATACAACACACACATTGCTTATTATGTCGCTCGAGTCACTTGCTTTTTATTACTGCTTTTATAGATGAAGAAATTTGATTTGAAAAGTTCTCAAGTTTGTTAACCCAGCCATTCACTAAAAAAACCAGAAAGTTTCTATAAATAGTGAAGCTTGAGCGAAGGGATAACTTCATCAATTATTTAAAAGAAAAAAATTTCAATCATTTAAAATAAAAAAATTATTATTTCTTCATAATAACCTAATACATTATACATTTTCATCATAGCAATCCAACTAAACACATTCCTTTCAAGCATTTTCTTAAACATCTTACATGCATTATTAACACGACCAAACTTACACTATAGATCTAATAATTAAATACCTAAAAATTCACATAAGTTAACACCATAAGCATATATGTTTGAAAGATTAAAGCATATATTTTAGTACCACTACAATGAAAATGAAATTTCAGTGTTTTGAATGTGTTTTGAATAAAGTGGAAATCAAGCAACACTGAATCCTTTCATTTTCGCATGTTGTCTAGTTTTCAACAAGATTTTGTAACCTTGAGGCTTTGGTTAATAGAACTCAACCTTGCAGTGCAACTTTCTTTAGATTTGACCTGTAGTAGTTATGGACAACCATGATTTCTACAACCTTTGTTATTCTGCAAAACACTTTTTTAATGATAGATTTGTGAAGCACCATATAATTTTAGTTGTCGCAAGCACCATATAATTTGGCCTTTTTTAAGTTGAATTGTCACTACTTTTTTGTTTACCAACCCCAAGTGCTAGGTAAGAAGCTAAGTACTCTGCAAACCCTCTCACTTGTAACGTTAAACTAAAAGTAAAAAAAGAAAGTGATTTTTGTTTACTATAATATCCCTAAAATTAATAGCAAGTTAACATAAATGAATGTCTTCAAGGGAGGTAAGTATTTCTCTTTCTAAATTTTCTCTCCGACTATTAAAATCTTAAATTTCATAAGAGGTGTATGTTAATTTTCTTTTTGAATTTTTTAAAATCTGAATTTAATTAATATATATATTTTTTAAACATCTAAATATAAATATTAAGTTATCTATTTTTATAAAAATAAAAATTTTAAATTGATATATTAATTTTAAAACTTAAATCAAAATTTTTATGTATAAGTTAGAAAAACAAATACCTCTTAAATATTTTTATAATTTTATTCAAATTTGGGTTGAAAAAATAAACAAACCCTTAATTTCACATTGATCCCCCGATGGCCGATGCTGCTAGCCTACTGGCTCTTGCGGATAAAACTGTAGATATTGAGCAAACATGCCTTGATTTGTCATTTAGAGAAACTTTAGGTGTGAAAATGTTATTCGAATCCGGCAAATTAGGAACAATAATAGCAATAGTAATTATTGTTATTGTTATTTTATTCATAATAATAATTAATTAATTAATTAATATTAGAAGAAGAAAACATAGATGTCAATAATATATGTATGTATAGGTTTTGTCAAAAAGGGCTTAACCTAACTCTATAATACACCATGACATCCTCCCATAATTAGCTCTCAGATTTTTTCTTTCTTTTCCAGGAGAGCTTTGGGTTTCACTGAAATTAGGGTTTCTGCTTTCTGTTTTGTTGCAGTGCAGTGGAAGATTTGGTTGGTTGGTTGGTTGGTTGGTATATTCTGTTATTTATTCTACAGGCTTTGTTTCAAAAGCCAATGCCATTAGCATTAGTTTGGGAAATAGTTGAACTAGTTGTTGCAATAAAATTCTTCCATGTCGTGGGCTAGCCCAGATGATGTCTTTCTCTCCACTTCTCTCGCCACCTATCTTGACAGTAATTTCTCTTTCGTTTTCTTTTTTTTTTGGTTCAATATTTGTGAATTGAGATACTATGAACTCAATGCAATTTTGTTTATGTTTGGATTTGTGGTTTCTCATCATGATGTATTATCGTCTTCATGTTACTGTTTGATTTGGTGGCTTTTTCAGTTGTTCAATTGTTGTTCTTTTTGCTGTCTTGCTGTGTGAAAAGGAAATAGAAGCATGTTTTCATGTAATTTCTTATGTGCTTGATTTAAATTGATATTGTTACTACTTCATGGTGTAGTGTATACGTTAAAGGATATGACCCTGCTTTTATAATTTGTAATGACTAGTTTTATACTTGTAGACTAAGTGTGGGTAATAGTTTTTTGATTTATAAAGGAAGAGACAAAGATAGAAAGCGGGTAAAGCTGGAATATAGGATAATTTCTCAGAAGCTGCATTGAAATATGGTGGGTGCCTGTGTAAACATTCATTGACACATGTAAACACACAATAAGCAAAAGTTAGCTGACAGTAGGCATCATTTGCTGCTTTGCTTATTGTCTTTTAATTTCAAGTTTAAGCACTCCTACTTTGGTATTTTTTTTGGAAATGCTAATTGGTTCCGCCAAAGTATTGAGGACTCATGAGGGCCTAGTTCTTAATAAATGACATTAAATTACAATCTTGACCCATAGTACTGTTATATTGAGACAGTTGATTCACTTCAATATTTTTGGATAATTATAATGAGGCTAGATTATGGTATGTTAATTTCATTGCAATGACCTACTTTTCCAAGGGAAAACTTTCAATTGTCAAAGTGAAGCTTGATATCTAATATCCTTGTCAGAAGTTGTTTCTTTTGTAGGAAAGAAAATTGTTAGGGCACACAGGGTGACGGGTATGGTATTGGGTGCTTTGCAGTCTCCCTTGGAAATAGTAGATGTTTGGTGCTCTTTGTGTTGCTTTTCGTTTTATCAGTATCCAAGCTGGGGCAGTGGTCTTTATGTTATTTGGTTCTTCTTTTCAGTGCATGCAAATTATTATTTATTTTATGAACTTTCTTTTCTGAGTTTTCTTTGGAGTTTATTATAGGCATACGAATTTATAACAACTACAACTTATATAAAACACATATATATTCTCATCAGGCTGTGTATTTAACATTAGATAAGTCAAGCAAATGCCAACCAATTGGTTTTTCCAGTTATTTGGCCCTTCATATTGTTATCTGTTTCGCAGAAAAAATTCTTGTCTTGCTGCGAGATGGACGAAAGCTCTTGGGTTTACTCCGTTCCTTTGATCAATTTGGTAGCATATCCATTTCATACCAGTTAAAAATTTAATATGCCCTTAGTTTTTTTGAGCTTTGGTTGCTGATAAAAATTCTTCTTCTGCTTCACAGCTAATGTTGTTCTTGAGGGTGCTTGTGAGCGAATAATTGTTGGAGATCTCTATTGTGACATCCCCTTAGGTTTATATGTAATACGTGGGGAGAATGTTGTTTTAATTGGAGAGCTGGTATATTCTTGTCTATGGCTATGTGAAACTTGGTTATTATTATTTTTTCTGCAAAAGTTTTATTTTTCTTTGTCTGTGCTACTCATTATATAGGACTTAGAAAAGGATGAACTTCCCCCGCACATGACTCGTGTATCAACAGCAGAGATAAAAAGGGTAAGTTCCATGTCTTGGGAATTAGTTAACAGTTATTCTGCATTTAACCTGTGTTTCTGGTATGTTGCCATTTGCATGGTGTCGGCTCATAGTTGAAGCCAGTATGTGATTTTAATTATTGTTACTTTGTGTTTTATACGGATGAAGGCTGGTGTCCTGGGATATGTCCCTACACTAGGTGGTGATTGTTAGGAACTTTTTAATCTCATCAATTAATATGTTAGGTTTGGGACTGATGTTAAATTTACTGGAAACTGCACTTTGTTTTATGCATACAGGTGTTTCTGCATGTCTTTTTTTCTCTCTCTCTTGTTTGGGAAAGGCATAGTTTTAAGCGCTAACGTTTATAGATGAATCTATAAAATGCTAGAGATTAAATTCAATGCAAATTGCCCCTCTTTGGTGTAAAATTTTGTATGATTGCTGTCTTGGGCAAAGGATTTTCAAGCAGTAACAGACATATTTTAAGATATGCCAAATGATAGATTGCCATTCATAGATATCCACTTTAGTGAGATTCCAACAGAGACTAGATCTCTTTGTTGGTTCATGTACCCAAATTCCCCTTCTGGTCAGACTTGTGTGGGAAACCTCATGAAAATTCCTCTTTTGTTATGAGCCCTTCTTGGTTGATAGCTTTCCACATTATATTTTCTTTCTGGTGTTATTGCATACCTATTTTTCTTTTAATTGTGGTAAAGAATACAAACCTTTTATGATGTTAATTAATCAATTGTTAAACAAATGATTTACATATATACTTTTACACAATCTTAATAGTTTATGATCATTTTCTCCTCTCTTCAGGCTCAGAAAGCAGAAAGGGATGCTACAGTTTTGAAGGGCTCGATGAGAAAACGAATGGAGTTCCTGGATTTTGATTAATAGATCTTACCATTTTGTTAAGTTAATACCGTGTTTGCAAATATTAGTGCAGCGGTGCCCCTAAAGATTGAAGAGAGTGGGAAGGCAGGGCGCGATTGTTGCATCCTGTCCTGCTGGAATGGAAAATTAAGAGAAAAAAATTAGTAACACTTCTGAAGATCTAATTCGCTAGAAGTTTGGTAGAGGAAATTGGCTTTCAGTCTCTTAAAGAAATGAAGACATTTCCTTTACACCTTTGTGCCATGTGGGGTAAATTTATATTTGCAATTACACATAACTGTTTTTTAAGTTATAGCTAGGTTTTGCATTTGTTTCTAGTTTCATCAAAATGCTGTTTAATCTTCCTGGAGTGTTCCACCTTTTGCTTCTCAATTGAACGAGTGTTGAAATTGCTGTAGGTTGTCGTTTGGTGCCGCATTTTTGTAATGGCACAGCACAGTTCCTTTGCTTTCAATTCATTTATAATACTGTGGTTATGTTGATTACATGATATGATAGCATTCACGAGTTATTCTAGTAACTGTTCATACCATATCCATTCTGCTTATGGGAGCCCAAAGCATAAATGATTTCCTGTTGACAATCGTCTGCTTAAAATCTCCTTGTAACCAAGGAGATCAAAGTCAATGTAACCTCAAAGAATGTGAAATAACTACCTGGATCATAATCTGCAAACTCGTGGTCTTTACTTTTCTGCCAATCAAAGCCAAATTTGAAGATTTTACATGAATCTGCTGTGATACAAAGTAGTTTGAATGAGTGTTTGTTATTTAAATAGTAGATCAGAACATTATAAGCCTGTAACTCCCGGACCACTCCAGAGCATGCGACTCACTAGTCAGAAAAGGTTAAAAATGAGATGAGGGACTCATGATTTGGAAAGTGTGAAACAAGCTCAGAGCGTTTTCCTAGCTCGAAGTCCGCAAACTGGAAGGCAGGCGCACAAGTACATCCAACAAGGGAGTAGTGGCTCTCCGCATCCCTTGGTTCTGCTTCGTTCACTGTCCCATCTGGTAGAATGTCAATGTCCTTAGTTGGAAAGGAGCCAAACCACACATTTGGGGCCACTGTATACTGTGGTTTCTGATCGCTTTCAATATCATTACCAAGGCATGTTAATTTAATCTGCCCATCTTCGTTCAGTTCAAATATCTACAACCAAAAAAATATGCTATGTTAGGATGACAGGAATGGCTAAAGAACAGCAACACTTGCAGCAGACAGAGAGTTGTGTAGATCAAAGAGCACTTCTCTGAAATGGTTATATTTTGATTTTGGAGGCCGATGTAGACAACATATCCGATCAACACATTCTGTTTAAAAAAATCAGACTTCAAGGATACTGATAATTCGTTCATATATTATTTATTCTTTAAGAGAAAAGCACCCATGAGTCAGC
Source organism: Melia azedarach (assembly GCA_028052125.1). Classification (NCBI taxonomy): domain Eukaryota; kingdom Viridiplantae; phylum Streptophyta; class Magnoliopsida; order Sapindales; family Meliaceae; genus Melia; species Melia azedarach. The sequence continues at coordinate 6,563,503 of CM051403.1, forward strand.
TTCACTAGGTTAGTTGCACTAACCATATACAAATATAGGTAAAAACGAAAGAGAATTTTTCTTCTACAGATGGGCAGTTTGAAAAATGAGGCATTACAAATCATCATCAAATACACTTCTCTGTCATCAGCTCTTAGCATTCCTCAAGGCCAAAGATTGCTTCCAATCAATTGACTACTCAAGCAGGCTTTAAAAGGTGAATGAATTGAATCCACACAGTTTATTTATATATATCAGAGTTAAGTGAGTACCGTAATAGGTTCTCCAACATAAAAATGCCATGTTTCTGCACATGGTATTCTATGGAGGTGTGACACACTACCAGATGGTAGCAAGAAGTATATACTTGTGCTGACCGGGCGATCAACCTTGTCTGAAGAGAAGGCAGCATTCATGTTATTGAGACAAACAACACTTAAAAAATAAATTCCCTAGAAATTGAAAGATACACATAGTGCTAATAGCACGGAAAAACCAGCCTCAAATTCAAGCTTGAAACCGTAGAAATTTGAATCTTCCAACATAACTAACAAGGTGACTGTCCAGTTTCATCAATTTCACAGCAACGAAACCAAAAAACACTGGTATCGAAATTTAAAACAATTGATAACATAAATGTTGAATCTATGAGATCAGTGACAATACAACAAACATTCTAGATATTCAACATGTTATTTGAAAAATCACCAGCCAAAGTTTAGATGGAAAACTTGATTGTTGACTTTGTGAAACAGCAGCAAACAACTTAGTTAATGGGTCACAAGCACTCTTCTCCAGACTATAATCAGATCAGTAAACAAGATCTCTATCATGTCTGCATATAAATGTCTACATATAATATCTATCTGAAAAGAATTTGGAGAGGGCAAGGGAGACTTACACTGAGAGGGAAGCTGAGATTTGGAGAGAATAACCGAAGTGTCCCTAAAGGTTTCCGAGTAAAATCCACCTTCTGGGTGTGGCTTCAGATTGAATTTTGTTGCAATCTCTGTTGCAGTTAACATTGTTTTCTTCCTGCTCTGTTCTGCTCTGTCTGCTGATGATTTTCTTTTCTCCTAGTCAATATTTATTTGCAAATACATCGACTCAATGGGTTTCAAGTTTTAACTATACAACGGGCCCCACTTGTTTCGAGTTTGGTCGGTTGTTAATCTTTCCTCTTCATTGACTGCAATTGCAATACATCTACATTTCTTTCGAATTTTTCGTTGAATCAATAGTGGCATAAAAAGTTAAAATCAACTAAATTATTTTTTAAAAATAATTATTATTATTTTAATAGAAAGTTGATTTCAATTTATCACTTAATAATTATTGACGATTTTCAATGCTTACCTAACAAGCCTTATCTCACCATTATTTAAAAGTTAAAACTATTGACTATGGTTGGTTATTGTCTAAATATTTTTATCCTTTAATTATCCTAGAAATAATTACAATCATATTGTACTTTTCAAATGTTATTCCAATATTTTAGGTTTCAAATGAAATGACACAATTCCTCAATTAAATTGTAAAATTCTTAATCTTTAACTACAATTTTAGGATTGTACCCCAAAATATGTAGCATATAATGATAGGTAAATTGACAATAACTCAAAACTTTAACCAGATATGACAATTAATATTTTATAATAGATTGAATTTAGATTATAGATAGATAGATTAACATACAAATTGATGTGTAAGTACGAATAATTAATTAATACATTTTTAAAGAGTTTAAAAATGAAGAAATTTTAATTAACTAGTTTTAAAAAAAAAATGTTTAAAAATTACGAACAAAAAAGCAGGGGACTTATCAAGTTGATCTTTTACAACATAAATACGGCATGCGCACAATACAAAGTGCAAACAGACCTGAGTTTAATGAACCAGTCTATTTGCTACCTTTAAATTTCCTGTTATTTTCCTATTATTGTACACCATCTCTTCTCACAACAGAGGGATATCTACCATACTAAGGGAAATCCTTCCATCCTCTGCTGGCCCCGAGCACTTGCCCGCGGGCGTCCTCTTTTGCTTGGCGAGCTAGTAAACCTCTGCTGGCCCCTAGCATTTGCCTGCGGGCGTCCTCTCGTCAAGACCTTGAACACGAGGGCTGTCAATGGCTTGACCTCGGAGTGAGGGGAGCCGAGCACTAGTCGTTTACATCTTTAATGTATTATTACATGTCCGTGTGCAATTAAATATTAATTATAATACCGGAGACATTAATCTCTTTAGAACATAGACTACTACAAACACAAATTTTTGAAAGAAAAAAAACATTGTTCACCGCCCTGTCTCCGTCAAAAAATTTTTACCGCAACTTTTTTTGTTTTTACCATGCCATTTTCGATTAAACCATTCCATAATTTTCTTTGGACCTCTTGGGACGAGACCACACAAAATTCTTCTCATTTCGAACCGTTCTTCTATTTTTTCCGATTTTCGCCCGTTTTTTGCTGTTTTTACCATCCAAAGGTCAAAAAAAGTTACCAGAATAGTCCGATGCTTCGTCAGCTGTGCCAATCCCATTTTTCTCTTACCCTATGCAAAAAATCAGTCCGTTATCTACTATCATTTTAAAGAAAAATTCTTCCAAATTAAAGATGTGAGATGTCTTTGGGAGGGATATCTACCCTCGTTTTAAGAAAAATTCCTCCCAAGTGTCTTTGGAAGAATTTGAACTCTCAACTCACGACCTTGGGAGGCCTGAGCTGTTATCAAGAGACCAAGGCCTTGGTGGCAAAGGCACACATACAGTTTAAATATCCTGAAGTTTTGTTTCATCCAAGCAGAATGGTAATAAAGACCAGGAAGGTATGCATGAGATTTTGGTGAGACAGAGAGCAATCAAAAGGAATGATATAAATACATAATTCATACATACTCTTCCAATCAGCAGTGCCTCAAAATAATGCATCGTTTGCAGGAATTGAGATGGATTCTTGGGAAGGTGTCACCCATCTACGAGGGCTATGCTTTGCACCATGCAATTCAACTGCTCAAACTAGCTGGCAAGGACCTCACTGATTTCCTCACCATGAAGCAATGGACTTAATTGTACCTGTTGTGCGGCTACTACCATAGAGAGAGAGCACAGTTTGAATAGCTACATAGGCTTTATGAATTTCGTAACCTTCAAACAAGATTTCAACCATCTTTTCTGTGTGAATTTTTGGATTCAACTGAGGCTCTGTCAGAGCTCACTATTGAACATCTGATTAATAGGATAACTAAATCCAAGGACTCCACGCCTCCTGGCTTGTGTATCATCTCCTAAGTACATCTTTCAATTCTGTCCAATGACAAATATTAAATGCTTGTTCTGCAGCTGACCTATTAAGGCTACGAAAAACAACAGAGTGTCATCACCACATCAGCAAACCTAGTCTGCACTCCAGTACCGGAGGTGTTTGTTATGAAATTTGAGCGAACATTATTTGTACTCATGACAATGTATATATAAGATGATGAATTCACTTACCTTCACTGAGCCTGAGCCATTGTTGCAAATAATCGGCCACAAAAAAGTTCATTCCCATGTCCTGGAACCTTCATCAGGTTGGTAATAACTGTAAGAATGTTGAAAGCAAAACGGATGTATAATAACAAGAAATTCAATTTAACGTTGATATGAATCTTATAATAACTTACTCTCAGTCGCTTGCTTTAGGAGAAAGGCAAAACATATTTGAAAAGCTAACTGAAAGGGACTGGGTCTTGGGTGAAGTCTTATGCCTCCGCTATGCATCATGGGAAAAGATAAAGGTGTGCAACTTATATGAACATTCCCCAGCTGGATGACTGTCAGAAGTGCTTTATACTCTCTTAAGCTCAACCAAATAAATAGAGGAAGAAAAAAAAAAGACGACACTTTTGCATACATCAATTCAATGTCATAACTGCCAACAAACAAGATAGAGACGGGTTAATGAGCAATTACAACTCATTAACCTAGTTAAATCAGAGGCAGCAGGTAATACAATTTTTGTTCTTTTTTGGGAGAGGGTCCATACATAAAAATATTTAATAAATATTGCATATTCAGCTACGAAGAAATATGCAAATAAACAAACAAAAATTTTATATAAAAATCAAATGTAAATATAAACCAAACATATACCTGCAGTTAGCTCAATTTATTATTATATGTTCCATTTATATGGCCAAAAAAACAATGTAACACTTTTAGCAGCCCATCGCTTTGAATGGAAAACAGTAGGTTCAGCAAAAATACAAGAAGATTTCAGTGGAAAATAGCACAAATATGGACAAATGAAGACATTAACTTCATTTGGAGGACAATGAAAATATAACCGATGTGATGGAAATAACTCTGCAGTTTGAAACACATTGAAAGCAATTCCAACATCCCTCCACATGTAAGCTTATTTTGATGCTTGCCACAATTCTTCTACATTATCCAACTATAAGTGTTTATCTCTGAAATATTTTAGCCATAAATCCTTGCAGGGAACTCCCCATTCCAGCACCAACAGCTTCTGCCAGATACTTTGCCTGCAAATACATAACCATTAAAGGTTTTGAATCTTACTTTCCTTTGGCATAATGAAGTAATGAAATCCGAAAGCATGAGACTGAGGGACACTACCTCCTGAATGGTCTTTTTGAAATCAAAAGCATCCTTCACTCGATCATCCAAGAATCTCCAGGTGTCATGAAAATCTATCGGAGAATGACAGATTAGCAGATGGAAAATTATCTACAGATTAGCATCTCTACACAATAAACTTTAACTAGTTAGAACAAAATTTAGATGTGTAAATGCCATTCAATGAAGCCCCTCCTTCTTGATGGATCAAGAGTGAAAGAGATGGTCTATTTGTCCTTCACCTTTAACTGCATTCTTTCACACAATGCTTGGACAAAGGCAATTCTAGTCACTACTTTTGATATGAACAATCAGAACAGGAACTAAATTATGCTACTTGCCAAAATTCCAGAAAAATGACCATCACTACTTTTCCAAAATCATCATCTATATGTTCATCAAGTCAATATTAAATATAACTACATTTATTATAAGCTGGAAGAAACTAAAAGCAAGCCTAAATAAATGCATGTCAACTCTCTGTACTCACATTCAAAATAAGGAAAACAAACCTGGAGAACTATCAGTCAGCATGTAAATCTCAGTTGTTGAATATATTCCTCCAAGGACAGTGCGCTTCACGTACCAATCTATGTCAGAGGACTCATCACCAGCAGCATGCCAAATCTCATCAACTAGCATTGCTCGCTGCTTAATACTTGTTGGAACATTCAATGGTTGTGCCTGGAAAGGGAAGTCAAAGAAATAATGTTTAGCTAGCATTTCAATTAATAATTAACGCTCCAACAAGAAGAAATGGCATGATAATTGGTACTTGGATGCTGAGAGCTTGAGGCCACTTTGATATGTAGGGTGCTTGCATTTCTAAACGAATTCGGACAAGCTTTGAGACACGCTCACTTGGTATCAAGTTTTGTAAATCCTTGTCCGAGTCAACTCTATCAATAAGCTTTTGCAGGCAGTCATCCATAAAAAACTGAACAAGGTAGAGAATAAAAAGAGGTCATCATCAGAGTTAATAGATGCCTCAAACAAAAATGATTATGCCAAATGAAACCATAAGCATCTTTTTTAAATACACAAATACTCATGTATACGTCATGAAAAGGATTTTTTTTCTTTTCTTCTCTTTCAATAGATAAAATAAGATTAAAACATCAAAAAGGCGCAAAAGAAAAAATATGTTAGTACTATCAATAAAAAATTTTAAGAAATCAAAGAAAAAGAATTACAGTCAAGGCATGGTAGAAAGAGCATGCACCAACTGCTGATAGGTACACACATAATACTAAAATATATCATTCGAAAGTAAAACAAGCAATCTAATGAAACAAGGTGCAATGCTCTTCAAAGTTAATGACCCATTGAACTCCTGTAAAAACCAAATGAAGCCTTCTTTTTCTTCCGCCTTAATTCAGTCCAGCAAACCGAATCGAGATCAATTTTGTCCAATGGTGATTACGTCTAAGTGAAGTCAAGAAACACACAAGCATCCTGGTCCATTACCTACCCTATTTTACATTGAAGTTGGAATAATAGGCCACAAACCATTTACAACAAACTGTTTGGCAATAACAATCTGTAATAACAAAACAATATGACTAGAAAGAAGAATTGCTGTTTCATTTATAATGAATAGCTAAAATGAGTAGTCAGTCTGCAATCAAAATATAAAATAAAAACCCAATACCACAAGAAAATAATGAGCATTAAATTTAAAGACAATGGAGAAAATATACCTCAACGAGAGAGGCTTCTTTCCTTGGGAAAGATCCAATGACGGAAGGAGACAAGCCAGCATCCCTTGCACCTGCAATCATAGCCGCCTCGCTCCAACCCAACTTCGTCTGCTACATCAATACAGTTTTCAACAACTATAATCATAAAAGAAATTATTAAAAAATAAATCCAGTTGAAGGAATAAGGAATGTACGGACCACGTGCCGCAGGGAGGCTTGTAGCACTCGAGCCTGCTCATCTTGGTACTCCAACCTCGGTCGCTGTCGCTTAAAGCTTTCCTCAGCCGTAGATGATGACGATGAAGATGACGAGGAGGAGGAGGTAGAATCCGATACATTAGGGACTGATTGAGGATTAATTGAGGAGGAAGTGGAAAATCCATCAGAGCTACTGATTTTACGGAGTGATCGTAAATGAGCGCCGCTACTGTTGTAGTAACCCGATGTCGCACCGCGGAGTAAGCGTCTCGCAACCGCCGTTCTGTACATTTTGTCTTTCTTCTAATAATATGATTTGCTTGAAAGTGATTGAAGCAGAGAGTCTGGTAATTTGGTGGAAGGAAAATCGAAACAGTTTTTCCGGCTTCCACGTAGCTCATTTACGTGCTTCCATGTGTCATTAAATCCTCCATACACATAACACTTACTAGGTGCTAGGAGAGATGGCAAACGGACTGGGCTGGGCACGTGCAAATGAAGCCCAAGTGGGATCACGCGCCGAGCCGACCCAAACACGCACTTCAGTTGTGTCGGGCCAACCCGAGCTCGCTTCAAAATATTTGAGTCTAGTACGGGCCGGTATGCGATAATGAAGTCCAAACGGGTTTACATGTCGTGCCGGTCTGCTTGAGTCGGTCTGAGCCCGCTTCAAAGTATTTGAACCCGACATAATTCATGAAGTCCGATTCGTTCGGGTCGTACCAAGGCCATGCTCAAGCCGACACGCAGGCCATTTCGAGCCCCTGCTTGGGTCAGCCTGCGGGCCACAAATTATCTATTTGTATTTTTAAAAGCCCATAATGATTTTAGTTTTTGAACTAAGTAGGTCTATCCGTCTATAACGTTGATGTTGCTAATGTCGGCCCAAATCAGCATTAGGTTGAACTAGGGCTTTTGAAATGTACAAATAGATCAACCACCAAAATCATTCCCATCAGGGTTTAACCCTACAATAGCTTTGGACATAATCCTGTGATTCTAATTTGAGTATGACCTTTTTAGGTTATATATCATAAATAATTCCTTATAAAATTTTGACAATATATATAAAATTATTATACTTCTATTTAACTATAAAAATGAAACTATTAAAAATATTTAATAACTTTGATTTAAATTTAATAATTCGCACTTTTTAACCTTTTTATTTAATTTTGATAATTGACATATAGCAATTTTATTTCACAATAAATATAATTACAACTTTATGACATTCGTTATTTATTTATTAAATTAAAATTTTGAACAACAACGTTTATAAAATAAATAATTAAAATATATAATATAATAATCAATCACACTTAATTATAATTAACATAATATTAAAGACATTAGTACATCTAATTATTTAAATAAATTGGTAAACATTTGTTCGAGTAATCATACAATAATATATTAATTATATTTATAATTTACATAAATATTATTTTATTTATTATTATTTACAAATCACAAATAAAATATAGTAATTTAATATTATATCCCAAAACAAATTATAGTACTATTTATAAACAAAATATAATAAGTTTTTTATTTGATTTTTTTTTTATGATATCAACGAGATAATAAATTTTATATCATGAAAAATACATTTTAAGCTAAAGCTTTCCTGAATTTTTTTTCACATCTTCATTTTTTTACTTTCCCTTCTTTAAGTTAATCCTTTTAGTTGATACTCCAATAAATTCCCTGTAACATATTTAACATATTTGTTATAATAGATAAACTCTCACATCTGAAATATAAACTCATGAAATTTATCTATATAGCTCTTTAATCTTTTAGATCTAAAGGAGAACATTAGTCCAATCTTATAAACAAATAAAAATTTACAAAACCACTACATATCTAAATTTGAGTGAAAATAAACTATAATTAACTAGATATAATCTATTAGATGAAAATATATCATCATAGATTTAGATCTTCATCTAGATAGAAATCTACCTTTATTACTAAAAAAGAAACAAAAAATAATAAGAAAATTAGAAAATCTCACTAGAGATGGAGTAGATCTCCATATCCAATGAAAAGAAGAACAAGTGATTTTTTATCATTTGAGAAGAGAGAGACGAGGGATAAGAGTTTGGAAATATAGTAGATCCAGCACCAATTACAATTGACACTAATAAGTTTGTAATAAAAAGCAAACAAAGTAGATTTCTCTCTCCTTTACCTTCCTCTTAAAACCGACAAAAAACGAAGCTAATTTTCTCATCGGAGAGGGCACTCTTCTCCCTCTTCGGTGAGTCTTTCTTTTGTTTTTTGCTTTTATTTATTTGATATATGCAGATTTTCACCTAGATTTATATCTGCGGTGGCTTATTTCCATTTGAGATGGAAGTTTTTTCATCTAATGATGGTTCTATTCAGATATAAATATGTGGTAATTTTGGAGCTATTTTTTGTTTGGTTTGTTATTATGGTGGTATTTTCTTATAAATTTGAACGAATGAAGGATTATTTGATGAAATATGTAGTTACGAAGTTTCAAATTTAGAAGTTTTCATGTAATATCAAGTTTATTACAATAGATTTGTTGCAATAAGGATCGAACAGATCTACTAGAACTATGAAAAGTGAAGAGAAAGAGCAGTAAGAGGAATCCCAAATTAGCTCTTCCTTAAAATTTCTTCATTCTTTTTCAACATATTTCTTTTCAATTAAAAACATAAATGGTATAGTGTTATAATCATCTTTTTTACAATCTTCAGTAAGCTTCATGGTCTATTTGATTTTACTGTTGTAATGAATTTTTGTAATTTCCTGAAAGTTTGGTGTAAAATTGCATATATGTGTAGTTTGTTTCTGGTTTGTTAAAAATAATAATAATAAGAAGTTGGTAATAAATAATTTTATTATTATGGATATTTTATATAATTGCCAGATAGATAGATGAAAGAAAACATTGATGGATGGATCGATTATTGAATTAGAGAAAATCAAAATTTTAATATTCAACCTCAAACTCATGCACAATCATCAAATTATTCTCCAATAGATTCTCTCGTACTTGGTAATAATATTAAACATCAAACTGATAATATTTTATTAATTATACTGATAATAATACTAATAAATAAATAAATATTATATCCAATAATTTAAGATTAATGACACTGTGCATAATAATCTATATAAAAAGAGAAAATGTCAATTAGACTCAAAAATAAAAATAAATATCAAATACACCCTTAAATTAAAAATATTTATTAATGATATCTCTTTTATTAATTTTTTCCGTCACTGTTAATATGAAAAAAGACGTAATAGTCATTATAACTTAAAATTAAAATTAAAAATTAAAAAATTATTATTTCTTATATTTAATAATAAAATAGTAATTTTAATTTAAGATAAATATAAAAATAAATTATATTTAATAAAACATAATTATATAATTAAAAAAAATTCTAAAATCTTAAATGTCATAATTTTTCTCTCCTTGCACCGTAACGTCTTCCTCTTTTTCTTCTTCTTTGTCAGTTTCTTTACCTCTTCTCATGACTTCTTCTTCTTCTTCTTCTTTTGTTTCTCTCTCACCAGTAGGCTTACCAAACTTCCCTACATCGTTGGTTAACAAGCTTTGGAAACTTTATATGGATAAAATGGATTTAGGTAAATTTATTTATCAATATAAATCAGCAAGACATTTATGTCTTTTTGTTAGTCAAAGTCAGTCAAACAATAACAATGACAAAAAAAACTAACATAAGGGATATCATTAACAAATATTTTTGAGTCAAGGGTATACTTGATATTTATTTTTATTTTTACAGGTCTAAATGTCATTCTCCCTATAAAAAATTTACATGCAATATATTTTGAAAATTAAGATATAATCACACACTCTCGAATTTGAATTAGATTAAAATTTATAAAAATTTACGAACTTCTGAGATAAAAATTTAAACTTATTCTCTCAAATAATGAGAAGGAATTTTTAATTTAATTTGAGATATATTTGCTACTGTTAATTTTCATTTTAAAAACAAATGAAATCACAAAAATAAATTTTAAATCACAATCACAAGTAGTATATATGAAGTGTAGAAAAGAATTTTATACGTTTGCAAGAACTTGTGTTAAACTTATTTTCCTAATTAAGAATATACAATCCTAAATTTTCAAAATATGGTTTATATATGTAATTTTAAGTTTAAGATTTGTTGACATATATTTATAACTTTTATTTATGTGCGAGGTCAAAGTTTATTTCTTGATTATATTCTCATTTATTAATTATAATCACATGCCTATTTATTCAACTAAAATTTTGTATAAGAGATTTGGAGGTTTAAGCCTCCCTCGTATGGAGGAATTGAGTGGTTTTTTACTTAATATAAATAAATAAAAATTTAAATCAACACTAAATTTGTGTAAATATATATATATATATATATATTTACATATTTATGGATGATAATTTGTTGGAATATGTATATATTACTATTAGAAATAAAAATTTGTGTACAATAGAAAATTACTCAATTAATTAAACCATATATAATTTTTAATGATATTGAAATTATATTTATTATAAATTAATTCCGACAACTATTATTCTCCCATGTGCCAACTTGGAGCCTCTGAAATTATGCAACTTTTTTTTGATAAATTTTATTTATTATATCTTTTGGAACTTGGAAGAGATCTGCATTTATGATTTCCTTTCTCCAATCAATTGAGATTTTGTAACAAATAATTTAATTAATTAAAAGTTTTGCTAGATTTTCTAATGGGAATCTCTATTTAGTAGTTGTATTAATTAAAGAGAAAGTCAAACTATATATAAATAATGAAACGTTAAACTCATGTTTGGTTAATAAATATTAAACATGGATTAAATTAGTAATATATTATTCATTATTCATATATATGATCCCAATCCTAAATATTAATGGATGAAATTAGTGTGATGCATTAAAATAAGATCAAATGATGTCGGTGCATGATAGTTTACATGAAAGATCATTTCCATATAATTATTAATAATGTACTTTCAAAAGATGAAGTATTATATATCATAAAAATAACCAAATACAGTTTGATCTATTTTTATTAATTATATGATCATCTACATATATATAAATATCTTTAATCAATTTTACAAAAGTAAATTAATTTTTTTAATATTATATTACAATTTATTGATATATGTTATAATTTTATTAAAATTTTAAATATTACAATTAAGTTGCACTTTATATTATTATACACATTCAGTGTAATATATGTCCTCAAAAGTAAATTAAATTTTAAAATGTCAAATATGAATTAGATCAAAATTAATTGAGATTAGTAGTGACAATTCAGATAAATGAATCATATTTAAGTCAACAAGAATATTATTTATTTGATACAAATACGATAAATTTATTATTCGTATCAATTTTGTTAAATTTAAATATAATTTATTTATTTAGATACGATTACTTTTAAGATATTAAAATGCGATTATTCGTTTTAATTAATCGTTTTTTATATAAATAATTATGTTAGGAGGATTAAATACGAATATGATACGAATAATAATCGTATTAATAAAAATATGTTACGATTATTATTCATATTAAATTTTATAATTTTGAATATATTTAATAACATTAAATTTGTATCAAATAATTGTGTGGTATCTTAGATTATGGCTTTTAATTGAAATGTACTAAGTTGTGAGATAAATAAATAAGTTGATATTCGTTGTTGGGAGAGACCTGGGAGATCTTAACTCTAGAGCCAATTAATTGAGACTAAATTTGTAATAAATAATTTGAGGGACAGTATGAAACCCACTAAGTGCGCTGGTGACTGGGGAAAAGGACGGTCCGAATTATGAAAGCCTACAAGCATTGACTTGTTGACTTGTTCAGAAATATTATATACTAAAGAGTTGCTGCTTTAGCTCCTGATGAGCTGTAGAGGTCACTTCTGTATAAGTATCGATCTCAAGACTCTTTGTTTTCTCATCACATTTTCCGTTTTCATATCTTTTCACTAAAATTGAAAATGGCTATCTTTCTTCAATGCTTTCTCTTCTTTCTCTTATCATTTACGACGACTGCACAATATTATTGTCCTCGCTGTGAGCACAAGGGCAAGGTTTCTTATTTCTCAGACGACTCGGCCCTTTCATGTAAGCATGTATATATAGATCATGATCAGTTTTCTTTTTTCTTTTCTGTTTTCATCGGTTTACAGAAATCAAAATTGGCATGGAACTAACAGGATGATGTTTTGATGAGATATTTTTAATGGGTTATTAATTAATTAGTTAATATTGGTTTTTGAATTTGATCATGAATTAGTTATTTATATATACATATTGCAGCTGGGGCTTGTGCTTATGGTTCAACGGCGCTAGACTTTAATAATGGATACCTTGCTGCTGCTTCTTCTTCCCTCTACAATGATGGCTATTTATGCGGTGGATGCTACAGGGTTGGTTGTATAATTTTTATACTTAATAAATAATAAATCTTATGTCTATATATACACACACACACACACGTATTGCCCTTTTTTATTTTAACTTCCCTTAATTAATTTTGTTATATGACTAACTTATATAGTTTGGCAGATGAGATGCAAGAACAAGAAACTTTGCAGGAGCGAAGGAACCACAGTGATAGTGACTGATGAGTTCACTAACAGTAACAAAACAGACTTTGTTCTCAGCAGAAAAGCTTACATGGGTATGGCTAAGAAGGGAATGGAAAAACAACTCTTGGAAAAAACTGGAGCTCTTGATGTCACATACAAAAGGTAATTAAAAAAATAATGACTTAATTGTATTATACAAATAATTATTGGGTATGATTTAATTTACAGGTATCCTTGTGAAGTTTTCAACAAGAAGAACTTGACTCTGCGTGTGGAAGAATCAAGCAAATGGCCAAATGACTTGGTAGTTAAAGTGCTGTACCAGGCTGGTCAGATTGAAATAGGATCTATTCATTTTACTGCTAAGGTATACATTTACCATAATTAATTGAGTAAATTTATTATTACCTGCTTTATGTGTATTAATTTTAATTTTGCTTCAAGCAGGAGGGTAGATCAGCTTCGTTTTACCTGGGAAAGAATCACAGTGCAGTTTGGAGCGTACACGATAATAATATTCCGAAGGGGCCATTGGTGTTTAATTTTGAGTTTTTACAAGAAACACAAACGCTAATATCCTCGATGATTACTGCAAAAAATCTTCTGCCTGCTCATTGGAAACCTGGAATGATGTACGACACTGGAGTTCAGATGAATGAGTATATAAGATGGGAGGATTGTGGCTCTATCAATCAGTGTCCTGAAGATAACTGGTAATAATGGAAGGAAGACCAAAAAATAAAATTATCAACTTAATTTTCTCCTCTGCTTTCGCTTCATTTGTTGCGTACTGCAACTTTGCACTTAATTTCTCTTATAACAATTACTTAATAATAAGTCGTTAAATTTAAATACATTCAGTAGTTAAGATTATATTTAACATATATTTTAATTATGAATGCATTAGTTATACATTAATTATTAATTAATTATATTTTTAACAGTTGAATGTATTTAGATTCATTAATCCTACGAGATATATATATAATTATTCCTCCTCAAAAGTGAGCGAGAGTAGATTTTTCAAGTAAATTATAAAATATTAAAGTAAATTCTTAATAGATATTTGACTGTAATATCAAATTATATATGCAATTTTTTTTTTATGCATGCAATGAAACTAATGATGGGTGACATGTAGTTAAAATATGGATAGGGACCATGTTGGGTTTATTTAACAAGACTTGTTTAGGTTTCATTTGAGATTACGACTTTTTTCATATTTCTTCCAGAGCATAATAGATAAAAGTGTTTAGTAAATATCAATTTTCTTTTAAAAAATTACTTATATAAGAAAAGTTCACATGCATTCCAGTTTAATGGAAAGTTTATGAAAAGAGATACAAACCTCCTCTATAAACAATAAACTTATTAAAATGTTCTAAATATATTTTTAGTAAAAAAGATCAATATCTTAACCATTACACCAAAAACATTTTAAATGTATGTTTTCCAATCCTTAATAAATAACTCTTGTGACAATGCATATTAAACAATTTCTATAATAATTAAAATTATTTTGTTATTATAAAATTTAATTAAAAAAATTACATATCATAACTTAAATTTAAAATTATTATCAAATAATAATAAAATTATTCTTAAAAAATATTAAAGAAAATAAATTTAAATAGTTATAAAATAAAATTATTCAAAAATTATTATTAGCACTAATAATTCTAAAAAAAATATTCTTAAGTAATTGTTAAATAAAATAAATTATTTTATTTAAAAAAATCTAAATAATGATAATAGTTTTAAAAATTTATAATTTAATAATAATTATAATTTTAAATTCAAGTTATTATATAGAATTTTAATGATTATAATTTTTTTTTTAATTATAAATTTTTTATAATAACAAAATAATTGTAATTATTCTAAATTTTATTATATATAAATATATATTTTCAAAAGGATTATATATTATGAATTAGAAAATATATTATTAAAATGTGTTTAGTACAGTAGTTAGGATATTGGCCTTTTTCACTAAGGTTATTTTGTAATTTTAAAATAAATTTAGAATATTTTAATAAGTTCATTATTTAGAGGGGAAGTTTGTATTCCTTTTCACAAATCTTCTATCAAACTGGAATTTTTACAAATCTGAGTGGAGGCATGTGAAGTTTTCCCTTATATATATATATATCACGTCAAGTAATTCCATCCTACAATAATTATAGTGTGTATGTATATTAATATTTATCTTTAATATTTTAATTTAAAATAAATAAAATTAATTTTTTTATGATATATTTATGCGGAGTTAGGTTACATCTAATATCATGATGCTGTGACTTTTAAACTACAATAGTTCTAAAATGAAAGTTGATGGATGAAAGTTATTAAATATTTAATAATAAAAAATTTCAATTAAAAGTTGTATTTGTTTAAAATAGATCATTTTAAAAAATTTTATTTTTGATAATATTTAAGTAATCAACCATTCTAACAAATTTTGATAATTACATTTTTATTTTATATAATTAAAAAAAAATTATTATTTTTTAAATAACTTTCTCTATTTTTTTAACTCAAAGTGATTGAAGTAGAAAAAAAATGTAAATTATGTTTAATACAAGTCATATAATATAACGAGGAGAATATAAATGTCTTTTGATAAATTTAAATTATTTTTATTTCTTTTTTTGGAATAGTTATTGGCCAAAATCCAACCCAATTTCGCAAGCACATTTGAAAGTGGTTACAAAAACACTTAAAAGATTGTGATTTGGAAGCCCATTTGAATCCAACACTAACAATGGGAGCCTTAGTTTCTTTATCTTAAATAACCTCTTCATATTCCAAATAATGCTAAGCATAAATATTATTTATAAAATTAGTTGATGAAAATACAAAATCAATACAATTAACAAAAGGAAATAATATTGTAATGAAATGTTAGATTGTATTTGTTAATTTGTATGAAGTATTTGAGAGATTCAAACACTGCCCATTACAATAAACAAATTAATGAAGTATTTTGTTCTATACATTAATTGTTTTTGTGTTTAATTTTGCAACACTCATGTTGCATGGCATTAAACATTTACACTGTTGAATCTTGGAATTGGAAAACAATTAAGCTAGACAAACACAACAAAATACAACACAACACCCTGGTTTGGTGTTTCTATTTGTCTCTACTACAAAATAAACAAATAAATAAATAAAAATGCTCTCTAGATCATCTAGAATTTGATCCATTAATTAAAATGGGGTTAGAGATATGAACGTTATAGTTACTTAATTTGTACTTGTTCTATCCTGTTAATGACTTCCCCGATGTCCAGGCGCTTCTCAGGTTCAGCCTGAGCGCAATCCACCCCAATTTGAAGGAGTTTCACCATCATCCCCATTGATTCTGTAGCAGTATCCCCCAGTAATAAATCTGGATCTATCAAGTCCTTCTCCCACTCTTTACCCTCCGGATGATCTTTCATTAATGCCGCACGAACCCAGTCCACAACATCAATTCCCCCCTTTCCGGTAGTCAGATATTGGCTTGGAAACTTTCCTGTTATTATTTCTAGAATCATTATCCCCAGGCAATACACGTCCGACTTCTTGGAAATCTTCTGGTCTTGGATGTACTCTGGTGACTTGAAAGCAAACATTGAGTGAGTTGCATGTTCTGGGTTGGTTAATGGATGAAATGCAAAGTCGTTTAGTAATGGCTGGTATTGTTCGGTTAAAAGAACATTGCTCGACTTCAGGTTTCCATGGGGCAGCTCATAAGATGCAAATTCTGCATGTATGAAATTCAAACCGCTTGCAATTCCCTTTATTATGTTTAGCCGGGTTGGCCAGTTTAGCTGCCCATGACAAATTCCGCGATCACCTGGAGAAGAAGAAGATTAATTTTCTCTATAATTATAGGAAATGTGTATATGAAGTTGATTTGATTTGATGATTACGTGTGTGTATATATATATATAAATATATGTACATACCATGCAGGAGATATAGCAGACTGCCTTTAGGCATGTATTCTGAAACCACGAGCTTCTCTTCTCTCCGATAATGATAAGCCAAGGGTGTCAATATATTCGGATGGCTTAATGTTGATAATCTTTTCATTTCAGAATCAAAAGTTTCCTTTGACATTTTATTGATCTCTCTCATCCTCTTGACCACCACTGTCAATCCATTGGCCATTGCAGCCTTGTATGCAGACCCCATTCCGCCATTTCCAAGCACCTCAGCTGCTGCCTTCATCAAATCTGCTAAACCGAATGAACCTTTTTCTTCATTTAACATTACCAAGTCACCCATTCCACTTTTTGATGATTTCCTGCTCATACTTCCCTCACTTTTTTGGCTGCTTGCCCCTATGCTCTTCTTGCTGCTACTACTTCTGTTGTTATTCGATTCAGGTACGTGAACTTCCAATACCCTGTTATCTACATTGCTTTCCTTTTCTAACACGCTAAAATAAGTACGTTCCTTCCGCTTTGCATAAATTATAGCTACCACTATGAACAATATTAGTAAAGCAATAACTATCACAGCTATCACCAAATTGTTGCTGCTGTTCCCACCTGATTCCTTTGATTGTTCATGATGACTACTGCTGCTTGATGCTGATGCTGTTTTTGGAAGTTGTGGCGCCGGTTTTTCTTCTGGTTTTTTGCACGGGTTCAATGGTTTACCGCAAATTTTATCATTTCCTTCAAATGCATCAGCACCGAATTTGGAAAAGCCATCGGGGATTTCTCCTTCCAGATTGTTGTCTGATATGTCGATGGAAGTTACTGATGATGATTTTAGTTGTGGGATTGGACCTGAGAATTGGTTTCCTTCAAGATGTGCTTCTATGAGATGGGGTAACTTCATTATGGATTCGGGTATTTTTCCGGTGAATTCATTGTTATTAAGCCAAAGTTTCTTCAAAGATGACATACCGGAAAAATAGTCCTTCGGTATTTCACCGGTGAACTTATTTCTAGACAGGTAGAGAGCCTTCAAAGCACCAAGTTCATTAAATCCAGGGATTGGACCTGAGAAAGAATTGTTCGCAAAATTGATGATTCTAAGGCTAGGAATCTCACGTAATGCATCAATATCAATAGTTCCTGAGAGAGCCATATCCTTGAAATTGAGGCTTGTAACGACTCCGTTGGAGCAAATTACACCCACCCATTTATCAACACAAGCATTCACGGAAGTTGGACGCCAAGAATTTAAGGCATCAGACCGGTCAAAAGATGCTTTGAGCTTAAGGAGAGCTGAATTTTCCACCAGGGAGAAGGCGCGCGTAAAGAGTGAAAGCGTAACGGTGAAGAGGAAGAGAAGGCTACCAGCAGCCATTGCTGAGCCTGAGCCTGTGCCGGAAATGGGACAGCTCCGATCCTGATAGAAACGAGCCGCCCTGGTCGGAGAGATTGTGTGGTTGTCTCTGATTACTTGTTTGGGGTTGCTTTTCCTTTTCCTTGTGCTTAGGGTGTGTCATTGTTAGGTTTGGGAATGAAGTTTGGAGACGGAGCTGACAGGTTTACCAGAGATTCTAATAATAGTATATGGAAGAAAGGAAAGAGAGGTGACCAACTTAATTCGTTGACATGGTCACCCTAGCCTTCAATACAGAGCGGTTTTTACTGTTAATTGCATTTCAGCCAGCATTATTTCCGGATTGATCACATTTTCCTGAATCAATTCTTAAAATAACTTAGGCCATATTTTGTTTCTGCTATTAATAAAAAACCTTAAAAACAATGTACAGCTAAATTGATCACATTTTTCTGTATTCCAGATATCCTTCCCGGTATGTGCCCTCGATCGAACATCAATCATTGTGAAGTGAATGCCTGCAAGACAAATGATGCAGTTGCAAAAGGTGATGATCAGTATGTAATTTCTTTCTATTATATATTAATGAAAGAACAATTGTGGTGAAGTAATTACCGAAAATACATTGCAATGACCAGGATCAGCAACGTGAGCAGCCAAATTTTCAAGAGGACCTTCCCCTGTATAAATGGCTTGGAAGCAGAAACCAACAAATGCTAACATAGCAAGACGCCCATTCTTAATCTCCTTCGTCCTCAAAACCATCACAGGTTCTGGGGACCCTCTTCCCCACATCATGGGATCAAACCATAACCCACCTGGATACCCTACATCAGGCTTTGGGTTTGTCTTGTTTGGAAATTTTGGTTCTATATCAACGCATCCTGGTTTAATCATATCAGCCCATCTTCTACCCTCTACCCATCCCATCAAGGCCAACTGCACCACAAATAAGGTTGTTGGGTCTGCAAAGTATTCGCGAGCACCCGCATCATACCATGAGAAGTTCTCAATGAATCCAAGGCTTTCAAGCCATTCTGGAATGAGAATTCCTGCCACAGCCAGCATTGCCCACCTCCCGTGCATTAGTTCAGCTTGTGCAAACCATTTAAGCAACTCTGGGTCAGACCCTGGAAAGTAAGTAAAGATTTATGCGTACGAAATAAAAACCATGGTGGATTTTAACAAGTTCTCTGGAGCAACAATTGGAAAAAGAGTCACTTTTGAAGACATCACCTCAGTGAGATCGCATAACAGAACAAACCCTTCATAAAATTTTCTATTACAGCACTTTAAAGCCAATTGTCTGAGCATGAACAAGTTTTAATAAAAATCATTTGATTAAAATTTTCACTAAAAATACAGACTTCTCGAGAGAGATTCAAAATAACAAACACATAAATTTCATTTGTACCTAATCCAAGAGGATCGAAGCCATAATCTCCAGGAAGGCTGTTGAAACAACGAAACAAGTCATATTTCCACTAAGAAAAGAAGCCTATTAACCAGTGATCAAATTCCAACAAAATCATTATAAATCAGTTTAGATAATACTTCCAAGCACATTATACGGCTTGCATTGCAAGTTCCGTGATGCAATTCATACGAAAAATTAAACTTCTGCAGGCAAAATTAGAAAAGATCCAAATGCATATGAGGCAATTTTACAGAAACTCCATGAGAACACTCAAAGTAAAGAAAAGAGAAGAGAGAAAATAATACCTTCCATCAAGCCATGGCGGTGGTGCACTGCCGGGGAACCACAATGGTCTGTCAGGAGGAAGGGGTTCACAAACACTTGAAACCCCTTTTGTAGCATTGAGAATCACGCGACTTCTTCCCGCGGAGCATGTTGTAATTTTCCCTGGAAAAGAGTTTTGAGGAATGCCTCTGTCCCTGTTCATTGAATCAACAAAACTCTGTAAAACTTTGAGGCAACGTCAGAATGATACGTTTTCTGAAAGAAGACAGGCAACTCACCTGAATTGGAGGCTTGAAATTGCAGTGGAAGCAGACGCAGTGGCTAAGGCCATAGAGTTGGCAAAGGAGGCTTACTGAGTGCTCTTTCAACTTCGACGAGAGGCTTATCTACTCCTCGAATATGCCACATGTATAGACGACTCGTGATACAAACTGTAGGACCTGTAAAAAGAAAGATGATCTTATCCAATGTAAACTTGACACGTGTAAACGATACAGAGAGGGAACCACTCGATAGAAAACTTTTGTACGGGGATTTCTAAGGTGTGATAATTGTACCTTAACATTTTTTTTGTTATTAATGATCATGATATTGATCATTTAATAATAAGAGAAAAAAAATTAAAACATTTAATTCAATTTTATTAAATGGTAATTATTTGGTGAGCTGGAACATTAATTACTAATTACATGATGTAAATAGAAATCCCACCTAAAAATGAAGGTAGATATTTGTATGAAAAAATGACAACATACACCTGTAGGATTTCATTTACTATTTTTTTTATATCTTTTTTGTTCATTTGGATCATCCACTGAAGTTTGGATTAGAATTTTTTATTTTATTTACTATTTTTTAATAATTTAAATAATTTATTTAAATTTAAATTAAATTTTTTCGTTACTCAAACTCTAGACTTTTAGCGCTAGATCAAGTTAATTTTTCATAAATTATTTGTAATTAATAATATATATACTTATTAAACATAATATTGTCATGCATGCTAAATTAATAATTATTTTCTATAAAAAAATTTAAAATATTTATCATATTTAAATATTAATATATCAAACCAAAGTAATTTATAAAATTATAGTGAACAATTATACTAAAAATTGGTAGTTTAATCTCATACAAAATTATTATTAATTTAATATTATAAAATAAATATTTTTTTATATGATTTTTATAAATCAATTTTTAATTTAAAATTTTATATTTATTTTTTAATATTAAAAAGATAATTATTAGTTTATTTCATGCAAAATTATATATTCATATTATATTCTTAAAATTTAATGGTAGAATATAAATATAATAGATGGAGATATCATATATATATATATATATATATATTAACCTAATATAAAATAAATAAAATATTTGGTTTGAAATTTTGAACCTTTGCACTCTTATATTAATACCAGTGTTCAAACCATCATGTACTCATATTTTTCAAAATTTTATATCTAATCCAATTCAGATCAAATAGATTCGATTCGATCCAATTCTAAAGTAAACTTGGATCTCTTTAGAAAATTATCAGAAAAAAGTGAGTAAAGAGGATTTGAGTATTTTTATTTAATAAGGAGAAAAATAATAAATGAAATCCTAACAGAGGCCAAATTGTTATTTTTTAGATTTGTAATTAATTTTTAGAAAATTTCTCAAAATAGTCACGTTTTAGGACGAAATTATCACAATAATCCCCTTAATAATTTTTGCACCAAAGTAACTTAAAACATAATATTTAGACAAAAATCTCTTCAACTACCTTTATACTCAAAACACAAAACTCCTCCAAATTTTCCTCATTTCCCTTCATTCTTCAACCATCCCATAAAGGCTAATATTGAATTAATTACAAGTTCATGCCATATTATCCTAAATCAACTATTTAAAAGCAATATTGATGGTAGACATGGTAAAAATGTGTCAAGCGTTGTTATTACGTTAAGGTATAATTTGGAATATATCTATTTTAATGTTTCATAAAGCAATCTTAGGTAATTTGTGATTTTTTTAAGTATTCATTATTTAAGAGAATATAGTATTTAATTAGATTGTTATACTTGATATTTAGAATAAAATATGCATGATTTTTAATGTAAAAGTTGTTAGGTTTGAGGTTGAAGACAAATTGGATTTTTTCAAGTGAACAGGCCTTATTTGAAAGAACTTGATTTATTTATCAAGCAAGGAAAGCAAAGATTACAGGGGCGAAATGTAAGGGTTTTAAATTTGGTCTTTATTTACAGGGCCTAAATGCCAAATTTTTTAACTTGATTTTTTGCTTTGGTAGATAAAATGTTGAAATACTAATGTGCAATCTAAGAGGGGAGTCAATTAGATTTCTAATAAATATTAACACCAAATTCGAAATTCAATCCAACCACCCACAAATTTAAATTAAACACAAATATATAAGTTCAAGGGATAGAGAGATTAACACAAAGTTTATAGTAATTATGTAACAATTAGACTATATTCACTCCTTTTAGCTCCACTAAAAGTATTTATTAATCACAAGTCCTCATTCCACAAGATTTAACAGTTACAACCAAGGGATTATGATACCCTTCAACCTTACAAGTGTTTGCTCATCTCAAACACTTAACCAACTTAAAATTTATGGTATCTTATAATCCTTATAATGTTTGACTCATCTCAACGCTAATAAAATCACTCAACTAAGTGAAAAACTCACTTCTTTCACTTTCAACAACACAATCGTACTAGGATAAGTGAAAATAGCTTACAGATTTAATCTGCACCAATGTGAATGATGAAAATGAATGTACTTGGAGATCTTAATGTATGCTCCATGGATTTAAGCTTAAGAATGTGCTATTTGATATAATCACTTTGTGTTTTTTAACAATATGTATTAAAAAGTTTTAAAATAGATATTAAGTCTCTGCATAATACATTTGAAAACTAGTCGTCATT
This sequence comes from Melia azedarach, assembly GCA_028052125.1. NCBI lineage: Eukaryota > Viridiplantae > Streptophyta > Magnoliopsida > Sapindales > Meliaceae > Melia > Melia azedarach. Next base: position 6,586,565 of record CM051403.1, read on the forward strand.
AACTATTAAGGACTTGAAAATTCAAATTTTCTTGAAGGTCAGTTGACCATATAGGTTCCATGGACCAGTATGAAAATTGAAAGTCAAAAATTAAAAATCCAAGAAGTCGGTCGACCTTTTAGCCATGTCAGTCAAACGATGTTGCAACAGACTTTCGAATGTCTAATTTGATTGACCAAGTTGGTAGGTTCAGTTAACCGACACTATTCATATAATTGTTCATAAATTTGAAAACTTTGCATTTCAGTTTATTGTTCAAGATTTCAAAATCTTGAGTTTTCTAAGTTTTAAAAACTAGCATTTTGGTCCGTTTTTCAAAACTAATTATATACACAAAATATCTTGAGTTTTCAATCGATGTGTAGCACACTTACAAAAATATAAGTTTATACATATAAAATACACAATACAATATCGTCTTCTACACTTATGTCTTGACTCGATATATTAAGCTTAAATTATTCTTTTCATTTCTTTGATTGGATGACACATTTTATAATTATCAAAATTAAAGTTGTCAGATACTAAGGTCAGCAAATGCAAGACTTTTAATGTTGAGACTTATTTTCGGGAGGCAATATGCAAGATTTATAACCTCAAGTTTCAATCTATGTTATATTGAAATCAAATATTTATGTAATTTACTTTACTCATGAATAAGTATGGATGATCAAATCACATTGTCTATTTACTACAGGGGATTGTGGTCATGCTGTCAGTTGGTGCTGAGACATATATTGGTGAAAAGATGTAACTTTTTACTGTATAGCATAACCTCACCTATCAACACTTACTATAAAGTATACACAACCTTAGAAATGGATCATGCTAAATTTAGTATAAAAATAAAAGCGAAGTTCTTATTAGTTGGTGATTTGTAGGGAGTTATTGCGGCGAATATTGTTAAAGATAGTAATGTATTGGGTCTTCTACGGGTAAATAGTTTTACCGCTTATCAATCAACATGCAATATGAACCTGTTATATATTACTAGTTAGCATGTTGTAAAAAAGAATCCCGAGCAACCTGATTTTTCCTCCTTCCACTTACCACCTAATCATTCCAAAAATTTATACACGGCCTTTTGTATCTTGCAAGGGTAGTAATGTTTTCACTAATGTTGTTAAGGGCAGTAATGTGTCTTATATGGGTAATAACATGCATATACAGCCCACCAATTAGGCCAAGATATTGTGATCGATATTCCTCGCCTTCTCGCAATGAACGAACATTTAATTACAGTTGATACTCATATTTACCCCCTACAAAGAAGATCCAATACATGATTACTTCGACACTAATTTGGCTATGCAAAGAACTAAATTTGATGAAGAACAATATAGAAGGAATTATTATAATAAAGCATCTATTGCAAGACAAGATGTTATGGGTGGACCAAGTTATTAGCCAACCTCGTCAACAACACATGAAGAAACATTGTCAAGGCCCATCAATGCTTCTCTAATGTACTCCTTCAATCTTATCATCATCCACAACTACATTGCATGATACACAATCCAACTCAACATCTGGAGAAATACAAGTATCTTTAGAATAAAAAAAAAATTATACCATGACTTAAGTATCATGCGTTGAGGAAACATTTTCAGTTTATCATTACACGATCGACAACTACTTATTTTAAGGCAAAATGCATTGTGGAAGGATGCAATTGGTATATTCAAGTAATTAAGAATGATGAAACTGACGGTTATTATCACGTTACAAGGATGAAAGTAGAGTACACTTGTTGAAATAATTAGTTACAAAATAGACATTGCCAGACAATTAGATTCATTGAAGAGTTTGTAATACATAACATTCAAGATCCCAATAGAATCTATACCTCGGGAAAGATCAAAAGTGATGTATGAAGAGAGTATAAGGTGTTTTTATCATATCATTTGGTGTGGTTGGCTAGGGAAGAAGCACAACGATTGGCAAATGGGGATCTAGCATAATCATTCCAAAAATTGTCGTATTGCCATATGTTGACAGACAAAAACTCGAGGACAATTACGCATATAGAAACAGATGACAATGACCAATTATTTGTACTTTTTCATAATGATTAATGCATCCATATGTGAGTCTTGTTCATCAATATGTCCTGTGATTACATTAGAGAGGATTTTCTGGAAAAAATAATATATCAAGGAACTATGTTTATAGTCGCCGTTTTGGATGTTAACAAAAAAATATATCCTATTTTATCTAGGATTAGGGACTTTGAGAATGATGATTTATAGGAATGGTTTTTGAGAAATTGAGTAGGGCAATTGACCATATATATAATTTAGTTATTATATCTAACAAACATAATTCTATTTAGAAAGGCATAAGTATCATGTTCCCTAAAGCATACTATAGCTTTTATATTTATCATGTCCTTGTAAACGTAAAGGTGAAGTATAAGATGAGATAAGAAAAAACATATAATTTTAAAGTAAGGTACTTTCAAGCTTTAAAGGCATATTAATTTTCGAAATTCAATCCACACATGGTAGATTTAAGATTAATACACCCCGAGGTAGTAATATTTAGAAGGATGTGAGGTTCCGTGAGGGACCAGAGCATATTTTCCTATTGGTTTATATGACTTACTGACTACTAATATAGTAGAGAGTATTAATGGACTTCTCATAGATGCATGTACTCTCCCAATTGTTGCATTGGTAAATTGGATACAGTATATGCTGCAAGGATAATTTCATTAAAAGTGAGAAGAAGCCACAAAACTCAAACCACATAACTTATCTTATGCGGCTCGGAGAAAAATGAGCAAACAAGAGCTCTTATCCCTTTCCTTATTCATTTATCCTATGTCTAAGTTCGAATTTTATGTTAAAAGTGCGAACAAAAATCATATGGTAGATTTTCATACGAAGAGTTGTAGTTACAGGCATTTTAATTTATAACAACTACCTTGTACGTATGCAATTGTAGCAACTAGATTTGTTTGCAATCAATATAATCCCTAATGCTCTCACTATTACAAAAACAAGACACTTTTGTATTAGCATACACGAAAGCTATTCATCCCACTAATGACCAATGTGATTAGGTCATCCATATTAGGCGCGATCTATCAACCTTCTTTAACCAAGAGACCGTGTTCCAACCAATCGCCCTAAAAGATAAGATAATTCCATCCCCAGAGAAAGTTGTTATAAGATAAACGTGTTCAATGTCCAAGGAGGTTGGCCACAATTATGCAACTTGTAATGCACTTTTTATATTATTAAATTCTTATTTTTGAAATACTTTTTTCTAGCTTTAATGTGCTAGTAGTGCTTGTTGGTTGCCAAGTTATTTTTCACTATACTATAAGATTTATTAACTTCTTCAGAAATAACCCGAAAATGTTGAAAAATCATCTGTAATGCCCTTGTTAACAACATATCACTGTTATTTTTTAACGTTATTAGGGATAAAAAAGAATTAACTGTTTGAATTTTTTTTTTTAAAAGAGACAAGTCTAGTCATGTGAAATCTCAATTTAGCCTATAAATTCAAATTTAATATATAACATAATATTAATTATAATTATATTTTTATTATAATTGAATCATATGTTCTTTTTATTTGTTTATTTATTAAATCGAATTTTTAAACGACAATATTTATAATAATCAATAATTAAAATTTATTTCTAAATATAATTACTAATTAAATTTTGATCATAATTTAATATTGTGTTCTTTAAATTCATACATGTTCAATTATTCATATATGATATAAAATACACAATTATACTTAAATGTAATCAATATAATATAAATATATTAACAAGTGTAATTAATCAAGAAAAATTATAAATATTTGATCGAATAATATAAATTTATAATAATATATGATGATTAATTAGATTATGATAAAAATGAACAATTTAATCATTATTAATAATACATAGTATTAGAAATACATAATATAATGATCTATTATACTTATTTGTATTTTGTCAATGTGTTTAAAGAAGTGATTTCTTAAAAATTTATTGAAACAATTTAAATTTATAACAAAATAGGATAAGAAATTATATTTAACTTTAGTTGAATCATATGTTCTAAATTTTTTATTCTAAATGTTCATACATGTATAATTAAAAATACATGATATAATGACTAAATTATACTTAATTACAATTAAACGAATACAAAAACATAAGAAATTATAAATAATGAAGTAAATTTGTAAAATTTACTCGAGTTATCATATAATAATATACGAACTTTATATTAAAATACATAAAAATTACTTAGTAATTTCATTTTATTAAAATACATTAAGATGAAATTATGATTAGATTACTTAATTATTTTGTATTAATAATAACTTAAAAATAATATATATTCACTTTTTATTATATTTTATTTAACTATTATGATAAATAAGTAAAGTTGGTCTAGTGGTGAAGTATTATTGAATTTTACTAAGTGTCAGGTTCGAGTTGTAGTATTTACAAATTTCTTTTAAATTAAATGCCAACAGTCCCCCTGGACTTGACACCTCAACCTAACCCAGCTAGAACACCGTGGCATATCGGGTCGTGTCGATATTATTCATAGGCTGTGCCAAACTATAGGCCATCGGAGCCAAAGTCGTTCAGCCGTAGCCCAGACAAGGCTTTGGGCATAATGGGGGGCTTTTTTGACTCTGTTGTTTCTGTTGGGAACGGGTGTTCTGGATATGTTTGCTTTCTCAATTTCTCCCTTTTGATTGGTGTATTAAATTAGTTGTTAATTATTTTGAGTTAAAGTTTGGATAATCTTCAATATACCCCTTCATATATTAACAATATTCACTCCAACCCAAATTTATTGTCAGTCATCAACGTCCCGTATCCGTTAAATTTTACATACATTTAACATCTCAAAAGATAAAATTATAATTTATAGTTATAAATTAATAAAAAATAATTATTCTCTTTCCTCAAAGGCTAAAACTATAATTTATAATTTTAAATTAATAAAAAAATATTTTTTTACCTAGTCCTTCTTCTCTTCCCCCTCCTCATCCTTTTCTTCTTCTTTCTAGATATTTTTTCTTTTTTTTCTTTTTTTTAGTTAATTATATCATTTTACATTTATTAACTATTATAAAGACTATTATGATATTTTTATCGATCAATTTAGATTAATAGTTAACTATAACGATTAAATTTAACGAATGGGGGTAGATTGATGACTTACAATAAATAATAAAATAAAAATTGTTAATATATGAAGGGGACAAAATGAATATTACTCTAAAGTTTTGATATACTAGTTGTTTGATAAATGATAAATTATATTGAGTTCAAGAAAAAATAATTTGTAGTAAATAAGAAAAAAATAGAAAAATGATAAAATACTTGTTTTACCCTTAGTCACATTAAAGTTGATGACAAATTACCATTAAATAAGAATAGAGTGATGACTTTCGATAAATTGATGATATATATTAAATTAGGAGTTAGACTAAAAATAATTTTAAGGATACAACTCATATCCTATCTCTTTCATACAAACTAATAAAATTATCAAAGGTATAATTCTTAAACTATTTTTTTTATATAAATTCATGCGATAAAATTATATTGTTGTCACTTATTTTCGTAAACTTTTATTTATTCTGTAACTTTACATTTGAGAATAACAATGCAAATTTTTATTCTTGATATTTCGGGATGTAATATGATCATTCTTAACACTTGAATATTAAAATATATTCAATTTCAAACTATAGGTGTAGAAGGCACATGTCACCCAGTGGCTGTATGGTACAATCACTATGTTTGGTCGGTTGAATTACTTAAAATATAATTTAACAATTAACTTAAAGTAAAAATGAGATATAATTACAGAACAGCATAAGTCCAAGAGCAACATACTTTTTTAAGTCATAGTCCTGATTCCTGAAGGACACAAATAAATTAAAAATGAAGAACCCTTTTTGGCAATTAAATTTGCAAGATTAAGGTTCGGTTGGTATGTCTCGTCGTTGCAACTTTCAATTGCCAGCTTTTGATTGCAACTATTCACTTGTCCACCTACTTGTTCCATCACCAATTTTATTTATTTTAATTTCCTTCTTTATCAAGAAAATAAATCAATTTTTTTAGATTACCAACCCAACTACTCAATATTATATAATCATATATGTTTAAAAAAATATTGTAGGTATACCCATTGCTATTAATAATAAATCATTAAAAGATTTGTCTCTAATGAAATCCGTCGTCATTTAAACTAGATGATTTTATTCAAATAATGAATAGTAATTGTTCTTATAAAATAAATAATTTAGACATAAATTTTTAATTTAATATAAACAATTTTATAAGATCACGTATATTATATTATATTATTTTATAAATCGATAAATTTAAATATTTTTAATAATTAACATTAAATTTAGTATATATATTAATTATGTTATATTATTAATATAAAAATATGAGATTAGCGATCAGTCTCTTTTTAATATATTATCATAGTTGTTGTTGTTGACTTCTTGTTCAATTAGATGTTACAATTGGATCTTAATCGCATGAACATGAATATAAAATTATATTATTACCTTAAATGACAATATATATATTTATAAAAGAGCGACTAAAATTCAAAGCGTAGATACATGCATACGTGTCATAATCGAAGACCTGTTTGACAGTCAGTGTATGAAACCTTGAGTGACTGAATGACTGTACCAACCAGAACCGACCTCATCCCTCTGCCCTTTCCCTGAAGCAGAAACAACACGAGACGGACAAGACAGTCTTTTCTTTCCTTAAAATGTACTCCTTAAAGAAATCTATCCCACTGAATCACTCAGTCTGATCACTAACATCTCAACCAATCTCTCTCTCTCTGCGTCCTTCTATTAGATCTCTTCTCGTATCATCCTTTGAATCTCGCACGATTGAATGACTGAATCATAACCTAAAACATGGTGGAGACGTTATCGTTAGGGCGGTTTCAGTTGCAGCAAAACCGCCTCGAATTCCGTCGATGTGTTCCGGCGTTTCTATCTTCGCACAAGACTCTGTTCACCGTACTATGGATGGCGGCTTTTGCTTCCGTCTTCATCTGGCAGCGTAATGCCGTTATCGGAGGCTTTTCGTTTTTAAAATGGGGCGGCGTCGTTTCGAGGCCAATCCCTAGATTGAGACCTGTTGCGTTTAACTTGACTGATTTCGGCGGAGTGGGCGACGGGGTTACTATTAATACGGAGGCGTTTGAGAGAGCGGTTTATGCGATTTCTAAGCTTGGAAAGAAAGGCGGCGGACAGCTTAATGTCCCTCCTGGAAGGTGGCTTACGGCTCCTTTTAATTTAACTAGTCATATGACTCTGTTTCTCGCTGAGGATGCTGAGATTCTCGCTATTCAGGTCCCTTATTTCTTTCCTTTTTTGTCTTTGTTGTAAATATTTGTTGAAAAACCAGAAGATTTCTCATTTCTGATAGATGTAAGCATAGAATTAGTACTTGGATGACCTACTCTGCTCTTTTTCTCATCAATTGGACTCAACCTGGTTTATAATATTCATTCGCTCAGCTCCTCTTAAATTGATTTGGCATTAAAAGTTCACTTAACTCTTATTTAGAATATTCATTAGCTCAGCTCTTCTTAAATTGTTTTGGTATTAAATAATTAGTTCAAACCTGACCTGACTTGACTTTGAAATTTTCTTGCTGCAAACTAGCGCATCTGGGTTGGTCTTCCATGTAGATATGCCATTTGTTGCTAATTTTCGCTGCAAATTTTTCTTGATGGTAACCTAAGTATGCAGTTTGTTTGTTATTGCTGTAGATAATTTTACATAACTGCTTCTATGATATCTACATGAATGTTCCTTTTGGCATTATGAGATATTTAGACCTTGATCTATTATCTGCAGTTTTTGTTCTATAAGTAAAGTTGACTCTTAATTTCCTCAAATAGAAGTCATAAAAATCCTCATTCTGAATATTTTTCCTTGTTGGATACTGGTAGTTTGATTGAAAACATTATGCAACGCCTATTTAGTTTCAACAGCTTATCAGTACCATCACGAGTTGTGACATCATAATTGTGGAAGGAGTCCTGTTTATTGAGCTTCTTTATCTACCCATTTAATTAATTGTTTTTCCTCTTCCCATCTGTTATCAACTGAAGATATTGGTTATATTGGATCTCTCACCTCGTGTAATATTTGAACAGAATGAGAAATACTGGCCACTAATGCCTCCATTGCCCTCATATGGTTATGGGAGAGAGCATCCCGGCCCTCGGTTTGGGAGTTTTATCCACGGTCAAAATCTCAAAGATGTTGTTATAACAGGTTTGTTTCATCTGGCTTAGTTAAATTTTAATTATTATTTTATGTTTACTCTGCAAGGCTTTGACATTTGTTTCCTCTAAATAATTTATCTTACTGGTAGAAATGAGAGAGGCTTTTGTTTGGAAGCTTGACTGACAGTATGCATATTCCTAGAGGTACTAAGAAAGGATCTTTTTAATTGCAAGGATTATAGTAATCTTAGTGGTTCAAATTTATTTACTTATCCTTGGAGCTTAGTGATAAATAATAATCTTAGTGATTCAAATTTATTTACATGTCCTTGGAGCTTAGTGATAACTTTGGTGCTGTTAGTGGAAGCTTTATGGTTAACTGTCAGATAAACTTCGTGTAATGTATATATTAAAAATCTTTATAGGGAACTTACTGTGGCCTGATCATCCTGATAGGATTTGTCCCATGACACATAATCAATGTTAATTTATTAACTATTCGATAGTAAGAACAAGAAATATGTACAAGGGGCTAGAAATACTATCTACAGCTATAATGAATGAGGGTAAGCAGGACCTTTTTCAGATATTCAGGTCATTTTTAGTTGAGGATGGTGTGTGGGATGGCTAGTTGCTAAATACCTTGCCTTGTGACCTTAAATGTCTCTGTACATGCTCCTTCACAGTCATATGTCTCCCCAAATTATGCTCAAAACTTCCATACAAAAAATTAGTAATCTATGTTACAGTAACAGAAGTAACCAAAAAGGAAGGAGAAAAGTGTTAGCTGTTATGAGGATTATATCTAGTACTGATTTGAGTAATATGCATTTATTTGGTTAAAAGTTAACTCTTTATTACTTGACCACAAAGGTAAGCCCAGTGCTCTAGTGTGATTGTAATTCTGGTTAATGTTGAGGCTTACACCTGTCTTCTTCATGAATGTCCTATCTTTTGACTTCTTTTGATTCAGTTCATGTTTCTCCTTACCAACAGGGCATAACGGTACTATCAATGGACAGGGACAAACATGGTGGAAGAAATATCGCCAAAAGCTTCTTAACAACACTAGGGGCCCACTTGTGCAGATAATGTGGTCAAGTGACATTTTGATCTCTAATATAACTCTGCGTGATTCCCCATTTTGGACTCTCCATCCATATGACTGCAAGAATGTAACGGTCAAGAATGTTACGATTTTGGCTCCCGTATTTCAAGCTCCCAACACTGATGGAATTGATCCTGGTAAGTAATATTAATGTAATTTTATTTTCGAACCCTATGATGGCTAACACAATTGTAAGTGGAGATGTCTAAACAATTACATAATGTTAATCATTCCACATTTAAGCAAGAGAACATGAACTAGGAGACAAAGATGAACTTGATGTATGCATTGGGTTTGAAAATGGAGACTATCTTTGGACCCTATAATTTGGTCTTGTTTCTGTAACATTTTACATAATCTATTTTCCTTTCTGATGCATCAAAGAATACTATAAATTGTGACCTCATAATAGGGTATATCTTCCTACATGATATTGGATGCTGCAAAAATCTAGACCTTAATTACAGAGTTGCAGCTTTTTGGTTTCAGGTTATAATGCAAATCTGAATTTATTTTCCATTTATTTGGTTTCATTGTTGACCATGACTAACAACAATTTTTTCATGTCATCCAGATTCATGTGAGGATATGGTAATTGAGGATTGTTACATAAGTGTAGGGGATGATGCAATTGCAATAAAGAGTGGGTGGGATCAGTATGGAATTGCTTATGGACGACCTTCGATGAACATTCTCATCCGTAACCTTATTGTTCGATCTATGGTCAGGTGAGATTTCTTATACATTTTGCTTGGTTTCGTTTTATGCTTGTTGCAGTTATGTTCCAGCAAAGAAAATTTCACAGTTGCTTGCATGCATAAGTTTTAATCATATGTGTGCCTTAATAGTGAGTGCATCATTCAATCTACTAGATGTCTCTATTCGTGTATGCTTGTTCCTCGATGAATTATGTGTGGTGTGCATATCCTTTCTCTTATCCTTTGAAATGTAATTAACTGTCCCTGAGAGCACAGCGGATTACTTAACTGAGCTTTTAGATATCCTATACATCGCTCTGCATGAACTCTTGGTTTGCAATCTAAATACAAGGAGCTAGATTCAAATACAAAATTCTTTGTCCAACTTGTCTATGTTTTTTCACTATTTATTCATTTTTTTAAAATATTAAATGAATAAACGCATTTTCTTAATTGGTGCAATGAATCGATTTGGTCCTTTCCACAAAGCCACTGACATCTCTCTGCACTTCACTGATGTGAAAGGGGTAAGAAGCATGTGATTATATTTAGATAAGGATAATTGTAGTTACAGTTCATTGATGAATGGATTTTGTCAGTAAAATATGTGAATATTGAAATCATAGCTAATCTGATATAAGTCGGTAACTATTCATGTGATTATTTTTTAGTATGAATAATTCATTTAAAAATGGGATGGATGATAAAAACAACTAAAGAAATAAGATAACAGTGTGTAATCATGAAAGTGCAAGTGGAAATATGATAAATGTTACTTTTCTATAACTTAATGTTGGTTTGGTTCGGTTTTGTTGGATTTCCAAGAGGACATCCAATTAGTTTTATCTTGAAAAGTGTATCTGATCCATCCTGAAAAAGTGATAAAGACCGGTTAAAATTGATTGATTTGATTTGGATGGGTTGGTTTCCTTGAGTTGGATAGGATTTTGAACTCCTCTAACTACAGTATCATGGGATCAAGCAATAGATCTAATTCTTACTAACTTTTATGTGAGGAATCTTGTGGTGACAGCATTGACAACTTAATAAAATTTCCACCTAGTTACAGTAAGCCTAGGAAAAGCAAGTTTATGTTTTTTTTTTTTACCTTCTATCGATTGTGAGGGCCATGCTGTGCTTTATTTAATGTTTTAGCAATACCAACCTTTAGCATGTTTGAATTGCTTCATGCATTTGGAGGCATACTAAACATTTCTCAATGAACTACATTGCCTCCCAACACAAACACTACCGTGTCAGAGACCCACGTACACAATTGTTTTATCAAATTACTAGAGGAACAATGCTATTTTAATCACTATATCCAGAGGTAGGAATGAGTAATTGCATGTCTTCGGTCTATCAATGGTAACTGAGATCCATCTTGGTTGAACTATGCAACAGTGCAGGTGTGTCCATAGGTAGTGAGATGTCTGGTGGTGTATCAAATGTCACTGTGCAGAACCTCCTTGTGTGGAGTTCAAGGCGTGCGGTTCGGATAAAGACTGCTCCTGGAAGGGGTGGATATGTTCGGGATATAAACTATCGAAATCTGACATTTGACAATGTCCGAGTTGGCATTGTAATCAAGACAGACTACAATGAACACCCCGATGAAGGTTATGATCCAAAGGCTCTTCCAATACTTCGTGATATAAGCTTCATTGGGGTCCATGGTCAAGGAGTTCGCGTGCCTGTCCGTATCCATGGAAGTGAGGAAATCCCAGTGAAAAATGTTATTTTTCGGGATATGTCGGTGGGAATAACATACAAGAAGAAGCATATCTTCCAGTGTGCCTTTGTTCAAGGCCGTGTAATAGGAACCATCTTCCCAGCCCCATGTGAGAACCTCGATCTGTACGATGAGCAGGAACGGCTCGTCAAGCGTTCCGGCTCCCAGAATGTAACAGATATAGATTATGATTTTTGAGGTGGCAGGTTCACAATCTCCGGCGGCAGCAATCTTTGGGGAGGTCAAAGACTTAAAATGTATGTCTGTATGAGATAACTATAATGAAAAAAATTAGAGTAGTTGATGTTGTTTCTATGTTCCTCGATGCTTTTTTTTTTCCTTATTCTTTGGGGGGCTCCATTTTCTATTTTTATGCTTAACGAAGTTGTATGTACAGGAAATTTTCAGTTGTTTATACATTCATCAGGTTATTGAAAAGGCATAATTTCTCCGCCAACAGCCAATTCTCTTTAACCGAAAGGGGCAGGCCCAGCTCTATATTGTAATTAGCACTTCATCAAAGCATTTTTCCTGTTGTATCTTCTTAGGAGCAAAAGTGCCATAAAAATCTGAAAGTGTGGGTTTAGTTTGTTTGTTTGTAAAATTTTAAAAAAATATTACTTGTCTTGTGTGCATGTGTAGATAAATATGAATATAAATGTATTTTTTTAATCCAATTATTTTTTATTTGGAGTAGTTGATATCTTTATTTTTCATTGTAGCAGTGTTCAGTTTCTCCTAAATATAAAATTCGAGGTTTTTTTTTTTTTTCCTAAAAGGTGAAGGATTATATTCTCAAATAAAATTTTGAATTCCGAGTGAATTTCTAATGCGTCAACAAGAACAATGGTATATATCTTAGAATTGTTTGAAACCATAAGATTAACTTCATTAATTCATAACGGTATGTTTGGCTATATATCATAATTGAACTGCTTATGTGCTTTCAAAAGGACCCAATGCTTAAATAGAAAGGTTTATCTTTGCCAATTTCAATGAGAATAACATTCCCAAATTCATGGTTTTAGAATACAACTACCTTGAATATTATGAAATTATGAATACCAAATAGCATAGCAAACCCATGTTTTATACTAGAATACAGACGATCTTGGAGATGGCTCAATACAAATTTGAATTTCATGCTTCAGAATTGCATATTGCAATAACAAGTTTTGCTCTTCTTCTCTCATACTTGTTCATTGGCATGTCAATAATTGCTCTCTTGATCACCAAGAATCCATTTTTTTTTCTCTTTTTCTTAGAGACCGAATATCAGATACTGAAACACTTACTTGAGATACATACTGCAAAAGATCAAAGGCGTGAGAGTGGTTTGTGGCTTTCAGATCCATTCTTCAGGAAAGGATAGTCAGTGTAGCCAACAACAGGATCTTGTGTGTAAAATGTCTTCCGGATATACTTGTTTAAAGGTGCATTAACCTTGAATCTCAAAACTAAGTCCGGGTTTGATATAAAAAGACGACCGTAGGATACCAAGTCAGCATCACCTTGTGCTACAGCTTGCATTCCCAGCTCTCTAGTGAAACCACCACTAGAAATCAAAGTTCCCTGATAAGAACTTCTCCATGTCCTCAATAGCTGAGCTTCTTCATCTTCAGTGCCGGGTCTGCCTGATTCTGTCTGGCCATAAGCAGTGTATCGAGGCTGCGTCACATGGAGATAAGTGAGCTTTTCCCCCAGCTTTACCTGCAGCTTGTTTAGTCTCTCAATAACTGCTAAGCCTAGGCCGTGGGGATCAGAGTCTGTAGCATCAAGGTGATCAATTGCAGGAGAAATTCTTACACCAACTCGCTCTGCACCTATGGCTGCAGTCACTGCTTGGACCACCTGCATTAAGAATCTGCAACGATTTTCAATTGGTCCACCATACTCGTCTGTTCGGTCATTAATCCCATCCTTCAAAAACTGATCAATAAGATAGCCATGCGCTCCATGGATTTCAATTCCATCAAAACCTGTAAACACATAAGCCATTGAAGTTTAATAACATTGAAGCTGCCTTTGCTAGCAATAAACTAGCAAGATGAAGATATACATATCATGATCAAACCAACCTGCTCGAATGGCATTCAATGCTGCCCGGCGATAATCCTCCACCACCTCTTGTATTTCATATTTCTCCAAGGCTCGAGGCTTCGGGTACGGAGCATAGCTTCCATCTGGCATGAGAATTCTCCACCTGCTTGAAATGGGCTTGTTCGTTGATGATATTGGAGCAGCTCCACCAGGTTGATAAACTGTTACATTGCTCAAATTCAACAATAGAGAGGTCAATACTGAGACTGAGTCTCTAAGGTGAAACTTATGTACAAATATAGAGTGATATTATGTATGTTTACCTTGATGAGATGCACGGCCAACGTGCCACAGTTGACAGAAAATGATGGCTCCCTTAGCATGGGCGGCGTCCACCACCATCTTCCATGCCTCCACTTGTTCCTCATTGTAAATTCCAGGCACGTGTGGAAACCTGAATGTTCAATTTCAACTACAACATTGTTACAAAATTTATAATTTTTGAAAATTAAAATAGTCTTCTGTTCTTCAAACTGAAATTCTACAAGTATATGCATCGAATTATGGGAATGTATGAAGTTGCAGAAATGTAAAAAAGTACAAAAGATTAAAAAGAAAAGTAAAGATTAAATGCAAGAAAACCACTAATTTTCTCAATCCCATTATTAATTTTTATAATAAGGTAGCCTTTTTTAATTAAAATTTTGAAAATTTTGAAATCTAAATAGGCTTAAATGTAGTGCATTTTCTTTAAAATGAAGTCTGAATCAGATGTTTAACAGGGGTTTTGTTTTTTGAATTAGGGTTTTGAAAAAATTGAGAATATGAAAATTTTAGAAGAAATGAGAGTATTAAAATGGTCCAAAATTCCTTTTGAGATAGTAGTGAAAACAAATTTTAAACTTGGCTAATTATCAAAATTGCCCCATTTTTTTTGTTTTGGCTATATAGATAATTTTAAAAATAATAAAATTTGGTCAATTAAGTGAAAAATAGACAAACCCCTAATGAAATTGATAATAGAGAACATTATGACATTAAATCTCACTTATAATAAATTTGCAATATAAAAATTTAAATGATTATAAATCTAATAACTTTGCCAATAATGATAAATGGGGAATGTTGCAATTGTAATTTGTTTAATTTATTTTCATTAATTAATATTATTGTTAATAAACATTTAATTTATTTTATTTCTTATTAAATTTTAGTAAAAGATGTAATTTATTTAAAAAAGAAAAAAGAAAAAAGATGGTGTACATCACGTGGTGAAATCCAAATCAAAGTGTGAATACGATATCTCTAATTGGCCCCTGAAAATTGAAGTGGGGCCCATCAACCACTAAGTCAACATTCATCATTGACGCCATTAGCAACATTCCTAGACTACTAACCATGCCTAGTGCTGCACTAATAAAAGTAACGGAGGAGTAGAATTACGAAAATACCCTGGGGCAGTGGGAGAGACCAGAGTGCCTTCAGTGATGAGAAAGCCGCCAGGCGTGGACCTCTGCTCGTAGTAAGTAGCTAAAGCTGGTCCCGGTATTCCGTTCAAAGCTCTGCATCTCGTCATAGGCGCGAGCACCATCCTGTCATCGTCACCGTCACCGTTAAATACGTAATCATAAATCCGATCAAATCTACGGCCGAGGCCAAAGCTAGATGTTTCATTTACCTGTGTGAGAGGTCGAACTTCCCCATCTTGTACGGAGAAAACAGCGTCTTCTCGTTCTCTCGACTGTCCGCCATTCCGATCACGATATTCCGATTCAATTTGATCACGATCAAGCGAAGTAAGCAACAGAGGTGCCTGATCAAGCTAAAATGCTAAATTTGATAAATGAAAGTGAATATGTATGTATATAGAGGAGAGGGTGGTGGAGCTACTTCCTAAAAGCTTTTTCATTGACCGTTGGGATAATAACATAGTAGCAGCTAATCGTTTTCATAATGATAAATTAAGATATAATTTTCTTAATTTTATCCATTTAGTCCTCATTCTTTTTTCCCCATTTTACCAACGTACCAGCGTAGTAGGTTTGACAAATAATAAGACATGTTAATACACTATAATACAAATTTAGTATGAAAAATTAATAGATAATATGGTACAAGCAATATAAACTCAAATCATACTCACATTATAGTATAAAATTTTAATAAAAAACACGACCTGATGTAAAAAAATGAATGGCACAAATAATATAAACTCAAATTATATACATTTTAAGTATAAAATTTAATAAAAATTGCATGATCTTACATAAAATTGCGAATAATTAATTAAAGTATGTAAAAAAAGTTAAAAAAAAATAGATACATCATAATAATTATATAAAAAATTAATTACAATAATTTTAATTAATTAAAAAAAATTTAAATATTTAAAATTTTAAAATATAAAAAACGTATAACTTAACACGACACAATATGATCACATGTGAATTTAAAGAGTTCTATTGAATAGAGTGAGTTGGTTTTTTATAAAATTTGAGTATGGTACAAAGTACAAATATATTTGAATTTTATATGATAGAGTCAACACAATACATTTACATATTTATATACTTTTAATAGGGTTGACAATTCAAATTATCATATTATATTGGTATTATGTTAAACAATAATATAACACATATTTTCAATAACTTGAACTCGACCCATTTAATAATAATTTTTTTGATATATTTTAATATATATTTTAAAATATTTATAATACTATCTACTTAAATACTAATAAATCTTATTATAGATATTATTTAATATTTTTTAAAATACTTAAAGATATAATTAAATATTTTTTAAATGTGAAAAATATAAAATAAATGTATCAAATTATAAATGAGTTAAAATAAAATGATTATTTAAATAATTAATTGAATCATTTTAAATGAATTTGATATCGTGTCGTGTTTGTGTTCGAGTTGTCGAGTGGTGTCAAAAATTATCACCTTAACAGTTAAGGATTAAAATGTTAAAAATATAAACATTATACATAATTTGTTATTATTAAACGTTTAGCCACGAAAACGTTATTACCCATTGATTATTGGTCTGTAAGAGATGTGATTGTATGGTGCCGTTTCTATTCGAAATTTTGAATTTTGTCCTTTGATGATGAGTTGTCCCATGAGATAGATTGACGGTGGTGATTGGTGTATGGATTGGTCGGAAGTAAAAGATTCGAGTCAGCGCCGCGGTACGTTGTACATGCTGTTCACGTGTTTCATTGTGTACTTTGGTCTGCAAGCACGTGTTTATTATCTGGGAGTCTGATTTACTTTTGTTTTTGCTTGTTTGACTCGTCTTGGACCGTTCACTCGTTTCAGACATTTTGGGCTCGCAAGCCCATAAATTCACATTATTTTTCTTCCATTTTCGCAAAATGTTTTATAAAGAAAAACATTATAATTTAATGTCATTGTATCTTATTGTCTGTTTATTTTTTAGTCTAAAATTTAAATAAAATTTATTTTATATTTTAAGGGTATTTATTTCTTAATTTAACATTAAAAAATTTAGTTAATTATATCTAAATAAAATTAGTAAAATTTTTAATTCAATGCTAAAGTCTTAAGCTTGAGATGTTTTCTAATTATAATAAATTAAAAATACTCTTATTAATTTTATTTATTTTTAAATAAAAATAAAATTATCTTAATTATTTATGAAGATGGGTTGGCAAAATTATTGCTAATTAAATATTTATATTCAAATATGAAAATAAAAAATAAACATATTATTTAAAATTATTCAAATTTATTCAAATTTCAAATAAAAAATAAATAGGCTCTCAATAAAAAATTTGAATAAATTAGTTATATAAATTGAGTCACTTATTAGTAACCTATTGGAAATTGCTCACCTTAAATAATTAGGACAAATGTTTTTTGAAGGTGACACTAGACTAGTACATATCTTGTTTATCAATAGGTTGTACATATAGTTGTAAATATTCATAATAAAAAAAGATATAAAAGAAAAATAAATATAAGAAAACATAATTTTATCATTTTATGTTAAATATGAATCATTATATGATACTATTATTTGATCATAAAAGAAAGAAATAAATAAAATATAATTTTATCATGTTATATAATATATGAGTCCTAGAATTACAAATTTTTTATGTAAAATATGTGATGCAAATTAATTTTCTACCATTATATGATTGTTAAAAATTAAATAAAAGGAAACATGATCTTATCATTTTATGTTATATACGAATTAGTAGTATTAAAATACAAATTTAACTATGTGACCAAAATTGATATGACACTAATATATAATTGTCATATGATCTATATTATTGATTCAAGTTAATTACATTAATTTTATATTTTTATTCACTCAATATTATCATATCATATTAATTTATATATAATAGTTAATATAAGAAAATTTAGTCCTAATATAATTCTTATATAAAAGAACATGGAGAAAGAAGACAATAAACCAATAAATGCAATAAAAAATATTGCGGTCTAATGATGATAAATATTATGTAATATGAAATACTTAAATTATGTGGTAGAAATATAAATTTTACATATATAAATGCATCATTTTCCCAATTATTTAAAATTTATATTAACATATTATGTCGCAAAAAAAATTTGAAAAAGAAAACAAAATTACTTTGTTTGTGTATTCAACCTTAAAAATGTCTATTTCGAATCTCTTATAATTTTTTTAAAAATATAATATTACAATCTATTGATATATATCAAAATAAAATTGGAAATTTAAATATAACAGTTATGCTACATTTTAGAATTTTATAAACATACAGTGTGATATTTATCTTTAAATTAGAGAAAAAATCTGTCTACACTTTAAAATGATGAGAAAAAATCTAAAAGAGTAATTAAATGTATTAAAAATCTAAATAAAGATTAATTTATTCTTCCGAGAAATTATGATATATAGATGGACTATAGCTTGGATAACTATAACTTCCATGATGTTAGATTTGATAATATTTTTCTATTACCAACTTATTCTTTACTTTGAGTTTACTTGAAAAAAATTAGAGTTTATTTAATCATATTTTTAAAATGTTATATATTTTTAAAATGTTATATATTTTTAAAAATTATATATAAAATAATATTTAAGAATAAAAAATGCGTGCTCAATTATTACCTCTTCAAAATTTTTATAAAACTTTTTTGTTTAGTATATTATGTTAAAATATATTAAAAAAATCTTATAACACCACATTAATTTAAAAAATACCTTCATTGTCTATTATTTTAATTTTAAAAAATATTATAGTTTTTGAATATGAGAAAAATAATTATTTTAAGAAAAAAATTCAATTAATTTTAAAATTTTATATTTTTAAAAATGCTTAAAACTAAAAAAATTATTATTTACTTTTTACTTAAAATTTCAAAAACATTTTTAAAAAAAAAAATAAATTTTACAACATATGTAGCTAAATGTATTTTTTTATTTTTAAAAAATAAATTAATTTTAAAAAAAATACATCCAAAAAGCCTTAGACTGTTTTCATCACAATCTATAGAGGCCTAATCCTGGAAGATGCAAATCGAGCTAACAAAAAATGTAATAAGAGCAATAAATCAATGAGATTAATGATACTGTGAGTTACAAATTTTGAGTTGTATTTTAATTTTATTTATATAAATATATATTTATTAGGGTTGTTTATTTTTTAACTTAATTTTTAATCGGTTAAATTTATTTATTTTTCGTAACTAAATATGTTTGTTTTCTGATTTGATTCTAGTCCCCTCAAAATCCTATATAGACTCCTCTTTCTTTATTTACTCTCTTAAAATATATTAAAGTAATAATAAATTTTATAATACCTTATTTATTTAAAAAACTATCCTTATTGTCCCTCTTTTTTACAAATCCCAATGTTCTAAAATATTTTTGAATTAAGAATAATTAATTATTTTTTTCAAAGTAAATTTAATTAATTTATAACAACTAAAATTTCACCTAATTCTATATTATAATTGAAAATTTTTTCTTTACGATTTATTCTTTCTTCATGATTTTTTTAATCAATTTAAAACTCTTAGCATTTTATTAAAGAATAAAAAATGTATTTAATTAGTTTAGGATTTAAAAAAATAAAGAAAATATTTATAACAAAAAAGGTAAAAGTTAATAGTGATATAATGAATTATGCATAAAATGGAATATAAATAGTTTAATATAAATTAAAATATGTAAGTTTAATTATATATTTCTTTTTATCTAATTTTAATTAAGATTAAAATTATAAATAAAAAAGTCTGATTTTAAAAGAAATTTGATGGGATAATAATAGCATTCTTTTATTTTTTGACTTAATCAAAATTTTAAAACTCTTTTTCTATTTAGAGTATGTTTGCTTTTTTTTACTAAAGTCTGAATATAATTATTTAAATATTTAAAAGTCGTTTGTTTATTAATTTATATCTAAATATTTGTTAAAAATATTTAAATATAATTAAATTAAAAATTTTGACTTAAATATAAATGAATAAACATTTAAAAATTTTAAAAATTTTATTTGTCAATAATACCCTTAATTTATTAGTTAACATTTATATATGTCAATAATTTAATATATTAATTTAAATTTTTGTAGGACATATATATTAATATATTACTTTTAAATTTTTATTTAAGAGATGTTGTTTTTACCCCTATAATCTTTGGTGAAATGTGATATACCTCTATCAATATTTGAAAAAGGTAATATATCCCCTTAGATTTTGAAAAAAGTTTAAGATACTCCTTTAGAATTACTATTTACATCTTAATTTAACTATTTTATTCCTTACTATTAAAAATATCTAAAATAATTATATTATCTTTTTTTACTTTATAATAATTATTATAATTTTATTGTAATATTTAAATTTAAAAATTATAATAATATTTTAATCCTTAATTATTTCTTTCCTTCAAAATTTATAATTAAATATTTATAATATCTAATTACATATAATTTCTAAAATATATCATATTATATTTAAAAAATAATGTGTAATTAACCATAGACTTTTTTATAACATAAAATTTGTTATCAAAACTTCTTAAATTTTTACATAATTATACATAATTTTTGACAATATTAATTATACATGATTTTTAAAATAAACTATTTTAATAATATAATATATTTTTACAAAATATATAATTAAATATTATATAAATTTGATAATAGATTTTAAGAAAATAAATAATTAAAAGTTAAAATATTATTATAACTTTTAAATTTAAATGTGAGAATAAGATTATATTCGTTCTTCCCCCCTCCCCCCTCCCGCTCCTCTACTTCTTTTCCCTCTTTTTCCTCGTCGCGGGGCCCCCTCGTTCACTTCCCCTCTACCTCCTCCTTCCGCGGTCTTTCGCCTTTTTCCCCCTTTCGGCTCTGTTTCCCTTTTTCCCCTCTTCCGCCGCCTCTCTCCCCTTTTTCTCCAGCATTAGGAGGTAAAATATAATATTTTTTTATTTAAAATAAATAAATAATTTAATTTTTTTGTTCAAATATTTAAAATAAATAATAAATATATTAGTTAAATTTATATTTTAATCATATTTAAATTTTAGATAAAAATAAACGGTAGAAAAGTCAATTTTTTTCCCAATTTTGATTCAATAAAAATTTAAATAAATTTATTATAAATTTTTTTTACGAATATTATATTTTAAAAAAAAGTTTAAATTCATACAATCAAATCTATTTAGAATTTAAGGGAAAAAAAGATGGTCCTACCTAACTCATTATTTCTATCAACAAACTTCGAGATAAGAATGTATTCGGTTGATATTCTCATTCTCAATCTCCAAAACTTTTCAATATGTCTAATTCTAAATTATATCAAACTTTATTTAAGATAAAAAAAAATCAAGGAATTACTTCTTTATAATTAAATTAATTTGTTTTATATTATTATTTTCCTGTCCTCATATCATTTTAATAAAATATGTATTTTTTACTAAAGAATAATTTTTAAAAAAAAAATATATATTTGTTTGTATTAAAAAATAATTAAATTTGTAATTTATAATAAATATCTAATTTTAGATTAGATAGTAAAAGAACGTTCTTTCTTAAATATAAATATCTAAGTTATATTATAATTATTATATCTGAATTTTCAATACGTCACAACTGTTATATTTAAATTTTTAATAGATAATTAAGATAAATATTAATAAATTTATTATGTTGTAATAATAAAAAAATTAATATAAATAAATTTAATTTATGTTTTTATATTATTAAAATTGATAAAATAACATTAGAAGAAAATTTTGGTTCTAACATGCACCTAAACAAATTAATTAAAAAAATAAAAGATTCTAGAAGTTCTAAGAATTCAACATTTGCCAAACTTATCAAGTGGTTCTCTAAAGACGACTGGTCCACTCCTGATCCCGAGTCCTGACCACAAATAAAATTAAAAGTAAAAGGATGACGTCATCTCCCTAACTTCACAAGTAGACCCTCCTCCGTTTATTTATTTATATTTATTTTAATATTTTTTTAGATTAAATTTACTTATTTAATTGTATTTTGTCAAGTGGTCGATTTGTACCAGGTAAGTTGTACTTTTAATTAATTAATAAAATTCTATTATTAATTTAACTAATCAAATTTTGTTGACGTGTTTCTTGACATCAAACTATAAATATGGACCTAATTGCTTAAATAGTATTTAAAAATAGGTCTTTAACGAGACTCTTTCTATATCATTTTATATCTACTTATTTGTCAAGATTAAATTATTAATTAAGAGCTTATATAATAGTATTTGAAGACAACTCTTAATAAGACCCTTTACATGAAAAATGGTTCGGTCAAGAAATAAATAAAATATCAGTTTTTTTTTTATTAAGATTAAGTTATTACTTAAAAGGTTTAACAATAATATGTAAAATCAAGTTTTACAAATATTATAATGTATCCTGTTAACTTTTAAAGAAATAGAAAATATCCTCCTCATTTTTTAGAGTGTGTTAGATGTTCTTAAATTTTGAAAAAGTATGAAAATACCTTGTGATTCTAAATAAATCCATGGGAAATTTTACCATTCTTACAGAGGAAACACCAACAAATGAGGTTTAGCTGGTAAGGAAGAATGTCAAAGGATAAAAAGAGTGAGGTGAAATAAGGTTGGAGAGGAAGCCTGGCTTCGAGGTGAAAAATCTCTTCGTTAAAGACAATTTCATCGTCTCTTGGCTTACTCGGGAACTCATTTAGATCGGAAGCCTAAACGTGACCTTATCAGGTATCAAGTAGGTGTCTCTATATGCTTCAAAATCAATAGGGTAACAGTGGACTTAAACCAGTTAGCTTTATAAGGACTATTATCTCAAGTCAGGTCAGGGGCAAAAACCATGCCCTTACTAGTAGAATCCTTATCAACCTTATTCTCTTCATTATCCTTATTACCAACCTCAACTTCTTCTTCATGTTCCTTATCACTTTCATTTTCCCTATTCTCACTATTACTCACTTCAAGCATGCCTAAATTTTCACTATTTTCTAACATTGGCTTAAAGTTCATATATTGGCATCGGGTCAGAGGCAAGAAAGAATTCAAATTAAGGTAATAGGGTCAAGTCATAAAAAATATAATGCATAGAAGAGCGGTTATTGACAAGTTTCTAACATTAGTTATCCACAATCAAGTTGTCATTTAAAGCCCTTAAGAAACAAGTTTCTATTACAAGGTAGGCAAACTAGCTGCATTTGAGAAAAATAAATAAAAATGGAATTAAGAGATAGAAATAGGTATGTGATTTCTAAAAGCTTAACAAAAGGTTGCTAACACACTGTTAAAAATTTTCTTGATTGACAAAAAAAAAACCATTCTAACCGAAGTATTAGAGGATATTTGCCAAGAAACCAACTTTCGTCTAATCGTTGTCTTTGTTACAAAATTCATCAAGGAAAGAGTTGGACATTATTGGATATTAAGTTGCAAAAATTTGATATCAACATAAATAAATAATACTATAATATATATTAATGACATTTTTAATTAGTATTTAGTATAAATAAATTTTAAAAAAAGGATGATGAATCTATTCTTTACATGAAAATTCTTCATTCTCGCCTTATTAAATTTATTAAGGAATGAGATAAAAAATGATGATAAAAATGCAAATAAAGTGGGGAATGGCGAAGGCCTCCCAGTCCCCACCCTTCCTCATTGTCATCCTTAGGCAGAAGCCTAGAGATGAAAATTTCAAGGCTAAAATAAAAGCCTAAATACAAAGGTAAAAGCCCAAAAGACTAAGATTAGAAGAGATCGAGTTAAAAGGTAGAAAGGCATAGAGTAAAATATAAATTTTGAAATAATAATTGATTAAAATGAACACGTGATGATTCAAACACAAAAATCTTGGCCCTAATGCTATATTAGATTATCACTATATTCAAAAGTTTAAGTAAAGGCCTAACAAGAACCATACTATTTACTAATTGTAAATGTTGTAATGTCCACTTAAAGGGAAAAGGTTTGAATCTATAATTGATTAAAAAGAACTATTTAATATTAGATACAAATAGCAAAATTTTAACTCTAGCCTTGTTTTTTAGAAAGCAATTAGGTTCGAATGAAAGTTACTTTGTAGATATAACATGACATGAGTGACATAACAATAGAGGTGACAATTAGGTCGAGTTGACCTAAGTTTGAGAAAGGCCTAGTTAATGTTAAGAATTTACTCAAGATAGTATAATCAATAATACTAAATCAATCAAGGAAAAAGACACCA
Source organism: Melia azedarach (assembly GCA_028052125.1). Lineage (NCBI taxonomy): Eukaryota > Viridiplantae > Streptophyta > Magnoliopsida > Sapindales > Meliaceae > Melia > Melia azedarach. The sequence goes on from CM051403.1 coordinate 6,611,162, forward strand.
GAGTTTCAATAATCCACCATTAATTTTCACTTTCATGGTATACTTATACAATCAAGAAATTCAGTGACTTCATACAACAATAATCTCTTAACACATAATTTAATTACATACACTAGTTTTTCATTAGCTATAAATTTAATCTTGGTATGAGATTTAAAATCACATTTCTAAAATAATAATAATGCTCGATGTAAGCTATTATCATATGACATGCCAATAATGTATTAGGCACTATGAAAATAAGAAGATCTTATAATAACAATCAAATAGATGTGATTATATTGTTATCACAAATCATTCATATTAAAAGTATTCAAGATAAGGAATGAATCCTCAAATCTGACATCAATACATTATACATTTTGAATTATTTAACATGCAATGATAATTTGTAAGCATATTATGAATGAAAATCACCATAATTAAATATAAGGATATCTTAAATTAACATAAAATCATGAAAAATCTAATTAGGGTTTCATCCTTAGCTTTAGATAAAGAAAGTTTAGCAATTAAAGAACATTATTAAAACAAATAAAATACAAAAAAGAATTATAAAGATAGAAGAAAAAAAACCCTTTTAGAGCATGCTTTCCTTGAAACTCCTCATTGTCCTATTGAGTTGTAATTTACTCTCTTCGTCTCTAGGTGGCTTAAAGGTAAAAATGTGCTCTCCTCATATATAATAGTAGTCCTACACATGGTTCTCTTCATCCTAAGCAAAGTATGATTTGCATCAATTCTATTTTGACTAAGATCTAGCTTCTACTTGACTTATCAAAAATATGGGATGTACTTTATTTTAATTTCCACAACGGGCTCACTTTGAATTTGACAACAAATAAGCTATCATTACAAAGCTTTATCTCTATTTTCATAAAAAAATTCTCATTGGAGCTTCCTAGAGAAAGTTATTGCTACTTTAGTGACACTAACTATGTCAATATTAATATATTAACTTTGGTTCTCTCCCAAAAAATTCTTATTTTTCTCTTGCCAAAATAGGTATTTCCCTTTCTATTAAAAAATTGTTTCAATCCTTAAAAAATAAGAAAATCTTCACGAATGCATTTTTTAAATTCTTTTCTTTATCTTTAGTTATAAGAACCTACAAAACAATAAAAATAAGTAAAAGACTACAAAATTAGAAAAACTAACTAACGAGATTAAGGCATATATGATATAAACATATATAAAATAGTGAACATATAAATAGCCAATTAGATTATTTGATTTATATTCAACGTGTGGGATGGGTAGGGGTGGGTGTTTAAGGTGCGTAAAATCTAAAAAAAAATTATCAATAATAATAAATTACTGCTCCCCACATTAACATATTTGAGTATACTTTCCCTTAACATTATTATAGGGACAAAAAAAATCATTCATTTTGAAATTAGACTTTTAGTAGTACCACAATTGTATTTATTTAAACTTCCGCTAAATTTTTTATTTTAATTATCAGTGTTAAAAATAATAATAATAAATTAATAATTATTCTTTTTTTAATAAAAATATTATCTTCATATACATAATTTATAATGTTGTACTTAATTTTTTAAATATAATATTAATGTGCTATTTTTAATTATAATTTTTTAAAAACTGGTGATATTCCAATTGTCGTTTTTTCTTCTTGCAATACAACATAAAATTCTTTTAAGATATAATTAAGTTGATCATGGAAAATTAATATATGCATGACCTTCCTTTTATATTACAATTTAAGTTTTGCCATAATAATAATAATAATAATAATAATAATAATAATTAGGTCTAAGTTAAATCTAAGATAACAACAAATTAAATAAATAATGAAATTGTAACATTTTCGTCTATAAACTTTTGCAGTTCAATTTTAATAATTTAGTCCCTATTTTTTACTTTTATATAATTGTCTATTAAGATTAAAATATTAAAATAGAATAAATTATATCTTTATTTATTATTTTTAAAATTTTAGAAATAAAAATGTTATTATTATTTTAATATAATTAATGTGGCCTTGAAAATAATTTTTTTTTATTTTTTTAATATTAAACAATTACACGTACAGTGTATTAACGCAAAATTAAAAATTAATTTGCAGTGAAGATGATACAAGTATGACATCGCCGACATAAATTTATTCTTAATTTGGAGGAAATTGATAATTCGATGACGAGAATCTAAAATTTTCTCTCGCAAGGAGAGAAATGAGATAAACATTTTATTTACTAGTGGGCGGCTTAAGAATATCCTTTGTTTGACCACGGAAGCACTTTGATCTGATCACCAAAAATCGAAAATATCAGAAAGAAAAAAAAAAATGGGTGGTGATGGTGATGGTGACGGTGACGGTGACGGTGACGGTGACGGTGATGGATAATGCATTGGATGGGTCAAATATTAGCTACGGGAACCCCACGCAGTCCTATTCTTAGTCCTAGTCATAGTCATAGTGTATTGTGTTTGATGATACAACGAGAAGTGGTGGGCTGGACCCCACTTTGCAATTTATATAAAGGTAACGCCCTTTATTAACCACTCTCATCATGCTCCATCATGCTTTTGTAGACCCCATTCTGTTCCCTGTTATATTAGAATAGCATCCCTATACTTTTCTAAAATCACAAATAAAGACATACTTTTAAAATTTCAATAAATCAGTCTGTAACTTATAGAAACGACGATTTAAATTAAGTCGTATCAAACAAACATAAAATATATTTTAAATTAATTTAAATTTAATCTATTTAATAATCTTATGGAAAATTAAAATATTAAATTGATCTATTTATTAAATGAATTACTTATTTAATAATCATGCCATTCATTTAACATAACTTTTTTTTATATATCTTAATATACATATATATTAAAATATTTTTATAATATTACTTAAATACTAATAATTTTATATTAAATAATATTAAATACTTTTAAAATATTAAAAAATATAATTAAATACTCTAAAAAGTAAAAAATATAATATATATATATATACTAAATTTATAAATAAGTTAGTATAAAATAATTATTTAAATAATTAATTATATTATAAATGAGTTAATATATCATAATTTTTAAATTCAAATTCGACATAATTATTAATCGTGTCATATTATTTGATTTATTTATTAATTATATCACATTATTATAACCTGTTTATTAATCGTATTATTTTAAGTTAATCTAAATCTACTATTGTATAAAAAATTAGTACCTCTATTAACTTAAAACTTTAGAAAACAAAGACATTAGATGATGTTATGTTACTAACATGAAATTATTAAGATTGAGAAAACTTTGTTCTGGTTTGTTGTTTTGATAATGTTCAAGGGTAAGGAATGTCAATAACCCTATGTTATACATTGTTGCGATGATCATAATAATAAATGATTATTATTACAACTCTTTTTTTTTTTTAAATTAAAAGGCTTATTGTTTTTGACCATACAATAATACATACATTAATCTTTTTGTCCCCTGAAATCATGTCTACACGCCTCACACTAGGCACTATTCTATTAACTCTTCTTTTCCTTCCTTTTTTTAAAAAATATATATATATATATATTTAGAGTATAAACAAAAATGATTATTCTTTTTCTAATAGTCCTTTTACTCTTTTCTTTTACCACTATCTTTTTCTCTTATGGTCTAATCTAAAACTTTTATTTTAAAAATAGAATTCAACAATGTCCTATTTTAGTTAAATAATTCATTAATATTAGAGAGTGCATTTGTTGAAATCACAAACACAATTTTTGTTTGTTATATTTAAAATAAAAAAATTACATAATTAAATGTTAAATTTTCTTTCAAGAGATACATAGATTGTTTTTTTAATATATTTTTATCATTAAATTATTACAATGATAAATATATATATTTAAAAATCCTTTATTTAACACATTAAATTAAAGATATTATTACTAAATGAAGTTGTAACACGAAAGAAAAACAAATACAATATATAGTGGTATAGTATTAAATTTATAAAATTAGTATCTTAATTGATGTGATATTATTAAGAAGTATCGTATTTGCTATCTAATGGTTTCTTTTTAATGATCGACAAATATGCTATCACATCAATTTGATATTAATATTCTACATTAATTAAAAAATTATATGATTTAATACATATTGAATTAAAATATTACTAAGTTCTAGAATGCATGCATTATATGATAGGATAATACTAAACTTATAAAACTAATATTTTAACTCATATGATCTTACTAAGAAGTATCGTGTTTCTTATAACTACTTATTTTATCTTTCAATGTCTATGTGATTTTTCTTTTCAATGATCCACATGCATGCTATCACATCAATTGATAAAAATTCTTATATCAATTTTAATATTAAGGACATATAAGTCCTTAAGATTTATCTTATTAAACTAATTAATTCTATTAGTTTTTAAAAACTTGATAAAATTTCAATTTTTTAGTTACAAATAATTATGAAGAAATATGGGTAATATAGTCAGTGCCACGAGTAATTTTTTATTTTATTTATATTTTTAACTGTTAGTTAATATGATTATATTTTATTTAATTTATTACTAAATACAATATCATATATTATGAAATAAATAAACATATATTATTTTACTGACATACTTCAAATATTTATTTCACTAAATTTAAGAATCTAATTATTATTATATAATGTCGTCATTTTAAAATTAAAAATTAATTTTTCATCAAAACAAACAATAAACATTGTCAAATTATAATATTTTAACATAGTATTTTTGAAAACTCGGATAACCTTTATATGCAAAATTCTTTTAATCTTTATTTTTATATAACTATTAAGGTTGGGCAAAAATGTCAAACCGAACCAAATCGGATTGTTTGGTTCGATTCGATTCTAAAAGTGAGTTAGGTTACATTTGGTTCTAATGCAGTCTATTGGTTCAGATTTAGTTTTTAATCGAAATTGAACCAAAACCGATTGTAAAATATCGTAAAAATTATTAATTTTTCAAAAAATTATAAATAAATAAAAAAGTTATTTTCATTTGCATAAAATTATATAAAAATAGAGAACATTATTATATATCTTGAAAATTATTCCTTTTTAGTAATTATTAGATAAATTAGAGACTTTGTAAAAATATGCAAAAAATTATTTTGAAATCAACTATCGGAACCGAAGTGAAACCGAAATTCGAATAATATAACCGAATTCATAATCGAACTGAACCAAGTCGAACTAATTTAGTTCAATTTCATGTTTCATATATTTCAGGTTCGATTCGGTTTTTGACACCATTACTGATTTCGAAGTTCAAACGATTGTCGAAAAAGAAAAAATGATCAAGAAGAAGAACTACGAGATAGGGAAAGATCCGGAGCTAAACAAGAACAAAGACACTAATTGTGTTGATTTCTCTCTTTTTGAAAAAGATAAAAAACCTACATTCACTTACTATATTATGAAAATCATTTACAGCTTCTTTGGATAATTAAGTTGTACTGGAAGCATGAGAACAAGTTTAAATTTTTGGAGGACCGATCATAGAAAGAACCATAAGAAAGAACTGCATATCAATTTTTAGTCGATTCATTGTCGATTGATTTCTACTAATTAATCTTTATTCCACTTGTTCTCTTTCAATTAAGCTTATTTTAGAAAAAAAGAGAAAACTTTCGTATAGGTTGATTCATATATCCGATGATTTATATTTTTGAATCTTTTTTTTATACTGACTTTCAATTCGCTTGTTTGTAAAGGATACAGAAGTCTTGGATTTGCTGTCTATTAATTTCTAATTCTTGAGTTTGAATTTTTTTTTTTTTTAAAAGTGAGTTTGGTTACATTCGGTTATGATACAGTCGGCTGGTTTGAGTTCTATTTTTAATTGAAACCGGACTAAAATCGATTATAAATATCGTAGAAATCCTCAATTTTTCTAAAATTATAAATAAATAAAAAATTATTTTATTTACATAAATTATAGAAAAATAAAGGATATTGATATATATTTTGAAAATTTTCTTTTCAATTATTATTAGATAAATTAAAGACTTTTATAAAAATATCCAAAAAATTGTTTTGAAATCTACTATCAGAATCGAAGTGAAACCGAAATCTAATAATATAACCGAATTTAAAATCGAACCGAATCGAATTGAATTAATTTTGTTCGGTTCAATTTCATGTTTCATATACTTTAGGTTCGATTTAATTTTTAACACCATTACTAATTTTAAAGTTCGAACGAATGTTGAAAATAAAGAAATGATCAAGAACAAGAATTACGAGACGATAAAAGATGCAGAGCAAGATAAGAACAGAAATACTAATTATGTTTATTTCTCTCTTTTTAGAAAGGATAAAAAACTTACATTCACTCATTCTATTATAGAGATCAATTTAGAGCTTTTTTGGATGATTAAGTTGTACTGAAAGTTTGAGAACAAGTTTAAATTTTCAAAGAACCAATGATAAAAAGAATCATAAGAAAAAACTGCATCTCGATTTTTTTAGTCGATTCGTTATCGGTTGATTTCTACTCATGAATTTTTATTTTACTTATTCTTTTTTAATTAAGCTTATTTTAAAAAGAAGAGAAAACACTTATATAAATTGATTCGTTGTTCAGTGAATTCTATTCTTGAATCTTTCTTTTGATATTCACTTTCAATTTGCTTGTTTGGAAAGGATAAAAAAGTCCTAAATTCACTCTCTTTTGATTTCTAATTCTTCATTTTTAATTTGTTTGTTTTGGAAACGAACGAAGGTCTGTATAAGTTGAATCAGTACAGAGATGGATTGTTTGGTTTGAAGTAGAGAATATTTATTTCACTGAATTTAAAAATTTAATTATTATTGTATAATGTCATAATTATTTCAAAACTTTTTTTGAAAGTTATTTTCTGTTTAGACGAAAAATGTATATAAAAGTTATTTAAGCCATTGCAAATATGCTAATTTTTTTTAAGCATTGTAATGCGGACACGTGTCAAAATGGAAGAATAACAATACTAATGAATGGTGCGATATCTATAAATAAATATATAAAAAAATGAAAATGAAAATCGTTTTATCGTCTTCCGTATCGAAAAGTGGCGCATTGCGCGCCGTGAGAATCAGGGAAGAAAATTGCCGTTTTACTGAAATAATAATAATATATTAAATAATTACATCCTTAATTGGACTAATAGATATAAATTCTGTGATTTTATATAAATAAATAAATTAATAATAAAAAAAAGGGTAAAAGTGGGACATTGGATGCTTGATTCATTCCAAAAAAAACATTTCTTTAAGACATTTAAAAAAGCAGAGGAAAGCAAAACGAAACGAAGCGAAGCGTGTACACATGTAACACACAGGAAGAAGAAGGAAGAAAAAGGAAACTGACCGTCTCTTCATATTTGTATTATCGACGTACACGAGGATCCTGTATTGTCTTCCTTGTACTGCCAATAGAAATTTCTTCTTTTGTTTGTTTTTTTTTTAATTTTTTAATTTTTCTTTGGAAAACAGAAGAATCGATTTTTTTTTATTTTAATTTATTAAATTTGATATTACTTTTAAGAAGCTTTTTAGCTTCGGTTTTATGGCAGCCTGAGCTCTTTTTTCTCTTTCTCCCTCGCTAAAACCCTATCTGTGTCTCTTCGTGTATCGTCCCGGAAAGGTGAGTTTGTGTTTGTTTTGCATTTTCGTTTTCAATTTTAATTTGTGTTTGCTCAATTTGGTAGCTCTTGCTTGATAAATTTCGAGTTAATTGTCTTTTAATTTTCAAGTTTGGGAGTTTTGGTTTCTGTTTAACATGAATTTCACTGTCATTCTGAGTTTGATGTATAGTTTTTGATTCGTGTTTCATGCTTTAATTAGATGATTTCGTTTGTTGCTGTTGATTTACCTCGGAGAAGAAGATGAATTTGATACTTCTTTTTTAATATTAAAAAAATAACTTCTTTTTCCCTTTCCTTTTCTCTTTGGGCCCAAGTTCGTGTGACCGAGAAATTTAGATGTAGGGGAAGTAACTGATTCTTAAACTCACAGAAAACAATAACTTCTATGGGCTGCTTGAGTCAAAAGTCTAAATCTGTTATAAGTCGATCAATCGAGATGTTTACTGGCTTTCTAGCAAGTGTTGAAAGCTGAAAGCTGAAAGCTGACTATTGATGCTGCTCTTTAGTCGGTCAATGGATCAATTCTCTCTTAACATCCGCTTGAGTATCCCCTGAGTGCAAATAAATCTTGAAAAGCCTGCTTGTTTCAAAAACATTGAATTCTTATATCTAACTACACAGTTGTACAGTGATATGAGAAGAGAACAAAACATATTTCTTTATGGCAAGTAATGCCCTTTTGTTCTATCTTCAGTGGGTAACCGATTATATCCTGGGAATTTAGGTTTTAAACAAGTTTAATATATCGAGTTTTAAGAATTGTAATCATATACCTATCAATAGTTTATGCAATTGTCATTTCTTTTAATTCTTCTTTTGACTTGGATTGATGTTCGTACTGCATTTTTTTGCAGTTGGGATTTTTAGGATGACAAAGAATGAAGACTCTCCCAGCCCTGGATGGGGTGCTTCATTTTTCATGCAGACCACAGAAGATGTTGCAAGAGCTGTTGCTGCTGCAGCTGCTGCTGCCACCGCAGCTCATTCTCCACGGCCGTCTGTGGTGTTTTCATCAAAAGAAGAGAATGGTGATAGCCAACTTCAGAGACTACAGCGCTCAGTTACAAGAGTACTAAAAGGTTTCTCACATGCTCCCGAAGTGCAGAAAAGTGCTAACTATAATCCAGAAGTTTTAACTAGCCAAAAACGTCAATGGGCAAGCTTTCAGTTGCAATACCTGGTAGGCATTTTTGTTCTTGTACTTCTTGCTGATCATGTCTCTTGGTGTATGAAGACTTTTCATTAGTGTCTATCAGAGCTTTTTTCAGCCTTACGATATAATATATGAGCTATAGTATATGAAAATTTCGTTTATGGTGTTTTCATAACAATTCTCTTATTTAAGTTTGCAGGATCATAGGTCCTTGAAAGAGCCATCAAGGCTTTTCGAGAGCATGGTAGTTGTTGGACTTCATCCTAATTGTGACATTCAGGCTCTTGAGAGGCAGTGTATTGCAAGAAAGTCTGAAACTCCTGGGAAACTGCGAAGTGCACTCAATTACCAGAATAATTCTCGTGTAGAACCCAATATTGAACCTCAGGTGGGAGTCTTGTCGAAAAATGTTGAATTTCTTGGTGCTAAGGATATTGGAAAGTATTTTTAGCTTAGATTTTGCCTGTCTTTTTTTTTCAGGTCTTATTTGTTTACCCCCGAGAAAAACAGCTGCCACTTAAATATAAGGATCTTCTTTCGTTTTGCTTCCCTGGAGGTGTGGAGGTTGGGTATACACTTGATGGCTATTTATTTTTTAATTTTTTGACGTAACTTTTGATTGCTACAATTTATAGTTTTTTGTTGTACTAGTGTAGCTCTTGTGATTTGTTCCTTTCCTGTAGTTATTATGGTAAAATATCAAGATAGAAAAGGAAAATTTCCAAGCAATTTTTTCCTATCCTAACATGCCACTTAAATATAAGCAATGGCCTATTTAATACTTTTGAAAATTTATGTGTCACAAAGTGGAAAGTGAAATCCTTTTGATCAATTGCTGATATGATCAAATTTAATAGCCAGAGTTATGTTCTCATATAAGGAACTTAGCCCACTGTTAATATTTTGAAAATTTCACTGACTGGAACGATGGGTTAGATCACTAATCTGAGTATGCCTAGATATGGTAACTGTTCCATGTAATAGTAACACGCTCTTCTTGTTATAAAACTGGTAACACAGATAACATTGTTTCAGGTTTTATGTAATATATAAGAAGAATATGTTGCATCTTCATCTTTGAGATATGTAGTTACAAGCATCATTTTTACTTAAAAGAGTTAAGTTCACAAACTTGTGCACTGTATTTGTTTGAGACATTTGCCACTTAATTTTTTGTTTTGATTATTTGTTTCTCAATATGAAAGTGCCCTTTCATATAGGTGTTTCTTAAGCTTGTTACATGTGGTTTCAGGTTCTTGCTGTTGAGAGAACTCCTTCCATGAGCGAGTTAAATGAAATTCTTCTAGGACAGGTATTTATGCTTTGAGATCATACAGAAATTTCTTTACTACTTAAGGCTTGGTTATTTCCTCATACATTCTTAGTCATCCATTTTTTTTTTAAGTTTTCTACAAAAATTGTCTACGTATGTTTTAGCTTTAGGTGAGGAATGACATACTTTCTTCTTGATTTTTCAATTATTCTTGAAAGAGCATGATTTGCGTAACAATAACAAGGCATAATGTGTGCTCAAGTCGAGACATTATGTTTTGACTACTTAATTTGGCTGCTTATCTTCACCACTCAGCTGTGTGTTGGGTCATCTCCTAATTTAGACCACGTTTCTTTCCAGGTAATGGTCTGGGATAACTTTTCAGGATTTACTTAATGTGTCATGTTAATGAGAAAGGGGACTCTTGGGCTTCAGAAATAGCTTTGGTTGAGATATCCATTATAGCATTGTTAAAGCCCTTGCTTCTAGTTTTATCAAGACTTAACAAAGAGAACTTGGTGTTTGAAATGATTCAAAATCTATATCTTTGTAGACACCAATCATAGTGTTGTGTTTTTGCTTTTTCAAAATTAGCAAAGTGAAAATGTACTGACAGAAAAGCTTTACAAAAAGAGGAATAACAGTGTTATTATGCTCTTTTTTTTTTTGGTTGCAGGAACACCTTAAACAAAGCGACTTGTCATTTGTATTCAGGTTGCAGGTAACTTTAAAATGCCATGCATTTTGTCTCGGCATTCTTTCTTCCTTTATTAATTTTTATTTCTTTTTTAGTCTCTTTTTGGCAAGTATTGAAGATAATTTCCTATAACATGAAACTATCTTTAGGTGTGGGTTTCTTGCAGCAGTAATGATCCCATTAGCTCTGGTGATGAAGACAAAATTATAGTGGGATGTGCATGAACTTGGTTGTTGTAGCTTCAGTATGGAAATGCCTAACTTTATGTAGTTTTAGCCATTGCTCATTTGCATATTCTTATTATTTTATTTTTGGGTTGTTATGGTTATCTGTGCTACTGATTCTTAAAGTTTATTTGAGATCATTTAAGTCTTCTCTTGTAGATCTTCAAGTTGAATGCACATATGTTGATTATTTTGCAAGTCTGCAACATAATGATCATCTTTCTTTGAATGTTTATCTTTTTATAATATTTTTTGTTATCTGCATTTTTGTTTGCAGTTAATATTCTGAACCTTTTATTTCCAAGACATTGTATTCACTTCAAATGTATCATTAAACCTTTTGTTTTTGTTTGTCAATTTGTGATTCTTTTACACCACTCTTTGTTTCCTAGGTTGCAGATGATTCAACTTTGTATGGGTGCTGTATGTTGGTTGAGGAAATAGTGCAAAAACCCTCTGGATTGCTTTCCGTCATTGCAGAAAAACGACCTGCCTTCCCAACTTTGACTCGTCATTTGCTGACCACACGAAGATGTTATTGCATTCTTTCTAGGCTTCCATTCTTTGAGTTACACTTTGGTGTTCTAAATAGGTGTGTTTATATGTATTTATTAATGATTTTCCTTTCATATTCTTTTACCTCTTAATGTCCATTCTTGTTTGTCTTCTGTATGATTATTATCTGTATGATGTACCAGAAGTCAAAATGTTGGTGAACTAATTATATTGTGGAATATCGTTGTAGAATACTTTTATGAGTAAAATAACTGGTCTGTTATATTTTTCATTAAGCCTAGGAAAAATCTGTCAATATTTTACATGATGATTGGACTCTTTGCAATTCCTCAATTGGTGCATTAAAAATTAACTCTTGCAGATTAGTTATGCATATGATACTGATGTTGCTCCACAATTTAATGTGGGACCTTATGGGACATTGGAACATATAGGAACTAACATTATGAGCTTTATGAACACAGATATAAACTTGTTCTCTGACACAGTCTCAGATCTTTGTATGAAAAGAAAAAGAATCGTGCCCTTTTTTATGATAATTGTGCAATTGTAGGAAATGAATAGATGGACTGTAAAGACGATCTCTCACATGTAATGCAATAAAAACTGTGATGCATACATATTCTTTATGGGAAAAATCAAGTATCTAGCTTTCAGGAGAGGAATCTCCAGGTTTTGGATCCATTATCACTTCAACTGTGAATTTTCTTAGTTAGATGAAATTAAATATAGTATTTGGACAATTATCATTAGGACTTAAGGCAAAAAACTTTTTTTTTTTTGGGTTAATTTTGTGCTTATTACTGTTTCTGTTACTGTTTCAATATAGCATTGTTGCGGAAGAAAGATTGGAACGGTTAGTGAGAGGAATTAGTGACTTGGATCTAGAAGCTTCTGATGGTTATAGAAAGGAAGAAAATTTAGATGATATGCCATTGAATCATAGAGATGCAGAGGACATGCAGAATAGATCAGCTGATATTTCCCAATCAAATTTAGGTAAATCAACATCTGGAGGGGTTGCTAGTGGTGGCAGTGATGTGGAGCATCAGATGCTTGAGGGGGATGTTCACTTTTTGAATAAAGGTGCCAATGATAATGGTATCACTCCAATAGATACTGAACCTGAGATGATTAAAACCAAAGGAGAATCTGATGGTGCAGAGCTTAAAGATTGTCATATTGGTGTAGATAATTGCTCAACAAACAAGCAAGCAGGGGAAAGATGTTTACCAAATGCAGTTTTGCCACTTTTGCGCTATTATCAGTATGAAAGCTCTGAATCTTCCCCCAGGTATGTCATTGCCGTTCTTTGATATCCTAATCAACAGCTTCATGTTACTTGTGTTTTGTTGTAGCACATTGTTGCTGAAGTATCTTGATGCCCTTAATAGGTTTCAAATTAGATACCTTTTGGTAAATGGATTTCGTGATCAGGAAAGTATTAGATTTGAGGGGAAAAAAAAAATTGTTGCCTTAGCGTATTTCTTTTCTTTGGAGGATACCAGGTTATTTGTGTTGCCATAATATGCTGTTTAATTGTTTCATGCAGTTTTCAGGGTTCTCCCAGTGAAGACAGGAATTTTAGAAGTGACGTTGATGATACAGAGACAGAAGAGGCTTCTTTCTCTGGGCAGGAAGATTCCAGTGATAATATTGATATTCTTGAATGGGCTAAGGTTTTAATTTTACTTTCTTTTTGATATTTTGTATATTTTTACCCAGCTGTCTGTTCATATTTGATAAAATTTACCAAATTTCTAGGCAAACCACCATGGATCTTTACAAATTCTATGTGAGTATTACCAATTACGTTGTCCTGAAAGGGGTACAACACTGCGATTTCATCCACTGGATCATCTCCATCCCCTAGAATATCATAGACCTGCTGAAACTGCTTTACATTGTACTGGCTCAACTATTGATTTGAGATCGTGCAGTTCCAGTCTGGAATTTGTGGAGGTAGATGTTATGCCTACTTTTGATATGTGGTTAATTTTATTCTCTCATTGATATTAATTGTTTTGCTTTTTACATTTTCATCTTATTGTTATTTGGTCTTACCAGGCACATACTGCACTTTGGGCAGAGGAGGAAGCAACTGCTCTATCAGCGTGGACTGTTGCTTGCATATGTGGATCCTTGCGGCTTGAAAATGTAAGTTAATGCCCTAGTTTTTGATAATTTCTTGCGAATACTTGTTTTCTTTCCCCTCGAAAAAAAAAAAAAAAAGACAGGTGATATTGTTCTTAGGACTAAAATATGTCTGGATTTGGTCACAGCTTTTTTAAGGAGGCTTTTTATCAGAGATATTTCAGTTACCAGTTGTTTTCCACTGTAGTTATTGTCTTGAACTAGATATTAATGATCAGTGGGCTTCTTTTATAATTTAACCAAGTTGCAAAGGGTGCAGAATACGATTAATATAGGTTTATGTTGATCAGGCTTGTTTCCTTTAGTTCCTCACTCTGGATATATGGTAATTGGAATGTGTATTGATGTGTTCAGGGATTTGCATAAAAACCTGAATTTAGCTTTTATTTTTTTTTTGCAACCTGCAGGTGTTAACAATGTTTGCAGGAGCACTGCTGGAGAAACAAATCGTGGTTGTATGTTCTAATTTGGTATGTATTATCCCTCCTAGAAGTTGGTGGTCTATTATTGTCTGCTCCATATATCTATCTTCCTTTTAATCTAAATGCTATCAAAGGAAAGTGCTAGTGTTATTGACACATTTCCTCGAAAGCTCCTTGGACTGGGTACATTCAGTAATCTGGACAATTTGATAGTTTGGTTGGTCGTAGTTGTGTGCTTAATCCTTTTAGGAGCTAAATAAGAAGATTTACAAAGTGGGTCAGGAATCTGCAACTCAGCCAAAGAAACATCCTAAAAGGGGAGAACACTGCAAATATTTCTCTGGACACAAAACAAAAATGCCCTGCCCCTGAAGAAAAACTGTCCCCTGCACATAAAATATATCTTGAACCCCTTTCAAATGAATTAGAAAGAAAGATTATCTTGAAAATACTTAGAAACAGAGGACCAAAGAGATGTCAGAAAGCTAACTTTATCCCACAAGCAAAAGACTTGAATTTCTCTCATGTTATTGAAGATACGACTACTCCTTTCTTCTCAAGTGACTTGAATAATAGCAAGCAAAGCAATCTGCCTTAGCAATTTGGCTTCCTTTCCCTTTCCAAAATCGAAAATATCTTTTGAAAGCAAAGAACCACAAAACCTTGAAACTGCCCAGGAGATTCCTGCTGCTTTGCATAGGTTGGCCCACAAGATCAAAGCTGTAGGACAGTGGAGAAACAAATGTCTCTTCAGTCTTCCTATAAAAAACACTCTAAGATGAGCAAAATTCAACCTTGGATATCTTCTTTGAATAACATCAGGACTCTTAATTCGTCCATGAACCAAAGACTAAGAAAATACTTTTGGAGGAACGTTGGCCTTCCAAATAATATTAAATTGATGGAAGTTCCCAAGTGCTGCATCTTCACACAACTTCAAGAATAGGATTTGCGAAGTAGTGACCCAAAGCCTTTGAGCTCCCAAATCCTTCTATCCTTTTTTGCTCCGGAAAATGTCACATTAAAAATCTGCATATTTTTTATTTCCCCTTTTGTTCAAATTTCTTTTGAAACTAAAATACCAACCCCAATTCATTGTTAAAAGAGGAGCAAACTATATGAGAATGTATGAGACCACTCTTATAAAGATGCGGAATTGCTCAGAAAAGCTCACCATTGCACTTGTCTTCCCAAAAACAAATATTCTTCCCATACTATCTTTTCCAGCAATAAAATTAATGAAAGATGGAATCTCCAATTAGTACTTGTCTGCTTAATTATGAATCTCCATTTGCGAAGGGTAGCTTGGTTGGGTCTGAATAAATTTACTGGGGTTAACTAATAAGGGTTCAAGGTGCATGCCATTCTTTCCAAAACCTTCAGAAATCTACTCAAATTATATGGGTTTTGTTTTATGCGTTTGTTTGTCGATCTTATATGCAGAAAAAGAATAAAATTTTAAGTTAAATTGAATTTTATATTTCTGATGTACAGGGAATCTTATCTGCTTCAGTTTTGTCTATTATCCCTCTGATCCGTCCATACCGGTGGCAAAGCCTACTGATGCCGGTGTGTTTTGTTTTTGACCTTGATATTTGGTGTTTCTTGACTGTTCCTTGGGCCAGTGATTTCATGTATAAATTAACAGGTTTTGCCGGATGACATGCTGGACTTCCTGGATGCACCTGTTCCTTACATAGTGAGTGAATAAATTTTTAATCTTTTATGCAAGTCATCATCCTTGATATCAAACAATATCTAATTGCAACGGAAAGATGGATTACACACACAATGCCTTTGCTCAGGTTGCATGATTTTAAAGGAGACAATTATCTATGGACACAAATTGTAAATTCCTGCCTTAAGCTTGCCTTGCAGTTACTATCTGGAAAATATATGGATTTTAAATCCATCAAAAAGAAACTCTGTTGAATTGATCCCACAATAAAATTCGTTCCTGATGAATAAGATAAATCTGGCAATTTGATGCTTTTATGAAGGAGTATAAATTATAATGTGTGTTGACTGTTTTTTCTTTTTCTGTTAACTATTATTTCTGATAATCAAATTGGTTGATAAAAGTAACTCATGTATAGGTTGGTGTAAAGAACAAAACCAGTGAAGTACAATCCAAGTTGACCAATGTCATTCTGGTTGATGCTAACAAGAACCAGGTTTGTATCTTCTTCAATTCCATTTTTGGGCCTTGCATGTTATGTGAAATTTTTGCTTATAAAAACACTTAGTCTGTATGATCACAATATTATCAAGAGTCCAGGTGATTTCATGGATTATTTATTGAGAAGTTTCCCCTTCATTATCAGTGGTTGTTGGCAAAAATTGATTAGCATCAAACTTGTGGCTTTAGGGTTGGAGTCCCCGATTTGGCTGGGGATGAATGAGAGGTCACAATTTTGTGAAAGAAGTGGTATTGCTTCTTGGAAAGTTGATTTTTGGGAACTTATCCATGAAAGAAAGGAAAGAACAAGGAAAGGTTCTATTGACTTTTGGAGTTTGATTAACAAAATAAAATTCTTAAGGGTGTTTGATATTCCAGATTCATGGTGGGGGCCTGAGATGTGTAATTGTCATTATCAATCAAATAAATCCATTTGACAGTGATACTGGGTTATGGATCAAGGAGAGGGAAATGTTATGGCATCATGCTGTGAGATAATGCCAAATTCTATGATGTAGGTGTGCACACATGACAAAGTTATTACAGTAGCCTCTATGGTTCTGCTAGTGCAGAAGTCAATATAATAGCTTTCTGTTTTTACAGTCTTCACTATGCGGTGCTTCCTCTCTTTTCTCTTAATGTTATTTTTCTTTCTTGATAGGTGATCTGTTTTTTTTTTTTTTTTTTTTAACTCTTTAGCTCTGAGCATATGAATGATATTTTATCTGTTTCCGTTTTTCCTTATGCATGATGCAATAGGTAAAGGCACCATCAATACCACAACTACCACAACACAAGCAGTTATTTTCATCTTTGAGTCCTTACCATGCAAAGCTTGTTGGAGAAAGTTATTTGGGGAAGAAAAGACCGGTTTATGAATGCACAGATGTGCAGGTGTGTTTTTCTATGTTCTTTCTGCCATCCACCATCCCTTTCTCCTCTGCATCCACCTCTTGTTGTTACATCTAAGTTAAAATTTTATCCTTCAGTGTATTAAGTGCTTGTTAAGTGGTGTAAATGGCTATAACTCATCTGCTGAATTGTGTTAGGCAGCTGCAATTTGAAACTTTGATATCTGAAATAAATCTTCTGTTATTCATATTCCTAATAGTAGTAATTGTTTTCATTGAAATGCATGTTTAAAGAAAATCCATTTTATGAACTTATGGGGACGGCTATGGTTGTTAAGAATTCAATTCTTAGACCCTTTTATCAGTAAAGCTAAAAATTTGCATGCTGTAGATTTGTTATTTTGTGAAAATGAATGTCCTTTAAACTACATCAGTGTGCCTTGTGTAACTTTTGTATGTAATAATTTTGAGGACTTGTAGCCTAGAGATTTCAGCTATATACCATTTTCACATATTATAAAATAAATTAGGGATTTATGCCTTTACTTTGCATTTTGTGATAGACTTAAATAGCTTTGCACTTCTGTTTCAAAGAATTTCCCAGTTAACCTGCCAATTATATTACAAGTGTATAACTGAACTTGATTAGTGAGGTTCTTGATGTTGTCACAGAATTATGGGCCACTAGCCAGTGGTGTTTGTGATAATTTGAATTTCTCTAAGATTTGTTTTCACCTTATTTTGAACTTCAGATCCCACACTATGCATCAAAGGTCTCTACCATTTGGCAGATGAATCTCGTATATTTCTGGCATGTTTACTTGATATTGTTAGTAAGATGGGGCTATGTTATTAATGCTCATTTCCATTATGTATAGATTGAAGCCGCCAAGGGTTTTCTATCAGTGTTAAGATCTTATTTGGATTCTCTTTGCTCTAATCTGCGGTCTCACACAATTACAAATGTCCAGTCAAATAATGATAAGGTTTGTATTTTCATTAATTATAAATAACTTTGTTTGACTATTAGGATTTTCCCTATTAAAATGTTTTGCATCTGGTACACGCCAATGGTTCCTTGGTTTCTAGTGTTTCAATTCTTATGGATAAAAATATGATAATTCCCATTAGCAGGAATGTCCTTTTTTGCCATAATATTTCTTTTTCATGCAAGATATGAAATACGCAATTGTGTTAAAACTGATATGAAATTTATATATCTTGTTTATGTCCTTTTCATCACAATAGCTTTTTATTTATAATATCATTTGTATAAATCCTCTGTTCTAATCAATCAGAAGTGTCAAGTCTCTTTTTCTGTATCTTTTGGCCGGGCACCACCGTTTGAGACACAAACACAGTTATTTAGTAGCTCTGTGGACTTGTTAACCAGTTTGGATGATGGAACATTACCTTTTATTGTTTAATAGTAAATAGTCAACCTAATCCTGAATTCGTTCCTACTCTAGGTATCATTGCTTTTAAAGGAGAGTTTCATAGATTCATTCCCTAGTCGCGATCGACCATTCATGAAGGTATGTTACTCAAGTATCCAACATATATTTACTGTGTATTTAAGATTTTCTGTCTCAACTCTTTTGCCCAATCATAGACTACTATTAACATTTTTAGTTAAGATGTCTGGTATTATTCACCCTATTTTTCAAACTGAGTGCATTAGCATTAATGCAGTGGCATTAAATTTGTGGATGAAGACTGATAGTATGTTTTTGGTTGTATGATGCCAACCAGCTTTTCGTGGACACCCAGCTTTTCTCTGTACATACGGATCTTGTTCTCTCTTTTTTCCAGAAGCAATAGTGATTTGCTACAGCCAGCCGGCCTGTAATTGTCTCTTCTGTTGTAACTCGATCGAACGCAAGTTCAGTAAATGTATACAGTTCTAAAACTTAAAATGTTAATTCATAAATAATATATTATAATATAATATAGTATAATATATATTAGTAATTAGATAAAGTTTTGTGTTAGTTTGAAGTAGATTTTCTTGTTATGTATTTACTCAATCGAACTACACTCTTGGGACTGTTTTTGTTATTGAATATTTTTATCCGAGATGTGAAGCCTATTGCTCTTGCACGTCCACCTGTTGAATAGAGGTGGCATGTGTGCATTGCTGATTGGTACGAGGCAATAAAAGCAGATACATATTTTTGGTAAAATTGGAGATGTTGGTTGAGCGTGAGCGTGAGTTAACGGAAGATATAAAAAGTAATGATATTTGGTGGGTGTCATGTTCCAGCTTCAGAAGCTGCTGCTGAGATTGCTTGCTTTGCTTTCCTTTCGGCTCTGACAAAAACTAATTATTACCCCTTTACATGTGGCGATTGGAATGGAAATGACATCTACTCATCTATCTTTACATTATTATCACTTCAAATTATTACCTTTTATTCTTCTCTTCTCCTCAAACCCTGCAGCAGCAGCAGCAGCAGCAGCAGCATAGACATGCTAATAGTATTGGTGACTGCCTAAGCCAACGTCTCATTGCCCATTCATGTGGTTTGTGGTCCCCAGTATGTGTGCTTGTTCGTTGTCTAGAGCGAGCTGCTTCTTTCTAGATAGAAATTATGTACGTAGTATTTATTAGCATAATTCCCTTTTTTTTCATAATTATATTGTGGGGATGAAGGGCAGATATTTGCTCTCTCTCACAATTTAGAAGACACAAAATTGTCATAAAAGTTTTGCAATTTCTTTTTAATTAAATGGAATCTTCAAATGGCATGCATGCAATGGAAGTGCATCATGCCTCCCCATATTACAAGAGAAGGCATCGAAACTCAGAGAATCTTCAAATTTAAAAAAATATTTTGACATTGAAGACCAAACCCCTTTGCGTGCTGCTGAGTAAACTTTTTTTACCTTGAGGTAAATATTATATGTTACTGAGAGGTCGACAATAATAGTTAAAACTTGAATCTCATCCCCTCACCGAGTCAAGGAAATTTGCTCAAGAAATACACCTGGGGCTGGGGCTGAGGGTGGGTTTGGGTTGGCATTGTTGCATGTATAAAATTGTAGTATGTAGGGATAAGAATAGCAACAGTGCCGAAGACTTGGGGGAATTAAATGCGACAGGTTCCTGTGCCTTAGTTTCATCATTTTGCTCAAATACCCTTTTGATGTTGGTATGCCTTATTTAATATTAATACCTCTTGTAAAAATTAGGCATCTTTACACAACCCATTTCATATGATTCTGAATGAGCAGCAAGCAATGGTTACTCGTTTGTTTGTTTAAAAGCTAAAAAGCAAAGCCTAAGCTTATTATTAACTTCTTATATTAGAGCAAACAAGCAGACCAGCACATGTTTCTATTGTATGCTGATAAGTAACAGCACTACAAAGTACAAACAAACGAAAGTTAATTAATATCTGTAATTAAAGTTTAAACAGAAAAAAATATATATGAGGAAGGTGGGGGGCAGTCTTATCAGAACCTAAAAGAGAGCCTGGAAGCACAGTAGACTATATATATATATATATTATGTTTTCATTTTCTCAATTTCCAAAATAGAAAAAGGTCAAATAGTAAGTGGAGGGCACTGCAATGGGACTGGGGTCTGAGTTAAAGGAACAGAAAAAGTAAAAGGGTTAATAGCAGTAAAAGCCTCAAATCGTACAATCTTCTGACTCTGACCTGCCTGAGCCTCATGGGAGCGGCAGGCATTAGCTTTGGCTTGGCTTTGAGACACCAAGGCAATGCTTTCCTTTGCTTTGCTTCTTATTTTAGTTATTATAATATAGTTTAATTTATATTATATATTTCTGGCACTCTTTACTCTTTGTTGTTTTTATTATTTATATATATATTTTTACAGTCTTTTTAATCCAACTCCCCTAAAGTTTATGGGTTTCCGTAGTGTTGTCAGACACAAGAGCTGCCAAGCAGGACCAGAAGCTGCAGACAGGTGCAGTGCAGTCATAAATCATAATATGAGCAGCAGAACAGAACCTCTCTCATATCTCATCTCATATCATCTCAGCTCAGAAGCACAGTAATCAGAACCGTTGGTTTTATCCATGTACAGAAGATTCTGCAGGCCTAATGGTCCCTGAAATAAATATACCTACTCTACTCTACTTTCTCTCTAACTCTAAAGCATAGTTCTATGCAAGTAATAAACTGACCCGACCTGACTCCTGAACAGTCCACAAAACTTTCTTACACCCTGCTTCCTCTTCTCCCTTTTTTTCACACCATCCCTAGCAACCTGTATTACTACTGCTTCTATCTAAAGAGAATAAGTTGGTTTGGTTTAATCTTTCTTTGTTAGTATTTTTCTCCTTTGCTTCACAATGAGTAGTGGTAGTAATATCAGGTATCCCTTCACTGCATCTCAGTGGCAAGAGCTTGAACACCAAGCTCTAATCTTCAAGTACATGGTTTCAGGCATCCCCATCCCTCCTGATCTCCTCTTTACCATCAAAAGAAGTTTCTTTGACTCTCCTCTCTCAGTCTCACCAAAGCTTTTTCCCCATCAACATCAACATCAACATCAACATAGTAAGTCATCAACTACGTCCATCCTCTTTTCTTTTACTTCTCACTTCTTCACTTGTTTTTATATTTTTGTTTAAAATTAATTGACTACTGTGCTTTTTGGGTGTGGGTTTTGTATGCATTTGCAGTTGGATCATGGAACTGTTTTCAAATTGGTTTGGGGAGAAAAATAGACCCAGAACCAGGGAGGTGTAGGAGAACAGATGGTAAGAAATGGAGGTGCTCAAAAGAAGCATACCCTGATTCAAAATACTGTGAGAGACACATGCACAGAGGCAAAAACCGTTCAAGAAAGCCTGTGGAAGTGGAACCTACTACAACTGCTGCTGCTGCTACTACACCTTCATCAAACTCAACACAAATCTCATCACTCACCAAAAACTCTTCTCATTCTCTGCAACACCAACTTCACTATCCTGCTTACAATAATTCTCATGTTCGCCATTCCTTTTTATATTCTTCAAAGCCTCAAGAAACTTTTAACTTGAATTCATCCGCTTCGGCTTCCCACACTAATACTGATAACAGGTCTGTCTAACATGGAGGTTATAATTTCTTCAGCTTGTTCTTGAAATCTTGTAAATGATTTTGGATTTTTTTTTTCTGTTATGATCTAGAAGAAACAGGTATGTTTATGGGCTTAAAGAGGAGGTTGATGAGCATGCTTTCTTCTCGGAACCATCAGGAAATATAAGGAGCTTCTCTGCTTCATCAATGGATGATTCTTGGCAATTTACTCCACTGACTATAAGTTCCTCTTCTTCTTCTACAACTGCTTCTTCTTCCTCTTCTTCAAAACAGAGGAGCTGCTCTGGTCTACAGAGTGACTACTCTTACTTGCAGCTTCAGAGCCTTAATGATCATACCCCAAAGCAACAAGACAAGCAAGATCAGCATTTTTATGTTTTGGGTAGTGAAATCGACTTGAAACTAGAAAGACAACAGGAAGAAGCACCCCAAAAGACTGTTCATCGTTTCTTTGATGAATGGCCACCAAAAACCAGAGATTCATGGCTTGATTTAGACGATAAATCATCAAATACTGCATCGGTTTCAACAACCAGGCTCTCAATTTCCATCCCTTCTGCTCATGATTTTCCAATCTTCAGTTCAAGAGCTCCATGATGGTAATTAAATTCCACACAGGTTCTGCACCTGCAAGTGTTATGGTTTTAATGGATTGATCATCATTTACTTCAAAAGTTAATACTCTTTTTTTCTTTCTTTCTTTATTTCATGTTATTTTGCAGATTTGAATTTTCAGGTGGTGGGCTTCAATGTTAATTTATGGCCACATATGTACTTGGTGGTGGTCACACACTCAAAAGTCTGTCAATGTTATTCAATTTTTGTTTAGACCTTTTTCTTCTTTTTATGAAAAACTCGGTGTAAGCTTATTTGCTGCATTATTATTATGTCAATGTGGTGTTAAATGAAGATTCCTCATATGTGAAGTGCTTTGTTGGTTCGGTTCGGTTCTGTTCCCTTCCTTCTACTTGGCTTAAATAATAATAGTTCATAAATAGATTTGTGAATTTCTCTGTCAAAATCTGTTTATTGGTAGGTAACATATTTGATGTGTTTCTTATGGTTGCTTTCAAACCTTGTTGCGTATTGCAATTGATATTTGAGGGACCCCCTCCCCCTCTGCCCCCACCCCCCGGTTTCCCTAAGGCATTTTCAAATTCAACACTCTCAACAAGTACTATTCACTAAGCACTAATGCACTATGCTCTCCTTGAGTTGGTACAGAGTAGATGCAACTATAAATTTGAGCACGTTCATTTACTTATTTATTTATATGTACATTAAAAAGTATTTGTAGTTCATAAATTCTTAACCTCATCAAAGATTATTAGCAAATAACAAGGGAAATTCTGGCTAGGGAATGAAATGATGGATGTATTTCTATTCAAGAAATTATGTGCTAAGTCCAAGCAGCATTACCTTAATGAAGTTGGAAAATGTAAGTGGACAAGGGAAATTTTTGGTTTGGTAACAGGAATGGAGCCAAATGAATCAAACCAGCGGTAAGTCAGGAATAGTTCAGGTTAAAGCAAGCAGAGGGAAAAATAGCACTAAACCTGGCTGCACTGCATTAATTCTGAAACTTCTGATCAGAGTCTGACGTGGGTTTCTTTCTAGTTTGCTTTTTGGTCCAAAAAGATATATACATATATATATATAGAGAGAGAGAGAGAGAGAGAGATGTGAATAATGTTATTTACAGAGTAGGTTTTACCATAAACAAAGACTTACACAGCAGCAGAGTAATCAGTACTGACAATAATAGTATGGTTTCAGAACAGAGCAGAGCAGAACTGAACCCTACACTTTTAATCTTGCCTTCATCTCATTTAAGTGAGTGACTCTGACTCTCTTTTGTCTGTGACTCTGACTCTCACTGTCACTTTAATAAAAACATTTTAATCTGACAGAATCATCTCTCTTTTACAACATCAGATATTATTACTGCACCTTCACAAGTACGCTGTCGTTTCATATAATGACCCAAACTGACCCCACCCAATGTCTCAATAGGAGAAAAGAATAGTGTTAGCTTGGACAGTGAAGTCACTCAGTGGTTTGGTTGTGTTCAACTTCTACAATCTTAAAAAGTGAGCTTCTCTATTTCCATCATTCTGTTCTGCAGATGGGAAGAAAATTGAACCATTTTTGTAAATTGTGAGTACAGGAGAAACTTTGCGGCAAATACACTACTGAGTCTGGTTCTGACCCATGTGTCTCTTGAGTTATAACCCAACAATTAATACTAGACAAACATCATTCAACTATGTAACCTTTTATCTATCAGAACCTCGAGGAAACACAATCAGTATTTATAAACAACGTACTGATTCCCCAGAGCAAGACACCCGGGAAAAGATGTGCAATGCCAAGGTCAAACTCGTTTGATTTAAATACCTAATCATCATCATCAAAGGCAGCACCTCCATTCAGCTTATCATCATCCTCTCTTACCTCTCCATCACTATCCCCCTTCGGGCTAGATCTTGGCTGCCTCTCAAAATGCTCATCATCATCATCAGATTCTGACAATGCACACCTCCGTCGAGCTACAGTTGATGAAGGTCCAGCCTTCACCAAGAAAGATAAAAAGACGAAACATCTTAGCAACAACTCAACTAAAAGTTATAATCATACTTCTAACTCAATTTCAATAAATAATCAATAAAACCAACTAGGTGACTAACATGCCAAAATATTTCCAAATATTATTTGATTCACGACGCATCTTAAATCATTTATGACTCATCAGACATGATGCGTCTTAAAAGGCACACGATGGGTATTAGGGCAACTAACAAACTCTTTTGAGTGCAGAAATTCATTTGGCATCATTGTACATGCTCATAGCAAAAGTGATAAAATAAAATAAAACAAAAGCATCTCTTTTGACTACATTAACAGCCACATTTGCTTGTTTCATGATGATGACCAACTGAAAAGGTTTCAAAATCATATGCCACGTGTTTCATTGCAGAAATAGTAGGAAGTCAACAACCAACATAAAAATAAAATGTTACCATCTCATCCTCAATATCAGAATCTTCAAGTCCGGCTGCTGCAAGACGATCGTGAGCATTTTCTTCCACATCATTATCCTGATCATTTGTTTGATGTATGGGCTCCCTATAATTCATGTTAGCATCTTCATCTTCTGGTTCTTCCTGATAATCCATCATGTCAGCTTCTCCTTCCTCTGTCTCATAATGTGACCTGGAGCTCTTGTCCTTCTTTCTCCTCTTTCCACCTTTTCTCCTCCTCTTCTCACTGTGTCCGCCCTCATCGTCATCGTTTTCAGGCCTTTCCCGACGCTTAGATGCAGGTGCCGTACTCCTCCATTGCTCCTGGACATGCCAAAAATGTGGACAGCTGAGAAACTACATGTTTTTTATTTAAGGAAAAGAGGTTCATCCAGCTCTCCAAAGTAGCTACATATAAATGATACATGGTATTATCGCTAGGATATATTTGACATCCCAATATGCTGTAACATTACTTCACAGCCACAGCACACCGACCAAGGGATGTTTGGGATTAAGGTGATATTACTTCAATTTACAGCTGTTGTGGGATAAAATCAATAAATGTCAAGTATAATTGGAAGGATGATTGGTATACATTAACTATCAAATAAAAGTGTGTGTTTAACAAACACTTTAGTTGTTCTTTCAAAGGTAAGTTAGAAGCACAACCCCAAGTATTTGCTGATGAGGAAATAGAGAATAAAGCCCTAGAATCCATGTGCATGACAAGATACAGGAGCAAAGTCCAAATGTCTAAAGACGTGAGAAAATGATTTGATGCTCCATATTCAATAGAGTAAATAGTTTCTTCACTGCTGAAAAAAGCTTATCGGGACCACTTACAGAAAAACAAGTTTGTGATTTGTACTCTCCATATTCAATATACTGTTTGCTATTCTTTACATCAACTCCTTTATACGAGACTATTACCATACTGCCAGCAGTAGGGGATAGAGAGTACAAATCACAAACATGCATTCTCAATCAGAAATACTTTTAAATCACTGATTACCAACAAACATGAAGATTTCTATGCTGCCATAGTAAAAAATCGTTACCTTTACACGCTGAAAACGTTCCTCCTGTTGTCTTAATCGTTTTTGCTCATCCTCTTGCTTTCTCCTCTCCAACTATTTTGCCAAGGAATCAGAGTTAAGACTTTGAAAAGAAAATAAGCTTTTTTCATTCATAAAATCATAAATATACAAGAAATAAAGCACTTTTGCAATAGCAAACCAGATATTTCTTTTGTTCTTCGGCCTTGCGACGGGCTTCCTCAGCCAATGCAACCTGACGAGCAGCTTCTTGTCTCTGCCGGTTCTGCTGCTCCTCACGCTCAGCAGCTTCACGGTGAACTTTTGCAGCATCTAGTAAGTGCTTGCAATATTCAACATGAGTGTTAATTTTCTTCTCATCAAACCCATGAAGGTGAAGATTGGAAGCAGCAGACAGCTGACTAAATACACGAACAGCGTTCTCTAACTCTGCAACTGTTGAACGTACCTACATGCATAATGGTAACCAATTCTTAATGAGACAGAACACAGAGAAAGCATACCAAATACATCACATTCAAATATTGAGTTGAAATTCATAACATATTGGAAATTCGATATAACTTTACAGATGGCAACGGTATTATCACACAGGCAAAACCTAATTAATCTTATAGAGAAGTTCTAGCTATACACGACACCATATATAAACACCTGTATTCTACCTTAACTAAATGACATAGTCCCAATTACACATAAAAGCAACTATAGATCTATTTGTTTACAAGCAAATATTTGCCTTGTATTCCCACTCAAGCATTTTAATAAACCCGTGCACATTATTTTTTTGCAAACATATAATTCTTGCATAAATTTATTCACCACAATTCATGCTTAGAGATATAAGGTATAGCAAAATATTTGCCTTACATGGCTATTAATCAAACTATCCCACAATGACTTCAGTTTAAGCAATCATGCACTAAATTGTATGTCTCATGTTTTCTTCACATGTCAGGCTTACTTTTTCCCTGATCTACTAAAATAATGATGTGAAGTGCACAATTATTGATATAAGGTACAGCAAAATATTTGCCTTACATGTCTATTAATCACAACATCCCACAATCACTTCTCCAGTTTAAGCAATCATGCGGTGATTGTATGTCTCATGTTTTCTTCACATATCAAGCTTACTGTTTCACTGATCTATATAATTACTAAAAAAATGATGTGCAGTGCACAATTGTTGTCTAAATATACAGATTCCAGCAAGGCACCTCTCAAACACTGTATGATTGTGCCAAACCAGACAAAAATGTGATCTTAAAAAATGGCTGGTGGAAACACAATGATATGAGAGGATCAGAAGAAAAGGTCTCATCAAACAACCTCATCAGCTGTCCTCTTTGTCTTTTGTAGTGTGGATGCTGAAAATTTTTGCATTGCAACACCTGCATCAAACCTTAAAGTGTAATTCGATGGTGCCAGGTGAATGGCTCTCAGTAACGTTTTCTTGCAGTCTTGCCATTGTTCAGCTTCATAATGAGTACGGGCTAAATAGAGAAGAATTTGCGCATCTGTATTATAATAAAACTTCCGCAGGCAATTTTGATACTGCCAGGTAACAAGTGTTATCAACACATCACTCAAGCATACAGTAATGAATAGAAATCTTCAAAAATAAATATGTAAAACAAAATGAGATTCCCCACCATTTTCACAGCCAAAGCAAAATTTCCTTGAGCGAAATACACATGTGCCAAATTTATCCACACATCTGGCATCTGGACAAAGACACTACCACTTGCAGCTTCTTGAACCTACAATGATTAAAAATTTGAACAGACTCCAAAAAACTTGAATGTTATATTAATAAAATGCAAAAAACCAAGAGATATTACTATGCTTACCTGTGTAAAAAGATCTTTTGAAACATCAAAGTGGCCTTTTTCTGCCAAGACCACACCGGCACCATTGGCAGCATAGAGGTTAGAGGTATGCTGAACAAGAACCTGAACATGAAAACATAAAAGATTAATGTTTCAAAGAGCGGAGTACATACTCAAAGCATCAATGCATTAACAAAAATAATAAAGCAGAAACAGGAAAAACCTGAAGCTAAAACCTAGATGAGCAAGAGGAGTAAAGAAAGTTTGTGAATTGAAAAATCTAGTTGAATGAAAAAAATCCTACTAAAGCAAATCAAAGCCGAAAAGTACTTAAATTTATATAAGATATCTTCATCGAATAGAATACCAATGTTATTTGTTTCCTCATTTTCTTGTTTGTGACTACCATCATTCTTTTCTAGCTGAAGTTTTAAATTGAGACAAGTTGACATAGTAAATCAGAGCAAGATCCAAGCTGATGTAAGCAAGTGAACAAACAGGAATGAAAGGAAAAAAGGGTTTTTAAGCATCATGTAATGAAGCTAATGCAACTTGTTTAATTTTTCCTTGTGTATCATTTCTTAAACATATCATGATTTCAAACTTGAACTGAAGAAGAATACTGTCTGCGTATCTGCAGAGGGAAAAATGAATCTTCGTGTAGCGTTTCATAAATCTTACTACTGTTTACCACATTCTTACTCTTACATATGTTTTATGTGCTCCTTCTTTGACCTGCTTAATACACCCATTTAAAATCTGGTTCTCGTAAACATTCCTATGTCTTCTAACAGCACATCATAGTCTACCACAAGTCAGTCATGCAGTGATAACGACTCTACTCTGAAATTATAATTGGATCAAGAACATGCCAGAATATAGCAGGACATTTAAGGAAATATTTATCACCAAATGATAAACTATGCAAAAGCCATAGCAACACAAACAAACAATTGATAAAAGACACTGAGAAGCAAAAGAGAGAAATACTCTTGTGTACAGTTCCTTTGCTTTTTCCAAATGGGTCGCTTCCAACTTGGGTGCTCTTTTTTCATTGCGTAGAGCAGCAAAGTAGTTCCAGTTGCCCTTACCAATGCCAACCAAACATATGAGATGGATATTACACTATATAACAATTATAACCACAACAATAAAGTAAAAATCTTCATAGTGGTAATGAATTGTACAAAGTAGAACAAAAAACAAAATGGCTAAAACTCTGCAAAAGCATCTTCAAGAGGAACTGGCAGAACACTTAAGTGCCACTTAATGAAATAATACCAAGACATATACAGAGAAGTCAAAGTACTTCGGCGATGAAAATTATACACACCAGAGAAAGAGTAGCATAAGAATCTTTCCCATCAGTTGCATCACTGGCAGCTCGGAAGGTCTCTTTTGCCTTCACCCAGTCATCATTTTTAAGTTCTAACTCACCAAGCATAGATAATGCATTTGGGTACTTTCCATTCACCTTCAGAGCCTCATTAACCTATGAGGGAATTTAAGCATATGAGTATCATACACATTATCTACATTTATGTCTCTGTGTCTATGAAATAAAAACTGGGATGTTGTGTGGGTAATAACAACCAGTTCAATGCTCAGTTGAAGATTATTCCGAGCTTTTGCTATTGCAGCAAGCCTCAGATAAGCATCCACGTATTCCTGATACTGTAAAAAGAACATTAAACATAAACAAGAAGAACCTGTATGTCAAAATACTTGAGAAAACCATGAAAGATTACAGAACTTCTGCCCAATGCCCTATTCAAGCCAGAATATAAAAAATGTTCACAAAAATTGCAAATCAATGAACAACATTCATGGCAAAGACATCAGTGACTTTTATAATATACACACATATAAGTAAATTCTGTTGCAAAGCATAAGGCCTTCCAACCAGTCGGCCACAGGCACAAAAATCAAAATAATGTTAAAAGAAAGCTAATATCAAAAAATTTGACTCTACAATCTAGGTTTGGCTTAGTGCAAGACAGGCTGATAACAGCATTTATTGAGGAGGAGGCATTTCAAGTTCAATAGAGACAGATAAGGTAGTTGAAAACTTAGGAAGAGGAGGTGAAGATTATGATTATAAATCAAAAGACAACAGGTCATACATAAAGAATAAAAGTGCCTTGAAGTGCCAGGAGTTAAGGCTTAACTGTATGCAGCTCAGTGTACTGAACAAAGTTAAGGTAATATGAAATCATTGCTTATAACCTTCAAATATGGGAAGTCGAATTGTTGGATGAGTCTTTTTCCCAACCTCTCAATATCAATTCAGCATTTACTAACCTATTATATGTATGAATTTGTACTTCAAAGAACAGGTAAAACAGGTGAGTCATGAAAAGTCAAAAGTGATTTACATCATTTGCCGATTGTTACAGATAAGGATGTACATCCATCGTTATTATGTGGACAGATTGTCTTCTAATTGAGATACCATAAAGTCTGATTGCAACATATGAGCTGGGCATTCAAATCCTTATCCAAGCAGGACAGCATGCATAAACAAATCCCCAAAAATCATAAATCCTCTGTCTGAGGGATCCCAAAGCTAATGGTGTCATTATCATCAAAGTTGAAGTCAACTAGCCAGCCAGCCAACTGGTCAACTGGTGGCTGTATACCAACTTACTAATATAAAGTGAACTTATTTTCTCCTTCTGCAACAGCTTATAAATGTAATATAACACAGAAAAAAATGTCTGCATGCACATACACACCTACCTTAAACAATATCAGACGGTACAATCTGCTAGCAGCTTCTGTGTCATGAGACTGCTCAAGTAATCTTGCCAGGTTAAATAACACAGTGACCTTACTAGATGGTAGTTCCACGCAATGACCATCTTCTTCAAGTCGATGAAATAATTGCATGTCCTTGTATTCGAGGATAGATGCACTAGCATCAATAGCATAGGTGTTTGCTCCATTGTCAAGCAAAGTAAGCCATATGCCATCACCTAGAGCATCCTTGAAACTTTGTTGAGCCAACTGAACGATAAGAACACAATAGCTATCTGTTGTGATTTATAATAAACAAACTTCACAACTGAATAAACAAATACAAAAGAAAACAATCACAAAACTTTAACAACATAAACCAATTTCAGAGTAGTTCCGTACTAACATCAAACAAGTACAGAGAAAGCTACACAAACCTCAAACTCTTCCTTTTCAAAATGTAAAACTCCCACATTGTTGAGTACTTCTATTGGCACCTCTTGACCAGCCTTTTTCATAAGAGTACGTGCCTGTAAAAAGAACCCAAGTTATCCAAAAACATTATAGAGCCAAATTTAGGACTCTAGACTAGTACATGTCAAATTGACAATCCAGAATTGAGTACAGAATAGGGAAGGGCTTACAGTTTTAAAGGCGTCAAGAGCAGCACCAGTGTCTGAAGAAATTAACAATTCCCCTAAATCAATAAACGCCTGCATCATAGTCCATTCAATTATTTTAGGGAAAGTGTGAAAAACAACATAGACAACATATAACTCACTGTATATATCTTAATCAATAGTGCTTGAACGAAGCAACTTTGGTGAACTTGTAATTTGGCCATCCATTAGGATCTTTTGATATGATGACATGGAACAATACAATCTTCATGTACACCCTCAAAAAAAAAAAAGTAAATAATTTTACCATGTCCTAGCTAAAACCAAGGCAACAAATTCCAGTAAGGCTAAATAATTTTCCCAAGGCTCTCAATGTAGCACTTGGAAAGCTATTTTGCAAGGATATATTCTTTTTCTTTCTAATGTGAAGTTGGAAATCAGTAATGAAGAAAGATTTCATTTTTGGGAGGATGTGTGGATTGGTGACTCCTCATCATGTCATTCATTTCCCTGCCTTTGTAGACTATCACTCGCACAACATTTCTATCAAAAACACGATTGCCTCTTCTACATTAGGTTGGAATTGGAATTTCAACTTTGTAAGAAATTTAAGTGAGGGAGTTTCGACATGTTTCAACTCTTTTGGTTCTACTTGAGAATGTTTCCTTTAATGATCTGGTAAAGGACAAAAGGATAAGAAGGCTTAGCCCTTCCAAGAAATTTTCCTGCAAATCTTTTCTGATTCATTTGACTGATTATCAATCCCTCACCATTTTCCAGCCTGCTCACAGAATTTGGAAAGCCAAAGTCCCCACTAAAATTCAATTCTTTGCTTAGTCAGGCATTAAGAAAATTAAATACTGCCAATGTTATCCAAAAACTTCATCCTAATGCATGCTGGTCTCTTTCTTGGTGCGTCAATGCACAAGAGAAATGAGGAAAATATGGACCACTTGTTCCTACATTGTAGCATTGATGTTCAGTCAGCTAAAATTTCATGGGCGACTCCAGCTTCTGTCAATTCTTACAAAGGATCTTCATGCTTTTGGTAGAGGTGAAAAAGCTAGTGTTATGGAAATGTAGAGTTCTAGCTACTTTTTGGGTGATTTGGCTTAAGCAAATAGAAGGATCTTTGAAGATCTTAAGGAAGACATCACATTTTTGAGGGATTGAGTACGGTTACTTTCCTCACTTTGGGCCTCTGTTACTAAAGAATTTAAAGGTTCTTCTTTTGTTCTTCATTCATCTAAATCAGATAGGGATTTTGGGTTAATTCTGTGAGTTTTGGGATTGTCTTTCTCTCTAGAGTTCTCCACTATAGATCCTATACTTTTGCTTTGGACAGCTAACTAGTTCAATTGTATAGAATTTTGTTATCTTTAGAGGCTTTTCCAGTGGACTTCTCATTCACATCTTTGTACATCTCTTTTTTAATATGTAAATTTCTGTTTCCTTTTTTTTTTTAAAAAAATGAATGAAATAGTAAGGTTACAGTTGCAAGTAAATTATCAAACAGTGACATTGTAAAATTCATTATCATGTACTACAGATATAATACAAAGGATGACTGTTAAACTCACTCCTAAAAGGAGTAGGACTTTATCATCATTATGCATTAATGCAATCCTGTTTCACTGCAGACATTATCAATTGAAAATATCTGCAAATCAGCTCTCTTGTATGCATGAGTTTGAAACAAGCCATCTCAGCATGCAAACAAAACAAGAATATAAAAGCAGGACGGACTCCATGTTATTTGTGCAGCACCAGTAAAATCCTTTGTTTCAAGATACATCTTGGACAGCCTCAACACAAAAATATGAATCAAGGTCATAATCCTGCTAGCTTTTGGGGAAATCAAACAATATTGTTAAGTACCTGAGCATCACGGGGATCAATTTTTGCAGCCTTCCTCATAAATTCCTGGGCTTTCTCAGCCTGCCCAAGCTGAACATAGATGTGCCCAAGAGCCTATTGGACAAAGAAAAATCAAGTCAATGAAAATTAAAAACAATAAAGTTCAAAACTTAAAACAGATTAAATTTGATAACCAAGGGGCACAGTCGTTTGTAATAACTCACTTTCAATGTCTCACAATTATCAGGGTAAATCTCCAAAACTTTTTCAAAGTTAGTGAGTGCAACTCTGAAATCTCCCAACTTCAGTTGCACTTGTCCCAAACCTGTGCCAAACAACCAAGCTCAGATTACAGGGAGAACCAAGCGCAAAAGAACATATAATCAAACTTGTAAGATGACAACACTGTGATCATTAATTATTATTATTAGACCAAACAATTTCATCATAATGCCCAAAATAACATTAAGCATGTAGGTCAAAAGTTTAATAATCTTCTCTTTTCTTTCATACAAAACAAAAACAAATATTAAAGCGATTATAAAATCCAAAAACAGTTAAAACAATAAAATCTAAAATCAACTCCTCACATGCTGATGAATCCAAGCCATGCTAGCATGCTTCAGCGTACAAATCATGAGCCAATTAGCATGCCTTACTTGAAAGAAATCATGATAACAAAAATCAATGGATTTTATCACCAACAGCTACTAACCTTGATAGAAGACTAAAAGGAAACCCAAAAGAAGAGCATTAAGTAATGAGAGAAACAATCTTATATCACAAACTAGTATATGCATCTTGTTTTCTTTTAATTTTTTAAAATCATTAGGGATTTCATGAATAGTCATTTTAGCCACAAAACTTAAGTTGGTAATGACTGTGAGTGATAGTTTTAGGACAATTTTCTCCCTTTAGAAAATAATGTCCCATAAGACAGTTTTCTATTAACTTAATCTGACCCCTCCTTCCAATTAATGGCTTACATACCACTGATGCCAATATATATCAAAATAGTGATAAAATAGTTCAAAACGACATAAAAATGGAGATTGCCACTGACCATAATAAGGAAATATAAATTCATGGGGCTTATTAATCTCTTTGACGGATGCCATGTAGTATCGCCCAGCTTTCTCATAATCGCCCTGCAGTCAAAGAAAAATGACATCACCACGATCAGTAGTCAAAAGAGTCAAATGCTCCAAAATCATTTAAGAACGCTTACCAAAATAAATTATCCAAATTGAGATACAGTAATAGTTCTGAACATGTGAATGATGAAAATGAGAGTTTTTGAGTACATAGAAGCCGCTTGAAAGGCATATTTATTTTGCATCTACTTCCTCCTTTACCCTTATGAGTGAACTTTTGATTCAAAAAGAGCAATTCCACCATTTAATTCCATAAAACTACACAGCTAAATTATGGTGTTTCAGACCTTGCTATGGTAAGATCTTGCTAAATTGTAATAAGAATGTGACTTTGTCGGTCCATGATTGGTTACAGCAAGCGCTGTTTCAGTCAGTTGCTCCACCAAGAAATGCTGACCAGTGAAAAAAAAGTGATTTGCCAGATAATTGAGAGCCATTGCACAATAGGGGTATATCTCAAAGGCTCTTTGCATTTTCTCCATCCCTTTCCTTATTCCAGCAGCTGTGTATGATGCAAAATGAGAATTAGACAACTAATTTTGCAGCAGAATTAGATTGCTAAAAGAATTAGTACAGACTAACAGATGGTGAATAAACTGCACTGCATTTATCTTTATAAAAGATATAAATCTGGAAATATTCACCTTCATTTGCATGCAAATCCGTAATTGCAAGTGCAACAAGAGCCTCAACATTTTCTGGATCTAACTGCAAATATAAAATTGACAAACATGTAGACAAAGCATCAGCAATGAACTTCAAGCTGAAGCATCAGTCAATTGAAAATAGACAACTACTTAACATCATTACCTGCAAAGCCCGCTGAAATGCCTGACGCGCTTTCTCAAGTTGACCCAACTTATAGCGACAGAGACCTATTCCAAGTCTTACGGCTCCAGGACAATTAGGATAAACTTGCAAGGCCCTCTTACCAGAGGCCGTAACATATGGATAACAGAAATGTCAAAACTTTTGTCAACAAATAATAGTTACCACAAACAGTACATATATAATATCAGGCAGAGGACTGGTCACAAGCCCTACCACACACACACACACACACACACACACACACACACACACATATAGAAACTGAAAATATGTGTTGAAAAACAAGAAGAGTTACAAAGATTAAACCTTCTACATATATAGATTTTAAATGCCACAGGTTGAGATGTGTTAGCTGAAATGTACATTAACATGAAATTACAAACCTTATACAACTCCAACGAGTCAGAATAACGTCCGCGATTAAACTCAACACATGCCTGCAGACATCAAGGAAAAGTTATTCACAGCAAAGAGCAGCTTATATGATGAAGTATTAAGAGAGCGCTTGACCTCTCTCAGTTTACAGTGTCACCTTCCAAAAAAATTTAGAAAAAGGCTGCCCCAAAGCCTCACTTTAAATTTATTTCAGAATTTTAATATATCACCAATTTACCATACCTATCCCTCATTCTAGTCTTTACCATATGCTTTTGGGTACAGAGAATGCCACAACCATAACAAATACCAAACAGTCTAGTTCATCAGATATAGAGATACATGGTGGTAACCAACTCTAGAAGTAAAGACTTTTTGTTTTGAAAAAAAAAGACACCACTCTATTGATAATAGAGCCCTGAGGACCCAAAATGGTGAATGTAAGGCTTAATTAAGCAAAGTCAGCATCATCACATCATCCAAAACTCTAAAGAATTGAAGAAA
Source organism: Melia azedarach (assembly GCA_028052125.1). NCBI lineage: Eukaryota > Viridiplantae > Streptophyta > Magnoliopsida > Sapindales > Meliaceae > Melia > Melia azedarach. The sequence continues at coordinate 6,647,316 of CM051403.1, forward strand.
GCGCACCAGGAGAAATAAATTTACCATACATAGAAACACAGTTTTTCAAATGATCAACTCTTGGTCAGTGAAGGAGACACCCATAACAAAATCTAAGATGATGAGCAAAGCAAGCTCTCCAAAATATGCAAACTATCAATTAACACAATTAATTCATCAAGAAGTGCATTTCAATACACCTGACCGAGAAGAGCGGGCACATTATCACGATCTGCCTCTAATACAATCTTAAAAGCACTTGATGCCTGTTCTACTTCACCCTTGGCCAGTAAAAGTTGACCTGCACAACAAATATGTATGAAGTTTTTAAGTATACCATTGACTAAAAAATCCAGAAAATGACTCACCCTAACACAAAAACACAACCGCCCAATGCATAAGAGGGCTGACAAATGAAGAATCTTATCAGACACTCATTCTAAAGAAAATATGAAACGCCATATTGGGATAGATGTGAGACACTAAATCCATGTAACAAGTACAATGAGGAAAATTACACTATACAAAGGGTAAAACAGATATAATGAATGCATGAGGAAGAGACCTTTCATTAAAATGTCAATTTAAATGTGAACATAACCGTCCACTAAAACAAGGGTTTTGAATGATAAACCAAAATGAACGCAGAGTGATGCAGTAACCAACTAAAAAGAAATATTCAACCTAACACCAGTGAGTAACACCTGCATAGGAAACCTGCCGTTCATCATCCTTAAATGCCACAAAAGGAGTTGTAGGATGTCCACAAAGAAAGGAAAGAGGATCAACAATTAAGATAGTCATAAGAAGTCACCTAGGAAAATATTCCAAATATGGAAGCCAATCAAAACATAATCCAATAGCTAGCCTTAAAACAATCTACACACTTAAGAGAGCCGTCCAGCTCAATATTTCTTAGATGTAAATAATATCATAAAGAAACCAGAACTTCCACCTTTCCCAACCCAAGTTGAAGGTTCATGCATGTCGATTCTTGATGCTTTGTTGTAATATTGTGTAGCGAGAATAAAATGTTCCTCCTTTTCTCTTTGTTTCGTCTCAATTTTCCCAAGGTAGGTGTAGTATGCTCCTAAGGCATTTAATATAGCAATCCTCTCATATTTAACATCAGCATAGTATTCATCAATCTCTGCAAGAAAACATACACCATTACCACATCAGAATAATAATTTTCAATATCTTGGACAATAAACACCACAGTCACAACGAATTTACTACCACAATCCTACTAAGAATAATGATTTTTAATATCTAAAACAATAAAAATCACAGCAAACTCCAAGCCACGGCCAATTTAGTTTCCCACACACACACACACACACACTTGCATCATTTGGACAAAAAAAAAAAGATAAACATTAACAAATTATTAAAGCAAAACAGCACCATCATGAAAGAGAGAAGGGAATACCTGGACTAGACCCTTCTTCCAAAATTTGACGAAATTGCTCAATTTTTCCTTGTTTGAAGTACTCCCTCTGTGTCAAAGTAATCCCCAAAACCAAAAATTAAAAAAATAAAATAAAATAAAATAAAATTTGTTAGCAACAAAATTGTAGGAATTCAAACCAGAATCAAGATATAGCGCACATTATTTATTGAAAAAAAATTAAAATTGAGGGTGAGAAAAAAAGAAAAAAGAAAAGGGTACCGCGATAATGAGCCAGAGATCGAGAGGGGCTTGCTCGGCTTTGAGAATGTCAAGAATATCAGAGGCGTCTCTAGGTAGTTGATCCAGCGCTACTCTGACCTCCTCCTCTGAGTTCTGCACCGGTATATACACACACGCCATTGATTTCGATTACTCGACTCATACAATAACAACCCTAACTACGCTTTTGCTTCATTCAGGATTTATTATTGAATTGAACGGAAAGCAGCAATAACATGCAAAAGTTTGAGTCTTCACTTCAGTGAGAGAGTGCTAATGCCAAATTGCATTGAAGGAAACAGAAGGCAGTACAGATGCAAGACAACTCAACTTTGATTGGGATTATTTCAATATTACGCCCTATCTCTAAGATTATTCGTTTTCACCCCTAAATGTTTTAAATATCTATTTTATTCTAAAACAATTTTGTAATTTTTTGACACTTCTCTCGTTACTCGTCACTCAATAAATATTTATAATTCTTTTATTCAATAAATCTTAGAGATACTATAATAATTGGGTTTTAACCAAAAATACCCTTATTATATAAAAAAATTCGAAAATATCCTTAAAGTTAATGTTTATTCAAAATTGCATATTTTTCTCTTATTTAGACCGAATTACCCTCATACCCCCCTTGAAACAGAAACAAAACACAGCTACGGTTTTGATCGTCCTCACATTCAAACGATTTCACCTTACATTTGAACGATTTCACCTCACATTCGAGCAACTAAAGGCATCCCACAATTGCGGTTTGAAGACAATCGGAGAGTGTTTGACAGCGACAAACAACGATAGAAATTTTTGGCCGGTCTTTGTGACAACAGGTTAAGGTTTGATTTTCCATTCAAAATTTGCATGATTATATATATAAATTTGGGTATTTTGCATGAAATAATTGTTAGATATGTTAGGATGTAATTAGTTTGGTAAATAATTGAGTGAAATGTTGACATTGATTTGGAGTGTGCCTGGATTTTGTTGGACAAGTTGCCGACAAGAAATTTTAGCAAACTTTCGAGTCGTGTTTACTCGAAAGTATATTTGTTACACAATGTGAAAGTTTGCTAGATGTCTTAACTTGAAAGTGCATCAAATTGTGTTAAGTTGTGGAGTATACTTTCAAGTCGTGTGTTTGCTTGTACTTTCGAGTCATATGCTTTCATATAGTTTTGAGTTGCATGTTTTTCTCTAGTTTCGCATCGTATGTTTTCCTATAGTTTCGAGTCGTGTTTTCTTATAGTTTCGAGTAATGTGTTTTCCTATAGTTTCGCGTTGTTTGTACTTTCGTGTTGTATGTTTGTTTATAGTTTCGAGTCACTTGTTTGCCTGTACTTTCGTGTCGTGTATTTGCTTGTACTTTTGTGTTGTATGTTTGTTTATAGTTTCGAGTCACTTGTTTGCATGTACTTTCGCGTCGTGTGTTTTCCTATAGTTTTGAGTCGATTGTTTGCATATACTTTCGCGTCGTATGTTTCTATGTTTGTTTATAGTTTTGAGTCTCGTATATGGCTTTACTTTTGCGTCAAGCTTTGTTACAGTTTCTAGTCAAAGTATTTTCTTGTTTCGAGTTATGTTATTTTCGAGTCAAGGTATGTTGTAGTTTCTAGTCACATGATGTTTTATAGTTTCGAGTGTTTTAGTAACTTTCGAGAAATACATAATGTTTTGATTTTGCAGCATGCTTTTACTTTGAAATGATGAAATATTGAAATAATAAAAGTTTATTTTGTTTTGATGCAGTCAGTGATGGTTACAGTTAGCATTACATGAAAGACAAAGAAGGTGGACCATTTTTCGATCGTGGTGACGATGTTATCTAAGTATAAAAAATTGAGAGAAATTTTGGGAAAATTGACAAAGAAACAACAGCGTATATTTAGGCAGAGCTGCTTAGGACACTTTTTGGATATCTAGTTTTTGGGCTTTTCAGGGAACCTGGTGCATAAAATCTTGTTGCACGAGGTTGAGATAGATGGGGATGAGCAAGAGATGTGGTTTCTAATTGGAGAGACGCCCATGAGATTCTCCCGCATAGAGTTTGCACTGATTACTGGGTTTATATTTAGGCTATACTGGAAAGTTTCTGTAAACAGCCATAGGCTTCAAGACTTGTATTTTAGACCTAAGCCTGCCCCTAGCCTAGATGACATTGACAGTGCATTCTATACACTTGACTTTATTGCTATTGATGATATGGACGCATTGAAGGTAACACTTTACTATGTGCTTGAGCGTGTGGTGATCGAACGAGTTAGGAGATATCTTGCGGATTTATGGTTGATGGGCTTTGTTGATAACTTGGATGAGTTCAACAGGTATCCTTAGGGCTCAGTTTGTTGGCGATACACTTACAGATCATCGAGTCGAGCTCTGAGAGGGCAAGCTGCCTATTACTGAGTCAAGTTGGCAGAGGCAAAGGCAGAGGGTAGTAAGAATTATTCAAGCAAATATAATTTGAACGGGTTCCCGGTGGCATTCCAGATATTCTTGAAAGCTTGTACATACTTACTTCTAATTTACTAATTAATTTACTATGATGTATGATATATATTTGGTTTGATTGGTTGGATATGTGTTTGTGTTTTATGTTGAAAAAGTATTGGTTGGTGGTTGATATGTGATTATATGGAGGATTTTAAATTTTTGGGGTCTCTTGGTTATAAAGGAGGCTCTATCCGTTTTTTTAAATATTTTTGGATAATAATTAAATTACATTTTTCTATGGATTATTATGTTCACAGATCTGGATATACGAGATTCTACCCACTGTTGGCAGGCAATTCATACGACGCACGAACCAACGTCTGCCACAGATGTTGAGATGGTCGGCAGGAACAAAGAACATCCGCGATGGGATACTTAGGACGCACGTTTTGAGTCCATCTACGGTATAATATTCAATATTGAATAATATTTGTTGGCCTAGTTTTACATGATTAATTTTTGTTGGCATAGTTTTACATGATTAAATTTTGTTGTGAACCACATTGATGGAAAATAATTCTCGAAAAACTTGTTCTTGTAGCCACTAATTGTACGGCAGCAAATTGATCCTACTAAGGAGGAGCGGAGACGGTCGTACTACTCATAGGTTGTTGGATTCCTAGGTATAGATGAGGGGGAATACGGAGGGATTATTTTTATGGATGACCCGACCTCAGCAGAGATACCAAGCCCTTCGGTCGAGGCTGTTGACATGTCTCTTCCTATCATTCCAGACATAGCTGAGATATCTACTCCCCTTCCACCTGCAGATACGGACCAGATAGCCACGACATTTCCCACTCCAAGGGGACTTAAGAAGGTATGAACACGTAAAAAATGGTTATAATATGGATGAACTGTAGATAAGTTTAGCAGTCTAATGACTAATTGTTTGCTATCTTTCATAGTGTCCACGACCGCATCGTCCTTTGTGACATATGAAGTATCGCGAGGAGCTCTTCGGCGATGACCCTGATGATCATCTAGTTGATACCCATGTTGATCCGCCTCCTCAGAAACATGATATTCTTAGTCGTCTAGACATAGTTCGAGTTGATTTTCAGGCGTTTAGTGTGAGGCAGGACACATCATTGCAACAGCTGCTTGATAGTTTGTATACATTGATCTAGCAGATTCGAGGGGTAGTGTCTCCAGATGACACGCAGGATATCCAGGTTAGTATTTACCTATTGTTGACTTGAACTTTTGTTGTTGTGTGTTTTATTGATATATCTTTCACAAGTATTGTTAAGTTTAACTAATATTTATATCCAGGTCTACGCTGATCGGGGTACCAATGCCCATGTTACTGACCTACCTCATTTGGACGACCATGCTCGATTTCGTCATGTCTACCAAAGGATGACTTCTCGTTTGTCGGCGTATGCTAACCCAATCAGGCAGCGCCTAGGTGGGGTAGTTAAGAGTTAGTCGCAGTATGGGCCAGGATCTCAGATGTCTCCTTTGCGCCTAGTTTTGGATGCCCTGTTCGATCAGTTCCTTCGATGGATTGCTACCCTGGGTGCTTACATAGAGGGCGAGACAAAGAGATTGGCATCGTCCTGGATTAATGGTATCTACGAGGTAGGGTGATGGTTGAAGGACAGAGTAAGTGATATTTTGTTGTTGTATTATTTCCTGATATTGTTTTAATCTTCATCAACGATATAGTTCTTTTTTTAACCACTTATTTATAAATACAGCATATCAGTGAGTATATTGCTATATTATTGCATCGGTAACTAGTTTGTAGAGAGATGGTCCCACAGCATTGGATTGTAGCGTCTCCCCACCTCTATGTAAGTCTTCAATGAATTTCTTTACTTAAGATTACCTACTCATTATTTGGATTATTTCCTGATTACAATGTCATTTCAATTTCTTCTTTTCACAGACTACGCTTCAAGTAACATATAGAGGATACCTATTATGAGTATTGGTCGAGGGCACCTTTCACCCAAACTCGGACATAGAGTCCTTCGTGATGGGACGACATTGTAGGCTACACAGGGATTGAGTCCAGGTGGATGTTGTGTAGTTGCCTTTGAACCTGGGCGGTGATCACTGGGTAACTTGCGAGATCCATTTTCGCCGTTGGGAGATCACGGTCTACGATTCTCTTCCTTCTGCCCATAGGGATGTTGATATCGACTCTGCTATATAGCCGTTATATATCTATATTTCCTATCTACTGCATCAAATTGAGTTTTATAGATATCGTACTAACGTGACTGACCATCTCACGCCTTTCAGTTTCATTTGACCAAGGCAGGGCATACCATAACGGCGTCCGAATTCAGGGGACTGTGGGATTTTCACTTGTATGTTCATGCAATACTTAGGATTAGGGCGTTCGTTTGATTTTGGACCAGAGGATAGTGCCCATATGAGGACTAGAGTCATGGTAGATTTATAGGTGGGACAGTTATTGTAGTTGTTATAGGGTAAAAATAGGCTAGACACGTAGCGGTACGTAAGCCCACAACGCTCTAGTCGGCATCTATGGGACGATCCATTCATGCTGAAACCCACCTCACCTTGGATCCCAGCTGAGGCAGGATCCAATCTCAGGTAGTGTAAAGGGTGTTCACATGAAGGGTACCACGTGGCCTATAACCAGTAGTCCACAAAATAGGGCAAAACGAGTAGACGCCACTTTGGAACAGCCCCAAAAGCAAAGGGATTTAGTTTCCCTAAAAGTGTGAAAATGGTGTCCTACGATCCTAGATCACCTGGGGAGACCACTTGAAATTGTCCAAAATGGAAACCTGACCAAAGAGACAGTGTAGCACCTTGGTAGCTGAAAAAGGGCCCCCGCCTGACGAGGTCAGCCTTTGAGGGACCACAAGTAGAGGCGAATGAGCATTCGCCACCTGTATGCAAGGGATAATATAATCGCTTACTCGAATCAAATCATGTCATGTGGCACGTAATCTTGGATAAGGTCTTATGGACCAATCCCTGCTCACTAAGGGACCAATCCCTGCTCACAAAGTGTCCTTAGTCTTGACTCCGAGCTAAGGTTTCAAACATGAGAAGAGGAAGAAAAGGAGGAACTAGGGTAACATTGTTTAGTCAATCATGTGTTCACAAAGGTATAATATAAAAAGACACTTATGTCAAGGTAAGATAAGTCTTCTTCAAGTTTTAACTCATTTCTATTATTCTCACACTACAAGCACAAGGCACTTCACATTCTTCTCTCTAAGAAACAAAGAGACAACCTTAAACACCCATTGAAGGTTGTCCCTTGAAGCTTGCTTACTGTTCTAGCTTCCAAAAAGTCCACACTTATTCACTTTTCTCCATGTGTTTTGTGTGCTACTTAGTTAACTAGCTCTTAGCTACATAATCCTCCACCTATTAGCTGTTTCAAGCTACTAAAATCGAGCCATAACATCACCCCCTCAAGATACTGACTTGAGCGTCGGAGTGGGCTTGTCGGAAAACCTCCGGCGCCCCCATTTTGACCGTGTTCTCTACTGTAGGCATCTTCACCAAGGTCGGGTCCGAGGTCAGCAGGGACAACGAGGCCAACAGGAACGACGAGGTCAGGAAGGTTTCAAGCAACTTGGCCCGGTACCAGCGAGGCGTGAAAGGTCAGCTTGGGAGCCTCCGGGGTTAAGACGAGACTAGGTCGGGTGTGGAATACTGAGCTCAGACTGTTGACTGGGCATTCACCTTCAGCTTGGATACTAGATCAGCAAGGCATCCTACCTCACATTGGTTGATAATTTTACGCATTAACAGTGGCGCCGTCTGTGGGGAACCAGAACGAAAGGTCCCGCTACAACCTATGTACTCGTCAGAGAAGTCAAATGCTTAACTCCGAGGCCCCAAGAGGGTTTAGAAGAGAGGTTACGCTAGAGCCCGGCCAAAGTAGTCGCCCACCTTCGGCTCTGCCTCAGGACGAGTATGCAGAAAGTCAAAATGTGAGAGCACTTGACCTAGGCCCCAGCAAGAAGGGAAAAGGGAAGGCCGCCACCAGCCGAGACTTGGAGACAGAGAAAGCTAAGGAGGTAAGAGAGCTGGCTGAAACTAGGTCACAGTTTCAACACATGATGAAATACCTGTGCGATAACCTGGGCATACCGCCTCCTCCTCCTCGAAACCTGGCAAATCGACTAAGGAGCTAACTTAGGAGCAATCCTGCTCAAGTGCAACCATCCACACCGAGTCAGCAAGGTGCTGAACCGCGACTATCCCAACTGAGGGCGAATGTCCAAGACCAGCCTAGGAGTCACCGCAGCGACCATCAATCGACCACCAGCAACCGACCCGAAGGAGCAAGGAGCCAACTTGAGGGACTTGTGTATGGTGACTTGAGGTATTCCTTGATGGCCTGATGCCATGGAGAAGGTAACGACCCTGAACCTCCTTACATGGAATGTTTGCGAAAACAATTACTTACCATGCAGGAAGAAATGAGGGAGCTCAGGTCCAGTAAGGGGGAAGCCAGCTCACCTGATATCTTGGGTGACTTCACCGCCCCCCTAGCTGACTCAGTGAAGAACACGACCTTACCTGGGAGATTCAAGATGCCTCAACTTGATCCTTACCATGGGCAATCCGATCTTGTGGCACATGCGGAAATCTTCCAGAATTTGATGTTGGTGCAAGGTGTGCCCGACGAGATAATGTGTAAGGTGTTTCCAACCACCTTAAGTGGGCCGGCCAGAACATGGTACAAGAAGCTTCCGTCAGGAAGCATAAGGGACTTCACCACCTTCGCCAATAAATTTGTTCTCTATTTTCAAGGAGCCAAGCCACCCATTAAAGACCTCTCATTTCTGCAATACATTAAGCAAAGGGGACAAGAACCCTTGCATGAATATGTGAAGCGTTACCATGATGAGGTAATGCAAATGAGAGTTTATGAGGAGCCGAAAATTTTGAGAAACTTTTGGTACAATCTCTACACTGGGCTTTTGTGGATGTCATTTGAAGAAAGACCTTCCACCTCGTATCGAGAGGCATATGATCGTGCCATGAAGCAAATCGCCATTGAGGAGAAGTGCAACATAAAAAGGGAAAGAGAGAAGGCTGAGGATTTCAGTGACAAAGGGAAAGATAAGAAGAAACAAGATGTCAGACCGTCCAGGCTCGTCCCTCCTTAGTAAGGGTCGGTCCCACGTCAACAAGACAGCCAGAGGGCACCACTGCCCTATAGGCGCTCGCCTAAACTAAGACCAGAGACACTGAGGCTCCAGCCTTCGCCACAGCCAAGAGATGTGCCTCACCCGCCAAGAAGGGAATCCGCCACTACACATGCCTATCACCCCTTAAACACGACAAGGGAACAAGTGTTCTACGCCATAAGAGACAAGGGGCTCTTGACGAGACCACCTAAGTTGATTACCCTTTTAGCTAAAAGGAACTTGAAGAGGTATTGTTATTTTCATGAGGAGTATGGACACAGCACAGCTGATTGTTTCAACCTGAGGGAGCAAATCCAGAATTTAATTAACAATGGATACTTGAAAGAGTTTTTACTCGAAGTGAGGGGGAAGGCTCAGGAGGTCAGGCAGGCAGGAGAAAGCTCAGGAAGGGACCAAGGTCAGCCAGGATCCCAGGTGACCAAGGACAAGGATTTCATCAACACAATCTTAGGGGGACCCACCCTAGCAGGAGATTCCCGTAGGGCAAGGAAGGCTCATGCTAGGGAGCCCTCCTTGGCCTGACACCACCAAGAAGTGAACTTCACTAAAAGATCGCCTAAGCTACCAAGGGTAGCCACCACCCCTATCATGTTCACGGACGAAGGCACGAGGGATGTAGTGTACCCTCATGACGACGCCATGGTCGTCACAATGAAGATCACCAGTAAGGACATGGCTTGAATCCTCATCGACATAGGGAGTTTGGTTGACATACTGTTCAAGGAAGCCTTCAATAAGCTGGGACTAAACTTAGCAAGGATGCAACAAGTCACCACCCCCCCTCAGTGGGTTTACAGGGACCAGCTGATGTCGTTTGGCAGCATCACCTTACTAGTTACCATTGGGGAAGACCCCGTTCGGCTCATCACTATGGTTGATTTTGTGTTTATCGACCACCCAAGCTCATACAACGTCATCCTGGGAGACCGTTCCTCATGGCAACCAAAGGAGTGGTGTCCACGTACCACCTGAAGTTGAAATTCCCAGTTGGCAACCAGGTCGGGGTCGTCAAGGAGGACCAACTTGCTGCAAGGAGGTGTTACGCCTCTTCAGTTAGGAGGTGCAATCAGGTCTCCATCCTTGACTCACGAGTCTCTAAAGTCGAATAGCAAGGTGAGCCTGTGGAGGAATTGGAGGCAATCCCGATATGTGAAAACGACCTAACCAGGATAGTTAAGGTGGGGACCCAGCTCACCTCAGATGTCAGAACATCCCTGGTGGAATTTTTAATTGAGTAATTATATGTATTTGCTTGGAGTCACAGTGATATGCCGGGGATCAGCCCTAGCATAATCTCCCATCGACTTAATGTGGATCCCATCCATCGACCGGTATGCCAAAAACGACGAGCTTTCAATCAAAAACACTACAACGCAATTGAGGAGGAAGTCGACAAGTTACTACGCACGGGATTTATTCGTGAATCCAAGTATCCAGATTGGGTCTTTAATGTGGTGTTGGTAAGGAAACCGAACGGAAAGTGGCGCATGTGCGTCGACTTTACCGAATTGAACAAGGCGTGCCCCAAGGACAACTTTCCATTACCTCGGATAGATCAGCTAGTCGATGCCACAGCTGGCCATGAGTTGCTCAGCTTTATGGATGCCTTTTCTGGTTACAACCAGGTGAAGATGTACACCCCAGATGAGGAAAGAACCTCTTTCATTTCAAACAAAGGCCTGTATTGTTACATGGTAATGCCATTCAGCTTACAGAATGCGGGGGCCACGTATCAATACTTAGTGAACAAGCTATTTAAGGATCAGATAGGCAAGACCATGGAGATTTATGTCGACGACATGATCACCAAGTCAATGAAGATAGCTAACCATGTGTCTCACCTCAGAAGGACATTCGATGTACTGAGAAAGTTTGGTATGAAACTTAACCCTGAGAAATGCGCATTCGGGGTAGTAGCCGGAAAGTTTTTGGGTTACATGGTCCACCAAAGGGGAATAGAAGCCAATCCGGAAAAGATTAAGGCTATCGTGGAAATGAGATCACCTCGGACGACTAAGAAAATACAGAGCCTAGCTAGGAGGGTAGCCGCGCTGAGCAGGTTTATGTCCAAGTGCATAGACCCCTGTCACCCTTTCTTCCAAGCTATTAAGAGAGCTAAAAGGCAGCAATGGGACGAAGACTGCAAGGCCGCCTTTCAGAATCTGAAGAACTATCTAGCTAGCCTGCCAATCTTAGCCAAGCCTCATACAGGGGATAACTTACTAATGTATTTGGCGGTGTCTGCAACTACAGTGAGCTCGGTCTTGATCCGGGAAGAAAAAGGAGGGATGCAAAAGCCTGTGTACTATACCAGTAAGGCCTTGACCGAGGTAGAAAAGAGATATCCCAAACAAGAGAAGCTTGCATTGGCCTTGGTCATGTCATCTAAAAAGCTGAGGCCGTATTTCCAAGCTCACACGGTCAGTGTGGTCACCAGCTTCTCACTCAGACAAATCCTACATAGGCCAGAAAGCTTAGGGAGACTTATGAGGTGGTGTATGGAACTCAGTGAGTTCGAGATTCACTACCGTCCGCGGAACGCAATCAAAGGACAAGCCATAGCTGACTTTGTGGCTGAGTTTACTCCTGACCTGGAGAGCTTAGGAACGAACATGAATCAATGTGAAGAAGGGGAAGCTGAAACTAGCTCACCATGGATCCTCCATATAGACGGATCATCTAACTCATAGGGGAGTGGAGCCGGGGTGGTGATCACTAGCCCATATGGGGTTAAGATGAGTTATGCGCTAAGATTTGAGTTTAAAGCTTCTAACAACGAGGCTGAGTATGAAGCGTTGATTGTCGGGCTCAAGATGGCGAAGAGCTTAGGAGCATAATGGTTAGAAATAAACAGTGACTCCCAGCTCGTCGTGCACCAGGTCAACGACAAATACCAGGCCAAGGAGGGTAACATGATAGCTTACCTGAGGAAGGCAAAGGATTTGGTGGGACAATTCAAACAGGTCAAGCTGCAACAGATATCGAGGGAGAAGAACTTCAAGGCCGATATGCTATCAAGATTGGCATCCCTGTCAGAAACCTCCTTACCTGGTACAGTGCTAGTGGAAGTTCTACTCAGGTCGTCTATAGAAGAACATGCCGAGGTAGTTCACTGTGTTTCAAGCCCTTCATGCTGGATAAACCCTATTAAGGAGTATTTAAAAGAGGGACGCCTTCCCGAAGACCAAGAAGCCGTAAGAAAGCTCAAGTATCGTGTTGCTCGGTATTGTATTATGAAGGGTGTGTTGTACAGGCGAAGTTTCACCATGCCCTACCTGAGGTGTCTTCACCTAGATGAGGCCGATTATGTTCTGAAGGAGATCCATGAGGGAGCCTGTGGAAATCACTCAGGGGGAAAGTCACTGGCATACAAAGCTCTACGCCAAGGATATTACTGGCCAACTATGCAAAGTGACTCCCGGGTCATCTTGCAAACCTGCCCCACCTTTCAAAAACACGCCAAGATGATCCGAGTTCCACCAGAAAACTTGACGACGTTGACTTCGCCTTGGCCCTTCGCTCAGTGGGGTATCGACTTAATCGATCCTTTTCCAATTGGCTTAGGTCAGGCCAAGTTTGCCATAGTGGCAGTAGACTACTTCACGAAGTGGGCAGAGGTGGAGCCGCTAGCCAAGATCACAAAGAAAAGAACCACCGACTTCATCTGGAAATCTATTATCTGTTACTTTGGAGTCCCGCGAGTAATAATCAATGACAAAGGGCGGCAGTTCGACAATGAGAAATTCAGAAACTTTTGTGAGACATAAAAAATAGAAAATCGATACACCACGTCTACTCATCCGCAGTCAAATGGACAAGTTGAAGCGGTCAACAAGGTCATCAAGGACTTATTGAAAAAGAAGCTAGGAAGCAAGAAAGGAGCATGGGTTGATGAACTACCTGAGATGTTATGGGCATACTGCACCACCTTCAAGATAGCCACTGGAGCAACCACCTATGCATTATCTTTTGGTACTGAGACAGTAATATCGGCTGAGGTAGGAATGCCAACTTTTAGAACCCTCCACTTTGACGAGGTTAGCAACATGGCCCAACTTGATGCCGCCCTTGATTTGTTGGAGGAGAAGAAAGACCAAGCCCAGGTCAGGGTGGCAGCATACCAAAGAAGAGTTGCCAAACATTACAATGCCAAGGTCAAACCTCGAGATTTCAAAGAGGGCGACCTGGTATTGAGGAAGGTAATTTTCGGACTCAAAGAGGGAGGCTCCACCAAGTTTACTGAAACCTGGGAAGGGCCTTTCCCCGTCACTAAGGTTGTCAAGCTTGGAGTCTACAAACGTGCTCACCCTGATGGCCGCCAGATGAGACGACCAAGGAATGCCGACCAGCTGAAGAAGTACTACCCGTGATCCCACATGATCTGGGAATCTAGTAGGTGTTTATTTTCATCTCTGTTTTGTTATTTCTCCAAAGTCCTTAGTGGCTAGATTGTTTTTGTATGTGCACAAAAAATGACATGGTGTGTTGTCCCACTGTTTTCCCGTAAGTGAGCATTTTGAAAGAAAACATCACCTGGGTGGAAAAGGTTGTTATTCTATTGATTAGGATGTTGTATTTCTATTTAATGGCATAATGCTATAAGCCTTAGCAAATGGTTTGTCATCCACCATTTTATTTCGCCATGGTTGATATGAGACATGTTCTTTACCAAATTTTATTTCGCCAACAGACCATTAGGGTCGATTTGTAAATCGACCTAGGTTAGGGAGGATACCTACTCAGGTCGGATGACCTACCTCAGGAAGGCTCTATCCTGCTAGAATGTTACGTGCATAAAATCAGCATGCATGGGCAAATAAATAGCGAGCTCACAACGAACCATGCAGCAAACAAAAGATATAGAATATATCAAGCCCAAAATAGTGTCACTGTCACTTAATAAAACATTATCTCCCAAAGATAATGACATGCCAAACAAAACCATACTAGAAGTTCAAGTCCACCACACAACAAAACAACATCTGAGTTTACAAAAAAAAAAGAGGAGAGAAAAATGTGTAAGGAAGCTCGATCCAACAATGAGGTAGTATAAGCAAAGGCTGAAGGTCAGATCAGGCATCATCGCCTTTTCCCGACTGAGATCCTTCATCATCTTGATCTTTGGAGTCGTCTTCCTCTTAGTCCGAGTAAGGCGGGGAAGCCTCCAAATTCAATGGGTGCCTTGAGGTAAGTTGTCGAGAACTCCCTGCAGCATCAATTAGGTTCTGATCCTTGCCAAACTTGGCCACCAACGCATCTCGGTCGAACACAAAGTCCATGTAATGCAAATCTAAATCGGGAAATTCTTTGGTGAGCTGGTATTGCGCATAATGGTACCCGTGAAGAAGATTGGAACCCGCCTCAGTTTCTAATTTGTCCATACTGGCCTGGAGCTCATTGGCTATATCCACCTGAGCCTGGAGCTGAGTCTTCACTAATCCCACCTCATCTCGAACCTCTCATAGCTGGTCCTCCAGCTTCGAAATTTGATCGTCCTTATCCTTGACATTTTGAGAAAGTCGGGACAGTTGAGCTTCAAGCTTGGCAACACGACTAGCTGAGGTTGACCCCTCCTTAAGCTTGTCACCGAACTGAGACATGAGGAAGGATCCCTGGTAATAAAAAAAAAAGAGAGAAGAAAAAGAAGGTCAGAGCTTATAATCTAAATCCCGAAACAGAGTTGAGAATTGAGAATCTCTTACTTGTAGAAAAAGATGAGATGCCGTGTCAATTGCTTGGTTAGGATTCAAGCCCGCCACCTCGCTTCCCTTCTCCAAGTTCGAAAACTCAAGGACTTGCTTCAGTGCCTGAAGAGCTCGAGAAGCATGGGTAAAATGACCGTCGAGAACGCCTCCAAGGTCCGTGGCCAGCTGGGGCGTCCGGCCTGGCCCTTCCACTTTCTTAGCATGCTTAGGTCGTGGAGGAAGGCCGCTGGATGTAGCCACGCTCTTGCCAGACCCCTTAGACCCCATTGCCGCTCGCTGACTGGGTGTCCCTGTTGCCTTGGCCATCCTATCTCTCACTAATTGAAGAAAGACCAGGTTGGTCTTGCTTCCTTTAGCCATCCTCCTAGTGACCGAACTAGGAGTCGGAACCTCACCTCCTAGAGCCCTTACATGGCCAAAGAAGAGGAATATGGTCAGATTGAATAAATCCACAACCAAAGGGGCAAAAAGAAGCCCAAGTCAGCAAAGATACTACCTAAGGAAGGTGGCAGAATCAATCCCACCTTAGCAAGGCACTCCTCGGTGACGATGTCAGTCTCAGATAGGTTAGTCACCACATATTCTGTCACCCTCTTTATATCGGTGTCCCGAGAAAGATCACGAGTCCATTTCCCTACACAATGACAAGGTCAGCAAGGCAAACGCAGAATTCAGTAAACCGAAAGGAACTTTTAGAGAAACATACCTGTCCACTTGAATTGGTTAGGAACAACATACGTCTCCCGATCCTCAACCATCGTTTGGCCCCAGTCACCAGAGACAACAAACCAAAAATCATCTCAAGCCTTGTCAGCAGTGTTCGGATTCACCTGGGGGACAAGGTGAGGTTGGCTAGTGTACGTCCTCAAGTTGTAGAGCCCAGGCTTCTTCGAGGCCGTAGTCAAGGCAAAGATAGCATGGACATCTTCAATAGTAGACTCAACGCCCAGCACTTCTTTCCGTAGGATATATAGTCCAGTAAGGTTCCGCTAAGCCATAGAGCTCAGCTGAGCAGGGGCCACCCCTAACCCGCTCAATATTTGCGCAAAAAATGGCTGAATAGGAAGCCAAAGACCATACTCGAAGGATTGACGGTGGATCACCACCTCGTTAGAACCCGATCAGCTTGGTCTGAATCCTAGCCGGGGAAGCGACAGCTTAACAGAGGAGGGGATGTCATAGGCCTTCCTCAACTAGGCAAGCATTTTCGCGGTTACGGAGGTTCCCTCATCGTCCAGAAAAAAACTCTGGTCAGCACCCTCCTCGGAGCTTTCCCCAACCACGCTGGAGCGGCCACGACCGACGAGAACCTTATAGCGATTGGTTTGGCTCGAAGAGATCGGGGAAGAGGCTACGTTCTCAGGCGTGGCAGCCTCACTATCCGCAGGCGAATGCTGAGACTCACCGGCGTCCGACATGCCTACGGCACATATGAAAAAAAAGAAAAAAAAAGAGAGAAAGGTAAAAAATGAAACCATGTAAGGAATTCCAAGCCAAGCAAAGCCAAATGGGAGTAGTGGAGTTCGAAGAGAACATTTACCTTCTGAAGTTTTTGGCGATGAAATTCGATGAGGAACAGGAGGGGTATTGAGATCCATGGTCAATCGGCGTTGGGATCGTGACGTCGCAAGCGCCGCAGCAAGGGAACGGCGAAAGGGCAAGACAAGTTCCTTTCCGACCGTCGGAGTAAGAGAAAGTCATCAGAGAGAAGTCGATTTTGTTGCAGGAGAGGAGACAAATAGAGGGCGGCGGCTAGGGATTGTAAAGACACAAAGGTGGTCCCGAAGAAGAAGACAAAAGGGGGCTTTTGGTTTTCTCAAATTCGTGGAGCCTTATAAAGAGAATGAAGAGGTACAACCCTTCCAAACGGATAAGATCCACCTTTTGACCATGTGGGTCCTATGAAGGTTGTATTATTTCATAAAGGACCTGCGTTATTATGTTGGCCTCCCCTACTCTACTTTGAAAGATCTAGGAAACAAAAGGAACAAAGGTGGGGTTTCTCCGAAAATTTCCACAAGTTGCAAATGGGGAGTTGCATCCTTTCGTTACTCTCCATTAAATCTTAGAGTCCCAAGGACTTGATATACTAAAAAATTCAAGTTGCGGGGGGCCCACAACCTGACAAGATCCCATATATATGCCCACGGATATCTTGATAAGAGTATACTGATCCGAGCTGAGGAAGGATAGACTCCCAGGTGAGGAGGGTATTCATGCCCATGTCAATCCGAGCTCAGCACGATTCAGTCTCCAAATAGAAGGGAATAATCCCCTAATTTCTCCCAAAGATAAAAGTAGAAATTTCGCCAAGCCCTACCCAGATGAAGGGGGGGAAAAGCGATGAGCTCGAAAATATTTTTGCTATAAAATTACATTGTAAGCCATCTCAGATCACCCTGAAGAGGTGATGAGGTGTGCATACACCCTAAGGTGGCAAGGGTAAGACCACCAAAGAGGAGGGATCACGATGCAACGTGGGCTAGGAACTCTTAGAAGCTTCCAACGCCTTCGCCATCTCCTTAGCAATTGGAAGCTGGGGGACCTCTGTTATGGGGTAAAAATAGGCTAGACACGTGGCGGTACGTAAGCCCACGACGCTTTAGTCAGCACCTATGGGACGATCCATTCATGCTGAAACCCACCTCACCTCGGATCTCAGCTGAGGCAGGATCCGACCTCAGGTAGTGTAATGGGTGTTCACATAAAGGGTGCCACGTGGCCTGTAACCAATAGTTCACAAAATAGGGCAAAACGTGTGGACCCGACTCTGGAACAGCCCCAAAAGTAAAGGGATTCGGTCTCCCCAAAAGTGTAAAAATGGTGTCCTATAATCCTAGGTCACTTGGGGGGACCACCTGAAATTGCCCAAAGTGGAAACCTGACCAAAGAGATAGTGTAGCACCTTGGTAGCTGAAAAAGGGCCCCCGCCTGACGAGGTTAGCCTTTGAGGGACCACAAGTAGAGGCGAATGAGCATTCCCACCTGTATGCAAGGGATAACGTAATCCCCTACTCGAATCAAATCATGCCATGTGGTACGTAATCTTGGATAAGGTCTCAAGGACCAATCCCTGCTCACCAATGGACCAATCCCTGCTTACCAAGTGTCCTTAGTCTTGACTCCGAGCTAAGGTTTCAAACGTGGGAAGAGGAAGAAAAGGAGAAACTAGGGCAACATTGTTTAGCCAATCATATGTTCACAAAGGTATAATATAAAAAGACACTTATGTCAAGGTAAGATAAGTCTTCTTCAAGTTTTAACTCATTTCTATTATTCTCACACTACAAGCACAAGTCACTTTACATTCTTCTCTCTAAGAAACAAAGAGACAACCTTAAACACCCATTGAAGGTTGTCCCTTAAAGCTTGCTTACTGTTCTAGCTTCCAAAAAAACCACACTTATTCACTTTTCTCCATGTGTTTTGTGTGCTACTTGGTCAACTAGCTCTTAGCTACATAATCCTCCACCTATTAGCTATTTCAAGCTACTAAAATCGAGCCATAACATCACTCCCTCAAGGTACTGACTTGAGCATCAGAGTGGGCTCGTCGGAAAACCTCCGACGCCCCCCTTTTGACTGTGTTATCTGCTGTAGGCATCTTTACCAAGGTCGGGCCCGAGGTCAGCAGGAACAACGAGGTTAGGAAGGTTTCAATCAATTTGACCCGAGACCAGCGAGGCGTGAAAGGTCAGCTTGGGAGCCTCTAGGGTTAGGACGAGACCAGGTCGGGTGCGAAATAATGAGCTCAGACTGTTGACTGGGCATCCATCTTCAGCTCGGATACTAGATTAGCAAGGCATTCTACCTCACATTGGTTGATATTTTTACGAATCAATAGTAGTGTATGGATTCAGGACAATTATTATAGTGTATTGATTCCATTCATTTATATATTAGTATTACACATTTTTTGCATTTTAAATGCAAATTGGATTATATAAAAAATTTAACGACAAAATCCGAAAAAGTAGTATAACAGGCCGAAAGTACATTATGAAGTTGTCTAAATGTAAAAAACGCTACATACTGGAAAACTAGAAAGTACACTTTTGAGTATGCTTTAATTTTCACTAACTCGAATGTATTCAAATTTCATTCAACTAGAAAGTGTACTTTCTAGTTTTCTAGAATATAGCATTTTTAATTTAATTCTAACATTCATTCGACATAGCTTTATATGAAATTGTGAAATGGTACAATCATATAAAGTCTAACAATTTAAACATGATACAATCAAAGAAAGTGTAACAATTTTGGCATAATTCACATGAACTAATGAAATCAACCATGGTTTATATAACATCCTACACAATCACATTGCTTAATTCGAAATGTTTACAAGTAAAAATCAATTGGAAATGTTAAACTATAAATGAAACTCACTGCATCGTATTAAAAGGGATCGAATTCTGACATGTCTCGCAGTTGTGGCCGATTTGTAAACAATGAGAACACCTTCGCTGAATCACATCTTCCCCAACAGAAGGGATTTGTTGCTTCTTTGGTCTACTAACAGGCAGGCGTTGTTTGGGTGGGTTAATGTTAATTTCTCGCACAGTGTCAGGAACTACCCAGTCAACATCATCGCCAACTGGGTTAATAGGCTCCGAGTAGGCTGTGACCCAAGCTGATAAATGCGTAGAATACACACTTATCGAGTATTTCGAGATTTAAATTGTTTTGCATATCCTCAAGTTTAGTTAATATTTGATGAATTTTAATGTTTTGCATAGAAAAGATAGCAAATGGGCATTGAAGATGAAATCGGCTCGAGAAAACACCTTCGAAAAAGTTGCAAAGGAAACAGGGACTAAAATGCAAAGCTGAAGGGACCAAATTGCAAAACAATCAAAGCTGGAGGGGACGGGGCAGGCCCGCCATACTCACGCTCCAATCTTATTTTGGCCGTGAGGATGGCGTGGTAGCGCCACGGAGGTGTGCGGCCGCGCCACCCATTCTATCCCATGGCGCCCTAACACGGATTTTGGGTGCTCTAGCCCCCCCTGGACGTGTGGATGATATTTGGCCGTGAGATCATCACCTAGTGGCATGATTTGGGTATCTTTTAGGTTTATATATTTTTAGGATGGTAGCCACCAAACAGAGGCAACTTAGAAGAGAAATTGAGAGGTTTTTGAGTGAGGAGGAGGAAGAACAAGTGAAGACCCTAGAGAGAGAAATGAAGTGATTCAAGTTGGAGCCCTTGGAAGAGGACTTGAAGGAGGATCATTGAAACTTGGATCGCTAGTCTAGTTTTCCTAAACTCTTAAACTCTTATTTTGTATTTCATTTGAACTTTAATTGTTGAACTTATGATTATAGAATACATGTTGATTATTATGTTGTCATTTGTGATGGTTGGCTAGTTTTCCTAATCTAGGGTCTTGATGGATCTTCTCTAAACTATGTTTTAATTAATTGGCATGTTATTAATGTTGTTATGGTTTGATTCACTTATGTTTATCTTGTTTAATGTTCTGATTTGTTAATTAATTAATGAATTAAGTCTTGGAAAAAATTAATTTA
The DNA here is from genome assembly GCA_028052125.1 of Melia azedarach. Classification (NCBI taxonomy): domain Eukaryota; kingdom Viridiplantae; phylum Streptophyta; class Magnoliopsida; order Sapindales; family Meliaceae; genus Melia; species Melia azedarach. The sequence continues at coordinate 6,667,853 of CM051403.1, forward strand.
TTTGTCGGACTAAGTAAATACAATCTAGATAGTTGTGAGACTGGGAGATAATCGACATCTAGATAATCAAGTTAACGATTAGGATTTTAATAAACCGGGAGGTGAATTGGATTTTCAGTATTAAATAACAGGTAATGTATATCAACTTGAATCATTGTGCATAAAACCTTAACTTACGCTTGAAAGAGGTGTTAAGGTTGACTTAAATTTTGTGATTAGTGAATTAGATCAAAACGCATTAATAATGGCAATTAGGGAAAACACATGATTGATAAGTAAAATCAAGACCTTAGGTAATTCATTCCTTGCATCTTCATCTTTTATAAATTCTTAAACTAATTTCTATTCCACATTTATTAATATTTATGTTTTAGTTTATTTTTCATTACAATTAATCGATCTAGTTTGCTTAGATAAAATTGGCCTTGCAAACTATAGTACTTAGTAGTTAATTTGAATATCAATCCTCGTAGGACGATATCTTTTCTTATCACTTTATTACTTGATACAATTCTTGCATTTGCGGTTAGCATAATCTCGACCAAGTTTTTAGCCCCGTTGCCGGGGATTGAAAACTTTGAATTATTACTAATATTGTAGTAGCATTGTTCAATCTTAATCTAAGCTTTTATTTTCTTTTGTTTTCATTTATGTTTTTGGTTTTGTTTTTGAAATTGTAGGTGTATGCGAAGAACCCGCAGCCTTGAGTTAGTTGCATTTGATCCTAAAATTGAGCGGACACTTCACCATTTAAGAAGAGAAAGAAGAAACCGAGCTACAAACATGGCTGAGGAAAGAGATCAAAATCCTCTACCACCACAGCCACAGCAACAACCGAGAGCACTCTGTGATTACTTTAGATCGGTGGTTAGTGATAACTATTCAGGGATTCGTCGGCAAGCAATCAACGCCAACAATTTCGAGCTTAAGCCCGCATTGATAAACATGGTTCAGCAAAATCAATATGGGGGCTTGTCTCATGAGGACCCCAATATTCATTTGGCTATGTTTTTGGAGGTGTGTGATACCGTGATGATGAACGGAGTAGACCAATACTTGATCCGAATGAGGTTGTTTACGCTCTCATTGAGGGATAAGGCTCGGGGTTGGTTGTAATCCCTACAACCGGATCGTATAAGCACATGGGAAGAATTGACACATAAATTCCTTACCAAGTTCTTTCCACCATCAAAGACTTCACAATTGAGAGGAGAAATAACTCAATTTAGGCAATTGGACTTTGAACTGTTGTATGAGTCTTGGGAGCGGTTTAAGGACTTAATCCGACAGTGTCCTCAACACGGGTATCACGATTGATTTCAAATTCAACTCTTCTACAAGGGATTGAATAGGCAAATTCGAACAATTATGGACGCAGCGGCTAATGGTACTTTGTTGTCCAAGACAGCTAAAGAAGCTTATGATTTGCTTAAAGAAATGGCGTGCAGCAATTACCAATGGCCGAGTAAGAGATCAATTGGAATGAGAGCTGCGAGAGTTCATGAAGTGGATCAAATGGCAGCACTTTCAGCTCAAGTTGCTGCATTATTAAACCAAATTAAAAATTTCACCACAAGGGAGGCTTCTTCAAGTAAAGATAAGGCAATGGCTGCAAGTTCTTCATGTGTTGATGATGGTTTTGAGCAAGAACAATGTCAATATATCAACAATCGGAACTACAACTTTCGGCCAAGCAATAACTTACCAACTCACTATCATCCTAGACTTCTCAATCATGAGAATTTTTCCTATGGTAATGCAAGTAATGCAATGCTACCACCACAACCAACGGGATTTCAACAACAGCCCATGGTAAAAAAGAAACCATCATTGGAGGATCTCTTGAGCATATTTATTGTGGAAACAAGGAACCAGTTCAACAAAAATAAAGCTAGATTGGACAACATAGAGACTCATATGGTGAATATAGGAGCAACAGTGAAATCCTTGGAGGTGCAAGTTGGCCAACTAGCTATATCAATCAAATATCTTCATAGTGAAAAATTTCCAAGTGATACAGAAGTCAACCCAAGAGAGCAATGCAAGGTTATCACTCTTAGAGTGGTAAAGAGTTAGAGCCACTCAAGTGTAAGGAGAATGAAGTAAAAGAGAATAAAATGAAGGAGAGTGATGTGATTGGGAAGAAAGTTGAAGAAGAAGCATTAAAGGAAGTGTCTAAGCCACATGGGATTTCATTTTCGGATAATCCTCCCATTATCACTCCACCTTTGCCATTCCCTCAAAGATTTCAGAAAAAGAAATTGGGTACTCAATTTTCAAAGTTCTTGGAGATGTTTAGAAAGCTTCACTTCAATATTCCATTTGCGGATGCATTTGAATAAATGCTGAATTATTTGAAATTCATGAAGGAAGTAATGTCTAAGAAACAGCGTTTAGAGGAGTATGAAATGGTGAAGTTAACAGAGGAATGCAGCTCTATTATTCAACGGAAGTTGCCTAAAAAGGAGAAAGATCCGGGTAGTTTTACTATCCTGTGTACCATTGGCAAATCAAATTTTGAGAGAGCTTTTTGTGATCTTGGGCAAGCATTAATTTAATGCTGCTTTCGATTTTTTGGAAGCTAGGACTTGGTGAAGTGAAGCCGACGACTATTTTCTTGCAAATGGTGGATAGGTTCATCACTTATCCTTGGGGAATTGTAGAAGATGTGTTAGTTAAGGTGGATAAATTCATCTTCCCCGTTGATTTTGTGGTACTTGACATGGAGGAAAATCGTGAGATTCCCATCATACTTGTAAGACCTTTCCTAGCTACCGAAGGGGCTTTGATTGATGTACAATGTGGCGAGATGACATTGAGGGTAAATGAAGAAAATGTCAAGTTTAATATTTACCATGACAAGAAAATTCAAAACAATATAAGCACTTGTCATACGGTAGATGTTGTCAACAGTAATGTGGTGAATGTGGATAAGAATCGAATGAAAGAGTCTTGGAAAGATGCATATGAAGATGCTAAAATTTTCAAGAAGAAGAAAAAGAAATTGCATGAGAGATTGGCTAATTTGAAAGATGGAGATGAGAGCTTGTTTAGTGTGAATGACCAAAAGCTCAAATTTCATTTCGATGGAGAAGGACCAAATGTGGCAAATGATCCTTTCGAGGATTCCCCTTGATCTAATTAGAAAGCTAAGTCCAACTAGGGACGTTAAATTTAACGCTACTTGGGAGGCAACTCAAGCCTTTTCTACTTTGAGTTTTATTTTCAATTCATATTATTTTGTTACTTTATCTTATTTTGTTTAATATTTTATGTTTTCACATATTTTCTTACGTGTGGTTGTGTTCAGGCAAATGTTGACCAGATAAATCAGAGTAGTTCGGTGCCACAGCCCCAACTTACCCTTTATTTGCTTTTCTTTCCGCGTGCAAGGTTGGGTCGTGCAACACAGGGGCGTGCCGACGCCCTGCTTGCGCGCTCTTGCCTGCCTAGCCCTCAGCCAGCCCCCCTTGCGCCCAGGCCCCCTTTGCTGATCCTTCCAGCATGCAAGGTGTGGCCACGCAGAATAGGCGCGCGCCAGTGCCCCTTGCACATGCCCACATGCCCCAAGCTCATTTTCCCCATCACTTAACCTTATATACCTATGCTTTCTTTTCTTCTCCTTGGAACTTCTTTGCACAAACCAAACACACATTTTATGCTCTACCCTTTCATTCTATTTCATGACCTAAATCATCAACATTCATTCCATTTCATCAACATTCAAGCTACACTCAAGTAAGTCAAACATCTTTTTCCATTTTTCCTTAGTTTTTGCACTATTGATTGAGTTGTAGGAGATGAGATTAAGAGTTGCTTTGATCTTTGGATTATTCGAATTTTGGGAGATTTTAATTGAATCTTTGAAGTGTTAGAATTGTTTGCACTTGTACCTGGGTTGAGTGAGAAGTTAAAGAAAGTTTGACATTTCACCATTGGATGAGTCCACTACCTTGCCCATCACGCGTTTGATATAATGCTTGAGTGATAATTTTTTAAGATCTCTTAAGTTTTCACATTAGGAATCACTTAAGGATTATTTGGGAAGTGCAAGAAAGTGTTCTAGGAGTTGATTTAGTAAGAAAAGAGGCGTAGGAGAAAGTGAGCATACCAAGTGTTTGACGAATTTTCCGAGAGAAAGCTTAAGTGTTCATGACCACGATTTCCACAATACTCGAATACCAACAACAACCAAAATTTAGGGGAGAAACCTTGTGGAATGATTAGAAATGTTTGTGGAAGTGTTTGGTATACCTTGTTGATCAAAATTTTTGCTTGAGCCACCTCACACACAGTTTGATCTCGATTTTTTTTTTCGTAGTTCTTATTCTTGCATGCGAGTTAGTGTTTTTGTTTGATTTTCTGTGTTTGTTTTCTTTAAGTTTCTTTTTCTCCTTTTAGTATTATATGCATACAATCGTGTTTTATCTTTTAAGTTGTTTTTAATTGTCTTGTGAGCTCTCTTTTGTCAATTCTAATGAAAGCCAATGATATAATTTTGATTGAGAGTGCTTAAATTTTGGAAAATGATAAATGTTGGCCTAATCTACGTACTTAACTTGTTGCCAAATTCATTATACTTGATCATTTCCTAAGATTTAATTGTAATGCCATGATTACTTGATTGTTTAGAAACTTATAGAAGGTTTATGTGAACCAAATAAACTTGTAAGACTTCATTGAATTCCAAAATTGTCACTTGAGCCGAAATTAGAAGGGATGCTTCATTAGGGAAATGATTTAGGCCATCTTTGATCAATTTCTTTTGTTATCACTCTTTGTTGATTTGACCTTATAATTAAGTTTAATACCCTTTCATTTAAACACCCTAATTTTTTTATTTTTCTGATGTTTGTTTATATACGGGAGGAAGGGTGGAGTTGATGAAAAAAGAAAAGAAAAGATAATGCTCAAGCCAAGCTCTTACCGAGTAACTGGGTCTCATGCCTAGGCAAGCATAAAGAACTCGCGTAAAAATGTAGAGCAAGAGGAGAGAAATAAAAGTTCAAGCCAAGCATTACTAAGTAACCGGACCTCATGCCTAGAAAGCATGGAGAGTTTGCGTAAAAAGGTAGAATGAGGCTGAATTGTGACAAAAAGAAAACAAAAAAAAAATAAAATAAAAAAAGAAGAAAGAAAACAAAGCAAAGAGAGTTGTGAAGAATTAATGATTATGAGAAAAGATGAAATGGATTGAAAGAAAAGTTCTAAGATGATTTTGTATTTAGGATGTTTAAACCTCACTTATATATGCTTTTCCTACCCTAAATATAACTTATCATTTCTGCCCTAAGGATCCTTGATTTGGTGCCCTATTACATAAGTGGAGAGTGACATGAATTTTAAGCCTATGAAAATTCCCTTAGAAGTTCGAACAAGTTTATTTGTTTATATAAACTCATCCGAGTTGAAGAATGATTAAGTATAAATGGTAACTCACACACTTGCACAAGGAATCTTTAAGTAGAGTGGCCTTTGGTATTCAAATTGATTTATTGTTTTTTAAATGAATTGCCAACATTTTGAAAGTTTCCTTAATTTAAGCAATTGCTTGAGCTATGAGGCTAAAGTTTGATTTGATTGAGAATAGGCTCATGAGTCTCTTTTGTTTCTTCGTAGTTATCTTTAGTTAAGTTCTTTTAATTAGTTGTGTTTGTTTGCTATGGTTTTGTTTTTGTTTTGTTTTGCTTGAGGACAAGTAAACATTTAAGTTTGGGAGTATTTGATAAGTGCATAGAATACGCATTTATCGGGAATTTTGAGACTTGAATTGTTTTGTCAATCCTCAAGTTTAGTTAATATTTGATAAATTTTAATGTTTTGCATAGAAAAGATAGCAAACGGGTATTGAAGATGAAATCGGCTCAAGAAAGCACCTTCGAAAAAGTTGAAAAGGAAATAGGGACTAAAATGCAAAGTTGAAGGGACCAAATTGCAAAGAAGCTGGAGGGGACGGCGCAGCTGCGCCATGACATGGCGTGCCAGTGCTATACCCACGTTCCAATCTTATTTTGGCCGTAAGGATGGCGTGGCAACACCACGGAGGTGCACGGCCGCGCCACCCATTCTATCCTATGACGCCCTAACGCAGATTTTGGGCACTCCAACGCCCTCTGAACGTGTGTGGAAGATATTTGGCCATGAGATCATCACCCAATGGCCTGATTTGGGTATCTTTTAGGTTTATATGTTTCTAGGATAATAGCCACCAAAGGGAGGCAACCTAGAAGAGAAATTGAGAGGTTTTTGAGTGAGGAGGAGGAAGAGGACTTGAAGGAAGATCATTGAAGCTTGGATTTCTAGTCTAGTTTTCCTAAACTCTTTAACTCTCAATTTGTATTTCATTTGAACTTTAATTGTTGAACTTTATGATTATGAAATACATGTTGATTGTTATGTTGTTATTTGTGATGGTTGGCTAGTTTTCTTAATTTAGGGTCTTAATGGAACTTTTTTAAACTATGTTTTAATTAATTAGCATGTGATTAATGTTGTTATAGTTTGATTCACTTGTGTTTATCTTGCTTAATGTTCTGATTTGTTAATTAATTAATGAATTGGTTAAATTGCAGATGGATGAATTAAGTCTTGGGAAAAATTAATTTATTTGTCAGATGAAGTAAACACAATATAGATAGTTGTGAGACCGGGAGGTAATAGACATCTAAATAATCAAGTTAACGATTAGGATTTTAATAAACCGGGAGGTGAATTGAGTTCTAAGCGTTAAATAACAAGTAATGCATAATGAGCGTATAATTATTCGAGTTAGATAGAGATATCAGCCTGAATCATTTTGCGTAAAACCTTAACTTACGCTCAGGAAAGGTGTTAAGGTTGACTTTAATCTTGTGATTAGTGAATTAGATCAAAACGCGTTAATAATGGCTAATTAGGAGAAACAAGTGATTGATAAGTAAAATCAAGACTCTAGGTAATTCATCTTTGCATACTTCATCTTTTATAAATTTTTAAACTCAATTTCTATTCGACATTACTTAATATTTGTGTTTTAGTTTATTTTTCATTACAATTTATCGATCTAGTTTGCTTAGATAAAATTGACCTTTCAAGTTATAGTATTTAGTATTTAATTTGAATCTCAATCCTCATGGGATGGTATCTTTTCTTATCATTTTATTACTTGATACGACCCGTGCACTTGGGATTAGCATAGTCGCGATCACAAGCGTTAGTGGTGTAGTAATGCGAGCATAGTGAGTGATGAGAGAGACGAATATGTCGACAAGCAGCTAAAGAATGACTACACAGTAGTTGTTGGATGTCAAGGTACTTGCAATTGCATTGCTTTGCTTGTATGTCAACTATCTCAATATTTTTCCGTTCCCTAACTTTGAATTCAAAATGTGAAACAGGATGCACGGTTATGGTACGTGACAACTCAACATGATGATCTAACTTTGCTTGGGCTGCCTCAGTTAAGTATCCATCTCGGGCAGTAGCTAACTCTCTACATTCATAGAACCACCATTGTACTAAAGATCTTACAAACTCGGCCAAAGGAATGATGGGTAGAGCACGAGTATGTCTAAGCACGGAGTTCATACTCTTAGCTATGTTAGTGGTTTGCATGTCATATCGCCTAGATGGAAACCGTGTCCTCACCCACCTATGTAGTCCAACCTCATCTTTCAAGTACTTTGCTGCTTCTGCATGCATGATTATGAGATTGTCCATGTATTTGGTGAACTCACTTTCATGGTACGCATTAGTGGCCTTGAAATAAGCGGCGAGGAACGTGTCTATCTTATATTGGCACATCTTGTATTTAACCTTCAAATTCTCGAAAATATGGTAAGTACAAAAACCATGAGTCGCCTAAGGAAATATAGAGTTAATCCTCTTCAATGTGTTGTGTCGATCTGAGATGAAAACCAAATTCTCAACTGTCCCAACAGTATCCCGAAGCTTAAGTGAAAATCATTCCCATGAAGCATCATTTTCAAAATCGGCAATACCAAAGGCCAAAGGGTAGATTTGGTTGTTCCCATCTTGCGCAGATGCTATAAACAATGTGCCTCAAAATTTATCATTCAGAAAAGTACCATCAATGGCAATAACAGGCCGAATGGTGTTGCGAAACCCTCGAATACAAGGCCCTAATGCCATAAAAAAGTACAAGAAATGGTCTTCATCATTTGTTTCAATTGCCGTCACAGTCCTCGTAGTTTTATCCTTCAACACATGACAATATATGGGGAGTCCCTTAAACGACTCAGCCGAATCTCCGCAGATGATCCGCAAAGCTACCTCCTTACTACGCCAAGTTTTTGTATATGGAAGACGAACCTTATATTTGTTTTGGATATCATCCCGAATATTTCTCAGAGTGTAAATTCGACTGACATCTCTGAATTTATCTTTTACAAATTCCCAATTAGCCGATTGTTTGCTTGTCGATGCCCATCCTGCAACTGTATATTTTCATATGTATGTATTAGTTCAATACGAGTAACACAAAAATATGCATCACTGTTATTCTTAGTCGCCCGTACTTGCCATTTACAACTATTGTCAATACACTTTGCAACGAATCGAGTCGTATCAGGCTTGCAAATCTTGTACTGAAAGTGATTTCTAATGGCCATCATACTTAATCTATCTCACAATTCCTGTTTGGTGTTGTAAATCTGTCCGATAGACACATCTCCTGATCTTGATCTAGATAATCCATCATTTGGCATGTATGTAGATGGTGGAATGAGAGATATTGCTCGGATCTATTGATTTGACGCTGATGGAATGGTTGTTGAGCTATTTTTGTATGCACCACGAGCACCAATATCTCATGTTGCCTCATATTCATCTCCATTAGCAATGTTTCTACCTCTGTACTGATATTGATGATCATTATACTATTGTTCTTCCGGTCTACAGCGAGGGGGAGAAACACCTCCATCTATAGTGATTGCATCATCTTCGGGTTGAGGAGCATTTGGCTCGACATTCTGAGGCTCTTCATTTTGCATTGGTGGAGAGTTGTATTCTTCAAACCTGGCCTTTGCATCTATGTAATTGCATTCATTGTAAAATTGTGCCTGCTCTGACAAAGATGCAGGAATTGTATCGCCGAATTGATTACTTCTACCGAATGACCTGAATGGGGGCATAATAGCTCCCCTGTGCTTCGTTGTGAAAAACCTCGTGGCCTGGAATGCTCTCCACCATAAATAGGTTATTTGGTCAGATATACATAACAATGACCCCTTACATTAATAAAAGCTGTGTTCGCAACATTCATAAAAGCGCGAAAACTAGATTCAGTGTTAATAGACGCTGTTGTTTGAGGCATTCCCAAAACTTGTGCACAATCAACAAAGATCACTTTTGCTTTGGTAGTTTCCTCGATTGGATTAATCCCATATCCAGCATACACAATCTGTATAAACTGTTCATACGTTATGTTCCAAACAATAGAAAAGGGCATCACCTCGCCATCGATATAAAGATCACTGCCGTTTAGAGTACGTTCCCAAGAACCTTCAAACCGAGTAACTACCGTAATTGACAACTCCATAACTGCACCATAAAATCACAAAAAACCTGAGATTAAGTGTATGTGAAACTCGAACGTGTAATTTTTTGTTAAACTCGATAGTTTAATTTTCTACCTAACTTGAAACTGTACTCGAAAGTTACTTTCGAGTTATATTCTTTCTCTTGACTCGAAAGTAACTTTCTAGTAAGAAGACAAAATTTTTTTTGCCTTACTTTCTAGTTAGACTTTCGAGTTCAACAAAACTAGAAAGTCCTTCCCCAGCTCGACGAACTTAGCATTATCCAATTTTCTCCAATTTACAACGCTACATCTACTTACCTTTGCAACAAATCTTGTTATTTCATTAAATAATAGCTTAACAACAAGATTTTTGTTTTAATCAATATAATGTATAAGTAAGAAGAGGAAAACAAAAAAGGTTGGGGAGTTTACTGTTTAAGTGTGTGTAAAGAAGAGGAAGAAGGAAAGAAGAAGAAAAGGAAGAAAGAAAGATGTATGAGGGCAATTCGGTCTAAATGAGAGAAAAATGGGCAGTTTTGAATGAACATTAGCTTGGGGGGTATTTTCGAATTTTCTTTATATAATAAGGGCATAATAATTTCTAAATTTTCTGAAGATAGACATGATTTGGTTTGATTTTCCATGAGACAACATAACTAAAAAAATATATATTTTTTTAAATTTAGAATTGAGAAAAAGAATAATAAACATAAAATTAAAGCAATCAAACCAGTTGGTTTAATTTGGTATTTGTTCAAAAAAAAAATCTCACAAACTTCATATTTGAGCTTTATCAAGTAAAAAATTCATAATTTTTTTTAAAAATTATAAAACTTTAAGAGCAATAAATAGGCACATATATAAAGTAGAATGTAATAATTTTTATAATTTTTAATGATTATCTGAATAAATAAATTTTAATTTCTAGACTTATTGCAAAAATTATCAATTTCATCTTTGAAAAATCATAATGAAAAAAAAATGATTTATTGGTTGATTTAAGTGAAATAAAATCCTATCAAGTCTATTTTAATATTATAAAATATTGGTAATAAAAGAAATGTAATATTAAAAGATCTTAAACTAAATAAAAAAAAACCAATAATGCCCCTATTTGATAAGCAAAATTCAAAAATGCCACTACCACTAATTTTTAATCAAAATTTCCCCCTTTATTTCCCAAACTGACAAAATAGCCCCCATGCCCCTTTTTCTTTTTTAATCCGTTTCTTCTTCTTCTTTTTCTTCTCCTTCTTCTTTCCTCTCCAAAACGATATACCCAATCGATTCCATTATACATTGTGTTGATTTAAATGCAATCTTATTGTTAAGGTATTATTGAGTGAAACTAGAAGATTTGTTGCAAAGGTTGGTACATGTACAATTATACTGCTTGCAATTAGAGAGAGTTCAGTTGATTTAGGGAGGGAGTGCTGTCGAACTCGAAAGTATAAGAACTCGAAAGTAGGGAAAACATTCATCCTACTAGAAAGTACTTTCGAGTAGGGAGGAAATCACCTACTTTCGAGTTGTACATTCGAGTAAGACAAGTTTTCTTTCTACTCCAAATTAACTTGAAAGTAGGTGATTTCCTCATACTTTCGAGTAGGACGAATGTTTCCCTACTTTCGAGTTCTTATACTTTCGAGTTTGACAACACTCCCTCCCCATCTTGATAGTCGTTTATGTTAAGTAATGAAAACTAGTAACAGTGAATTTTATACATTTGATTAACTTCGGTTTTTGTTTTTTGATGCAGTTATGAAGTCACCGAGTACGATACTTACCCGGTTAGGGTGTTCTTGGCAACGTACGTCGAATGGTGGTGATATTTACATTGGAGGGGAGGTCAGACCATTTTTTGTGAATAAAGACATAACATATGAACAATTTATGCATATTGTGTATGGGTGGGGATTAATCCAATCGAGGAAACTATCATTGCAAAAGCAATCTTTCTTGACATGGCACAAGTAGTGGGAGTGCCTCAAGCAACGGCGCCTATTAATATTGAATCCAATTTTCGCACCTTTATGAATGTTAATAATGCAGCTTTTATAAATGGGAGGGGTCATTATTACTTGTATATGACCAAGGAACGTGTTAATAGTGGAGAACATTCAGAGACACAAGGTTTTCAGCATTGTAGCACTGAATGAGCTATCGTGCCCCCATTCAGGTCCTTCAGTAGGAGTAATCAACTTGGCAATACATTTCTTGCAATGTTATCAGAACAGTTCAACACCCATTTCAATTATACAGCTACACCTGTGCAAGACAAAGACCCACAAAATGTCGACCCAAATGTTCCTCCATCTGATGATGATGCAACCACTGTAGCCGGAGGTCTATCTCCTCCTCGTTGTAGACATAGAGAACAATCACATGATCATCATGAATATCATTGTGGACCTATGAATGTCGTCGATGACGAGGAAGATAAGGCAACCGAAGATGTTGGTGTTCGTGGTATGTATAGAAGTAGCTCAATGGTTGGTCTATCATTGTCAAATGAATACATTCGAGCAATGCCTCTCATTCCACCATCTACATCTACAGCAAGTGATGCGTTATCAAGTACTGGATCTGGGGATTTGTGTGTTGGACAGATTTACAATATGAAATAGGAATTGCGCGACATATTAAGCATTATAGCCCTCAAAGACTACTTCAAGTTCAAGATTTGCAAGTCTAATACTACCTGTTTCATTGCCAAGTGTATTAAAGATAGTTGAAAATGGTGAGTTCGGGTGACTAAGAGTAAGAATGATATTTACTTTCATGTTACTCGCATCGAACGAGTACATACATGTCAAAATATGCAGTTGCAGGATAGGCACCGGTAAACAAGTAGTTGATTCATTAGGGAACTTGTGAAAGATAAGCTCGGGGATGTAGGTCGAATTTACACTCCAGGAAATATTCGGGATGATATTCAAAGCGAATATAGGGTTCGTCTACCATACTTAAAGACTTGGCGTAGCAAGGAGGTAGCTTTGAGGATCGTGTGCGGAGATTCAACTGAGTGGTTTAAGGGACTTCCCATGTATTGTCGTGTGTTAGAGGATAAAAACCCGAGGACTGTGACAACAATAGAAATGGATGAAGAAAACCATCTCTTGTACTTTTTTATGGCATTGGGGCCATGTATTCGAGGATTTCGCACTATTATCCGACCCATTATCGCCATTGACGGTACTTTTCTTAAGGATAAATATCAAGGCACATTGTTTGTCGCAGTTGCGCAAGATGGAAATGACAAAATCTATTCTATTGTATTTGGCATTGCTGATTTTGAAAACGATGCATCGTGGGAATGGTTTCTACTTAAGCTACGGGATGCCATTGGGTCGGTTGACGATTTAGTTTTCATCTCCAATTGACACATTAGCATTCTAAAAGTGATCAATTGTATCTTCCCAGAGGCAACTCATGGTTTTGTACCTACTATTTATTGCCGCTTATTTTAAAGCCGCATATGCATACCGTGACAACCAGTTCACCAAATACATGAATAATCTCAGGATTATGCATCCTTAAGCTGTAAAGTACTTGGAAGATGAAGTAGGACTACATAGGTGGGCGAGGGGCACGGTTTCCATCCAGATGATATGATATGTTGGTGTGAGATTTTTGTATAATGTGCAAGTGTACACAGTCACACAAGTAATATAATGGTAAGTAAGTTATCGTCTCCTCAAGGATTGTTCAAGTAATAAATTGTCAAAATCAACTTTAAACAATTTAGAAGCAACTAATGAGTCAATTGAGATCTAATGGAATTTAAATCAACTTATGACTAAAAGTAACATAGCATGTAGAACTCAAATTATAACTACCCAAATATCAGTAAAGGATATGAGAACAATGAGCTAGAATTGTTGAATTCTCTTAAAATGCAAGGTTGTTAAAAATGCTACAGAGAAATGTTATAGCAATTTAGGCTTTGTTAACTAGAAATTTTAAATAAGTTTATAGTCTTTTTCTAAAGTGATTATGATTTTAATTATTTAGTTAAACTAACATATTCCTATGCCAATTTAACTTCAAGAATGCAGTGATAAGCTCCAACTCCCTTTAGTCATGCAAGGTAATAATATATTCCTATATTATCATAAATCAATTTCAAATAGAAAAATGAACTTGCATCAATCAAGTTTTAGTCCATTAAAATTAACCCTTTCAGTATTAATTTTAATTCAACAACTCACTAATGATGACCAAATATAAGCAAGTGTTAATCAATATTTTCACAAGATTAAACAAAGTTGAACTACTTTAACATTCCTTACAGCAAAATATTCCAAATTTACATTATAGGGTTCATCAACAATTCTGGCTACCAAGAAATTAGTTCATATTCAAAAGCTTAAAAATATCCATATACAACTTAACCATTGTTCCGCAAGAGTTTAAGAGAAAAGATAATTAAAATACTAAAAAGGAAAGTAAGAAAAATCAAGCCCAAGGTTGATGTCTTAAGTTAGTCCTTTTTCTCGTTCTTCCTTTCTTCAACAACAGTAGCATTTTCCCCCAAAACTCTCCTCTCCAAAACTTTGCTAGAAATGTGGATATATTGCCTTTGATGGCTAGGCTCTTTTTATCTTGAGTCAGGACAATGCCCTAACAGAAAATTTTCCTTTTCTCTCCCTCCACGTCATTTTATTTTGTTCAGCCCATTAAGTGGTTCAATTTCTCTCCACGTCATCCAATTCATTCCACTTGCCGATTTCTTTGCTGCGACAATAATGCTGCAGCATTCTGGAAAGTTCCTTTTTTCAAGTCCTATTTCAACGTTTCAGCATTAACACAGATAAAACAAAATAAAAAAAACTTGGACTCTTACATAACATAAAAGTAAAATTAATCAAATTGAGTATTCACAAACACAAATCACTCCAATTAAAGAACTTTTTAAACTCAAAAGCATCCTAAATAACTCTATAATTTAGAGTTATCACATGCAGACTACCAACATTGTTGAGATTATGAACTTCGTGCTTAGATATGCCCGTTCTCTACCCATCATTCCTTTGGCCGACTTCATAAGATCCTTGATCCAAAAGTGGTTCTATGAACGTAGAGAGTTGGCTGCTGTACTGGATAGCTACCTAACTGAGGCTGCCAAAAAAAAAAAAATAGATGAGCAAACAGAGTTGTCACGTACCATGACTGTCCATCTAATGTCAAGGTTTGAATTCAAAGTAAAAGACCAGGAAAATGCGGAGGTCATTGACTTACAATCGAAAAAATGTAGTTGCATGTTCCTTAACATGCAAAAATTACCATGCTCTCATGCTTTACAGTATGTCAACACATTCGTCTCGACACATTCGCCTATCCTATCATTCATTGTGCTTGCATTACTACACCACAAATGCCCACATCGCAGCGTATGCGGAGACCATTATCCTAGTTGGTAACGATGTTGACTGGATGATACCAGATAAGGTGCAAGGGATTACAGTCAATCAGCCTAAACAACGCCATCCTGTTGGTCGACTAAGAAAACAACGAATTCCATCAGCTAGAGAGGACGTGATTCAACAAAGGTGTTCACGATGTTCACAAGTTAGTCACAACCGCGCGACGTTTCGAAACCCGATTATGCTAAACCCCAGTCAATGATGTTTATGTATACTATGTCATTTTCAGTTGATTTACTTGCAAACATTGGTAATTTGTTAATTTGTTGTTGTTGCATATTGTACAAACCATAATTGAGTTGATTAGTGGTAATAAATTATCTTGGACTGTATGGAACATCAAATTTGGGCTACATTCTGGAACATTCGAAAGTGCAATTTCGAGTATGCACGATTTCTAAGTTACTCGAAAATACACTTTCGAGTGAACAACAAGGTTTTGCTGAATTTTTCAAATAAACAAAATTTCTCGAAAACAATCACATGTAATAATTATGCGGATTTGGATTGCAAATAATTGTTTTATTTATATTACAAATAATGGTTTCATTTACATTGTAAATAATTATTTCATTTAAATTAACGTAAATTCATTACTATTGGCATAAATTAATTATTCAGAAAAATAAATTATTCAACTTTAAAGTAAACAAATTTACATATTTTTTAATTCTATATGGTTAGTTAATAAATTCACGGTGTTATGGAAACTCAATTGCAAAATTATGTACATCCAACATTAAAAGAAATGTAAATCAATATTAAGAACTGAAAATATAAAAATAAAATGTGTATAACAAAATCCAAAGTAATAAACTACAACAACTGTCCAGCTAATAACTATTCAGCCCATAGGTCAACTGCGACTCTAGTGCGTATAAGTGCACCGTCCTCAAGTCCAAAATTTAAAGGAAGCCCTTATCCTATCAAAGAAAAATTATAGTTTGTTTTTACACATGAAGTGATTATTTGTATTGTAACGTGATGATTTTATTAGAACTAGATGCTTGGCTTGACTTAGATCATTAGATTTCAAAATTATCATTCTTATTTTGTAGAAAGAGATTGCTTTGTACACAAGCTTCTAAAAGCATACATTAAAAGTTTATTAAAAGTTTCTAAAAGCATACATTAAGATTTAACCACTTGACTATTTTGCTGAAAGTTAGATTTGGTTTTTTGTAGGATGGATTTTATACAAATTGTACTACTGTCAGTTGTTAGTTGCTAACTTACTATTGTTGTTGCTTATTTTATTTCTTATTAGTTGTTAGTTTATTGTTGACTTGGTATTTCTTATTTTTGGAATACTGAATTAGTTGCTGATGGTTATTTTATTTTTGCAATATGAAAATTAAACATGCTTAATTAGTTAATTTTCTTAGTTAATTGTTGTTGATTGCTGTTATTTGTATTTTAATATTTTTATAAAAAAAATTAATCCTCAAATTAATTGACTCGTTAATTTAATTAATTAACCTCACTAATTAACTAACTATATTATTATATGTCAAAATTATTTTCTTTACAAGTAATGAATTCGAATAATCAAATCCATTAATTTAAAATTAAATTTTTGATATGATAAAATATATTAAATATATTAAACATTTTATTACAATTATTAAGTCATATTAAAATTTTATTTATTAAGTTAAAAGAACTAACATTAAAATATAAATAAATATTTTCAAATTTTAAAAAATTATGTTAAAATTTAAAAACAGACCGACTCGGACCGAAATTGATCGGTATGATTTTGGTTCGATTTTTCTCAACAATTCGTTCGATCCGGTTCTCAATATAAAAGATTTAAAAAATTTGAGTCCAGCCTGATTTTAGAAAAATTCAGACCGTGCCTACCACTACCCAAAATTAAAAAATTACATTAAAAATATCAAATATATTTGTTAATTGCAGTCATATTTGGTAAGAAGAGAGTGAAATTAATGAAAATTATTGAAGAAGATAATTTTAATATAGATAAAAATTCATGTTTAATAAATACAGTGAAGCATCTCACTTTAAGCATAGTCTCATCTATAAAATAACAAAGAAAATGGGAAGAAGAAAAAAAAAAAGGAGCAACGAAGCTAACGAATTCGTTTATCAACCATAGGTTCGAATTGTGGCCAAGCTTCATCAAAGCAAATAGAATCCATCCACATAAATCTTATGCTCTAAAAATAGCAAGTTTTGTGCTTTTTTATGAAACGAATATTGAGATATCTGTACATTGCAACCCATTTTATCAAAAATAAATAAATAAATAAATATAAATAAAAATAAATAAAAACAAAGCCCCAAATAACACTAAATTTAATTAGAAAAATTTACTTGCAATGTGTAGCAATTATAGAAAGACTATCGCTACTGAATCCATTACAGCTTAAAGGCAAAAGAACCCTAAAATGAAAATGACATAAAATTTTCATATATAACATATCAGTCCCTAACGAATTAATAATTAATGAATAAGTTTAAAATATTTAAATATATAAAATTATATAAAATTTTGTTTATCATGTAATATAAGGAGTGCAACTGTTATTTACAAAAAAAAATCAATTTAATTTTTGTTTATCGTAAACAAAATATTATTTTAATTAACACATGCCTTCTTTAAAAATAAATAGTTGAGGTTGTATTTTAATTAGCTTTATCAATTTATTATTATAATTACTGTAATTGAAAGTAAAATTATTATTTTTTGTCATTTTCTTATTAATCCACCTAAAAATTATCCTCCAATCATTTCTCGGTTCTGGCCGCCACCTCCAATTGCCACTAATTGTCCTATCATTATCGAAATCGAAGATATCATTTCACATAAACTCAGACGAGAACATTTAACAGGCTTGCAACCTTTTAATTTATTCTTTCAAATCGATTGTATTCAATTTACCATCCGAGATTGGTTGTGGTGTGACTCTCTAGTTTGCGATCTTCTCGATTGTTATGTGGCTCTTTGGTATGCAATCTTTTAGTCACTGGATACACGTTTATTACTATTCTTCATCCTCAAACTTGCTTGAACTTGTAGGATAATAAACGTAGAAATCATAGAAGACCACTGGAGATGGAGAGGATAAAATATATCGATAATAGACGACTCAATAATTTCTTTTGGAATCGTCATTATGGGTTTCTTCTTCACCGTGTTTTTTGGATGGGTTAATAAAGAATGATGAAAATTAGACAGCTAGCTGCAGTTGGAGGTACACGAAGAACAGTTTTTGGGTGGGTTAATAAAGAATGATAAAAATAATAAAAAATAATAATTTTTACCTTTTATTATAGTAATAATAATAATAATAAATTAATAAAATTAATTAAAATACGATCTCAACCATTTATTTTCAAAGATGCCACGTGTAAATGAATTTTTTAAAACCAAGATATTCCAGACTGACTGGAGAGGATTTGGGTCCCTTTATTGGGGTGTATTAAATTTTAATTCTCATTAGCTCTACAGCAAATTGTCTTTCCTACTCTCTTGTCTTACCAACCAAAGAAACCTACAATAAAATTGGGATATATTTTTTTTTTGTTATTTCATAAAGATTTGTTAGTTTTCAACTCTATCCCATTCCTCTTATAGGTAATTCAACACAAAAACTTCTATTTGTTTTCTTTCTTTATAAGTTTTTTAAAAAATATTTGTGATTTTCTTGTAGTAATTTTTTATTCTTCAATACATATTAACAATGGTTTAATAAATTTTATAAATATTTAAATATTAGATAAAATCAACAAAAAAATCAATTTTTTTTTCAATTTCAGTGAAATCTTGTCATGCATGAGTAACATTGCATGATTGAGTTAAAAGATAAAAAGAAAGTTTTTGACACTTAGGAAAACACATGGGGCCAAAAATATTTTGACAAGAATAAGTTCTCTAACTAATATTATTAGTATATATATTATTATATTACTTGAGGCATTTAGGCAATACAAAAGGCATTTAGGTAGTGAAATCTGCCTACAACTAATATTATTAATATATATTGTTAGCCTTAAGACTTGTAACCTATTATTTTAATTATAACAAATATTGATATTTTTAACCATCTACATTATTCTTGTAACATTTATTATTATATTTTTAACATGAAAAACTTGGAAAGTAATTATAAAGATTCAAAAAACATCAAAAATAAAGGCATCTAGGAAAGCAATAATAAAACCCCAAGAACTAAATGAAGACATAATATTAAGTGACTTTTTATTTGTAATATATCATTGAAATTGAACATTGATTTGCACTTACAAGTTCAAGAGTTTTCAAAAACAAATATTTTTTAGTTTTGAAAATTAGACCAAAATATAAATTTTTGAAAACTGGAAATTGAGCAAAATTATAAGATTTTGAAATCTTGAAAATAGACCTAAATGCAAATTTTCCAAATTATTTAAAAAATCAAATACTATTCTTGAACCGACAATGAACCGAATTTTAAGACTGAACCAAAATTTTTGCAAGAACCAGATATTGTTCATTCGGTCGACCGAAAATACAATTAGGTTGACCGAACTCGTGACAAAATGGATGTAAACTTCAGTTAGACATCCGATCGACCGAATTTATCACCTAGTTGACCAAATATGCTATACGATCGACCGAATCCTACAAATTTAGAATTTTTAAGTCTATAATGACTAGTAACAACTAAGTCCACAATTAGTCAGGATATATTGGCGCAATAGGATACTCATGCCGACACTCAGGCTGCCCCATATGGACATGAGCAGCCAGTTAGAGAGACGAGTCAGGAGAGTCTACAGGCCACAGAGAGTGTCGACCTGCAGATGGTGACTGTTATTTAGATACGAGAGGATACAGCTACCGGGGAGATTGTCGATACAATTTTAGAGGACTCTGCACAAGAGACACCACTAGCCATAGTCCTCATAGAGATAGCAGATATGACACAGACGAGTCTCCAGGACAGCGCACAGGTTGCAGTTATCATAGATAGATCTGATGACACTCAAGAGCCATCACGGATAGATAGGGAAGGGACAGTTGACACTAAAATTTCTGCAAGAACCGGACACTGTTCATTCGGTCGACCGAAAATACAATTAGGTCGACCGAACTCGTGGCAAAATGGATGTAAACTTCAATTAGACATCCGGTCGACTGAATTTATCACCTGGTTGACCAAATATGCTATACAATCGATTGAATCATGCAAATTTCGAATTTCTAAGTTTATAACGACTAGTAACGACTAGTTTTTCAACCTTCACTATAAATATTAGCTTTAACTTACTTGGAACTAATTTTACACCCTTCGAAAACTTTGTTACATGTCTTAGAAGTGCAATATAAAGAATTTGAGCTTGTAATTATTGTGAGGTTGAGTGTAAGGAAAACACACTTGGTGTAAACTTTGAATGACACCCTTAAGTCACCTAGTTGTAGAGGTTGAAGAGACACTCGATCAAGTTCTCTTGATGTAAAGTTTAAGTGGCACCCGAAAGTCTACTTGGTGTTATAATTGCTTGCCTTAGGTTAGAGGTATATAAGTGAAATCATCTAGTGGTTGAGCTTACAAGCGTGGATGTAGACCAGAAGTTTGCCGAACCACGTAAAAATCAGTGTTGTATTTCTTAACTCTCTCACTCGATTTATATGTTTATGATTATTGTACACATTTCTCACACACACTTAAACTTGAATTGTGAGAATTTATGAATTGATTATTGGTTGTGTGTTGAATTTTATATATTGAACTTGAGAAAAATTTGAATTACTTGCTGTTTAGAGTTGTTTAAATTTGTTATAATCTTTTATCAAAAAGACCAAAATTGTCTAAAAAGTTTAAGTTTTAAGTGAGACTATTGTGACCTCTTTAGTTTTTTTTGAAAATTTTTTTAATATATATTTTCACATATATAAACATTCATATTACTATTCGAAATATTATTAGAAAATTATGATAAATAGAAGTATGACATCATTCCAAGTTCCATTTCTAAATAGAAGTAATTATAATAATTGGAGCATAAAAATGAAAATTAAATAAAGATATTGATTGGTTTAGCTAAACATAAACTTAGTTTGGCACTCAAGAGAAGGAACGACGTTACTTAGAACTTATGATTAATGTATTAAAAATAAAAACTTAGCAAACTTTGAATTAGGAGAGGCATAGTAAGGGTTGGTGAAATCAAAATCTTAGGACCATTTTCATATCAATTTCTGCACATACTTTCTCTATTAAGCTTAAGTTGTTTGCTTTTTATTTTTGTTAATCAAATTAGTTGCTCTTTGTGTAATTTTTCTTTATATTTTCTTGCTCTTGCAATTTTTAAGGGAATAAGTGGGTGGAAAGGCTACTTTCAAGCTCGGGAGATAAGCAGTGATTCATACTGAAGCCATTGAAGTCGTCTTTTCGAATGCTTCAACATGCAACATTTATTGAAAATTGACAGCACAGTTCAACTTCTTTTTCAGGTGTGGGAAAGGAAAGACCAACGAGATTACGGATCTACCATCATAGGATATGAAAGTTGTCATGCAGATCGAGCCCCGTCAAAGGTCTTACCCTATCATAGAAAGGGAAAGTAATGACTTTAGGAAGATTAGGCAGTCGAAAGGAATGTGATTAGTACCTAAAAATACAATTTTATTATTATGTGAAATAATGATATTTGTTGAAATATAGGGTTATTTGTGATATTTTACTAATTATTTTACAAGTATTATTATTGAAAATAAATTGTAATTTGTGTATTTTTAAATATTGAAAAAGTAAGAATTTTTGCATAGTTTTATCTTTTAATTAATTTTACTAATTGTTTGTTTTTTTATTATAGCATAATTCAAAATCAAATTGAGTTGTTTCCATTTTTACAAGTTTCAAGCTCCAAGTAGTCATCAAATTGGCTTTGATTTGTGAATCTAGTCCAAAGACCACCTATATTCATGTTGAAGACTAAAGAAGATCATCTTTGGTTTTTCTTTCAAAGTATATAAAATGAAGAATTCAAATTCAAATTGAATTTGAAGAAATGGATGGGTGGAGGAATGCATTGCCAAAGTCCAAATTGATGGATTTCTCATTTTCTATAAATAGGGAGATAAACTTCTTCATTTAGTAGTAATTTTTGATAATAAGTAGTTTGTTCTTACAAAGCTTTTATTTTAAGCAAGAGTGATATTTCAATTCTATTCACATTTTCTCAATAGAACTTGTGAAATGAATTGGAATTTAGGCTAAAGTTTGAGTAAGGCTTGAGAAAATCTTATTGTTTAAATTTATTTTAATTTCCTACTTTGATCCTTTTATAAATATTCATTGCTCATATATTTGTTTTATTTAAGCTCTTTATTATTCATTTTAATTTGATTAATTATAATTTATATTTCATATAAATTCAGTCACGCTTTATTTATGTGATTTTTATTATAATTATAATTCTTGTTAGTTATTATTTTATGAATTTATCTTTTACTGCAATATCATTTATCAATATATTGTCGATTTTGGATAATTTATAAAATAAAATTACGTGTTTGAATAAAAGAACTTTTCTTAAAACAAATACATTAATTGTTATCATTGATCTTCATTACAAATTTTCCAATTGTTTGGTTGGGAAGTGAACCATGCAATTGAGTAGTAATTAGGAATCAAGTTGGTTATAAATAAAATTAAACAAGTAAATCTCAAGCTTTGCTATCTTTTATATTTTTATTCAAATATTTTTCCTACCAATTTTCTTAAATCTTATATATTTTTTTTTTTATCAATTTCTAACCTTTTATGTTATTGGCTTCTTCGTGGGATCGACACCTCAATCTTTACTACAACGACCGCGTAGTAACTTTTGGGCGTAATCAGAATGCACAGCCTAATTAGAGTTGGGGTTGGCAGAAGTGGAAGACTGAACGCGGGCTATTTGAGTTACCTCCAGAACACAAAGTACTAGAGATAGGAAAGTTCGTTTCGTAAGTCAAGTGAAAGCGCGAGTAGGTTCTTTTCTTATTACGCTCTCACTCTCACTTCGCGAAAAAGCAGCTTATGCGCTAAGGCTTAATATATAAATGAGAAACCATACTCATTTTATTTGAATATTCTTTCTCTGTTCTCAAAAGTTCAATGTTTTATCGCGGTTCGTAGCCAACGGTTACCGGCCGCGCAGGCTCATTGGGCGCTGGTTCCTCAAACCGCTAGTGCACTTGAAGCGAAGCATGCAATTATGCCTCCCTTTCGAGTAAGCTCCAGTGTCTTGTTTTGCTCTTCCAATTCGTAATAGATCTTAGCCCACACTAGTTACCGACCTGGTAGGCCTTTTGGGTCGTGGAGTGTATCGATGCCTTTCTTTACTCGAAGAGCGGAAACAATACCACTCATTAACTATGAAATTACATAGTAGATTCAATCGGACCCCTTCTGGGCCAAGCCAAGTTGGAAAGCCTGATAGGTTGGTCATACGCTCTGTAAGAGTCGAACCTACGACATAGAGTTTTGGATACCTACGTTCTACCAGCTGAACTAAGAGCGGTTCTAGTTGTTTACTAGTGAAAAAAACTCCTTTATGGGAAGCTTTTTTTTTTGTTCTTTCACACCGGTCGAGTGCCTGAAGTAGCTATTGCTCGAGTACCTACATGATAGCATTCACTCAGCGAAGGAAAAAGAGCTCTGCTGACCTTTCCTACCCACTCTATATCCGATTGCAAAACTGCTAAAACCTCTTCCTTCCCAATCTTTCGATCCCCCGATCGCGAACTGCACTTCGAAAATACCCATGGTGGAGGATAGGAGAGCATAGTTCGTCCGTTCGTAATATGATGGCCCCGCCACTGGCCGGATGACCGAATCAGAGATGCTGCCAGAACGAGTTTTCATAATGGATAAATGTCCGATCGACTGCGATTACTGAAGCGATAACGCGAAGGGTTGAGCTGTTAAAGACGGAATAGTGGCATACATCTATTTGATTCATCGATTCCCTAACATGAGAAAAGGTCAGTTCCTATTCAAGTCGACGTTGACCCTTTATCTGAATCCGAGGGAGGGGAGAGTCAGATTGACCATGACTAAGTTTGAGGGTTAATTGCTCAATTGCACTATTCGAATCGTCGGGAAAGTCTCCTTCACTCCTAACTCATTTGCAGTGTTGCAGCAGGAGTGGAATCGTGAGCAATCGTCGCGACTATTCGAATACCTCTTATCCGGAGGTAGGGTCCTTAAGAGTAGTATCTTCAGGCAGGGGGTCTCAGAGGAGGGTCTCATAGACTTCTTTCCCAGCATGAGATGCATTATCCAATTGCTGTTGCACAAAGCTCTTAAATACTGACTCGGACAACCATGCAGTGACAAACTTAGCAAGCATATCCCTTTTGCAAGTGGTCCATTAACTAAGCAAAACAATTAACAACTGCGAGACCTAATATACATCTCAGAAAGCACAAATCAGGTAACACATGTTGCATACCTTTTTCAAGCCGAAATCCAAGTGTATATTTCAGCAACTGACAAGGCAGAAATGTACAACCACTTTGGGACCTAAAAGATAAATTAGTGTACCAAAATCAGTTCGAAAGTTGAATCATGAAGCATTTTAATAAATTATTGGAAGCACAGTATTAAGTACATTCCAAGGAGTGCAAATTGGAAGAATCAAGAAAACAATGCAAACCCACGGGCAAATCAACTGAACATGCCAGCAACAAACAAGACAATCGAAGTACCTCTTCAATATATTACAAACATGCAAGGACCATATTCCAAGACTAAACTAAAAATCAAAGTACGTCTTTCGTAAGTGTCGAATCGGGTTCACGATGTAGTGCTCGGGTTGGAGTGGATCAGGTAAACAATCGCGTCGATCGAGTGACTTGATTGATTAAATTAACAACAAAATGCTTATTCCCACCAATAAGGCAAAGATTGCGACGGATCTAAGGAGGCTGAAGTAAGTGAGGAAAGGGAGCGAGGGAGTGTGTGTATGATACTACTTTTGGGACTTGCGACAATCTTGCGATGATTTCGCTATAATAACATCCAAAAACGACGCTGTTTCATGGCTTGTAAACTAGGTTTAACAAAGATAAGATCGTACGACGTCGTTGGAGGAAAAAAAACTTATGCAAATGGCAAAACAGCTTGACAGAAAGTAAACGTCCATGTACGACGTCGTTTCAAATAAGACAAGTTAAATATCTTTTGACATGCAAATGACAACAGCATTGTTCGATCACCATACCCAAAAGAAACGTTGTCGTTCAGGAAGACTCATGCACCAAAATACTATGTCGTTTTATAACATTTTAATTGCACGATTTTTATTTGTTATGTACTTTTGACTAAAAAATCTTTGACTCAATAGAGTCACAAAGTTCTAATAATGGATGGATTTGAAGCTATTTGTGATAGATAAATATCAAAATTTAAGTACAGAAAGAAAAACTATCATACAACCATTATCAATAAATCCCAGTTTTCTAGTAGCGTTTTTTAATATTAGTGATTTGATATCGATAATAATTCTTTTAATAATGATGAAGAATTACTTAGGGTATATAGATGAAACCTTTATTAAAACACGTGTGTCAGAAGAAGAGAAACTAAAATATTGAATAAGAAATGGCGAGGTTACTATAAATATTTTAAGAGTACAGTTAAAAGATATGAAATCCATTTTCGTAATGTCTGAATGGGACCATTTTGCTTTTAACTCCATGATACATCTTAATGCATTAAGTCAACCAAATAAAAAAATTTCCTAGGTAAAATATAATTATACAATATTTAAATTAAACTATAACTTCAAATTATATATTATACTAACTAAAACTTTAAAATAATTAAGTTACTATTATCTTGTCAACGTTGGATATAAAAATTGAGAGGGATTTATTGCACTATAGAGGAGAATAAAATACCACTTATTAAAATGGAGAATAAATAAAGAAGAGTTATTCAGTATAAGACATTAATATAAGAGAAATGTCATTGAGCAATATTTTGTTTTACTTAAATTACAATGCATTATACTCCAAAACTCATCTTTTGATCTAATAAAATCCAATGTTACATTATTACTGTATGTTTATATATATATATATAAATTTTTAATCATAGTATACAAATTAATATAATGTATGAACAACATATATGTTTAGATTATATACTTTTTTATTTATTATTTAATAAATATTAATTTAATTTTTAACAGTATAAGTATTAATAATATCCAACATGTTGTTACTACACCAAATATTTAAATTGGTGTGAATGATAAAAATAATATATTTATAATGGGCTTCGTTTACTTATTCTTGGTTTACTTTTTTTTCAGCCGCAAAAAATCTTTCTTTTTAATAAGAAATATACTATATATTAACTATGTAATACTTTTCAAGCAAAGTAGTAAAGTTTTTTTAAGTAGATATTCTACAAATTCAGTTTTTATAAATGTAATGTTTAACCAAAAAGATTATTGATTGTTTACAACTTGTTTGATTTGTGATTCAAAAACATCTTTGAAAATTTATGATATAATTTAAAATTTTGAGTTGTATTTTAATATTTAAGAATATGTTTGATATAATATTTGAAAATTATCTTTAAATTTTAGAAGTGAGAAAATATGTTTAATATAATATTTAAAAATAACAAAAATGATAATATTTGTTTAACTGAATATGTTTTCTTAAAATAATTTAATATCAAAATATTAATAGTAATCAATCAGTGTTGATTACCACTAACTATTATTTTAAATATATTAATGTAAATATTACATTAAAAATTTTGTCACTTTTTAATTTTATTATAATAAAATTGTTTGATGTGCAATATATATATTTTAATTAAATAAATTATCAATTAATTCAATACTAAAAATCTAATACTTTCTTGTGCCAAAATATCATTAAAATCATGTACAATAATTATGTTTGAGGACTAATAACTAGATTCTTTTATATTAATCATAAATTTTTATTAAATTTTCTTAAAAAATCACTCATAATTGTTTTAAGAATTTATAAGAGATTATATATATATATATATATATATATATCATTTTTCACATAAATTAATTAGTAATAAATTATACATAATTTACTTAAATAAAAAAATAAATGTTTTTGTTGGCTACACTAATTTCACTTGTATCTCATTGTGATATAATAATTAGGGTAATTTTCTGTTTTCGAACGATTGTTTTATTGACAATCTTCACAAATAATCTTAATTTTTTAATAATACTCAACAATGTCCTTCATTTTTTGACAAGTCATTAATAATACTCTAAAATAAAATAAAATAACTTATTTACCCTTATTGTTATTAATATTATATACATAAAGACAAAAATGATCCTATATAGTTAAAAAAATAAAATTTAACTTATATATAATTAATAATTTATATTTTATTCAAAAAAATGAGTTGCTTATATATTAAAATTAAAGTAAAATTTTTACTTAAATAATAAATAAATAAACTTAAATTAAATTATATAAAAATAAATTGCATATATATTAATCATTAATTAAATAATTAAAAATAATAAATAAACTAATATTTATAAAGATATTAATTAATAATTTGATATTTGATATATGAAAAAATAGCAAAAAGTTAAATAAACACAATTATAATAGTAATATCAATTAATTATTTTTAATTAATTAATAATTAATATATATGTAATTTATTTTGGTATATAATTTAATTTAAGTTTATTTATTTATTACTTAATTAAAAAAATTTATTTTAATTTTAATATATAAGCAACTCATTTTTCTCAATAAAATATAAATTATTAATTATATATAAGTTAAATTTTATTTTTTTAACTATACAAGGTCATTTTTGTCTTTATGTATATAATATTAATAGAGATTTAATAAAAAACGACCACATTTTCTTTCCTAAAATAAAAAATAATCACCCTAATAATTTATATTCAAAACTAATCACATTTCTATTTGTTGGACCAAATTACCCTTTTAGTTATAAATTCTATTACACTCACGAAGGGGACTCACGAGGGGAGGGGGAAATTTTGCTACACTCACAATTGCCCCTTCCCAAATAAAACAAGGGGGAATTTTTGCCCCCTCATGAGTGCAGCAACCTGCATTTACGTGGGGGCAAAAATGCCCCTCCCAAAACAAAACAAGGGGGACATTTCTGCCCCCCTCCAACAAAAACAAGGGGGCATTTTTGCCCCCTGGTGAGTGCAGGCTGCACTTACGAGGGGGCACTTGCTACCCCCTTGTTTTTGTTGGAAGGGGGACAGCCCCCAACCACACGAACGAATGGGCAGAATCTGCCCCCGTTGTTTGTTGACTGGGTGCGGAATTTGCCTCGGTTGTGAGCCTACTCATGATGAGGGTGAATTCTGTCCCCCTGGACGGACGATGGGGGCGGATTATTCCCCTCTACTTGATGAATCACGCTCAAACTTTTTTCTAGAAAGTGAAATTTCATTTTTAATAGAAAGTGAAATTTCATTTTTAATAATAAAGGGCAATTTGGTCCAATAAATAGAAATATGATCAGTTTTTATTATAAATTACTAGGGTGATTATTTTTTATTTTGGAAAAGAAAATGTGGTCGTTTTCGATTAAATCTCATATTAATAACAATAAGAGTAAATGAGTTATTTTAATATGTTTTAGGATATTATTGATGATTTGTCAAAAAATGAATAGCACTACTGAGTATTGTTAAAAAATTAAGGTTATTTATGAAAATTATCAATAAAATAATTATTAAAACTGAAAATTACCCTAATAATTACTTTAAAGCTGTAGTATAAAAAGATTATAATTATTTCAATGAGTTACAAATTTTAAATGTACCTTCAAAGAATTTTAAGAGTTCAAAAAAATAACCAATATTAATATACTCTTACATATTCTTTTAAATGGGTAATAATTTTTAATTAAGTTACTGTAGTTTAAACGTATACTATTTTGCAACCACCAAATATGACTTTTGCAACCACGCCACATGCAAAATCATTTCCAATTCTTTGTCACTGCTTGCACTAAATTAGCTTAACCACCATCATGTCACATGCGCTACTTGCACTTAGCTTTGCCACTATCGTCTCATTTCCACTACTTTTGATTTCTTTTGCAATTTGAAAGTCGATGATTTTTATTTGTGGGGTGAAAGATGGTGAGGACAGCTGACATTTGGTTGCCAGAGTATTTTGATTTTGTTTGTGATCTCCTATCGTTGAACGATGAAAATTAGATGGTGACAGACATTTATTACGTGGACATTAATTTGTTAATTGTAATTTTGGGTCTTTTAAATATCAAACCTCTTCTAAGAGTTCCTTTCAAATATCTAAAAATCTTGTAGATAACATCAAAATGTGTTGGTCCAAGTAAGCGTATAAATTAACTAACCATGCTTACAACAAGAGCTATGTTCAGACGTGTATGGGATAAGTAAATTAGTCTTCCGATGAGTCTTTGATACTGCTCTTTGTGCTATACTTCCTCAACCTTAGCGAGTTGTAATTTAAGGTTAGGTTCAATCGGAGTTTTTTTTGGTTTGGATACAAGTAAACCTGTTTCACCAATTGAATCAAGTACATATTTTTATTGGTTAACAAATATACATTCCTTGGATCTAGCAAATCTCATTCCAAGAAAGTATTTCAGTGTGCCTAAATCCTTGATCTCAAAAGTAACTGCCAACTTCTTCTTTAGCCTTTCTAGTTCTTCAATATCATCTTCTATAAGAACTATATCTTCTACATAAACAATTAGAATTGCAATCTAGCCTTCTTTGTTATGCTTGTAAAATATTGTAAAATCAGCTTGATTTTGACAGTTACCATAACTCTTCACAACTATTCCAAATTCAAACCATGCTCTAGAAGATTCGTTTAGACCATATAAAGATTTCTCAATCTACGTACTTTATTATGTCCATGTTCTTTCTTAAATCCTGGTAGTAGACTCATAAAGACTTTCTTTTCTAGATTTCCTTTTAGAAAGATATTTTTCACATTTAACTGATGTAAGGGCTAATTAAAATTAACAGCAAATGACAACAAAACGCAAATTGAGTTTATCTTTCCCACAAGAGCAAATTTTTCCTGGTAATCAATCTCCCAGGTCTGAGTAAAGCCTTCAAGTTTTGCCTTGTATCTTTCTATGCTACCTCAGCTCTAGTTTTCACAATAAAAGCTCATTTACAACTTACCGTTTTTTTTCTCTTCAAAAAAGTCAACTATCTCCCAAGTATCACTTCTTCTCAAAGCATTCATCTATTCCATCACTACCAACTTCCAATTTCGATCATTTAATGCTTCTTGAATCTAAGGATAAACAAGTGTAAGATTTTTTAGGTGAAGGCCTTGTGAAGATAAGAGAATTTATCATAATAAAGGTACTTAGCAATAAAAATTTTGCACAATTTTGGGTTCTTTTCCTAATTGTTATAGGAATATCAAGATCTGATGGCATGTTCGAGACAAGATTTAAAGGTATATCAGAAATAGGAATTAAAAGAGTAGGAATACTTGTAATAGTTTAGGTACCAGTGCTCGAAGATTGGGATTAAGTTATAGATGGATCTTGATTCTTTTAATGCAGTGGCAATCCTAAATCAATTGACAAAATGGCAAACTCAAATCAATGTTTGTCACAATCAACCTTATTCAGAGTAAGCTTCCACTTCAATTATGCCTATTTGCCTTTTTTATTGCCTTTTGTGTTTTTGTGTCAGTAGGTTTTTTTAGATCAATCACAACTGGTTATAACCCCAAGTTACTAGATTTAGTTTTACAATATTTTTTCTACTAGAATTCTAGGGTATTTATACAATCAAATGTTATTTTCTTTTCTAAATCACAAATTACTATTGATTGCATAGATATATAAGATAATCTTGTAAAAGGTCGCTCAAAGAAGAAGAATAACAATAGATTGCTAGGTTTACCACTTTTTCTCTTTTAATGTTGTTCATTTCTTACCTAAGAAACGTTGTAGTGGTCACATTGTTTCCTATCAAACTTTCTTGATTAAAAATATAATCAAACCTTCATTTATTGTTGTTGTTCTTAATTAAAATTCTAGAGAGACTTCCTTACTTCTACAACCTTACTACAATTGTTCTTGCAAGTTCTTGTTGTTGTTAGGAATGCTACTGATGTGTTGTATTGTTATTATTATATGTATTTGTTGTTGGCTGCTGATTATGCAAAATTGTAGCTTGTTTTGTTACTGTTATCTTTGTAATCTCTGTTTTACAATAAAACTACAGCATATAGTTCTCATATTTCCTACTGCTTCTTTGAGACTATTATGTCATATTTCTGCTGTCGTTTGTTGTTTTTTTTTTCATAGCAAAGAAGTTCCCAAGAGAGCTAGTAGTCATACAAAAGGAAGTCTCGCGTGAAAAATATGTAAATTTTATTTTGTGAATTGGTTTTGGATAGCCTTTATTGGCTTTTCTTTTATTTTTTCCCTTCTTTTTTTTCGAATTAATAAAATTATAATTGACAAGTATCACTGAGTGGTCACTTATTTAATCAATTTCTATTAAATGAAGCTTTACTTTGGAAATACCAAGGTTACAGGTGGCTCATTTCAAATTTATTATCCTGACTTTACAGAAATGATTAGTATTTAAGTTGATTTTTACTTTTCCTTTGACTCGGTTATTCTATTGTAGAGCTGAGATTTTGACAGCCAGCTGCAGGGTTTTTGGTTTGTTGTCATGGCTTTGAAGTTTTTTTTTATAACCGAAAATAGAGAAAGAGGCAGAAGTGTGAAATAAAAGGGAACAAAAGAAAAATAATCTGCAATACTTATTTCTATTCAAAACATTTGCTATCTTTATTTAGGCATAAATAACATGAAAACAGATACTAACATGCAAACCTTTTTTCTAGGTAACAAAATCATGATCTGCACAAATAAAGCAACTAAACTCTCAAAGACTAGGACAACATGGACTAAGACAATACAACAAAATAAAAATAATAAATGTGTAGAAATAAAATTTCAACAATCGTTTCCTTAAATTGAAAGCTCTTAGACTTCAGTTTACTTGTGCAGTTGCTTTAAGCAAAATTCTCTAAAGTGCAAACTCTAGCAACCTTCTCAAGATTTGGAATGGAAGAAATCTGAGAGGTTTAATAAATGTATCAGTCAACTGATCTTCACCTCTTTAGAACTTCAAATCAATTATTCCATCAGTGCTGGGATCTCTTAAAAAATAATATTTCACATCAATATACTTGCTTCTTCCATACAGTACATGATTTTTTGAAAGTTTAATGGCTGAATTGTTATTGCAAAAAATTGTAGTAGCTCTTACTAGTTAGAAACATAGCTCTTCAAGAATTTTCCTTAGCCATTTAGCTTGACATGCACAAACTGTTACAACAACGAATTCAACTTCAGTAGTTGACAAAGTAACAATTAGTTTCTTTTTGGATGGCCATCAAACAGCTCATGTGCCCAGCATAAAATCATAACCTGAAGTTCTCTTTCTATCATCTTGATCTTCTGCATAATCACTGCCAGTAAGCCTAAATAAATATAACCTTTTACCCTTCTTGTAAAATAACCCAAAATCTTTAGTTCCTTGTAAGTAACGAAAGATTCTATTGACAGTAGACATATGAATTTCTGTTAGATGCTCTATATATCTACTAATTAGACTCATATAATGCATTATGTCTAGTTTTGTTGCAGTTAAATGCATCAAATTGTCAATAATTTGCTTATAGAGCGTACTGTCAACTTTCTTTCCTCCATGGTTTTTGTTTAGCTTTAAGCCAAACTCAGTTAGAATGCTTACAAGATTACAATCCTTCATCTGAAACCTGTCCAAAATTTCTTGCATATTTCTATTCCTCCAAGTTTCCATGAAAGAATGTCGATTTGACATCTAGTTGGAAGATAGGCCATGAGCTGTTAATGCAATTACCAATCTGATTGTATCATACCTTGCAACTAAAGAAAAAAATTCTTTGTAATATACCCCATACTCTTGCTTATGTCTCTTAGCCATTAATCGTGCCTGATTGTCAACTTCACCGTTCTCTTTTAGTTTTATTTTGAAGACCTACTTCACACCAATAGTTTTATGCCCTTTGGTAGATCACATAGTTCCCAAGTATCATTTTTTTCAATGGCTTCAATTTCATCATCCATCGCCTTTTACCATTTTGATTCTTTGACAGCATTTTTGAAACTTGTAGGGTCATAATTTAAAAATAAAGCAAAATGGGTGAATAAATCTTCAGTTGGATCAAAGTCTGTCATCCAAGCATGCCTTTTTCAAACACAACGAATAAGATATTCAGTTGTTGCATCAGCAGCTTCTGTTGCTTTCGGTGAAGTTTCAGTAGCATTTAGAGATACATTTGGTGAATTTCAGGTATGGTAGCAACTAAAATCTCTTGGTTTAGGATCTGTTATGTTTCTTTGTCACCTCCATTATAAAAAATAGTTAGAGTATGTTGTTGCCCATTCCAATTCCAAGTGTTTTCTTCGTAAAAAATAACATCTCTATTGGATACAATCTTCTTTGTCAGTGGACTAAACAATTTATATGCTTGAGATGCTTTCTTAATGCCAAGAAAGACACTCTTTTCACCCTTATCATAACGTTTCTTCCTTTTCTCATTTGGGATATGTGTATAACCGATGCAATTGAAAATTCTAAAATGATTTACAGTTGGTTTTTGGTTGCTCTAAGCCTTTTCTGGTTTTATGTTTTGAACAGCAAAAGTAGGACTTCTGTTCAAAACATGGATGCTCCAATTTATTGCTTCCAGCCAAATATTCTTTAGAATTTTCCCTCTTGCCAACAAACTTCTCACCCGATCTAATTTTTCTTTTCGATACACCATTTTGTTTGATGTATACACGATTGTGAGTATCTAAAAATACCATTAACATAATAAAAACCTTCAAATTCTTTTTAGTAGTATTCTCTACCACAATTAGTATGAAGGTTTTTTATGTTTTTTTCTGTCTCATTTTCAACACGTGCCTTGAAGCTTTTAAATACATTAAAAGCCTCTAATTTGAATGGAAATGACCATAGTGAAAATGCCATAGCAAAAATGCACTAAAATCCTCTGATTTTAGTTTACTAAAATTTAAATGACCATAGTGAAAATGCCAAAGCTATGAAAGATCTTTTACTTCAGTTAACAAGCAATGTTGAACACCTTCAATCTTCAATGGAAACAACATGTTTGAACTTATTTGGACTACAACAATAACTCCTCTAAAAGGATTATATATCTTACAATCACCTTTCTGAATGGTTATTACATAACCTTTTTCTTGTAATTGTCCAGCACTTAATAAATTATTTTTCAAGTCACGAATATAAAAAAACAGTGGCAGTAGTTTATACAAAACCATTATTGGTTTTTATACTAATATCACATTTTCCCATTACACCAAAACTCATTATTGATCGAAAGCCATCATTTAAATAAGTAAAAGAAGACTTACTTCCGTACATATAGTTATTGTAACCTGTGTCCATATACCACACATCTTATCGAGATTCCTCATTGACTTCCTTTTTTTTTTGTAAAATTCGATTTCTCCCCTTTTTCTTTATCATTAGGTAGCTTAATATAGCATTCAGAATGATAATGACTAAGTTTATGATATCAAAAACACCCTACCTTGGATTTGTTCATTTGTTGATCTCATCCTCTGCCTTTTCCTTGAGATTGATCATCATCGATTTTGAAATTCTTGCTACCATCTTTATTGCTCTAATCATCACTTCCTTTCTACCTCGTCCTCTAGAATTTAAGGAATGAACAAAGGCAGAAGCCTTTAAAGCTTGTTCCTCTATTGTTGAACTTCGGTTCATCTTCTGCTCATGGATTAGCAAAGAGCTTTAGAGTTCATCAAGGGAGAGTCTATCTATGTCTTTAGATTCCTCAATTGAGCAAACAACATAATCGAACTTTGGTGACAAAGAGCATAATATTTTCTCAACAATAGCAACATTATCCATCTGTTCACCATGGAATTGCATTCTGTTGGCTATCCCCATAATCCTTGCATAATAGTTGATAATAGCTTCGTCATCCTTCATTTGTAAAGTCTCCAAATCCCTTCTTAAGGCTTAAAACTGTGCACACTTCACTCTAGAAGATCCTTGATATTTTTTCTCATTGAATCCCAAATATCTTTAAAGTTGCTTTACTGAGAATAGTTTCTAGGATAAACAGTCTATAGCCTGGAACAAGTAATTCTTTACCTTCAAATCTTTCAACTTTAATCCCTTTAAGTTTATTCTTTGTGTGTTTGTAAGTGCCACTCCATTAGTAGGTGTTGCTACACCATTTTCAACAATATGTCAATACTTTTTAAACCTCAAGAAGTTCTCCACCAACATGCTTCAATGGTTATAGTGACCATCAAAATGTGGAATGGTTGGCTGCACAAAATTTTTAGAAGCTGTTTGTGCATTATTGTTCTTATCTTTCTCCTTTTGACCACGCTCTGATACCACTAATAACCGAAAATAGATGAGAGGCATAAGCGTGAAATAAAAGGCAACAAGAGAAAAATGATTTGCAATACTTATTTCTATTCAGAACATTTGCTAGGTAACAAAATCATGACCTGCATATGTAAAAGCAACTAAACTCCCAAGGACCAGAACAATTTGGACTGAGATAATACAACAAAAAAATAATAATAAATGTGCATAAATAAAATTTAAACATGTATTGCTGTGGATTTTCTTCTAGCCGTCTATTTCTTGTAATTTTAAAAGTTTGGTTGTAGAATTTGAAATTGATACTACTACCAAAATAAAATCTGACTTGCAAAATTTTTTTATTGTGGTGTTGCAAAAATACAATATGTGTTGCAAAACTTAGAGATGCTATGTTACAAAACTTTCATACTTTGAGCATATATTGGGATTGCTTGTAGAGATGTAAAGATTGGTTGTAGTTTTTTTAAGATTATTTA
Organism: Melia azedarach; assembly: GCA_028052125.1. NCBI lineage: Eukaryota > Viridiplantae > Streptophyta > Magnoliopsida > Sapindales > Meliaceae > Melia > Melia azedarach. The sequence continues at coordinate 6,703,765 of CM051403.1, forward strand.
TCCGACTTTTTATGCATATATATTTTTGTATATATGAAAGTTGTAATTTGTACTTTGTTTATTAGTTTCAATTGTAAAAGTAACATCTTGTAAGCTTTTTATACGATTAAATTACAACCTAATGTATTTATTAAATGTTTTATAATAAAATGAAAGGTTTTGTTCAATTGAAAACACTCTAATTAAATTTATTTTCCAATCATTGCTACCCTGAACACTAACATACACCGGAAGAGTAAACTGAAAAGAAAAATGACTTAGTTTACATATTAAACCATAAGTGAAAGTACAAAATGTAACAGCCCATAACATGTAATTTATCAATATCTTCACAGCATCTATACTGCAACAAGCAATAACAGAATAAGCCATTAGCAGTAATCCATCATTAGTAGTAGCAATCAGCAGCATTAAACTAATCCACAAGAACAGTAGATGAATCACTACAAATTTAATGAGTTAAAGCAGTATTACTCGAAACTTATGACTTTTGCCTAATAAGCGAGAATCTTATACTATTTTATTGAAGCAATTGTTTAAAACTTGTCCCTCGACATTCTTCGGAATGCATCAATACTAATAAATTGAGAATTGAATTAGGCTCAATACAACCTTATAAAACTGATTGTTAACAAAAAAATTATGTTAAAATAATTGATAAATAGCTTACTTAATAACAAAAACAAGAATTAACTTACAGAATAAGAATAACATGTTATAGATGAATAAAGAATTTGGTTTCTCGTACAAAGCAAATGGATAGATTTTTGTATATCATACACAAGTACTAATTTAAATAATTGTTAATAATAAAACACTTATAACTAACAATAGTACCATCTTGTGTATATATCTCATTAAGACTATTTGTAAGTTCTTTCAAAGATAATTGATCATAATCTTTTTTATGCACATTATCATCAATTCCTAAATATAAAACGTCTTCAATTAATTTTGTCAGCTTGGCCGCTTGCAATATCACTAAATTATATGTTATTTCACTCTCTGAAACCCTACTTGTTATTCTAGTGAAAATAGAATACAAAGTTCTACATCTATATATTTTTTACAACTTAAGATTTGCTTGAATTTTATGCTAAAAGGAATCTTGCACACATTCTATCCTTGCTTGTTTTGTCCACCTTTTTAGAATAGAAGATTTTTTTTTTCTTATGTTCATGGCTTCTTTAAAAACCTTAATTATGTGACTACACATTATCCCTTTCATTTCAAACATTGCATGTCTATAACATAAATGTATTGTCACCTACTCTTTTTACATGCGCTCTTTAGAATAATCGTCCATAATAACTATATAAAAAGATTGTTCACCATCTTAACCCAATTTGTAATAGATGGATCAATAATCTTTCTAAATTGATCTTGAAACATTTCAAACATTTCTTTGCTTGAATCAACATTTTTGCAAATATTTTTGGATTCACCAATTGATAATACAAATTATATTTTGCTTATAATTTTTTGTACTATTATCATTAATTGTCCTCTCAAAGTACATAAAAAATTGTGTCATGTTAACATCTAACTTCAAATAATCTTTTAGACTAGTATTAAAGCTTTTATTATGCTACATACTTTTCATTATAGCGAATCATGCTCGCCTAACATATATTCAAGCCTATTGTTCTCTTAGCTCAAATACACTCTTCGATTACCTATTGTCAGGCACATGATATTCATCAAGCACATTACTCCAAGAAGTTAAAAATTCATTTTTTTCTTCAATAGAATTTGTAAACTTTGATAAAACACTTTTCACTCCTTCAAAAACGCTGAAGACACAATTTACATGTTTCACAATATTTTGCATCATATGACAAGTCCATGATATATATTAGACATTACATGTAAAATAACCTTTGTCATTATTTCATCTTGATCTGTAAAAATAACTTTTAGAGCTTTAGCAGATATCACTTGCAAAAATGATTCAAACGACCACATAAATAAATCAACAGTCTCATCATACATCAAAGTGCTTTAAATAACACAGTCTTTTGATAATCCTTAAACCTAACGAATATTGCAAATGGTCGATTTGTGATTATCATTCCAAATTGATCATTCTAAACCTAACGAATAATGCAAATGGTCGATTTGTGATTTGTGATTATCATTTAGACCTAATGACATCCCCAAATTGATCATAATTGATTATCATTCCAGCATCTATCCAAAATAATTTGTGATTTATTCCTTATTGTCTAATAAATAGAATAAAAAAAATGATCGATTTTTTAGCGTTTGATCTAAAAATATTTTAATAAACATTTAACTTCTCAATATGCTATATTTTTTTGTTTCTTCAATCTATAAGATAATTTTTCTGATTAAGTTTTGTGTATCCAAGAGACTCTCTTCCACCCACTTGCCTACCCATGAACTTATATGCAGACTTAACTGCAGTACAAGATTCTTCAATCAAATCTACTTCAATTTCTTGAGAAACCAATAATTTTCTTTAAGAGAGTAACATCTAAGCACATTCTTGCATTACTAGGGGATGGTTACATATTTCTACAAAATAATTCACATAATAATTACTTTTTTGTCTATTCAGCTTAATATACAGTTGAGTAGTGCAACAAATTCTTGTTTTTGCTCTAGGCTTTATAACTAATGAATTCCTCTTATCTTTTTTGCAAAATCCCTCCTTACAATAAACAAAAATTCTTGATATGATTTCATCGATCTGTTTATTTTTAGAAAATGTCACTTTTCTAATACTAAACTCATTTTTCAACCTATACGTTTTATAAAATTCATATGTTAATTGCTCCAAATCAAATTTCATACCAAGTACAAACTTTCAATTCATATCATTCAAATATTCCAAGCTTCTATCACTTTTAATATTTTAAAGCACCAATGAAGATTCTAAAAAAAATGTAGATATCAAACATAACCTATCACAACAACTAAAAAAATAAAGGAAAAAAACAATTTAAGATATGCATTAAGAATGAATAAACAAAGAAAAGGATTTAAAATGACATAATTTAGCTATTAAAAATGTAGAATCATAACAACTCTACTATAAATACATATATAACCCAAGGATGAGACAATACATCGAAAAATTAAAAAAAAATATAAAATACAATCAAACGAAATAATTAATAATACTAACCTCTTGTTTTGTCTAACTTTGTTTAATCTTTCTGATCTTTTTCACAGTAAAAAAGAGTGTTAAACTGGTGTAATTCTATGATAATTGTAAAGCAAAGAAGTAAGGTAAAAAAAAATTGGGGGGAATGAAGATTTGAATTTATTTATATTTTTTATTATTTTTCAAAATGCTAAATTATATTAATTAATGGATAAAAATTATTTTCTTCAATATTTCAATACAATAAATTATAATGGTAATAAGAAAAAGTTATTGAATACAATCTCAGCTCTCCATTATAAATTATACCACATGCTAGCAGATTTCAGAATAGAAATACTAAGAAAGAATCCAAAGTTAAGAGCGATAAAATATTAAAACATGTAATTTGTAAGGATAATAAAAAAAAATTATAAGTCACAAAGTAATGGGGTATATTTAAAAGTTAGGAATGATGAAATATAAGGATAAATAACAAGAGCATCAGGCATTCTTCAAAATCCGATTTATGTTTCTACTGGGAAATTAGCCCGATGCCCCCTCCTTATTTGGTCAAATTCCCGTTATCTTTTGTTATTTCATAATTATCTCAAGACCTCATTGATGTTAGTATCATTAATAAAAACGTTAGTAGACTGAGGGCAATATAGTAATTTATCCCACGTTGCTTGCATAAGTGAACATATTCAGACATATTCCTAGGATAATGATTGATTTATTTAAAAACAAATAAAAAAAGTCAAAAACACTTCACTTTCAAAATCATGTGTATTCATTTTCTTCTTCACTCCTGTTTCTTCTTTCATGCCAAACATGACTTAACCCAGAAAATGTAATACCCCAAAACCAACATAAGTAGATCTATGAGCTAAAAACTCTAATTCCAAATTTACATTACTTAACTATAAATCTTCAACTAAAATACCTCAAAATATAATTAAATATACCAAATATTTTCCAATAATATCAAATAATCCTCATGATCAAATCAAAAGTTAAATCTCTAAATACAAGCCAAATGAAGCATAAATAACAATAATCATGTCCTCAAATATCTATTAACACAAAACAATAAATAGGAAATCCAATGCTATCCTCCAAGACATGTTATCAACTCACTGCTTTAGGCTACTTAATCTGTAAAAAGTAAATGACGAGGGGTGAGCCGTCAACTCGGTAAGTAACGTCATTCATAATATACGTGTGTGTCTTTTTTTTATAATCACAAAATATTTCGCAAGTCTTTAACAATAAATCAAGTAATCACAAGTGGAATTTAAAAAGTAAGATTTAAAAATAAAGTCATTGGTCAGAAAGTATAATTTATAATAATTAACCATAATAACATAATGTTCAGTTGATAAAAGTCTTTATAAGAAAAAAAATGAATTTATATCGCTCATGTCACATAGTGTCACCTGTACTCCTAATGACTCGGCCAATAACAGAATCATATAACTTGTATAATTAGAATAGAAACCCAGCTGGTTCAGACAGAAATATCGATCGTAATCGAATAGAATCAGAATTATACTACTATGGACAAATAAGCCAAATCATTTTTTTTCTTTCTTAAGGTACATAATCATTTATTACAAAATTAGCTTGCATTAATATATACTTTATTAAATCATTTGCAAATAAAATTTCCAAGAAGAGGTTAACATCATCAAAAACAATTTCATCTAAATGTGAAGAAAGTTATACAAGTCTATATCATAACATCTTTAAATAATAAAAGTTTTACAAATATTTCTAAAACATTAAAATAAATAAATGTTTAGCATAAAACATTCTTATGTTATAGAACAAACACAAATACACTATGAATGGAATTACTTACCTTAATCGAAGCACAAGTGTTAAGCTACTTCTACTCGTCCGAAGTTTTCAAACCCCCTATATGATAAAGGATACTTAGTATACCACATACACATAAATTTCAAAATTTTTGTCATGCCCTAAGTAACAGATTTTAGATACCAAACTTAACTCTTCATGCATTTAGTTCCTGGTTTCGTTTCTGACCATCCTAAACTCCAAGATTTTTATCTCGCATTTTACAAACTGAATTAACCTAAAACTTTCTAGATTTGCTTAGTACACTTGAAAATATAATGTATAAAAGTTTCATCTCATTTCTGGTTCAAAACGATTTTCTAAACAATTTAGGCTCCATTCAATAGAAATCTGCCCAGAATGTAACAACTCTTCAATACCCTCAAAACAAAATTTATAACTATTTTCTTGATTACTAAAAAATTATGAAATTAACAAGAACACAAGTAAACAGATAGACGAACAACATTGCAGAATTTTCAGACTTCTAGAATCTAAGTATCAACTTTGAAAAATTATATAAAATTGCATTTGAGTAAGACAAAATTCTACTTGCACTTTAATCCGTGATGTTTAAGTTTATAAAAACATTAGGACAAAATTCTTAACAAAACTTGCATTAGCATTGTTCATAAACTCTTTACTCAGCAAATCCTGTTAAGTTCAATGCTAATCAACTCACTAGTATGAGGAAGCTAACTAAAACTAGAATTCCTAAATCTAAACACAAAATCAGACAACTATTTTTAATAATAGCCTTTAAGAATCTATATAAAAAAAATTATGAAATAACACTAATATAAATTAAACAAGATATAAGAACCGAAAATATAGATAAGTATAGTATAATTAAAACTTTTACCTTGACTTAACAAGTCTAAAGAAAACCACAACCCAAAGTGAGCAAGGTAATACGTTTGTGTGTTTTTAAGAATGGGAGGCAGAGAAAAGAAAAATAAAATAAAGAATGTTTATATAACACCTCCCAAGAAAAAACCCTAAACTAATAAGGAAAAGACAAAGACTTAATATATAATAAATCAAATTATCTACTTTACAATTTAAAAACATGTGATTTCAAAATTTAAAAGAATTTCTATGTTATTAATACTACCTAACTCATATAATTCTTTCCTAATTAAATAAATAATAATAACTATAATAAAATATAAGATGTTATAGAAAACCTTAGAAATCATCATTTGTTGACCACCATTGAACGAAAAAAAGTGGTGTTTGGTTGCGAACTAGTAAAAGAGGAAGATTATTTGGAGAAAATCACTTCAATTGGCAAAAGCAAAAAACGTGATGAAAGGTAAGCTCTATTCTAAAACAAAAAAATTTTGTTCGTTATTTTTATTAGAATAAGTTAATTTTTTTTCTTTGGATAATGGTCATTATCTTTGTTCTTGCATGGTAAAAAGAAAGTACTGAATGTGTGCGTCAAGTATTCGAAAAATAAAAGCCTTTGTTTTGTGGTTTTTTTCAATGAAAATCTGGAAAAAGAAATTTATTTACATAATGTTGGTTGGTGAAAGTGTGTTTGCATGTCAAACATGTGTGTGCAATCAATTATGTGTGAATATGGACTGAACAATGGTATCAGAAAAAAAAAAACGAATGTGTTCATAAAAAATGTCCTTGTTTTATGGGTATATTGAATAAATTTGTAGAAGTTCATTTATTAGTGATATGTTTGATAAAATATTAATTTTACCGATTGTTTGTACTCGATTAGATGTGTTTATATATGGTAATATGAAAGTACAAATTTAGGGAAAAAAAATTTCAAAACACAGACCATTATTTATTATTATGCTTGTTCTTGGTTGATTAAATATGGTTTTTTTAGTGTTTGATTATTTGGTTTGGATATTTTTGTTTAACCTGATAATTGCTTGATTTTTTTACAGGATAAATACAAAGTTTATCCTAAGTGTGAATTTTTGTAGAGATGTAATGGAATTCAGGGCTGTTGATTTTGATCATTGTTCATTAATAACTATCATTAATGATGTGATGGAGTCTTTCATAATCATCACAGGTTTCATGATGAGCATTTTGTAATCAAGGCAATTGTCCCTTAATTGATTGAGAAAAGGGTTATTGACACTGACCAAGATTTGATCAATTACGTGTTGGAGAGCTTAAACAAAGGCATTGAAGAGGTAAAATTGGAGATAAATGTTCTTGCTTTAGACTCTTATACGCATGTTCCAGAAGGTGTTGTGCCAAGAGGTGAGTAAGAGATAGAAAATAAGTATGATTGTTATTAAATAATCGATGCATAGATGACACAACCACACCAGCACACACAACTTCTTGTTGAGGCAGAGGAATAAAATGCAAACCACCACACATAGTCTTTTACATAACAAGATGAACAAAATGTATTTGAACACACACAATCTCCTATTCAAGCACATGAAGATGGTAAAGACAAGGACACAAAGCCTTATGTGCAGCCATAGGCACAAAATACAAATGATTTCGATCTAGATGCAGCCTTGGATAGAATAAATGAACTATATTCTCAAATACATAGCCTACACGAACAGACACAACAACAACCACAATCAAATGGTCAGAAAAGGATAAAATTCAACTCATTACTAGGGTTGATTATGATGATGTGTCAAATGATGAAGAAAATACAAAGGTCAAAAATGAAGATTTTATATAGTGGACTGATGAAGATGTTCCTCCCATTGTCGAATCTGAAAATGATGAAGAAGATGAGCAAATCTTGGAAGATATAGCTTACACGTCAATATCAGAGTATGAGAAGGCATTGTCAGAGCATGGCAGTGATAGGGATGAGGACTTTCAAGGAAGTTTTGAAGATGACGGCACTTTAATTAGCAAAATGGTTAGAGATTTAAGGGTAGGATGTTCAAAGTTTCGAAGAAGAATGATATTCATTCATAAGCAGGTCAAGTGTTTCCAAATATAGCTCAGGTTAGAGAGGTTTAAAAAGACTATGTAATCTAGGAGTGCTTTTGGCTTAAAAGGATAAAAAATGAAAGCACAAAGGTAAAAGTTGTTTGTGAAAGGTCTAATTGTGGGTGGAAAATCCATGCACCTATCTTAGTTGATAAATTTAATTTCTGTATATGATTAATTACCATTGAGGAACATAATGCAATAGGAGCTTCAAGAATCCAAAGGTGTCCAGCGACCAGGTTGCAAAGAAGCTATATGAAACAATTACAAGCAACCCTAGCATTTCTACTAATGGTATGGCTGTGGAGTTGTTCAGGTGATTTGGAATTGGTAAAACTAAAAAGAGACTGTACAAAGCCAAGAAAAAGGCTTTCAGTATGGCAAGAGGTTATTTCTTTTCTTCATACACTAAACTTCAAGACTATGGTCATATGTTATTGGCTAGAAAAATTGGAGCAACAGTGAAGATTCACCAAGACCCTATAGGAGTATTCATGAGAATTTTTGTTTCGTACTCAACAAAAAAGGTTTATGAAAGGGTGTAAAAATTTCGTGGGGTTAAATGGTTATCACTTGAATACACAGTATGGTGGGGTCCTCTTATCTACAGTAGCAGTTAATGCCAATAAAGGTATCTTCCTTTCGGTAGTTTGTTTGTGAAGGTGAGAACTTACAAAGTTGGGGTTAGTTTTTACAGTTGTTCAAGGAGCAAACTAAGATAAAAGACAACATGCCAATAACTTTTATGTCGGACAGACTAAAATGGGTGATGCAGCAATTAATATCTACTTGCCTACAATAGTGACAAGGTATTATGCTCGGTATATATATGCCAATTTTATGAAGCTCTTTAATGTTGAGATATTCAAAACACACTTATAGATGGTTGTTCAAGCAATGAACAAGGCTGATTTTGATCATGCCATGGGTAAAATCTAAGAGCTTTCACCTGATGCATATATAATGGTTGATGCAAAATGAGCCAAACATTTGGGCTATGCATTAGCTTAACCACTTATTCAAGATTGACCATGCTATAAATAACATGACAGAGTATTAGAATGGGTTTCTGGGTGAGTATAGGAGAAAATCAATCTTGGAGCTCCTAGAATTTATACTATTAAAGTTAATGAAAAGAATGATAAGGAGAAAGGAGAAAAGTGTGGCATGGCCTACAAATTTGTCACCGAGAGTCTTTACAAAAATTAAGAAGCTTTCAAAGATTGCAAGAAAACTAGTGATGGTCATTAAGTGAGGTTGAGTTTGAGGTCATAGATTGTAAATTAGAAGGTAGTGTGTACTTCGTTGTAGACTTGAGCAAAGGCTGTTGTGATTGTTTAATATATTAACATATATTTGTGGAAACTTGTGCATGAATGCGGCAAATTAGTTTTTGAAGACTTTTTGGGTGGCTGAACAAGACTGTGCACATACGATGGAAAGGTTATTTTGTATAGATTGAATGGAATCAATCATTTTTCATAAAGCTTGACAGTACATATGTTAATTTTTGAAGTCCATGGATTATGTCATAACATATATATATTGACCACAATGAAGTATAAGTGAGCACAAGCTATGCACTGATTGTATATTAGAAATATTAGAAAGAAAACAATTCCATGGTTTTATTTTATAAGTATTTTGTGATCAATTTACAGTTTGTACTTTGTTGAAATAGTCCACAGTTGCATTGTGCAAATGCATATCATTATGATAATCATCATCATCTTGTCAGCACATCTTGGTTGGATTGTAGTTGATCTACAATCATCATCTTTAACTTCATTCTGATGCATGTATTTTGCACATCTTTGAAAACATTTACAATCTTGGTTGGATTGCATTTTGCACATCTACGATCTTGATTGCCCCAAAACATTTGAATATACTACATATATGTTGCTTCCAGGACCTACTACCTCTCGCATAATGTTATTTAACTCTTCCTTAATAGGCTTCGTACTCTTTGAAATTCTAATGCCAGCTTTATCCCTATATTCGCAAACCCTATTCTTGAACTTAACAATCCCAACATTAACCACATTTGTCTTTACACTTTGAATGTTGGGCATGCTAACCCCCAACCTTTTCTTAATGAACTCGTCAATTTTTCGTTTCCAAAAACAAAAAAAAATCCACAACTTTGCTCCAACATACAAAAAAAAGTATAGTTTATTTGATGTAATTGAGAGAAAGTTTGATGATTGTATAATAGAGAGATTTGATGTAATTGAAAGAAAGTTTGATGATTGTATGATAGAGAGAATTGTCAGGAATTAATGGTTATGAGTTAATTTCAACTATGTTGTTCTAGTGTTGGAGACACAAAGACAAAGGGAAAAAATGAAGTTGTGAATATTGAATATTTTCTATGCATATGGCTTGCTATGTAAAGACAATTTTAAACGTATAATCTCTCTTCGGCTCTCTAAATGTTCAAATTGAAGTCAAATAAGACAAATTCTAACTTTATTCCTCATTCAAAAATATGAGTATTTTGATAGTTTTAATTCATAATACTATTTCAATAATACATTTTTCAGCTTATACGGACAAAAAAGTCGCTATTAATAAAAAAATTATATTTTATTTCATTACAAATTTTTCCTCATTATATTTTCAAGGATATTAAAGTTAGTTTACCCCTCCAAAAGTAATTTTAGTTAATCTTAACCAAATGCACTGCAACGATTTCCTTACAGCCACAGCTTTTGCAAAGTTCCAACGTAATAAGGGCAAAATCATATTTGCAACAAAAAACAAACATTATTAACAATACTAACGTCAAAAGGTTTTGGGATAACTTCGAAATAACAGGGAGGTAACGAAAATTTGGCCACACAAGGGCATTGGGGCTTCATTCCCTTTCCACTGTTTTAAAGTTCATTATTTCTTTCAAACAAAAATAAATCGCCAATTATCTTTATAAAATACAGTCGCACTAAGCTCACTACACTAAATCAGATATAGTTCACGCTACGCCTAGCTCAAACATTCAATAGGACCCCGCAGCAAATAACGCAACAAATAAAACAGAAAAATTGGCTGATAATTCTGGAATCTTAAATGATACTGTAACTACAGCTTATCAGAAATTTGCAAAATTTTTTTTTAAAAAAATTTAACAAGAGCACAGGTTTTTGCTATCCTTCATTTGCAACCAAAAAGAAAACTAAAACACTCAGAATCATTACCCATAAAATATCACATGGCTCAGAGCAGTAATCACTATAGCCCTTTAAACCACTGGGACCTGGATTGGAACCGGAACCTCAATATCAGTTGCAAGGATTGTAGGCTTCGCATACTCCTCTTCATCCTTGGGAGGGTGGATTGTTACAAGATCAGGTAGAGGGGTGGTAGGACCTTGCTTTCCTTTAGGATCCCAATCGAGCATGATCTTCACCTTGATGCCAAGTACACCCTGCAATGACAATCGGAAGATTAATAAGAAACAAATTCCAAGGTTTCAACCAAAAAAATAAAGCAAAACAAATGACAAGGGGGCAAACCTGTCTCAAAAGAACATGTCTCACAGCAGAGTCAATGTACTCGTTAACTGGCTGACCAGAAGAGATCATATATCCATCCTTAAACTTCATTGATTTGGCACGCTGTGCCCTCAACTTTCCACTGACAATGACCTGTTCACATAACAATCACATTCACAACCAAATTCACAATGGGAGAGAAAAAGGATAGCAATATCCAACTGGACCAAATTAGGAATGGTATATAATTCAAATAGACAGACCTCGCAACCCTTTGCTCCACTTTCCATGATGAACCTCAAGACACCATAGCAAGCCCTGTAATTCAATGGAACATACAACATTCATGACGCTGCAATTCAATTTTGTATAATTCAATCAAAATTGCAAAAGAGAATGTAAAGACTTAAAAAGATTGAAAACAAACAACTTAATCAACAATCTATGCATTTTCAAATCACGTAGTTCAGTACATTGGGAAGAAAGTTATCAATAATGTGGCAATCCAAGATATACAAATGTAAGTTTGTTTCATTACATTAGCAATAAAACGGCTTGGAAGAGCACAGTGAATATAGTCATCTTCCGACACAAACATGGTGTGTAAATTACCTATTTGCTTTATAGATGACAAGATAAACAGAGGGTTCGTCACATAACAAGTAGAAATGCCATACAAATAATAGTAATATAACACAAACAAACAGGTCAAGAACATATAAGATTATCAAGCATTGTGCTCTCCTTTCTGTTACTATGCAGAAAATTGTATTTTTTCACAAGGATGATAGAATGGAGAACACTGATTAATTTAGTCATCCTCCGACACAAAGTGGGGAAGAAAACTCCATTCTGCTTTATGGATGACAAGCTAATCCACACCCCCTCGTAACAAGAAATAATTCTTTTGCATAAACTTTCTAAAACTAATCATCAAACGATAGTGGTACAGACTGTTTCAATAAAGAAATCACCCCATCTACATACATCATAAAAATACATATGAGAGTCAAAACAATATGGGGGTTACCTGCGAACAGCGAGGCCACCAAGCAGCTTGTAGCGGAGAGACTCGGCTTGAGCAATAGCACAGAGTCCTCTGTTGTTAACTTTCTCGGCATACAGCTCAACGCTGTTCTCCGGAAACTTGAAACGCTTTTGCACCACTGAGGTAAGCTCTCGAATCCTTCTCCCCTTCTCACCTATTACGGAAAACATAATAATAACAACAATAAGCAAATTTAAATTACCAAATAGTACAAAATCAGTTTCAAAATTAAGAAAATTATGAAGAATCAGACCGACCGAGAACGTTCTGGGTGCGGGTAGCTCGTATGATGATTTCAGTGCGCATGGGAGTTACCCTAACCTCAACTCCAGAGTAACCATCCTCCGCCAGTTCTCTGGTCAATACCTCGTTGAGTTCGGCGAAAAACACGCCATCTGCGACGAACTGTAAATGCAATCCAAAAGGAACAATAGTCAACCTCTCAATTCGACAAATGAATTTATGAAGAGATGAAAAGTAATGACCTTTCTCTTCTTGCTTATTTGAGTTGCCATCGTTCAAAGACGAAGATCTGCGTAAGAGAGAGATTGTTACCGTCGGAGCACCGCCAAAAGAGACATGAAGCTGCGACATATTAGAGGCAGTTTGTTTATATATAGATCGGACGGTCAGCTTGTTTTCTAGGGTTTGGTAATGTACGGGCGAGATTTAAGCCCAACAGAGAACGGGGTGCATAGAAGTTCAGTTTAGTAGAGTACAGTAGAATGGATTGGGCTAATTTTGGGCCATTTTTGTGAAGAAATGAAAAAAGAAACTAGTAACGATTATTTATATAATCTTTTGCCAGGAATGTTTAGTATTTCGCAAGAAAAGTATTGATTTGGAATTAGAAAAATAAATTAAATAAGACCTTCATGAATAAAACAATTATTGGTGAATATATTTAGGCACTATTATCTAATTATTTGATGAGGACTTTCAAGGAAGTTTTGAAGACGACGACACTTTAATTAACAAAATGGTTAGAGATTTAAGGGTAGGATGTTCAACGTTTCGAATGAAAATGATTTTCGTTCAGAAGTAGGTCAAGTGTTTCTAAATGTAGCTCAATTCAGAAAGGTTTATAAAGACTATGTAATCCAAGAATGCTTTGGCTTAAAAGGATAAAAAAATGAAAGCACAAGGGTAAAAGTTGTTTGTGGAAGGTCAAATTATAGGTGGAAGATCCACGCATCCATCCTGGTTGATAAATTTAGTTTCTGCATACAATTAATTACCACTGAAGAGCACACAGGCAAAAAGAGCTTCAAGAATCCAAAGGTGACCTATAACTGGGTTGCAAAGAAGCTGTATAAAACAATTACAAGCAACACCCTAGCGTTTCTGCTAATGGTATGGTTGCTGAGTTGCTCAAGCAATTTGGAACTAGTACAACTAAGAAGAGACTGTACAAAGCCAAGAAAAAGGATTTCAGCATGGCAAAAGGTGATTTTGTTTCTTCATACGTTAAACTTCAAGACTATGGTCATATGTTATTAGCCAGAAAGGTTGGAGCAATAGTGAAGATTCACCAAGACCCTATAGGAGTATTCATGAGAATTTTTGTTTTGTGCTCAACAAATAAGGTTTATGAAAGGATGCAGAAATTTTGTAGGGTTAGATGGTTGTCACTTGAAAATACAGTATGGTGGGGTCAGCTTATCTACAATAACAGTTGATGCCAATAATGGTATCTTCATTTCGGTAGTTTATCTGTGAAGGTGAGAACTTGCAAAGCTAAGGTTGGTTTTTATAATGTTCAAGGAGCAAACTGAGATAAATGACAACATACCAATGACTTTTATGTCGGGCAGACAAAAAGGGGTGATACAGTAATTAATATCTACTTGCCTACAACAGTGACAAGGTATTATGTTCGGTATATATATGCCAATTTTAAGAAGCTCTTCAATGTTAAGATATTCATAACACACTTCTAGATGGCTATTAGAGCAATGAACAAGGCTAATTTTGATCATGCCATGGGTAAAATCTAAAAGCTTTCACCTAATGCACATATAATGGTTGATGCAAAATGAGCCAAACACTTGGGCAGTGCATTAGTTTAACCACTTATTCAAGATTGACCATGCTACAAATAACATGACAAAGTCTTGAATGGGTTTCTGGGTAAGTATAGGAGAAAACCAATCTTGGAGCTCCTGGAATTTATACTATTAAAGTTAATGAAAATAATGATAAGGAGAAAGGAAAAAAGTGTGGCATGGTCTACAAATCTGTCACCGAGAGTGTTTACAAAAATTAAAAAGCTTTCAAATATTACGAGAAAACTAATGATGGTCATTAAGTGAGGTTGAGTTTGAGGTCATAGATTGAAAGTTAGAAGGCAATGTGTACTTCGTTGTAAACTTGAGCAAAGGCTGTTGTGATTGTTTGGGCTGGCAAGTTAATAGCATGCCATACAAGTATACACTGGCATGTATTATCCACTCAAATCTTGAACCAGCAGACTATGTTGATAAGATTTTGACCAAAGATGCACATCGCTTAACCTACTCTGAATGTATACGACCACTACCTAACAAAATGCACTGGCAAAGGACTGATTTGCCACAACTCTAACCTCCAACCATCATTGCCAAGATGGGCATACCACCAAAGTACGATAGAAAAAAAGAACTAAACGAAAGACAAGTTCCCCAAGAGATGAGAAGATTCACCACCAAATGCAGCAAATGTAAAAATATCGGGCATAATAAAAGAAGTTGCCCAACTACTAAGGTAAGTTTTTAAATTATGATTGTAAAAATATATATAGATAATGGTAAATCCATACCCTAACAGACTAATATTTGCATGTAAGGCAATACCAGTGCTCTTACTACCCCAGATACAGCTTTAGCAAGTGTTACTGCCAAAACTCCCTCAAATGGCACAAATTTCCCTTCCATAAGTGATACATCCACAACTACCACAATTTTCTCATCCATAATACTACTTTCAATTTTGTAGTAATATATTATAGGCATTGATTACAAATGGTTTTAAATATAGGTGGAAGAAAATATATAAGGCAAAATCCTTCTACCAACAAGAATTCCAAGAAACGTAATTTATCAGGAAAAAATACAGATTTCCCCACCCAACAATATATAAATATATATATATAGCAGTCATGGTAGGTCTAAAAGTACCAACATCGCTTGAAAAATGAGAAAAAGATAATACTTTCATAAGTCATTAATAAGTACACATTGTATAATGAAAATATGTGTTAAATGTGTTATAGCCTACAGTTGTTTAATATATTGACATATATTTGTGAAAACCTATGCATGAATGCAGCAAATTGGTTTTTGAAGGCTTTTTGGGTGGTTAAACAAGACTGTGCAAATACTATAGACAAGTTATTTTGTATAAATTGAATGGAATCAATCATTTTTCGTAAAGCTTGACAGTACTTATGTTAATTTTTTGAGTGCATGGGTTATGTCACAACATATATGTATTGACCATAATGAAACATAAGTGAGCATAAGTTATGCACTGATTGTATATTAGAAATATTGGAAAGTAAAACAATTCCATGGTTTTATATTATTAGTATTTTGTAATCAATTTACAGTTTGTACTTTGTTGAAATAGTCCACAGTTGCATTGTGCAAATGCATAAAGGCATCATGATAATCATCATCATCTTGTTAGCACATCTTGGTTAGATTGTAGTTGATCTACGATCATCATCTTTAACTTCATTCTAATGCTTGTATTTTGCACATGTCTTTGCATTACTTTGCATGCTACTCGATCTTGATTACTCTAAAATATTTGAATAGACTATATATATGTCACTTTCAGGACCTACTACCTCTCGCATAATGTTATTTAACTCTTCCTTAATAGGCTTACAGAACTTGAAATAACCACACTTTTACTACTTACAATAGAAATAAAGTTTATTAAGGTTCTTCGTACTTTCTAAAATTCTAATGCCAGTCTTTTCTCTATATTTGCAAACCCTATTCTTGAACTTAATGATCCCAAAATTAACCACATTTGTCTTTGCACTTTGAATGTTTGACATGATATCCCCTAACCTTCCTTACTGAAGTCATTAGTTTTTGGCTTCCCAAAGCAAAAAAAATCCACAACTTTGCTCCTACATATAAAAAAAAATACAATTTATTTGATATAATAAAAAAAAAGTTTGATTATTGTATGATACAGAGAATAGGCAAGAATTAATGGTTATGAGTTGATTTCAACTATGTTGTTCTGGTATTGGAGACATCGAGACAGGGAAAAAATGAAGTTGTGAATATTGAGTTTTTTCTATGCATATGGCTTGCTATTTAAAGCTAAAATTTTAATCATAATAAGAGTGGACAAAAATGTCCAACCGAACTGAACTGTTCAGAACTAAGTTCGGTTCTAGTCAGTTCTTAAATAATCAGTTCAGTTCAATTTCGATTTAAAATCGAAACTGATTGTAAAATTTCTTGTAATCTCCTACTAATTTTATAAATTACAAATAACTAAAAATTTAATAATAATTTATATAAATATACATAAAAATAAAAATAAAAATAAATATTAATATTTTTTTAATTTTATTTGTTTATTATAATTACGATATAAATTAGAGTATCAATAAAATTTTACAAAACAAAAAGATCCAAAACTCAGTTCAAATTCGATTCGATTTTATTATTAATACACTTCCAGTTCGATTGGATTTTTATAAAAATCGAACCGAACCCGATTTTGCCCACCATAAATGATAAAAACTCTCTCATGCTCTTTCAATGTTCAAATCGAAGCGAAATAAGACAAATTCTAACTTTACTCCTCGTTTAAAAATATAAAGGTATTTTGATAATTTTAATACATATTACTATTTCAATAATACATTTTTCAGCTTATACACACAAAAATATCGTTATTAATAAAAAATATTATTTTATTTCATTACAAATTTTTCCTCATTATATTTTCTAGGATATTAAAGTAATTTTTACCCTCCAAAAGTAATTTTAAATTTTCAAAGATATTAAAATTATTTTAACCCTCCATAAGTAATTTTAGTTAATGTAAACCAAATGCACTGCAACGATTTCCTTACAGACACAGCTTTTCCAAAGTTCTAACGTAACCAGAAGGGCAAAATCATATTTGCACGAAAAAAAGGTCTTTTAGTAACATACTAACGTCAAAAGTTTTTGAGATAACTTCGAAATAACAGGGAGGTAACGAAAATTTGGCAAAACAAGGGCATTCAGGCTTTATTCCCTTCCCAGCTGTTTTAAAATTCATTATTTCTTTCAAACAAAAATAAATCGCCAATTATTTTTATAAAATACAGTCCCACTAAGCTCACTACACTAAATCAGATAGAGTTCTGGCTACGCCTACCTCAAACATTCAATAGGACACCGCAGCAAATAACGCAACAAATAAAACAGAAAAATTGGCTGTTAATTCTGGAATCTTAAATGATACTGTGCCTACAGCTTATCAAAAATTTGCAACATTTTTTTCTAAAAAAATTAACAAGAGCACAAGTTTTTACTATCCTTCATTGGCAACCAAAAAGAAAACTAAAACACTCAGAACCATTACCCATAAAATATCACATGGATCAGAACAGTAATCACTATAGCCCTTTAAACCACCGGGACCTGGATTGGAACCGGAACCTCAATATCAGTTGCAAGGATTGTAGGCTTCGCATACTCCTCTTCATCCTTGGGAGGGTGGATTGTTACAAGATCAGGTAGAGGGGTGGTAGGACCTTGCTTTCCTTTAGGATCCCAATCGAGCATGATCTTCACCTTGATGCCAAGTACACCCTGCAATGATAATCGGAAGATTAAGAAGAAACAAATTCCAAGGTTTCAACCAAAAAAATAAAGCAAAACAAATGACAAGGGAGCAAACCTGTCTCAAAAGAACATGTCTCACAGCAGAGTCAATGTACTCATTAACTGGCTGACCAGAAGAGATCATATATCCATCCTTAAACTTCATTGATTTGGCACGCTGTGCCCTCAACTTTCCACTGACAATGACCTGTTCACATAACAATCACATTCACAACCAAATTCACAATGGGAGAAAAAAAAGGATAGCAATATCCAACTGGACCAAATTAGGAATGTTATATAATTCAAATAGACCAGACCTCGCAACCCTTTGCTCCACTTTCCATGATGAACCTCAAGACACCATAGCAAGCCCTGTAGAAAGATAAAAATTTAAATACAATGTCAAACAATGGAACATAAAACATTCATGACGCTGCAATTCAATTTTGCATAATTCAATCAAAATTGCAAAAGAAAAATTTAAAGACTTAAAAAGACTGAAAACAAACAACTTAATCAACAATCTATGCATTTTCAAATCACGTAGTTCAGTACATTGGGGAGAAAGTTATCAATAATGTGGCAATCCAAGATATACAAATGTAAGTTCGTTTCATTACATTAGCAATAAAACGGCTTGGAACAGCACAGTGAATGTAGTCATCTTCCGAACCTATTTGCTTTATAGATGACAAGATAAACAGAGCGTTCATCACATAACAAGTAGAAATGCCATCCAAATAATAGTAATATAACACAAACAGACAGGTCAAGAACATATAAGATTTTCAAGCATTGTGCTCTCCTTTCTGTTACTATGAGGAAAATTGTATTTTTTCACAAGGATTATGGAATGGAGAACACTGATTAATTTAGTCATCCTCCGACACAAAGTGGGGAAGAAAACTCCATTCTGCTTTATGGATGACAAGCTAATCCACACCCCCTCGTAACAAGAAATAATTCTTTTGCATAAACTTTCTAAAACTAATCATCAAACGACAGTGGTACAGACTGTTTCAATAAAGAAATCACCCCATCTACATACATCATAAAAATACATATGAGAGTCAAATAATATGGGGGTTACCTGCGAACAGCGAGGCCACCAAGCAGCTTGTAGCGGAGAGACTCGGCTTGAGCAATAGCACAGAGTCCTCTGTTGTTAACTTTCTCGGCATACAGCTCAACGCTGTTCTCCGGAAACTTGAAACGCTTTTGCACCACTGAGGTAAGCTCTCGAATCCTTCTCCCCTTCTCACCTATTACGGAAAACATAATAATAACAACAATAAGCAAATTTAAATTACCAAATAGTACAAAATCAGTTTCAAAATTAAGAAAATTATGAAGAATCAGACCGACCGAGAACGTTCTGGGTGCGGGTAGCTCGTATGATGATTTCAGTGCGCATGGGAGTTACCCTAACCTCAACTCCAGAGTAACCATCCTCCGCCAGTTCTCTGGTCAATACCTCGTTGAGTTCGGCGAAAAACACGCCATCTGCGACGAACTGTAAATGCAATCCAAAAGGAACAATAGTCAAACTCTCAATTCGACAAATGAATTTATGAAGAGATGAAAAGTACTGACCTTTCTCTTCTTGCTTATTTGAGTTGCCATCGTTCAAAGACGAAGATCTGCGTAAGAGAGAGAATGTTAGCGTCGGAGCACGGCCAAAAGGGACATGAAGCTGCGACAGATTAGAGGTTGTTTGTTTATATATAGATCGGACGGTCAGCTTGTTTTTTAGGGTTTGATAATGTACGGGCGAGATTTAAGTCCAACAGAGAACGGGGTGCATAGAAGTGCAGTTTAGTAGAGTCGAGTAGAATGGATTGGGCTACTTTTGGGCCATTTTTGTGAAGAAATGAAAAAAGAAACTTGTAAAGATTTCTTGCTGATTTGGTTAATGCCGGAGCTTGCCATTTTAGGTACTAAATTTCTTTAGTTTTTAGCATACTAAATTTGTATGTAATTTTTTATTATTTATATAATCTTTTGTCAGGAATGTTTAATATTTCGCAAGAAAAGTGTTGATTTAGAATTGGAAAAACAAATTAAATAAGACCTTCATGAATAAAACAATTATTGGTGAATATAATCTAACCTTTTTTTTATCAGTAAAAAGCACTATTTAGCTGATATAACAAAATTTTAATTGATTAAGTACTTGGAATCATTCGAAGACTAGAGATATTATCATAGGAAAAAAACAAGAACGAAAATTTAAAAGTGCACATTTTGCTATGTTGTAAGCCACCTAATAAAGGGAGATTAATAATAATATTTTAGAAACTAAAAATTTGAATTGGCTTTTTATTAATATCATCACCACAAATCATATATTATAACCTAATCTTAATCAACTAATAAATAAAGGTAACATTTGAAGCATTTGGGCAGTTGCAGAGCTACGTTGGGGCCTGCAGGGACCTTAGTCCCAGCAGCCCCCGACAAAACTTTGAAATTTTAATTAAAAATTATGGATTTTACCTTCTTAAATTATATATTTATTGTTTTGACCCTTTAAATTTTACAATATTACATTTTGACCTCCCTGAACACCAATATTATAGTTTGATTGATGTAATTGGATCCAACTTATGAAGTTGATAATCATAAATATCCAATTATTTATTTATTATTTTTATAGAAACTAGTTTTGGATCTTTAAAATGGAAGGTAGATTCCCACTTCACATGTCAAGTTATAGTACGTTTATGATGTGTTTGTTAGGTTGGTCTATGCCCTTCTCCTTTATGATTCATTACCTTAAAAATAAAACACCTTGTAATTATATGATTAAATTAATGAATGATTTTACTTAGGTTTAGGTTTGAATAACCCACTCAAATCCAGTTTTATAAGGCTGTTAGTTCAATGTTGTATGATCATTAATACATTAATCACACAATCTTCGTTGTAAGAAGTTGGTTTGATTCAATTCAATCAAATTTTATAAAGTTATATATTAGAATTTTAATTTATTAAATTAAAATTATTTTTCAAATATTTTCGTTAATCGGTTGTGTTCGTACATTACTTTTAACAGAAAAAATTATATGTTTTTGTAAAATTTTTATCTAGAAAAAAATAATGTTATTATATTTTTAAGTGGTATTTTATATAATTATAAATATGAGTATCTCAAATTAAAGCATTTGACATTTTATTTTTATTATTTTCATTTCTCATATTATATTAAATTTTTACGTCATAATATCTTGGTTAAGTACATTTATTTTTAAGCTGGAATGTCAAATTTTAAATACAAATATAATATTTTAATTTCTTATTATTTTGAAATATAAGAATACAGATAATATTATTCTATAATATTTCTCATAAACACAACAATAGTATTTGTTGTTAAAAGTTTACGTCATAATAATACTAGTTGATGAGAGTTACTGTAACAGCTCAACTCATTAAAAATATTACAGCCTGTTACGATTTTATTTTTGGATTTTTTAACCCAAAACGCATTTATTGGCAGTTGGAGCATATTAATTTATATACGCAGCATCTCTCCCGTACTTTGTCAATGTGAGATTCGCTTAGGGTGTCACATATACCCCTTAGGAACTCAGCGTCCTCACTAAGAGTTTCCTCACCATTGCTTAAAAGGATACGCAGAGTGACTCTGATATCAACTGCAACAGCTCAACTCACCACAGATATTGTCCGCTTTAGGTAAACAACGCATCACAATTTTTGTTTCGAGGCTTTTCAACTCAAAACGCGTCTACTGGAGATTGGAACATATTGATCTATATACCCAACATCTCTCCCGTGCTTTAACGATACGAGATTCGTTTAGGGTGTCACAATTACTTCGAAAATAAAAAAAGTAAAGTCAAATTGATTTTGGTTATTCGCTCAACTCTAATTAAATACAACTAGATCTAGTATGTATGAGTTATGGGTCAAAATATATATAGATATAATTTATAACATGATCTCACAAAACAAATAATTTTTGCTAGGCCTTATCCTTTTTTTAGGTTCAATAGGATTTTTTTTGGTTGAAATTTTTAGTTATCTTGATAGGAATTTGAAATCTTTATTTCTATCTCAACAAATCATTTTTTCCTTGAAAGGAATTTTAATGTCTTTCTATGAGATCCCTAGTCTTTTTATTAATTCCTATTTGGGGTACACAATTACATGATAAGTACAATTTAAATTGAAAATCTATTAATATATACATATATTTTTTTTAACTATATAGTTTCAATTTCAAATTGTCATATTGAACTAAAAAAAAAACGAAATTGATACAATAGCTCTATTGTACTGCAGTAATTTTCACTTAGTAGCTTAGAATCTAATTGAAATGTAGAGATTAGAATATTGACATCATTGTAAGGAGTTCTAATGAAATTAGGAAAATGGGACTTAGGGTTCGTAGGGTAGAGCTTTTCAAATAGAGCTTTTTGGAGTAGACCTTTTAGTCGTAGAGTTTTTAATAAAAATTTATTAGTCGTTTGGTTATTACAAATAGTTTTTTGAAAATTTTAAAAAATTATTTTAATAGACAAATTTTCAACATTATATTTTAAAGAAATAACATAAACTTTTTTAAATAAAATAAGGGTATTTTAGATAATTTTATTTTTTAAAAAAGTTGGAATAATTCTACTACCAAAAGCCCAAATTTTGGATTCTTCTAAAAAAAGAAGAATAACTTTTTTAATTTTCAAAAGCTTTTTTTTTCATACCAATCAAACGACATTAAAAAAATTTGAAAATAATTTTTATCATTAAAAAAGCCATTTTAACTAACGAAAAAGTCAAACTAAACGAGTACTTAGTGAAAAGTCTTTTTAGTTAAACCAAACGAGAATTATTTAAAATACACTTACTTTATTTCAAAAATTTTATATTATTTTTTTTAAAATAGAACATTAAAAATTTGTCCATTATAATTTTTATTCAAATTTTTTAAAAAGTTAATTGTAACAACCAAACGACTAATAAACTTTTATTAAAAACTCTACGATTAAAAGATATATTTCAAAAAGTTCTATTTGAAAAGTTCAACCAAACGAATCCTTAGACTTTGATTTAAATAATTCAATTTAATAATTAATAAATAGAAATAACCCTTCTTTTTATTGTTGTTTGAATACAATAACAAGGATTTCATTTCTTTTGTTTTCAAACCAAATACATATAAATTGTGTTGCTTATAGTTCGATGATATGGTTCACTAGAATAAAAAATAGTTTGGTTGGGTACTAACTGGGTAGACTATGGAACTGAAAATCAAAAAAGCCATGTTGAACAAAATTAAAGAAATATTCTTTTTTAATTTTTTATTCTTTTTGATTTGAGATATCTCTATCAAATTATTTTTTATTTTAATTTTATAAAAATTAAATAACTGATAAAAGTTGTATCTATTTATATACCAAACATTGCTATTACAAGAATTGCAAATCCTTGTGAACACCCTAATATTCTTACTTAATTTACAGTCAGACAATTAAAAAATAGAATTTTTTTTTGCAAAACAAAAAAAGCTATTGAATTAACTAAACATACAAATACAAAAAGAATTCAAGTATAAATTGCAAGGCATGTTGATGAACAAAAATTTGCAAGCGTTGAATAGATCAGAGAATGTAGGGTTCCTCTACAAACCGTTAGAGCTAAAATATATTATTATTTTTATACTATTTAAACTTTTTATAGGGTATTAGGAATCAAAACTTGGATATTTGTTGACAAAGAAAAATAAGATTGTACAAGTCTTTACAATCTATCCATTGATGGATATATTTAAATTCTTAATTGGAAATATATATAATCCAAGTCAGGAATAATATATTTAAATTATTAAAAACCCTTAATAATAAATAGAAAAAAAAAGTAACGCCACTCTATTTCGATAAAAAATCCACACTTAAGTTTCATAGTTTTGGGTCCGCTATCCCAATAATGATTTTTCTACTCCAAAGGAAAAGGTCCTTTCCAAAAGAAAGGTTATATGTGAGGAGGGATGTGAACCCCGAACATTGTGATTCGCACCCCCGTGGAAGCATAAGGATCATATACGAACTCGATATCAACATTTATTTAAGAAAAATATATAAATTTTAAGGACAAAATTCTTATAAAAGAGGAAGATTGAGAAACCTGCAACACAAATGTCAAAAAAAAAATTAAATAATATAAAATTAAAATATTTTGAAGCGGTGTGGTGGTGTTAATATATATGAAGTTCATATTTTCACTTTGAAGAAGAAATGAAAGAAAAATAAAGACATAAGCAATGAAGGGTCGAGTAAGAGACAGAGAAAGAAACCGAGAAGAAGAGAAAGAAAAAAGAAAAAGAGGGAGAAATATTTTATGGGAAAAAAGAAAAATACATAAAAAGATATTGAGAAGTTGAATTAGTATTTAAAAACTTAGGGGATGGTGTATTTATTAAATTAAAGTAGTCTTATTCTTGTATATGTAATATGTATCAGGTTTTTAATAAGTTTAATTGTAAACTATTGAATTTTGTGTTTTAGAGAGCAATATAGCAATAAGAAACCCAAAAAATATCAAAATTTTTAAAGATTGAACTATTAGGTTGTGAGTGTATAGTTTTAAAATATTATTTATTTCTAATATGTTTAAATATTAAATATATCATTATTGATTTGTATGTTAATGTATTTAATTGCGTTACAAAGAAAGTGACATTTAAATTATGCTTGATAACTAGTGATTATGAAAATAATTACTATTTGTTTGAATATTATTTGTGATTATTTAAAATACCCCATGTACCCATCTGCCAATAATGAGAATAAGATCTTCGAAACCTATGAAAAAATATATATATATAATATGAATGTTAATTATGTTCTTCTGAGCGATGATACCAAAACACCTGGGTGTGATTTTTTCACTTAAGATGGGGTATTTTCACCAAGTACGAGAATTTTTCTGAGTGCTAGTTAGATGCAAATTTGAATTCCTTATGATGATATGCAATCTCATTATATAAATAACATATTATTTATATATAGTTTAATGATATTTTATAATAATATATGAAAATATATATTTTTTTTAATTTATATCTACTCACTAAGTTGTAAGCTTTTTTTTTTCTATTTCTTCAGAGATCATGCAAGATTTTATTCAAAAGCAACTTCAATAAAGCATTGAAAATAATATATCATATATGTATGTTTGATTAGGCATGAAGCCTTAATACATATTAATGATTGACGTATAAAGTCATATTTTATTAATGTATATTACATTATTTGAGATATAAAAAACAATTAAAATAAAATTTAGTTTAAATGAATAATTTTTGTTAATTAATAAAGGCCTTTGAAAAGAAAGTTAATAAAATGATTATCAAGTTTTTGGTTATAGAAAATAGGAAATGAAATTTTAGTCTACATCATAAAAAATATATATAAAGATAAATGGTTCTTAGTCCAAACTACAAGGAAGCATTGAAAATGTTTCCTTTTGAAAAAAAAAATCTAACAATTGTATATATAACAAGTAAAAAAATAAAATAAAATAATTATTTAGTGACACTTAAAGGGTAATTTGGTCATTCTAATATATGGCTAAATATAAAACAAGACCTATTTCATTCGAAACCATTTTCTCTTCAATTGAAGTCAAAGCTCTTTTCTATGTTATGGGCCACCTAACAAAGCAATAATTAATAATAATATTATACTTTTAGAAACCTAACAAAAATTTGAGGATTGTTGAATTGGCTTTTTATTAACATTATCATCACAAATCATATATTATAATAATCTAATCTCAAGAAATTAATAATAAATAAATGATCATTTGAAGCATATGGACATGTATTATTATAGTTTGATTGATGTAATTGGGTCCAACTTATGATGTTGATAACCATAAATATCCAATTATTTATTTATTATTTATTATTTTATTTTATTATATCTAAGATAAGTTTGGGGAAATTAGACTTTAGGCTCCCTTCCAAGTTCCAATCTCTTTGTTGAATATGCAGGAAACCAAAAAGAAAAATGAAAAAGAAAAAGAAAAGTAGATTCCCACTTAGCTTTCACATGTCATGTTGTAGTATTAGTATAAATGTTTATTAATTTTGTCTTGGTTGGGTTGGTCTATGTCTTCTCTTCTTTATGATTGATTACCTTAACCTTAAAACTACACATCTTTAATTATATAATCAATTTAATTAATTAATTATGTTATTTGGGTTTGATTGACCCCACACACTCAAACCTCAGCATTAATTACTATCCTGGTAGTTGAGAATCAATCACATAATTTATATCAAACTTGATTTAATTAATTCAGTCAAATTTTATCATATTAAATGTTGGGATTTTTTTTTTTACTCAAATTTAAAATTATTTATGAAGTTCCACCTTTAGATATTTTGAGTCTATTTTGAACTACTAAAATTTGAATTACTTAACATTTAAATACAAATATTAAATTAATTTATTAAAAAATATCTTAAATGTAAATTTTAAATCTCAAATAAATAACAAGATATCTTAGAAAATATAAATTAAATAATGTTTATTCAAACGCATAATAAAAAAATTAGTGTTAATTTTGTTATAATTTATGATGTTATAAACGTTAATTTGTATTTAGCTTAATTTGTAAGATAACTTTGATAAATATAAATTACATTAAAAGTGAAAGAGACTAATCTCAAAATTTTATCAACAGTATATTGATTGAAAATCTTGATGGAGACAGAGAGAGTCCAACACACACATACACAAATTAGCATATCTTTAAAAATAAGAAAAAATAATATGTTTTATATGATAATGATGTAAATAAAGTAATTAGGTAAGAATATCTTTTAGAAAATATCTAATAAAAATATTTTGACCAGCATTGAACCAAAAAATTTAAAAAAAAAAAGACTTTTTCTATTCACTAAAAAATAAATTAATTTCTCATTAAAAATTAAAAAAAACGCACTTTATTACCAAAATTAGCTCAATTTTAGAAAACTAAGCATTCAATAATAATAATAATAATAATAATAATAATAATACATCCTCAGAGTTAGTTGAAGTCACAAAACGGTTATTGGCGCAATTAATTTGTCCATCACTTAGTTTTGAAATATTACCCTAAGATTAAGTAAGGAGATTTAAAATGATATATGTTCAGCCTATTTTCTTATTTTTTTTTAATAATACTAATAATAATAATATAAATAAATAAATATTTATTAGTTGTACTTTTCTCTAAATAAGGGTAAAGCTAAAAATGAATAATTAAGAGTCTAAATAACGAGTCTAAAATATAAATACTATAATAAAAATTTTGAAAAAATTGTAGGCTTTTTGACGCAATGTGTCTATAAAGTGTAATTAGAGTTTAGATGGAATTATAACAATTTTTTGTTCAATAGGTTTTTCTCTTGTTATCCTTTAGTACTAGTAGTTTTTATAGTATAATAATTGTTTACATATATACTTATATTCTGAATTTTAGTTATAATTAAAAATTTAGGAGATCAAAATATCAAAATAGTAAAATAAAAAAAATCAACTACTATTTCATAATAAAATAATTTAAATTATATCTATTTTATATATTGAGCTAAAAATTTTATAAGGTTTTAAAGGATCTCTAAATTTTATCAATAGCTATGCACTTTACTCGTGTTATGTAATTGTATTTTTCTTTTTATTTATATTTTCTATGAATTATGTGTTTAATATTAATTCTTTATTTTTTCTAAGTTTGAACACGATTGACTTACATAATAGAAAAATAGTTTACCAACTCGATCAACTCCCAAGAATTACAAATTAAATTAACTAATTTCAATAGTATTCTTTGAAATCGAAGGTTTGAATCACTGCAATATATATATATATATATATATATATATATATATGTCCAAATAGATTTTTCACTATTCGAGAGTAAACATATTATTCTTTGAATATAGACACTTCAAAATCCTACGAAGGTATTTCTTGTTACCCAGCATACATATAATCATTGGTATCAACAAAATAGTAAATAAATAAAATAAAATAATTAACATCCACATTTTATAATGGTTAAATGGTATGGGGTTAACTTATAATAAATGTAATCGAGAGGAAAAAATAACAAAACAAAAACATTGTTATATAAGCAAGTTGTTAATAATAATTATATACTTTCCTATAAACAATGTCTACATTGTATGTCTTTCTTGTGATTAAATATATATTATTTCTGCTTAATTATAATAATAATAATAATAACAATAAATTAGTATGAGAAAACTCTCTCCTCTTTGCTGCATATGAAAGAGACACTTTAACCATTTTAATCATAATTATTGGAAATCATCACATTAATTATAGTTTGTATATATTTATAGTGCTACTTTTGTTTTTAGTTTGAAAAAAAAATCATAATCTTATTTTATTATATCAAACAAGTTCCTTTTCTAATTGCAGGGATATTATTTTTAACTTGCGTAGATGATTCCAACTTTGATAAAATTGTATTTTATTAGACTTTATCATCAAAACTTTATAAATTAAATAATATTAAACAAAAAAAGTTTTAAACGAGACATGTAAACTACGTCATTTAGATAGTATTTAAAATAGTGGTATACTTTTGTGAAATGATTCTATTGAAACTATTTGATGTAAATTTTGAATTTAATTCCTCATACTAAGCAAAAAAAATTATACTATTTATGGTATATTTTTATTGTGAGAGGAAGTGAATTTGGAAAGATACCCAAATGCTGAAAAAAAGGAGAATAATAATAGAAGTGGACAAAAATTGAAGAAGAAGAGGAAATGCTATATGGACTAAAAATTGTGCATGTAACATAAAAACCCTCACCACCAATATAAAAAGAAAAATCTTCCACATATAAACAAAGCCATTTGAAGCAATCAATCAATCAATCAATCAAACATTCATAATCATGTGGACCATTTTGGGAGGATCAAGAAATTAGGCATTAGTTAGCACTAGCATTGGCCCACTAACAAAGACATCTGCTCAATGAGAGAGTGGCTAGGAGGAATCATCAGTGGCAAGTCATAAAGGACATTAATTTCATTAAAAGTAAAAGAGAGAACATACATTAGAAGAAGACTGAGAAGAGAAGAAAGAGGGGATAAGCATTGATAAATTATTTGGGTTTCTTCATCTTCTTATTGTTCTTCTTCTGCAAGGTAAAACTAAGAAAGAAGCCATTGGCTTCGGCTTTGGCTTTGAGGGGTCATTTGTCATGTTGTTGGGGGTCACTGTTCATACATATCTGACTGTCTTTAGTGCTGTCCTCACTTGTGTTTTTTTTAAAAAAAAATGAAACTTGGGTTATTAAAATCATACAATTGGGAGAAGATTATAATAATAGTAATAAAATGGGGTCAAAAGCCATCATCTCTTATCTGAGATTCTGTTCTTGTGGAGGTCTGTGATTGGGAACAAAAAAGATTATCTAAAAGCTGCTTTCTTTTCTTCCTCAGTCTCACTCAGACTCTCAGAGCATCTTCAGAGACATGTATGCATGTATCCATGTATGTATGTATGTATGTATGATTAAAACAAAAAGCAACATCAACAGTTGCTGATTCTTGGCAGAAGGAAGGAAGCTTTGACTTCATGGGAGAGGACCCAGAAGAACAGCATCTACAACTTCTTACTTTACTTGAGTTTTGAGAAATTTTTTGCTTTGAGTTTGAGATAGAAAAGGAAGCAAAAAGGGTATTAAGATTTATCAAGAGTTCCCATCAAAAAGTAGAGGACGAAATGAACCTTAATGAGAACAAACTCATAGAAAATTGTAAAGACACTACCTAACAGAATTAGCCCTTTTAGAGCAACAGAAAAAGTTGGGAGATGCTAAAAGCTCTTAAACCTGAAATTTAAAAGGTCCCAAATCCAATTTTATTCAGATAAAAGATTATACATATTAAGATCAGAATCATATCACCTCCTATGTAAAAGAAACAAAGAGACAAAAAGCTTGGTTCACAGGAGAAAGAACAGCCTCTATTAACCATTATCAAGAACAGAAGCAAAAGCAGAAATAAACACAAAACAAGCTTGATTTTTCAATTAGATCCACAGTTACAGAGTTACAATGAGATAAGAATTTTGGACAATTATTTCTCTGAAGAAAATGTGAGGAGTGAGTGAGTGGAGAACTACAGAAAGTTCACTTCACTGATACAAGATATAAGTTGCAGAACCTAACCATGTTGTTTCTACTACCCTCTCAGCAGAGTGTAAAATTCATCATCAATTTTTGCCAAGATGCAAAAGAATTAGCAACAAGAAACTTGATGTTTTAAGCAGGCCTAATTCTTTTGTGGCCAGCTTTTCCATCAGCTTTTAAAGCACCACTAGAATCCCCCTCAGACGAGACTTCCATTGATTTGGTGAAGTTACTTGAAAGATCAGAATAGAGGTCAACCACCCTCCTTATATTGTTGTTGAGCTCTCGAATTAGACCTACATTTCTGCTCAAGTTGTCAGGAATCTTAGACTCATGGTTCTGGTTTATTTCATTGATGAGAAGTCTGTTCTGATCCAAGATATCCTGAACCTGAACAAAGCTCTTCTGAAATGTCTGCAAGATCTTCCCATCTATCTGGGTACCATTGCCAAGCCCTGAAAATGTTTCGCCTTCCATTATTCTTCTTTCTTTTCAGATAACAATCTTTCTGACCCAGAATTCTATCAAATCAGAACCAGTCCTGCATCAAGAAAACAAAAAAGAAAGAAGAAACAAGATGAGACAGTACTAGTGTTTCGTTCGAATTTTTGTAAATTTCTTCTTTTTTTTTTTAATTAAAAGAACACCCATTAATCATAATATCTTCTCCACATTTGTGCATATGAGACAAGTTCTGTAGTAGAAATCATGACCACCATAAGGCATCAACTAACAAACATGAATTATTATTATTAATAATATTATTATTATCATTAATATTATTATTTATGATGCGATGTGAAAAGCAGATCCCATTTCCATAAAAGGGAACCTTTTTTAATGTACTCGGAAAATACCCACCTAAAGCACAGAGTTTCAAAGAAAGAATCTCAAAGACCAAAACAACTTCGGTCAATGATGCAGAAAAGATGATTCAGGCCATCAGAAAAATTCAGATTGAGATCACAAACAATAAATAACAACATCAATTCAAAACATAAATGTAGATAATAAATTAAACCAAACCAAACCAAAAGTTAAAATCACTTCAACAAATTTACAAATTCCTAAACTCCAAAAACAAAACAACTCATGTGAGAAAACCAAAAAAGAAGTAAAAAAATCTTTGTGTAAAACAAAAACATAATAAAAATCCAGAATTCAGGAAAAGCCAAAACGAGAAAGCAGATAAGATCATAACACTTAAAAAACAAGAGAAAATTAACAAAACCCATCTGGTTAAAGACTCATTAAACTCCACACAGTACAGTAATATATTCTATGCGTATGTTACATATAAAGTTAATAGGAACAGTCAAATTCGTACCTTGAAAATCTGGAACATTATATTGGAAGAGAAAGACAGAGGGTTGGAAGAAAGGAGACGAGGGATTCCCGAGGAAGAGTACAAAAGATCGGCGATTCAACCGAATCGAAGTCTGAATTATATTGAATTTAGAGAGAGAGAGAGAGAGAGAGAGAATATGTAGATTTGACAGTCTTGCTCGGACCCCTCTGTATCTTCTATGTTTTAGCTCTATTTCTATTCTTTTCTATTCTCTCCTCTCGTCTCCTCTCCTCTCCTCTCCATATATATCCCACCTGTTCTTTTCCGTATTCTATTTTTATTTATTTATTTTTATGTTCTGATTTGGTTTACAGTGGGACTTGTTACTGTGTTTTCACTCAGATCGGATCCGCAGTGTGAGCTTTCTTTAGTATGACACGTTGCATGCGATTGATGGTAATATTGACCTTTACAATTTTCTTTTAAATTCATTTTATATTTTTTAAGAAATTAAAAAACACATGTTGAAGATATTTTCGGACAATAAAATCATCCTAATTTGAGCAAAAATTGTCTATTCAAGTAGGAATAATTTGGGTTTTAACATAAATTTGATATGATTAAACAAATTTAAATTTAAAAAAATTAACATAAATAATAATTGTGTTCTATTTATATAACATATTTAATGACAATTGTATTATATTTATGTTTGATCTTTGTACTCATTTATTTATTTAAAATATATTTACGATTTATTTAAATTATTATTAATTCTTATTATATTTACAAAATATTTATAATAAAAAATATTTACATTGCTCACCTTAAATTCAATGTCTACAAAATTTAATATATAAATATAAAAAAACATTAAAAAATAAAAATAATAAAAAATTGAAAATCTTAATTTTTATTTAATTGTGTTTAAATAAATAATCTTTTCTAAATAATAATAGTATTTAAATGAATTATATTTTTATATAAATAATTTAATTATTTATTAATCATGTCTAAATAAATTATATTATTACATAAATAATTTATTTGTTTATTAATTATTTATATACAAATAATATTTATGTCATTTTCTAATAAGTTATATTTATATTTAAATTTTTTTAATACTATTAATAAAATTCGCGTTAACTAAAAATTTGATTATTTTCCCTAATGACACGATACACTGTTTTATATAAATTGTCATTATTATATTCATTGAGATAAACATTTACTAGTAGGTTACTTTATCTAATTATTAAATTTTAACAAATATTTGTAAAAAGTAAAAAATTATAACGAAACAATTGGACGAAGTAAATAAACATGCGGTAGAATCAAGGGTACCGTAACATAAATCCCCAAAATGAGGGTATTTTTTCAGGTCGAGTAAGAAAATTCAAAGAGAAGAGAATATTTCATGACCTTTAAATTAAATCCTCCACATAATTCGGTGGAAAAATACCAGAACGGTGACGTGCAACAAGGGCAGAATCGTCAATCTACAAAAAGGGCACAATGGTTTGGCCTGCACCAAGACCGCCCGCGGATCTTCGTTTTGGCCGAGAATGGGAAGTTCGATATAATTTAAAATCCCCAACAATAAAATCCTGCGAACAACTGTTTTCAGCCAATGAATCCGCGACGCGTGTCGATTCAGGTTCGGAAGATCTGCAGGTTCGGACCCGAGCCTATCCAGATGCCCGAACCAGACATGATTTTTGAGTTTTGTTATTTTGCTTTCTGGTGATGCAGATGCTGTGGGACCCATACTCAATCAGGCCATTAATAGTTGGTGTGTAAGAAAAATGTTTGAGGATGTAAACATATGATTGATGGTCATGATCATGACGATGATCATCAGGATCATGTTCATCAGCAAACCATAAAAAACATAAATCTAATTCTGGACACGATATCCAATGCCTACGGACATCCTTAACTATTCCTTCGCCTACTCCTTTTCATTTTATTTATTTTTATTTTTAAAATTCTTTCTCGATTTAAATTTTTTACATTGGTAAATAAGACTAACGAGAGTTGGATTATCACTGGTCTTTAAAAAATATGCTTTTCTAATTTTTTTAGAATTTATTTTATTTTATTTATGAAATGTCTCCTAAGACCTTGTCAAATTTTTGTAGGTCAAATATAGTTTAGCTTAGATTTCTAGGTTCATATTTATTATTTGACTAAGTAGGTAAGTGGTTGAATTGAAACTAATTTATATAATTAAAGTTCTTTTCCAAGTTGAGTTTTCTTAATAGATTTTTTTATTAGAAATTTTTTTATACTTATAATTTATTAATTATTTAATTGTTATAAATAATTTTTTATAAAAATTAAATAATTATTTTAATAGATAAAATTTTTATTTTTATTTTAAAAAATTAATATAAATTTTTTAAAATAAAATAAAAGTATTTTAAACAATTTTATCTTTTAGAAAATTTTATAATTAAATACATAAAATTTAAAAATCTACTTTTTATCTTACATAAAAAAGTTTGAATGACATCATTAATTTCTCTTTTCAAAATTATCCCAACTACTTAATTAAAAAAAAATTATAAATTTGATATGAATAATAATGTAATAAATTAATCATAGGAACATATTTATTAGAAGAGATTCAACTAAATTATTTAGACCTTTTAGATTCAACAATAAAGTAAAAGAAAAAGACTTTGTTTATTAAATTTGATATTAAATTAAAAAAATATATATTTAATTAACTAATATAAAAAAATTGACTATGAAAAACAAATTTTTTGACTTTTTGCTTAATACAAAAGTCTAAATGACTTTATTAAGTGATATTATCAAAATTATTTCTACCTAATTAGTTTTTACCCATATAAATCATTAAATCTACAGTATTTTCTTTAGAAAATGTATCTTATTAATTTATTAATTTCTCTTCTTGTCAACTTTACTAGTCAAAATTGAACCATTTATAATTATTCACATTATTTAAATGTATTATTTAATAAAAAGACAAGAAAAATGAAGATGTTGAAATATTTATAGTAATATGATAATTACCATTAGAACTCATCATAAATCATAATAAATGTTTATTATTGACTAACAAAACAAAACAAAACAAAACAATCAAAATCACAGGCCTTGGCTTTATTCTTAGCTTTATGATTCATAATTTTAAAACCTTTATGTTTAGAAAATCTCCTTTCTTTCTTAATCATTTGATCATTTTATAGGAGTTCAATCGCTTTCCGGATTGCTTCCCGGTTTAACCTTGGATACGACAGCGTTTTGAATGTCGTGCGGTTGTGTGAAAATGTAATGATTATCTGCAATTCCCCATGAATTGTTTTGTTAGTGGCAGACACGTAGCCGGCAAGTGTTTCAGTTTATTTCCCACTACTCATAGATGCTTCCATTTTAAAATTCTTTTCTTTTTCTAAATTTCTGTAAAATATTATTTTTTTAATTCTTCTTATCTTATTAAAATATTAAGGACAACTAAATTAAATACAAATATTTTAATATTTAAAAATAAATAAATATCTTTTAAATTTTAAAAAAAGACAAATATTCTTAGAGTTTAAAATAAAAAGTTTTTTCATTAACATTTTTTTTATATTTAGTGTTTTAACTGTAATGTTTTTTTTAATAACTTGAATAATAATATTTAAACCTTTAACTTTCATAAAGTAAATAAATTAAATTTTTTTTTAAATGTTCATATAATCTTTTCTAAAAATGTTCATTTCCTCCTATTATTATGAAAATGACACATTTAGTTTTCGTTTGTCATATATCTAATAAGGACAAATTAATATATCAAAGAATGGTCAACCAATGATCTAAAATCAGTGATGGTTAACAATTTTAGTTTTAACATATTTGTTAAACAATTATTCGTATTTATTATCCTGTAATCACTCATTCACATCCTATAGCCCAATCAACAAAGTAACTGTAATCTTTTATAAAGTTCTTATTTTTTATCAAACTACATAAGGCTATTATACACACATTAAACATTCTAAATCGAATAGATTTATAAAATTTTTAGACAATTGCACATTTTACTTCAAACCCAAAATTGTACAAGCACCTACAAATTATAGTCAATCACAAAATATATTTTCAACCCAGCAAAACTCCAAAGAAATCTAAGACATAGAGCTACAAGAGTAAGAATCTCCAATACTAATGTAACAAATTAATTAAATCATACTCACAAACTAAAATATGTAAAGCTATCGACTTGAAACTAATATGCTGCACATCGAGAATTTATTTATAAAACGTTAAAGCCAACACAATAACATCTATTAGAATTTTAACCATGTGGTCATATATTATAATAAGAAAAATCAGTAGTAGATATTATATTATTCGGATATTAAAGACTAAGAGAGATTCAGGTTAGAGAGAAGAAAATCAAAATATACACAAAATTAGATTTGTTTTTGTAATCCAAAGTTAAAATAAGTAGTGTTCGTCTCTCTAACTACTGATACATTTAGTATCTCATTTTCTTTTTATTTTCCTCCTTCTCAATAGCACAACAAAATATAAATAACACAGTTACTTATTTTGATAAATTGTAGCAGCAAATTATAACAAAATCTTTTATCCGTACATCACAACAATAATAACTACCAAACATAAAAAGCGAAACTTGTAACAACAATTTTTTCATCAATTTAACTTATCATGATAACAAGAACGGGAATAAAGACAACAGCAAAGTCAATGAAAAAGGTTAGGACATGCTTCATATAGTCCCTATTACCATAATGAGCTTTCTTAATTATGTCCTAGGTGTCTTCCATAATGTAGCCAAGAAATACCAACAACCCAAAATACAATTGCAAAGATAATAGAATTAACATAATGTCAATGACAACATCCCAAAGAAAGTACTTTAAGCAAAAAAAGAAAAAAGGTCAATAAAAAAGATAGAACATACACCAAAAAAAAAAAAAAACCTTCAATCAAATGAACTAAAACTAATTGAAACCTTAACACCGAAATTCAACTAGGTAATGAACTCATTCGATAAAAACAAATAAATCGAAGATCTAGGCACCGTTATAGTAGAAATTTTTTTTATTTCTTCTAAATTCTTAATTCAAGGAAACACCTCTTCTTGATTTTCTCAAAAGAATTCTGAAGAAAATAAGATTATCCAAGAAAGCTACATTTTCAGAGTATAAATCATTCAAAGTCATAAATAACTCTATACATGAAGCAATCACAATATTTTAATAAATAATCAAGAAATAATAAACAATACAATAGTTTAGCAAAACAGAATTTTAATATTTTGTCGAGAAAAGAAAATAAAAAAGGTTTATCGGTTTAAGGTGATACTAGACGACCAGAGAGATATGGTAAAATTTTTTGAAGGTCTGACATTGCGTGCGTATTTTGGTCTAAGACAGAAGCTAAGAAATCTTCTCTGCAAATGCTCTCTTACAAAGTCAAATCAAATACTAAGAGGAAATTTATTTGCTTGTTTAACATAATGCTCTTTAAACTAATTGAATCCCCAAAAGTTGAAAGTTGGAACCTCAGAGAAGGTATGTGTTAAATCCCCATACTATTATATATATAAACACAAATTTAGCAAGTTAAATTTACCAAATATATTAATAACTGAGTGAAACTTTAACTGTCTCGTACCGAGCATTTTTTTTAGCAAGATGACCTTCATTTCATTCCAAATCACATTACGTCAAAGATTACATATCATTGCAAATTTACACCAACTTATTCAAAGTATTACAATAATTTATTATAACATGAGAATTAGAAAAATCATGATACTTACTAAAAATATGGAGAATATAACTTTAACATCTTCCAATTTGGTGTTTTTAACCAAAAAAAAAATGTTTTGTTTTAGAGTTTCACTAGAAGTTCTCCTATAACACTTTTACTTTACTCTCTACAACTCTAGATGATCTTTCTAACTCTTACATTTGATATGGTATCAACTCTAAATCTACAACTCTACCCCTTCAAATTTCTTTATATAAACTTATAAATCTTTAAGAAAATAATATCATAACAAAAAAAATAATAAAACTACCATAAATCTATATTTGAGTGAAAATAAACTACTATTAAAAAGAGTAAAACTACCTTAATATAAAAATATAATATCACTATAAATTTAGATTCTGGTAAAAATATGCATTTATTTACTTGATTGTGATGTGTAATTTCTAACTAATTAATTTCTCTAAAACTTACCTACCACAAACGCCATACTTTTCACTGGAAAAGGAGATCTACTCCTCTAATGAGATTTCTTTATTTTCTTTATGTTTTTGTCTTATTGTTGATAAGTAAAGAAATTAATTAATTAGAAATTACACATCACAATCAAGTAAAATCACTGTTGAATCTAAGGATACTATGGGAGGTGGTCGAATGGCATGCTTAACTTTCGGGAGATAAAGCCAATTAAAAAATTAATGGTTAGAGAGGTAATTTGACTTTAAATGGGATAGATTTACAATAAAGTTATCTAGTGAATTAAATTGGGGGAATTTAACTAAATGAACATCTTATCTATCACTTGACAGATCAAATTTTTTCAATTTAATCTGATTTATGGTATAATAGGATCCCATCCAATCTAATCTAGTAAAAAATATTTTCAATCCAACCCAAATAAAATAGAACCATATAATTTATTATTAATTATTTTTATTAATAAAAATCATAAAAAAATATACATTTTGTTTAAACTTAAATAAATACACAGTTAAAAAAATAAATATAGAAATAATTATAACTGAAGTTTTAAAAATACATCAAAAATAAAAATAATAAAACTAATTACGGAAAGCCTACAAGAATACGTAATTAAACTTGTAAATATTCACAAACTATTGCTACGGAATTCTATTTCAATTAGAAAAAATATAAATATATTATAAATAAAAAAAAAATGAAGGTGCGAAGACAGAGATATAGAGGCAAAAAGAGGCTAATTCAATATATATATGTAAACTTTATATTTTAATATACTATAATTTTATATATAAAAAAATAAATTTTTTATTTATAAATATTATTATATCACTATCCACGCATTGAATTGATTTCGGAGAAATTGGCAATACAAATTTATAATCTGATATATTATGATTTAAAATATTCACTTCGGTCTGATCCACTTATTCATTAAATTATTAAAAATCAAATTTGATGGATTGGATTTTGAACACTCCTAAATAATTATACTGATAAAAGTAAAGTGTTGTACTGTCTTTATTTCCAATTGTCAAGTTTTGGGTTCTCTGGCTTTCATTTAAATCAGTGTGATCCAGTCCATTAATCCAATTTGATCCATTGGTTCATCGACTTTTCTAAATAAAAAGTAAATTGAATCGGATCATATTAAAGACATTAGTCGGGTTGGATTAAATTATGAACAATCCTGAATATTACTTGAAAACCGAGTGTCTCCATTTCCGACCGATCACGAAGTTTGGGCCTTTCGGGCTTCATCTAAATCATCGTGATCCAGCCCATACAAATTATCAAAGTCCTAAATTTACTGAAGGCTCAAATGTTAGAACAAAAGAATCATCCCTCCAAAGCAAATACTCTAACCGCTCGCTCCATTTGTCAGTGTCACTGAATGAGAAGACCATTACAATGATGCGCCTCACCCTCGCACCCAAAGCCCGTACAGTATTTTCTCTCTCTCCTACACTTTCCCTCACTTTCTCACCTCCCAAGCAAGCTTCGCTTCGCCCCTTCAAACTCAAACCACGCACATTCTCCGTCAAAGCCAGCATGTCAACTCAAACAACCGTCGAACACATCGTCCTCTTCAAGGTCAAACCCGACGCTGACCAGTCCAAAGTCAACACCATGATCAACAATCTCAGCGGCCTTATCTCCCTCGACCCGGTTCGCCACCTCTCAGTCGGTCCCGTTCTCCGCACCGGTTCTTCACTCTTCACGTTCACTCACATGCTCCACAGCCGTTACGACTCTAAACCCGACCTGAATGCCTACTCTCAACACCCTAACCACTTGACTGTAGTCAAAGAATCAGTCCTCCCGATATGTGAGGACATCATGGCCGTTGATTGGGTGGCTGATCAAACTCCTAATCAGATAGTCATACCCGCCGGTTCAGCTGTGAGAGTCACGTTTTTGAAGCTAAAGGAGAATCTTGGAGAGGAAGTGAAAAATGAGGTCTTGGGAGCGATCAAGGGAATTAAGGAGACTATTGGGGGAATCGAGCAAATTACTTGTGGAGAAAATTTTTCTCCGGCTAGAGCTAAGGGTTTCTCGATTGCTTCCATTGCGATTTTTAAGGGATTGAAAGAGATGGAGGAGGCCGATTCAAAGGAGGAGTTGGTGAATCTGCATAAAGAAAAGGTTAAGGATTATTTGGAGAGTGTGATTGTTGTTGATTACGTGGTTCCTTCGCCTTCATCCTCCAGTCTTTGAAAAAGGTTATGTTAATTTTTCTGTCTTGATTTCTGATAATAAGGGACTGGATTGTAAAATGATTTCTCTTTCCTTAAACGTAGTAAAACATTGAATGTTTTGGTTTTCAACAGTTGGGCATTTATATTTAATGCGTTTTGATGTCTTGAATTGACTAGTTTTAGGTATTATATTTGCATGTTTGAGTTGACTAAATTGAAATAGGGGTGACTATTGTTGAACATTGAAGCATGATTTTAGCCAAGACTTTATTGTTTTTATGACGAAAGCTATAAAAGATAAGGGGGAAAAGGTAAAATCAATCATATCTATCTCAGGAGTCAGCCATGTTTGTTTTAGTCTATAAGGAACCTCCACATGAACATCAAATATATCCTATGTTCAAGTAACTACTAACAACTGAGAGTCCTAAGCTGTTGTGTTGTATGGTCTATAAGACAATAAGGTCCCTTGTAGACTAGTCTGATGGTGTGGTTGGCTTGCTTTGGTGGAAGCCTGCAACACTTGGTCATTGCTCAATAACGCTCGTATAACTCCACCTTTTTACATACTGCTTTTGCTGTGAGTGCAAATTTATCTCCTTTTAAGTAAGAACACCCTAGCTTCAATTATGATGTGTTTAACTGTGCCCCAAAAATTTTAACATTTTCATTGGTTGAGATTGGTTGATAATGTATGTCACATGCTTGGTCATAGATGAAAGTAGATATGGTAATGGGTCAATGTTTTCCTGTCAAGTTGTTTCTTATCAATTGTGGAGATTGTACTAGAGACATTCTTACGTTAGGGGCCCATAATCAGACTTACTTCCGTGGCTGAACAGCATGTAGATGTCGGAGGTCAGGTTACAGTTTCCCATTAGCTGATGTTGCACTTGGTGCTAGAACTTATAAGTTCTGTTTCATTAGTATCGACTTTCTTTTGAGGGTAATATGACAGTGTTCCCACCATGCAATGCCGAAGCAATCAGTAGTGCCGAAAATTACTTTTATCCTTATTCTTGCTCTAAGTCCAGCTGTGAATCCGTAATGATTCTGAAAGAGTATTATCCTGGCAAAGAATTCTTCTTCTTCGGTCACTTCCAATTTTCTAGTATCAGAAATAAAATCCCAAAATTCCTGCTTCATGTTGAAAGTGGAAACCAAGATAAGATAATTTAATTGGAATGTTTTGATGGGAGCAGAGCAATAGTGCGGCATTGACCACCTTAGTTATTCTGATGACAATAAGAGTAGTAATTAAGGTGCTGCTTATAGTAGTGATAGAAGCAAGTTCATAGCGTGGTGCGTTTGTTTTTGTTTTGGCATACAAATGCTTTTGGACGTTATGAAGAGAACTTGGGAGATTCAAAACAATAGTAGATAAGACATATGGGTGTTGTAAGATATCATCTCTTTGCTGAAACTGATAAGAGAACTGAATAGATCTTCTTACCTAGTGTACTTCCGGTTCCAGTACAAGCAAAACCAGGTAGATATTGTTTATTTTGGACAAATAGCTTGTTATAGGTTTGATTTTGGGTTTTATAACCCAAATACTTGTACTAAATATAAACAATAATGTGACGATGAAGATGAAAGTAAAAAGGAGGTCGGATGACATTTGCTGCCAATGACAAATGCGGTTGTGGTTGAGCAGTTTCATTATCTAATTCTTGCAAGCGACATGAAATGTAACGTTGTGAAAAAGTATAAATAATATTCCCTTCTGCTTTTCAAAAAGTTGTGGTCTGGTCACCAATGAGGGGGGAAAATGCCCATTACTCCCCTAAGGTTTAGACTAACTACCCAACTCCTCCATAACGTTTGAGAAATGTCCTTTACCCCCCTGCCTTTATTTTTCTTTCAATTTTACCCTTACATAAACCAATTTAGACTACCAAACTGAACCGAATTTGAACCATCAAATTGAACTATATTTGAACCGCTAAACTGAACCATGCTCTTAAAATTTATATATATATATATATATATATGATAATTTATAATTTTTTAGCTCAAAATAATTAATTTAATATTAAAATTATATATGTAATTTATATTATTAACTAATTATTAAATAATAAGAATTACATATAAAATGTAAATATATTTTTTGAAAATTTTAAATTTTTTTTAAAAATAATTATATTTATAATTAAATTTATATTATAAAAATTTAAAATTAAATAATAATTATATATAAAAACCAAATATATTTTTTTGAACTTTCAAATTAATTTTTTAATTATAAATTTTTAATATGTTTATGATAATTATAATTTTTTAAGTATTGTAAATTAAATAATAATTTTTAATAATTATAATTAAATAATAATTTTTAATAATTAACTTTCTTAATTATAATTTTAATTTAGAAATAATTTTTTATAATTTCTGAAAATTATAATTAAAAATAATTATTAAAAATAATTTTTAAATTAAAAATTATTATTAAAAATTATTTTTAAATTAAAAATTATTTCAAAGTTAAAATTATTCCTAAATTAATGATTAAAGCGTATTTAAAATAAGTTATTAATTTAATTATATAGAATAATTATAATTATTAAATTTGAATTATTTATAATAAATAAATTTAATTATAAACAATTTATTTTTAAAAAATTAATTTTTAAAATTTTAAAAAAGTCTATAATTTTACTTAATTATCGTTATTTAATTTTTAATATCTTATAATATCAATTTAATTGTAAATATACTTATTTTTAAAAAAATATTAAACTTCAAAAAATATATTTATCTTCTACATATAAGTGTTATTATTTAACAATTAGTTAATAATATAAATTATACATACTTAATTTTGGTTATTAAATCTAAATTATTTTAAACTAAAAATTATAAATTATCATATATATATATTTAAATTTTAAGAGAATGGTTTAATTTGGCGGTTCAAATATGGTTTAATTTGATGGTTAAGATTTGATTCGGTTTGATGGTTTAAATTGATTTATATAAGGGTAAATTTGAAAGAAAAATGAAGGCAGGAGGGTAAGAGGTATTTCTCAAACGTTAGGGGGGATTTGGATAGTTAGCTTAAATCTGAAGGGGGTAATGAGAATTTTTCCGGAATGAGGTGGTGTCAAATTCATATTTAATAGTCGTCGAGCCAATAACCATTTGCAATTGTCTGATTGCAGATTCTCAAAATGTTTTCCACGCGACAATGAATGGCAACACTACGCTACACTCAATTCATTTATTTATGGGAATTAACCGAAAATGCCCTCCTTTTATAAACAAAATTCAATTATGCCCTTTCAACATAAAATCAATAAAAAATGCTCTAAATTCAATCATTCAGACAAAATTACCTTTATACCCACAAAATCAAAACCTTTTCTTTCTTCATGTTCGAGCATACTCTCCTTCTTCAGGCTCGATTGTTTTCTCCTTCTACTTTTG
Organism: Melia azedarach; assembly: GCA_028052125.1. Taxonomy (NCBI): domain Eukaryota; kingdom Viridiplantae; phylum Streptophyta; class Magnoliopsida; order Sapindales; family Meliaceae; genus Melia; species Melia azedarach. Next base: position 6,747,383 of record CM051403.1, read on the forward strand.
CGACGGTATATTTGGTATAAATGACTGCGTAGGTGATGGTGAATGTTCAAGTAAGGAAAAAAATTGGAGGAATTTCTCTCATGTGCAGCACATAAAATCTCTATAAATTATTCATATTCAATATTCGCATCAACACAAAATGACATTACTTCTCGCCTCACGTAAACATCACTGCCATTTGAAGACCGTTTCCATGAACCTTTAAATCGTTTAGCAATCATAACTTGTCCAACCATTACTGCAAAATCAAAAAATAATTATGTTATTTTATTGTATGATAAATTGAGAGTAAGGAGTAGGACTTGAACCTTAGGTTCGAGTAAAGAATTAATGTTGCCTTACTCGAACCCTTACTACCTACCTTACTTGAACGTAAGTTTGAGTAAAGCATTAGTATGCCTTACTCGATAATGCCTTACTCGAACCTACTTTACTCAAACTTAAATAATATGCTTTACTCGAACTTAGGTAATATGCCTTACTCGATAATGTTTTACTCGAATCTTCGTAATATGTTTTACTCGAACCTACCTTACTCGAACTTAGGTAATATGCCTTACTCGAACGTACCTTACTCGAACCTAGATAGGTTCGAGTAAGGTATATTACCTAGGTTCGAGTAAGGCATTATGCATTAATAATGCCATACTCGAACCTACCTTACTTATGCTTTACTCAATAATACCTTACTTGAACCTATCTTACTCGAACCTAGGTAGGTTTGAGTAAGGCATTTTACCTAGGTTCGAGGTAGGTTTGAGTAAGGCATATTACCTAGGTTCGAGGTAGGTTTGAGTAAGACATTAATTAATGCCTTACTCGAACCTAAGAAGAAGAAGAAGAAGAAGAAGAAGAAGAAACCAACGTTGAAATTTATAAATAAAATTTCATTGTAATGATTTTGTCGGTATAAGGACAATTTTGTCTGAATGATCGAATTAGGGCATTTTTGATTGATTTTATGTTGGGAGGGCGTAATTGAATTTTATTTATAACATGAGGGCATTTTCGATTAATTTCCTTTATTTATTTGTTGAATTTATTATTATTATTATTATTATTATTATTATTATTATAGGATTGTGAAATGTTAAAGTCTGAAAATTTATAAAATGAAAACAATCAAATTGAACAGTAATTATTTGATAAAATTATTCTTGGAAGTCGAAAAATATAACCAAAACCCTTCTAATATCATAAATAATAAGAGGTATTCTTTAGTAATCCTCGTACAAACCGTGTGTGCATATATATTATATATATATATATAAAAGAGCGGTAAAAGGGATTTGATTTATTTATTTATTTTTATAATCTTTTAAAAAAATAAATAAAAATAAAATTAATGAGTTTTCATATAATTGTCTAAAAAGGCTTTTTATAATAAGGTTTTGAAAAAAATAAATAAAAATAAAACATTAATTGTGAAGCCTTTTTTAGCCCGTGAAGATTAAAAAAGGCTTCATAATTAATTAATTTTTTTCATGATCAACTTAAAATGGGATTGGAGACAAAACATTTTTGCAAGGTCTAGGCTAACGCAATCAACGGGGCAAAAGGAAGGCTATCGTTTTTTTCTCTAGAAAGTTATGTCACTATCAGTTTTGGACAAATTTTAATAAATAAATAATAGTAATGGAGCATAAGCATAACAGAAGTTACCTTCTTCTCCAAGACTCTTGATGATATAACAAAATAAAATAATTCTCAACCTTTCATTTCTTTATGAGCAAGTAAAGTAAATTTCTTTGATCAATGAATATTTGAAGTCAAATTTATCTCATTTTTTTATTATCATATGATAATGCTATTTATATATCGCAGCGAAAGCAAATCTTCGTACAAGTTGAGATACCAAGTAATCATCAATCACTATTATGGACAAGTTTGTGTTATATTGTGTTCTCGTCCTTTTATTGTGGCTACTTGGCAAAGTTTGGTACTCGATTTGGGGGAAACCAAAATGGGTAGAGAGGCAGTTAAAGCGGCAGGGAATTGCAGGGAGACCATACAAGCTGCTGCCTTTTGGAGACATGAAAGAGCTTGTGAAGCTCCTGACTGAAGCTTGGTCCAAACCCATTCGCCTAAACCATCAGATTGTTCAAAGAGTCGACCCCTTCACCCTGGACATTGTTCAGAAATATGGTAACTAGAATTCATTCATTGAATGCTAACTCTTCTGTAATTCATTTTTGGGTTCTTTTTATAAGAATTAATAATTTCAAATACAGGGAACATATCATATTCTTGGGGTTGGGCAACCCCCAGGCTGATCATAAAAGATCCAGAATTGATGAAACAAGTGTTGTCTAACAAACAAGGCCACTTTCAGAAGCCACCTTTGAATCCTCTTATTCTCATTCTAACAAGAGGACTGCAAAGTCTAGAGGGTCAGGATTGGGCAAGACATAGACACATAATCAATCCTGCCTTCCATCTCGACAAACTCAAGGTAAAATAATGTACTTTATTTTTTTGGTTGTGGTTGTGCCATCCCATTGGATTTGAACCGACTACTCATTTTTTGCATTTCTTCTTATTTTCATAGGTAATGATTCCGGAATTTAGAACCAGTTGTAAAGAGATGATAGAACAATGGAAGCAGATGGTTATTAATCAAGAAAATTGCGAGTTAGATGTTTGGCCTCAACTTCAGAAACTTACTGCAGATGCTATATCTCGGGCTGCATTTGGAACTAACTATGAACAAGGGAAGAAGATCTTTCGACTTCAAAAGGAATTGATACAACTGACTCTTGAAGCCATGCAGACATTTTACATCCCTGGACTCAGGTACTTTTCCCATTCACCTTTCTGGCGAAGTTTTATCTACTACCTAGCCGACAATATCAATATCTAAAACCAAACAAAACGAATGGTGATATACATATACATATTCATCTTTACTTTTTGTTATTATAACTGTCTTGTATAGATTTGTTCCAACAAGGAAGAATCTGAGGAGAAAGAAATTGGACAAGGAGATCACAGCAATACTAAGAAATGTAATTCAGATGAAAGCAAATGCGCTAAAAACAGGACAATCCAGGGTTGATGACTTGCTTGGCATACTTTTGCAATGTAATAACCAGAACAGTCCACTGGAGAATGCAAGTAATGGAAATTTGACAATTGAAGAAGTGAAAGAGGAATGCAAGGCTTTCTACCTTGCTGGGCAAGAAACTACCTCGAGCTGGTTGACATGGACGATTATAGTATTAGCTATGCACCCAGACTGGCAAGAAAAGGCAAGGCAAGAAGTCTTACAAGCTTGTCAGAACAAGGAACCTGATTTCGAAGCTGTAACCCACTTCAAGATTGTAAGTAATTACTCTCTGCTTCACATTCGCATTCATATTCATATAATTTGAATCACCATATAACTACTAATGTAAAATTTTCCTATAGGTAACTATGATACTTTATGAAGTCCTAAGATTATATCCACCAGTCATTGCTCTGTATCAACATACCTGCAAGGAAACCAAGATAGGAGAAATAAATCTTCCTGCTGGGGTTGATATAACACTGCCCACCCTGCTCATTCATCATGATCCTGAGCTTTGGGGTGAAGATGCAGACCAATTCAAACCAGAAAGATTCTCTCAAGGAGTTTCCAAGGCATCTAAAGATCAGCTATCGGCAGGATTCTTTCCTTTCGGGTGGGGTCCGAGAACTTGCATCGGCCAAAATTTTGCCATGCTAGAAGCCAAGGTTGCTTTGGCTATGATTCTACAGAATTTCTCATTCCACCTGTCACCTTCATATTCTCATGCTCCCTACACCGTCATGACTCTTCAACCACAACATGGAGCTCAAATTATATTACACAAACTGTAAGCACAAGCTATCAAAAATCATGTGATTTGCTTGCATCAGAAAACAAAAATAAAATATTCTCTATTACTTTTTCCAAAGAAGATATTGTTATAATGTCATTTGTCGTGTAATGCTTTTCTGAGTATTCTAGTGTAATCATCCATAAGCAACATAAATAAAATGCCCTCAGAAGTGTGTGTGCTGTAATTCGGTCCATTTTCTTCCAGAGCAATTAAGTATTCACATCACTGCATCAAAACTATATTTATTGACTCCGTTAAATCAACCCAGAACTCCATCCTTATACCAGCCACTTCATAGTTTTTCTTTTTCATGAATTTGAATTTCTGGAGGCAAATTCTGTAAATCTTCCAAGAAGTTTATTTAAAATAATAAAGATATTTCGATTTACCATTGTCGACTATGTCACAACAAAATTAGTTAAACTAATATCTGCAGTGAATTCTAGTCACAGAAAGTGTCAATTGTTACATCAAAGCTAAAATTAAAAAAAATGTAGTGGTAGAACTCAATTAAATATATTTTATTATGTAAATCCATGAAATTGTTCAAAATAGAACGAACAAACAAAAAAATTTTAAGCTATCCAATCTTTTGCAACTTCCTAATGAAGAACAAAAATTGTAAGCTATATTCTCCTACTATTTTGCTTTATACTTTGAGAAAGAAAGGTTGTTATTACGTTCATCCATGTATAAAACAAATATGAAGCTGTAACTTACATAAACCATCACATATCGGCAAAACGTTTTAAGACGGAATCCACATCTGGTGTTAGAGTAGCACGCTTGTCAATCTCCCCAACAACACAATAATTCTTCTCTGTGGTATTAATAGCTACAACATCCTGAGAACACACACAATTCATACCTGGGGTAACCTGCAACCATTTTAAGTTAACATACTGTTTATCAAATACTTGACATGTGATGACATAGCATCATTAATTTTGCATATAATTGTATAATCAAAAAGTTCAGATTTTATGCAAGTAGTAGAAGGGGTTTTACTTTTGCACATGTATTTTTTATTATAATATGATCATATTACATACAAATAAAAATCTCATATTGTTGTAGCAAAATGTATTCTTCCTAGTTTGCTTCAGAGGTATATATACTCACTTCATAAAGGGTATCCCCGAGCTTTAGCTTGACAGCACCACTCCTGTATACTAGCAATTTACCCATGAAGCCTCCTGGTAACTCATTCAAACTACATGCCTTCTCCTTAACACAAGTACTCGAGCTTCCGGTTATCTGTTGCTCATCTGCTGTTGCTGACCGCTTCATCATAGGCATTGTTGGTGGTAACTGAAGAAAAAATGTGCTTGGTTCCAGATTCTCCTCCTGCCAACCAGCCGGCCATCAGAAGGTATTATAAAGAGAAACTAGGCATGCAGTAGTACTAACTGAACTTATTAGGTTTACCAACCATTAGACCAAGCTCCTCTGCTGGGTTCAAGGAATTTTCATCATAATTTATGGTTTCAGAAGCCTCTCCAAATTCCTCCTCATCAAGAAGTTCTACAAGTCATTAAAACAAGTTCAAGGCAGTCTTATATTTAGTAATGCAATGCAAGTTTCATCACGGTATTCCATGAAACCTCAAACTCTTAGAAAAACAAATTAACTCCAACCAAACATCCATAAGACATAATTCTGTTGTGTAAATGGTAATACCCGACTCATTTTAAAGCAGACAGAAGATGAATTAATATCTTATTATCCTAAGGTAAGTTCTTTTCCGTAGAGCACACCTGGTCTTCCAGAATACGGTCTCCTCAGAGGAAGAGTTACAGGATAATAACTATAATAATCCTGCAGTATTGAAATAGAAACAAAATCAGTATAAACACACAAAATACATATTGAGAGGGAAGTGCTGGGAAATCCAAATTCGAGCATAATTAAAAACCAGTAATTCACCAAACTCGCATTGGTTTTGGTACCTAGTCACAGTTTTACCTACCCATGGTTCCTGGTATTCCTTCTCCTGCCTCAGGCCTGAGGCATAGGCACCACCTGCAGAATCATCATCATAAGTGTAATGCACTGGAATTATCTCAGAACTAGCTAACGGAACAGAGTGTGTACTTAAGGATAGCATACCATTCACAGCAAAACCTTGACCTCTGTTACTGCTACTCCCACCTTTGGGAATGCCATATGATTTTATATAAGTTGACCCACCTCCATGACCAAATGCAATTTGTGATGCTGCAACTGCATATTTTAGGATGAAAAATATTAAAAAGAATCAAGATTCATTTTCTTGAATCACATTATTCAGAGATACACAGGATGTGATCAAAATTAACTGGTCGAAAACTGAATGTCTAAATCTACAGGCATTGCCTATCATCAATTAAGTGGATACCAAGAAGACATAAGTAGAAAGCCTTAGTACTCAATTCATCCAAATTTAAGCTAATATCAATAAATCTATGTCCTTATAATATATGAGGCACAATAGTAAAGTTAGAGATACTCACATTAGGAATCTTGCATATTTTTAAAGTATTAAATTTGACAAATGAAATATGTAAGCCTTGAGAACACAAGGGAGAGAAAGATAATTAAATTCCAAATAAGGATGCATAACCATGTCTCAATGTAAAATATATTATATGATCACTAAAGCTACCATTTGATCTTGCAGTAGCTAATCCCTGCCAAAAATAATTGAATATGTAAGACAAGATTAACCTTTCCCTAGATTACAAAGGATCTATATGACAAATGAAGGTTTCATTTTGAAAAATCCAATTTTTGTAGCAGAAAAACCACAAGAAAGGATAAAACTAGAAACAGCAACAAGAAAATATTTGAGCTGAAAGTTGAATCTAATAGTCAAAAGGTAGAGAATTACCTTTTTTTTCAACTTTAGCCTTTCCCTTCAGAGCACCTTGCTGAGGAAGAGAAGACAATTAAAAATAAGAACATTAGATACAAGAAAAATAAACATAGATACTTAGATAGATATAATGAAAAAAAGGAATAGATTGACAAATACATTTGCATTGAACCGTTGCAGCAAATCTATGGCCTGGGCAGCATCAGCATCTTCAACTACTTCACTGCAAACAGCACGTGCTGATGAGACAGAAAGGAAATAACAAGAACAAATGGCATCCGCATGGTTAGTTAACAAAATGAAGAGTACGTTTTAACTTCGGCCTTTGGTACCCGGCGGGGAGGAGCTTTTGGTGCATATTTCATCTGCAGCAGCGAAAAAACAATTCATCAGAAAATGTAAAATATAATTGACCTTTTCATGTAGTTCAAATATATAAAGGTGAAGGTACAAAAACAAACCTTTCTGGGGGCATTTTTGGTGCCGCTAGAAGGTTCTGGCTCCATCAGATTTGAAACAAATTCTTCAAATAAAAGGACAGAACAAAATGTAATAATTAGTCATCCATTAGTCGATGATCAATCAATAGCTTCTCAGATGGAAACTGAAAAACCAAAGCTTGGTCGAATGGGTATGGTTGTGCCATGGCTATTATCAGGTCTTTAATCTTTAATGAATATTAAAAAGCTCATAAGGGATAGATCACAAATAGGGTGCAACTAAAAAGCCAAGCCAAATAGTAGCATACATTGCTATACATGGAAATCCAAATAATCCGAGAAAATTGAAGATACAGTGAGAATGAGGTTAATTTTGTGATTGAACTTACTTTTAAATTGCTACTCCATCTTGATATATGAAATCCAAAAGATAGGCAAACAATTAAAACAGAATGATGAAATAACAGCTATATAAAATTTATGCTATTGTCAAATAGCCTCCTGAAAATGTAGGTACATGTTTTATTAGTACCTTACAATAAAACATGATCTTGGAACATCAACATTAACGTATAGATAGCTGAAATGCTAACATGATCTTTTACAGTTCACGTTAAGAATGAAAACCAGTAAAGCATTAAGCATATGCATATGCATATGCATCCCTCAACTTAGGAAGAAACCCACGTTCAGAACAAGTTATTGAGAAACTGGAAGGGCTGGAGGCTAACCTTTTTAAAGTGGCTGAGAAGCTAAGTCACTTTCAGTAGCCTGCTACTACTAATAAAACCTAAGTTTCGAAAGCTCTCCCCTTTTATACTGACATGGTGGTGCTTTCGCCGAGGAATTTTGTTGGGGTAAATTACAATTACCTCCCCTAATATTTAAAATAATCACACTTAAATATTAAATTTACCTGTAGTTACAGAGATTCCTCTTCTTGACTTAACATCTGCTTTGAAAAATTACGGATTTTTTTGATAATGTTATTAATAAATACTAAATAAAAAATATAAATATTTAATTAGGAGTGAGCAAAAAAATTAGAAAATCGAAAGATAAAATTAGAACCAACAAATACGACGCGGTTTTAGTTTTTATTCTGTTTAGTTCCGTTTTAGTTTTTAAAAACTGAATTTTTTTCTATTCGATTTCAATATTGACTCAAAAAATTTGAATCGGATCAAAAATATTTTTTGATATACCTTATTATCTAAACAATGCAGTTTTATACATATTTAGCATTAAAATGATATTGTTTTGTGAAAATCTAAAGTAAAAATAAGAAATTAAAAAAATTGAACCAAATCAAATTAAAACCGACTGGTTCGATTCTATTTAAAATATATTCGGTGCGATTTTTACTTTGATCTGATCTAATTCTGATTTTTAAAAAAAAATTTGAAATTTTTTGGTTTAGTCTAATTTTGAGAAAAATTTGAATAAAACCGGATCGTGCATTGCCCTATATTTGTTTATATGGTATTTACAGTGCTTTATAGAGAACATTACATATTTTAATAAATTTTTTAAAATATGCTAAGAGAAAAAGGCTGAAAGTGTTTAAGTACATTTAGACACTTTTTTTTTTAATTTCCAGACTAAACCACTAAATCCTAATAGACTAACTTTACCATTAAAATCGAAAAGTAAAAGCCTTTCAACCAAAGAAACCCATCCTCCAAATAGAGGACTGGTGTTCCAGTTTTGCCAAAGAGCAAGACTCCTCCTTACAAATTGTAGGGTTTTCCACCATTATACGGATAGGTTTTTTTTGAATGTGAGGGTAGAAATTGTACTATGTATGCATAGATATTTGGGTTAGGTTAAGTATCAATATTCAAACCTCCAAAAGTTCTAATATAATTTTAATAATAATTGTACATATAATATTAAAAAAATTAAAAAATAAAATTATAAAAAAGAATTTAACTGAAAATTTAAATAATAACAATACGAAAACAAAAAAAAGCCATAAAAATATAATATTATAACCGAAAATTTTATTATAAAATAATAATATATATTCTTTTTTATTTTTTAACTCTTACTTTGTTATTTTTAATTTTTTAATATTTATTTTTCTTATTTTCTTTATGAAAAAGAAATTAAACTATATGGAAAGACAATTGCATATTAAAAAAACGGACAATAATTTAAAAACTAAAATAAATTATTTCTAACAAGTTAGATCTACGTCATTTTAACATTGATATCACATTTTCTTTTCTTTTTTGGTTACTTTAATATTATAAAAGCACGATTTTATTCTTAATCCAATTAACTTGAATTAAAGAGATAGTAGTGTTAGGGTGTTTGGTAAATTTAGAAAAAATTAGGAATAATTTGAGATTCGTTAAGAAATGATGGGACGGAAGTAAAATTAACCTTTTTTTTTTTTTTACTTCTATTCGAATTCCTATAGAAAAATCGATCATTTGTCTTCCTATTTGTGATAGCCACAATTTTAGCAAAATTAAGTAACAATACTCTCTCAGCCTCTAGACTCTTCTCTTCTACTTCCCCTTTGCGCCATCGCTTCTGCAACTTCTTTCCCTTTTTTCTCCTCCTCCTCGTCGTAGATGAAAAAAATTTTCTTCTTTTTTCTTTATTTTTTGTTTTACTTTTAGTACTAAAGGCAGATTTTTACCTAAATTTAGATATACGATAGTATATTTTCTATGATAATTTTATAGTTTTTTTTATTTGTTTATATAGTTGTAATTGTATTTTCTTTAAATCTGCAAAATTCAAGAGCTTTATAGACAGATTTGATAAGTTTCTATTTTAGATTTGAGAGTTTTTCTATTACAACTATATTGCATGAGATTTTTTACAATACCAATAAAAAAGATCAACTTAAAGAAGGGATAACAGCAGAATGGAGCTATAGAAAAATCTTCAAGAAAACTCCAGTTTAAAATATTTTATATGTGATTTATATTTTATCGTCTTTATTGATGCAATAAAATATCAATCTTGGTGAGGTGGGAAACCTAGGTAATCTAGTATTCGGACTGGAAATGAATGCCAAGTCAACATTCTGAGCTTAATATTCTGTACATAATTTAGCCTCGATCTAACCTTGAGGAGGCTCCCAAGCTATACTTCCATGCTTTACAAATCCTTAGGCCAAGCTGTCATGAACCTTCCTGGCCTCGTTATCCCTACTAACCTCGGACTGAAATTGGGTGAATCCACTTATAACAAAGAACATAATTAAAGGGGGTGTTGGGGGTTTTTCGGCAAGCTCACTCTGACGCTCAAGTCAGTACTTTTAGGGAGTGAATTTATGGTTCAACTTTTGTAGCTAAAAATGGCTAATACAAGGAGAGTTCATGTAGTAAGGGACAAGTCAACCAAGTGACATACAATACATATAGAGAAATAGAATAAATGTGGTCCTGTTGAGATCTAAAACAGTAAATAAACTCTAAAAGACCACCTTTAATGAGTGTTTAAAGTTGTCTCAAGAAAGTCAACGAACAAAATAAAGCTTTTTTCTTGTTTTCTAGACAAAAAATGATAAGACTTGTGTTTGTAGTAAGAGAGAGTAAAGAATGAGATGAAAACTAAAGAGAAACTCTCATTTATCTTGAGATAAATGCCCTTAAATATCATACCTTTGTAAGCATGTGATTAGTTGAAAAGTGTTGCCCTAATTTCCCCTTATTTTCTATTCCCACATTTTTGTCATTTGAAGCCTAAGCTTAGAGCCAAAACTAAGACCATATGGTAAGCTAGGATTGGTCTTCATGATTTTATCCAAAATTATATGCCACATGACATGCTTAAATTCGAATAGGAGATTACATTATCCCTTATGTATATGTGGCGAATGCTTATTTATCTCTATTTGTGGTCCCCCCAAATACTGACATCATCAGGAGGGGATCATCTTCAGTCCTCTAGGAGTTATACTGTCTCCCTAGTTAGGTGGTTGTTTTAGGAGGCGTCAAATGGTCCCTCCAGGTGATATAAAAATATAAAACACCTTTTTCATATTTTAGAAAATAAATCCTTTAACTTTTGGGATTATTTTTGGGGTGAGATCCACTCTTTTGACTTTTTTATGCGCACTATTGGTTATAGGTTATGTGACACCCTTCATGTGAACACCTTTTAAATTATCTGAGGTTAGATCCTGTGTCAGTTAGGATCCCTTATGAGATGAGTTTCGATATGAGTGGATCGTCTCATATATGTCGACTAGAGCGTCGTGGGCTTACATACCGCTATGTGTCTAGCCTATTTTTACCTCATAATAGTCTTGTTCATGTTATTAAAAAATATCAAATTATAAGGTGTTATTTTATACTCTCTTTGTTTCTCAGTGGACTTCAGATTTAACTGGTTGATTATTATAATTAATCTCTTTTACTATGTATGTCGTTTTGGATGTAAATCTATATACTAATATTTCTTTTTATAGAATGAAAATTTATATTATACTTGTTTAAAAAATAATAATTTTAACAAAATTAAAGTTAGATTATATATGTATTTATAATATTTTAAAAAGAAAAAACTTTTCCACAGATATAAAAGAAAAGTCTTATCTGTCCATAAAAAACAAAAGAGAGAGTAATTTAATTCATGAGCCATAAAAATAAGGATCCATCTTTTTTAAGAACAAATTTTGCAACCAATCTGATGAAATTTATCTCTACATTTCAGAAGAAAAATAACTTTCACTTTATATTTAAGAGAAGTTGATCTCATTTAAAAGATAGAAAGTTAGAATAATCATCAAAGATCAATGAAAATAGTCATTTAATTATATAATTTACAAAAGGAGTGCTATTTGTGAAATCCCAATTTGTTTTACAGCAGTTAGTAGGTGGGAATGGGAGTGTGATCAGATCTTATTCTTTTACTCTAGAAGAGAAATAAATAATATTAACCATGTTCTTTGATTTTATTTGTATTGTTTTATTTATTTTGTACTTTCAATACAAAATAAATAAAAAGTGTTTAATTATAGAATTTTATTAAATGTTTTATTATAATTTAATATTTAGTATTTTATTTTATAATAATTATCATTTTAAAATTATTACATTTTAAAGGCCAAATCAAATTTAGGCCCATTTTAAGTAGCCTATCAAGGGTGGTACCCATACCCCCACTCAGAGGAACATGGGTTCAATTCATCCCATTTATTTGGCGAATTTCTTCATTGGAGATCGATTGCCCCCAAATTAGTTGTAAATTTCTAAGCGATATTAAAGTAGATCAATTAAGACTTCCAATTACAAATGTATGATATAATATCGGTAAATTATAAATATAATTGAGATATTATATTTTACTTTCTAAATTTTAGAAGAAAGTCAATATATTCTCTAGAATTTTGAAAAAGATAAAATAACCCCGCGTCTTAAAAAAATTTAATATATACTCTAAAATTATTATTTATATTTTAATTTAACTATTTTATACTTCTATTATTAAAAATATATATAAAATAATTATATTATTTTTTATTTTTTATAATAATCGATATAATTTTATTATAATATTTAAATTTAAAAATTATAATAATATTTTAATTCTTAATTATTTTTTTCTTCAAAATTTATAATCAAATATTTATAATATCTAATTATATATAATTTGTAAAATATATTATATTATTAAAATAATTTATTTAAAAAATTATGTATAATTAATTGTAAAATTTTTTAATTTTTTATAACATAAAATTTGTTATCAAAATTTCTTAAATGTTTATATAATTATACATAATTTTGACAATATTAATTATACATAATTTTTAAAATAAACTAATTACAATATATTTAAAAAAATATATAATTAAATATTATATAAATTTCATAGTCAATTTGAAAGAAAATAAATAATTAAGAGTCAAAATATTATTATAATTTTTAAATTTAAATGTTAAAATAAAATTATATTAACTATTACAAAGTAAAAAAATATATAATTATTTTATATATTTTTAATAGTAGAGTCAAAATAATGAAATTAAGATATAAATAATTATTTTAAGAGAGTATCTTAACTTTTTTCAAAACATAGAGAATATCTCATCTTTCTAAAAAACTCAGGGCTTTCTTAAAAAAATAGGGATAAAATATAATATTCCAATATAATTTATAACTAAAATACTTAGGCCTATTGGGTTGAGGATTAGCCTAGACCCATTTATCACAATCAATTTTGGTATCTCTTGGGTTATTGGGTTGTGTTTTTCTGCTAAATGAAGAGGATTTTGCCTCTTAATACAAATCCAGATTGCAGTTTTTACTGCAATTTGGTGTCCAAACATACAATATCAGTAATTCTATTGAAAAGGAGTAACCCACCAACAAACCATTCAGCCTTTTCATATAACTTAAAAAGAGTGTTGTCTAGAAGCATTCAAGTGCAGATGTTTCTGAATGCCATTTGGTTGCATATATTTTTATCTATTTCTTCATTCCAAATGCTTTTTCCTTATTTAACTAGGGCTTCACACAAGACCCCAATCTGACCCGATTCGTCCAGATACCCTATATACAAATACAAATCAAAAAGATTTTCTTCCCTAAGTTGGTGTGAAAGAAAACTGATCCTTTCATCTCTTGCTTCCACGGCAATAGGCTGAACAAGTTGGACTCTCCCGTTGGGACCATTGCAAATGCTTAGTTTTTACAATTTAGAACTCAAACAAAGAAGGAAGTGAACCTCGGATACCAGATTCTTCTTCACTACCGATTGATAAAAAATAAGCGACTGTTACAATTAGCATACATAACAAAAAGTTATCTTCACTTTCTAATTTCTCATTGATTGAACACTTTGCACAGATGCTATTAGTTGAGCCATAACATTAGCATACTGAACAGCTGTATGCTGTGAACTATAGTGGTCTGGCAGGCCATACTCTGTAAAATTAGGTTCCACATGCATAAAATGACCTGGTAATGATCTTTTTGAGAGTGAAGCTTGCCATATATCTAAAAACTCTTCCATGATTTGTCTTGATTTCTCAATTGAAGAGACGGGAAGGTATTCCACCTGTAAAGAAACAAATAATCAGCTTCAATTTGTATGAATTACCGATTGCTAGCACGAAAATATTTGTTCCTGAAGTTCAAGAATCCAAATAATTTTTAGAGCAGCAGAGCAATAATCATCAGTACTTATAAAGAGGGGGAATAAGAAGTGATAGGTTTTCTTTGTCCCTCATTTCCCGCGGAAGTGGAACTACAATCTAAATGCTAAGAAATTTAAAGATTTTAGATGATGTAAGAGTTTTATGTAAAGCAGAAAACACTAACTGTCATTCCTTTTCCCCGGTGCAAAATGAACAATCACTTGAAATCGGCTTAGAACACATGATTCAGTATACATATGGATTATTTTCCAATCACAAAAAGCTTTAACACTCAATCAAAAAGGAGTAACTCTTCTATTTGCATATAATGTTCTTAAGATGAAGTACATATACAATAATCATGATCAAATGTAAAAACTTGCTTGTTAACTGGAGTGCAGGTTAACATCAACTTCTGCCGTTAATCCTACTACTCCAACCATGCTTAGAGAAAATTCATTACACTTAATCAACAAAGATTATCCTACATAAACTGCGCTAGATCATTGTATGATTAGAACTCTGGAAACATCATACTGCACAAATAGAATTTCCTTTGAGCTTCATATGGAGAGAAGATCCAAAACTTGTTCAGGTCTTAAACTTACCTCTCACATGCACAAAAGCACACAAAGGAAATATAAAACAACTTTCACAGCAGGAAGTATAAAATTCTGCAGTCAAATAAATCAAACAAAATAATAGGTCTAATTGCAATTGAAAATTGATGCAAGTTGAGTGGAGTACCTCCATTACTATTCCTCTCAAATTTTCAGAATGAGTAGGCACAACCTTCCCCACTCTCAACTGGAAGTCACCCAACTGATACTGAAAACCCTGCATAAACAGTAACTCGTTACAAACAAATTTCAACAATTCAACTTACAACTTATGAATCTCAGATAAGAGAGTAAATAAAACCTCAAAATTAAGCGCCACCCTCATTTTGTAAGACTGCAACTTCTCCATTATAGTCTGAATAGATGAATCAGATTCTAGAACAATCCTCTGAGCTCGAATTACAAAATAATATTTGTTTGGCTGCTCTGGAATGAGAATACCCAGAAAATCACGCGGGAATTCAGCCGCTAGTGACTGGTCTGAAACACGTTTGAATCAAATTTTCAATAATAATACAAATTGTGACAAAATCATCGAGTAAAAAAGGAAAGAAGAAGAAAAAAAAAACCTCGGAGCATCGGTTTGTAGAAGGTGAGAGTAGCTTTCCATCGTCCTTCCTTGACGCCGTTGATGCTCTCAACGCACTGTGAGACTTCGTTTAGAATTTGACTGTTGACGCTTGTTCCTACATTCGGCTGCCAATGCAAAACCCTAGAAATACATTTTCATCTCAGCAAACATATTTCCCAGATGAATTTCCCAAAAAAAAAAGTATTTTTGTTTCATTTTCTTTTACCATTTAATGGGCATCGTGTTCGCAGGCGTCAATGGCGCTGAATTTCACAAAACCGGAAAGCGCCTTTTCGTCTGGCGGCGATCGTGGCGAAGTGAGTTACAGTTGTAGACCATGCCACTACATACATACAGCACGAGCGGCGTCGTTTAGAGAGGGTTACAGGGAGAATGCCCAATACCACCCCTGTTTTTCTTCTTACCAATATCTTATCATCCCTTATATTTTCTTTAATATCTCGTCATCCTCTTAATTCTTATTTTTTTCTAATTTTATCCTTCAATTTAATTAATTTATATTTAAATTATAAATAATAAAATAAAAAATATTTAATTATTAAATAGTAGAATTGGAATTCAAGTGGACAAGAGGATATCTAAAAAAAATATAAGGATAATGAGACATTGACAAAAAATATATATAAGAATAATGAGATATTTACATAAAAAAAAAAAGTATCGGGCATTCTCCAATTTTTTCTATGATACTAGAGTAAAAATTTCATTATCATTATCTAATATTTTGGAAACAATGCTCTAAACACCCTCAAGTGTGGCTTAATTTCACATTATTCCTAAAATTTGAAAAATATTTCTTTATATCCTACTATCAATTTAATTAGGAAAAATTACAATTCTCTCCTATTAGATTAACGCTTATTTGAGTTTTTTCTTATTAGATTAAAATTCACAAAAAGAATCCTTTACCATTAAGAATTTTATTTTAAATTAATAAAAGATATATGTTTTTACATAAATGCCTCCTCAAATTGCGCTCTAACTTTGTGTTGACCTATCAATCCAATATTTCAATTAAAAATGAATAATTTATTTAAAAATCAATTATATTTTTAAATAAATTAATATTTATTTACAAAATAATTTAAATTTTTAGATACACATTAATTAAATAAACATTAATTAATTTACATGAATATTTTAATTTATAATTTTTTTAGATAATTAATAAAATAATTTAAATCTATATTTTAAGATAACCATTAATCAATTTATATAAATATTCAAATAATTTAAAATTTTATATTATTATATTTTTAATATAAATGCTAATTAATTTATAAAAATACATAAAAAAATTTAGATTAAAATATAATTATTAATCATGGCTTTAACTTGCAAGATTCTTAGTGAAATTGGTGAAAGAAATTTGTACAACAATTGAGACAATTAAATTTTTATGAGCAATTTTAAACAAAGAAAAAAAATTGAATCTAATAATACACAAAATCTCAAATTGTAAAGTACAAAATCTCAAATTATTATACACAAAATTTTAAAATTATATCTCAAATTAGAATACATAAAATCTCAATTACTGGATTTATGAAAAATTCTCAATAACAAGATTATCGTATCATCAACAAAGCAAAACAAAACAAAGAAGTAAGAGCAACCAAAAAGATAAAAACTTTGTTTTCTTGAATAAATTAGTGGCAAGGTTCAGAAATGGAGCCTTGAAGGTGGTGATGGTGATCCCAAGTTTAGAACCGGCTGGAATATGAGGTTTGATGATGGTGACAGGATGCATGATAAAGGCGGATGGTTGAGGCAGCAGACGTGGGAGAGGTGAGAGGCTAACAATAGAAAGAGAAAGAGAAAGAGAAAAGAGGGATGAGAGAGCAATAAAAGAAGAAAGAGAGGGGTAAGAGGCGAAGAAGACAACAAGAAAAGAAGAGATGGAGAAGGAGAAAAGAAGAGATAGAGAAGGAGAGGAAAGGGGCGAGAGGCAAGAGGCAGATAAATAATTCTTCTATTTTAATTTATTTAATTTTTAAATTATTTTAATTACAAAATAAAATTTTTAACAAGTAAAAATTGAATATTCTTGTCACACGTGTGGTACTTTTGTCTCTTGTATAAAGTCCATTTTATCCTTTAAAAGTTAACTTTTTCTGATAAGAAACTAATTACAAGAGTTTCTTTTGTGAATTTTAATCTAACAAGGAAAAAAATCAAGTAAGCATTGCTTTAATAAGGGGAAAGTTTTAAATTTTATCATTTAATTAATGAAAAATTTTGATTTTCAAACAGATTTACTAAAATAATCTTTATAGTTGACTTGGATCTCACTTTTACCTTGTGGACCTCTTATACAATATCATAAAATAAATAAGGAATATTGTAATATATTTCCTAATTTTTAGGGAGAGAACAAATATGGCCTTAGAGAGTGTTAAATTTTTTAGAGAATAGAGAGATACTCCTTATCTTTTAAAAAAAATAGGAATATATCCCCTAAATTTAAGCTTTTATTAGTTTAATCCATTAGAATATAATCATTTTTAATCCTTAAATTTTATTAAATTAATAAAATTAAATATAATTTGTTTATTATTGACAATCAAGTTTTTATTTCTAATATATATCTAGAACTAAAATGTTAAACTTTAAAAAATTATTTTATTTTATTATTTTTTTAAAAAATTAGAAAATAAAATATCATTTATTGAAATTAAAATATTAACAATTAATTGAGATAAAATTATCTGCTAACCTTTTTTTTAACTTTTTTAGTATTTAGACTAAATTAAGATATGAAATTTTTAAAATTTTTTTAATCAAAATTATACTGAACTATGAAAAAAGAATATAAAAGTATATATATTATCCATTATATTTATACAACATTAAATTTAATTCATATATTATAATTTATTTATTTTATTTTATTTAAAATTTATTACTTTGTCAATAAAAGTAATATGAATTTTTAAATATGCATGAAATAGACTATTATACATTTTTTTATGATTCATACATAATATATTATTACCAAGAGCGTAAAAAAAATTTAAGAGCATTTTATTATATAATTTTATCCAAATATATTATTAAAATTTTAATTTGAATACATAATATTTTTATTTCTATTTTTTAAAAAATAATAAAATAAAATAAACTTTTTATATTTAAGATTTTAGTTTTAAATATATTAGAAATAGGGACTGGATGGATTGTCAATAATAACCAAAGTATATTTAATTTTATTAATTTAGTGAAGTTTAAAGATTAAAATGATAATATTCTAATAGATCAAAATATTGAGAGTATAGATTAAGGAGCGTCTTCTTATTTATCAAAATTTAGGAGAGCATCTCTTATTTTCTCAAAACTCAAAGGGTATTTAACACTCTCCAAAATTTAGGAGATATTTACTCTTTCATAAAAATTAAGAGGTATATTATAATATCTTAATAAATAAATAGTCGACCATACTAATATATTAAATTAATAAAATAAAAAAGATTTTCTTCCTTTTAATTTCTTTTCTATTTTCCTTTTCTTTTTCCTCTTCCTTCAGGTTTGTAATTCGACCAAATAAGGAAAAAAAATGATCGACTAAATCTTAAATTACCAAGCCAATCTCAACAACCACCTTCACATTTTTTAGCTATTTCTTGTGTTCTAGAAAAAAAACCTGGTAAATACTAAACATCATGAAGGGGAAAAAATAAAAAATAAAAAACCTCCTTCAATTATCTCTCAAAGATGGGCCTTGTAAGAATTTTTGAAACCTTTAGGTGCAAGCAATCGATTAGAATAATGAGTTCTGTAGCCTCCATCAATTCAACAAAGTAATGGATAAAAAGAAAAAGAAGATTTGATTATCCACAAAATAATTGTTTTTTGGAAAAAGAGGGGATTAAAAGCCAATCCAGAATTTTTGTTAGTATCCTACACAACAAATTTGCCAACCAATCCTTACTACAACTTCACAAATTGCCCAAAATCCAATTTTTTTTTTAATATTCCACGTTATATATACAATCTATCAATATTAAGTTGAAAATTTATCAGAAATCGAAAATCTTGATTAATTCGAATTTAATGTCGTTTTAGACATCTGTATCTAAATTTGGACGATGTCTGCCCTAACGAGGGAGAGAATTGTATCCTCAACAAAGAGGAAAGTCAACCCGTACACTAATATAATAATTATTTTAAGTATTCTTTGCCAAATTCTATAGCCAATTTGCACATCATGAATGTGAGAGCTGAGAAGAAACTGAAGATAGTTATTGTTCTTATTATGCTTATGAATGAAGATATGGTGGTGCGAGCTACCCATGTGATGATGTTTTAGTAATCATGCTCGGTGTCGGACCTAGTGAGCAAAATATTAGTAGATACGGGCAGCTCAACAGATGTTATATTTAAGAGTACACTGAATTTTATGAAAATAAAAGATCTGACATCTTCTTAAATATTTGAGCTTCAGTGGTGTAATACTCAATTTTTGATTAATGAACACACATATATAGAATTTTGGGGTAATATGATCTTATTAGGGATAAAGAGAATAAAAAAGAAAGTAAAGGAACCTTAGTGATATTGACAAACCAAATGTAATTTTCTCCCTTGATAAAATCGGTGCAAAGAAAGGGAGTCAAAAACTATGTTACAAGTGGGTTGATTAATGCAATTGTATAGGTGTAAGATCTTGGAGAATGCATGGCCAAATAGAAACAAATGAAATAGACATGTGGCATATGAATAAAAGCTACTTTTGTGTTGGATGAATGGAGGAAAAACATGTGACAAAAGAAAGAAAAAAAAAGAGGTGGAATAGGTGGGAATTATGTATATATGTATATATGATTGTTTTTGTTTCTATCTTTTGTTTCTTAAAGCATCAAAGCAAGCTTGAAAAAAAAAGGAAGAAAAGAGAGGCAAAAATCGTAGAAGAGAGGAAAGACAAAAAGAAGAAAAGGAAAATAAAAAAAAGAAAGAAGAGGAAGAAGGTTTGGTTTGGAATCTATAAATTTTAGTGGACTAATTTTAGTTTTAAAATTTAGTAAACTATTTTACATAATTTAAGTTTTAGAAAGTTAAATTATTAGTATATAGATATATGTTAAAGGGTTATTATCAAATTCCTCCTCACAAGTTTGAGATTGTATCACTTAGATAGAAAGTTAGGAGAATGTATTAAAAACCTTTTATTGATCGTTAGTGAACTAATCTCAAATAATATATTTACTGAAATGTCTTCAATCTTTAAATTTTATATTAATTAATTATAAAAATTATTTTTCGTCCAAAAGGTTTGGTGCAATACCCTTATAACTCTTAATATTTTCAGAAATATTTCTATAGGTCTCAATTATTATAAAACAACAATTATACCCTATATAATAATAATAATAATTTAAAAATAACTAATAAATCTCTAAAATTGGACAAAATATAATATATTTATGTAAAATAACATTATCATTTTAATAATATATTAATAAAATAATTTTATTGTAATTATTTGAAAGAAATTAGATAAAAATAAATTACATATTCGTAATATTAGAAATTAAATAAATAATATAAATAAATAAATAATATTTTAGATTTATATATTTGATTTTATTTTACAACATATGTAATAAATATTTATAATTATATTTTAACTTAGATAAAATATATGTATACATATTTCAAATGTAAAAAAAGTAAAAAAAATAAATATCAATGAAAATGTATAATAAATTGTATAAGAGTAAAATATAATATATTTATATAAGATATGTTGATTAAATAAAAAATAATATTATTTTAATAATATATTAATAGAATGATTGTGTTAGAAAAATACCAAATAAATTTTGGAAATAGTATTGTTAGTTATTTTTATTAAATAATTATTATTATAGAGGGTTATAATTATTATTTTATAATAAATTAAGAATTTTAAAGGTATTTTTGAAATTATTATGACTTATAAGAATGTTAGACTAAAATAGCTTTATAATTAATTAAGTAACATGAAACTTAAAGAAAGAGGGTATTTTAGTTTATGTATTATTTGAGGGTAGTTGGCTAACGGTCAAAGGGGAGGTTTTTGATACATTCCCCAAACTTTTATCTAGTTGATATAATCCCCAAACCTTAGGAGAGGAATTTGATAATAACCTATATGTTTAAATAGATAACTAAGTTTGAAATATTTATTTATTAATATTGTTAAATTGATATTAGAAGGTGATTCAAAGGGGAGAAAAAGTTCTCAGAGGAATATAATTGTTACATGTATATCAGGTAGATATTTATATGCATTTTGTGAATTTTAGTTTTAAAACTGAAAAGTAAGGTGTTTTATTATAGTTAAATAGTAAATTTTTATGAAAATTTGTATTTTATGTTTGTTATGATTAAATTAATATTTATAGAATTTACTATTTTATGGATTTAAGAATTAAATACAAATTTATATAGTTAGAAATTTATTTATTTAAAAGGTGAAAATAAAATTACGTGTTAATTCATCGATTGATTTTTCTAAATTGGTTTAATAATACTTTCAATATGAATGTTATTTTAGTAGATACAATGAGAATATTAGCACGTGATGTTTTATTTAAAGATGAATAATTTTTATTAAATATTGTGTAACGAATGATTTTATTAAATACTATGTTTTGAATCTTTGTGAAAATTATTGAGATAAAATAAATATGGACATGAAATAAATTGGTAAACGAAATGTGATGGCCATGGTTGAAGGTAGCACCAGTGACTTTGGACGTGATTTCAGTCTCGCGGTGAAAGCCCACAAAGATGAAATCTGAGTGACGGCCTTTGAGAATAATGCCCTAAAAACACGTTTGGTTATAGACAACGGTCCCTGAGAATAATGTTTCAAAAACATGTATGACCAGTTATAGGCGACAGTCCCTGGGAATAATGGCCCAAAAATATGCATGAAATGAATTAATGGAATTAATAAATGAATAAATGTATTTTTTGTTATTTTTATGAACATATGTTTGGAATTAAAAAGTGTTGCATATGAAAATTTATTTATTTTTCTAAAAATCGCCTTTGTATATAAATATCTACTGAGCATTAGTTCACCCCTACTTTTCAAGTGCTTAAATAATGCTGAAGGTTTTATAGGTAAAAGATAAAGGATACTTTAGGACAAGAATTTTGCTGCTTTTGAAATTTTATGTAATTATAGATGCAAGGGTGCATAACAGTATAGTCTTGATGTATTTTCTATATTTAAATTTGAATTTTACAAACCCTAGAGTTGGTTATATATGACTAAGTAATGAAATATAGTAGTTGATGTTAAATTTTAATAAGAATGTTTAGAATGAATTTTTTTACATTTATAGAAGTATATATGTGACGTGCATTATACTACAGAGGAAACACTATTAAAACTTCTTAGAATTACAGATGTTACACGTGGGCTCTCACCATTTCTTCGTAGTAACAACTTTTTGTTTTAGCTTTTGATTTTCATGTTTGAGCTAAGAGATAACTTTCTGGTTGGCAGTGTTTGCAAATACACTCTTTGTGGAGAGATAGACAGTGCATAATCTAGTTAAAAAAAGAGGGGAGAGTGGGCTCAGATCAACGAATGAGCATAATAAAAAAAAGTGCATATGAAGTAAAAAAAATGTCCATTATCTGCTTTACAGACTTGCCCTCTATCTTAAAAGACATGCTAAGAGTGATCATATCTCTCAAGTCATTGATGGTTGGGCTAGGTGTACGAAGTCTTTCTTCTTGTCTTTACAGAGTTCTTTAGGAATTAGCTTGCAGCATTTATTGACTGAGCTAGAAGTCAAAGTCTTTGCTTTCTTAATTAGTGGGTGAAGTCAGTTGAATTACCTTTTTCTCAATTTAGTCAAAGGCCTTATTCTCTTTTTCCTTAAGTTGAAGACCTTTAACGTTGCTTATGCTATCCCTGACATTTTTTTCTTTATTCTTCAGGGTGGAAGGTTCTTTGAGCCATTACGTTTTGGTGGAACCTTCTTCATTGGGTTAGCAGGCAGGTTCTTTGATGACTAGTCTGAGCTTTACTTTCCCTTCATCAACATCGAGGGTAAGCTAGCAGAGCTTCCGAACTTATAGAGGAACCTTTACCAATTTGCTTGCTGGCCATTTTCTCTACAAAGACAAAGGAAAATTAGTATATTACAAATTAAAGATGTATAAAGCGAGCTCAGGTAATACTTACTCTTTCCTGTTTTGACTTCTCGACGAGTTGCGAGAAGTTTACCTCTAGTTGGAATTGAAGTGACCAAACTTGAATTGATAAACATCTCAGATGAAAAGAGATCTCTCTTATCAATAGTAACAACTATCTCTGTAACAATCTTCTCAATCATAGAATAAGCAAGGTCAGAGGCTATTTTCTAAGTCTCTATTGAGAACTAAGTGAAGTTAAAACAAGAAAACCTATAAATAAAATTGTAATTGTAGAAACTAGTTATTGTTAAATACTTTAAATATGTATTCAAGTCAATAAATTTAATATTTTTTAAAATTATATTAAATTTATTAGAGATCATTATAAAATTAAATTATTATATAAAATTTTAAATCCCTATTCCTTAATCTAAAAACAACAGGGGTATTATCAGTTTCCTCCCCTGAGGTATTACTTATTATCAATTAGATGACTAAGAATGAAAAAATAAACAAACACCTCCTCTAATTAGATGATAGTGCTTCTAATATTTTGTTAAATGACCGAACTATCCACAATTTCTCATGGACTTTAACATAAACAGTGAATTGACTTAACAGAAAAAATGGCAGTTCGGCCATTTAACCAAAAATTAGAAACACTATCATCTAATTAGGGGAAGTATTTACTTATTTTTTCAGTCTTGGCCACTTTAATTGATAATAAGCAATACTTCAGGGGAGGAAACTGATAATACCCAAAACCAACATGAGTCGTCAATACCATTTTATTTTTCACTCATAATTATTCGTTGTCTATTGCAAGTGATAATATTTTTCATAAATACAATTACTTGGAGACCAGCCACTATGAGTTCTTGAAGTCGTCACTAACGACGAGAGTGAGGACACCAGCTTTGCCTATTGCATGAGTGATCGAGCGTGATTATATATGGTACAACTCTACATTATGATATTATAGTTTGAATTTAGTTTTTTTCAATTTTGGAGTTTATTTTATTTTAAATGATTAAATCATTTGCAATAATTTTATTTCTATTTAAAAATTTTACATCATTTTTTATATAATATAATTTTTTAAAATTATTTATTAGAATAATAGATAATAATTACTAAAAAGATATTGATGATAACTTAGGACCAGATTTAGTATCATATTTTTGAAAATGAAAATTATAAAAATAATTTAGAAAACGCTAAATTTATCTAAATTAATCTAAAAATAATTTTTAAATAGGATTATTAAAGTGAATGTAAAATTAAAAAATAAGAAAATCGTTTTCCATGTTTTTATTTAATAGTATTTAAATTAAATTTAGATACATTTTTTTTAACTTAAAAGGTATTTTTTATTTTAAAAATATTTTTTGTTTATAAAATATATATAATTTCAATGTTCAAATTTATTCAAATTACCTCTCACCCGAAAAAAAAATTCTTCATCAATTATTTTCTCTACCCTTTATGTTTCCATTATTTATTTATCTCTTAAAAAATTTTATAATATGTTACCGAATATTTTTTTAAAATTATTGATATACATTTTAATTACTTTCATTAATATTATAAATTTTTTATCTAAGTAAATTATATATAGTTTGTTACTAATTAATCTCTTATAAAAATGATATATATAATCTCTTATAAGTTTTTAAAATAATTATGAGTAATTTTTTTAAGAAAATTTAACTAATAAAAAAACTCTAGTTATTAGTCCTCAAACATAATTATTTTACAGGATTTTTATGGTATTTTGACAAAAGTAAGATTAGATTTTTATTATTGAATTAATATCAACTAACCAAAGTAATTGACAATTTATTTAATTAAAAAAAATGTATTGCACATCAAATAATTTTATTATAATAAAATTAAGAAGTGAAAATATTTTTAATATAATGTTTGTATTAACATATTTAAAATAATATTCAGTAGTAATCAACACGATTTGATTACAATTAATATTTTGATATTAAATTATTCTAAAAAAATATTCACCAAAACAAATATTCTTATTTTTGTTGTTTTTAAATATTATATCAAGTATATTTTCTTACTTTTTTAAAATCTAAGAATAATTTTTAAATATTATATCAAATATTTTTTAAAATATTAAAAATACAAGTCAAAAATTTGAATTATATCTTAATTTTTTAAAATAATTTTTAAATCTCAAATCAAACAGGTTACAAATTGATCAATAATTTTTTTGGTTATAAATTATATTTATAAAAACTCTATTTGTAGAATAACTACTTAAAAAAATTCTACTACTTTGATTAAAAAGTATTACAAAATTAATATTTAATATATTTTTTCACTAATTTTTTTTTACTGAAAAAATTAATTATCGAAAAAAGAGAAAATAAAGTTTCTAAAGATAACATATTACTTTTATTGTTCCCACCAATTTGATGTCAATCTTAGACAAATAAGTAGGAAATTAAGTGACGAGGTACACCAAATGGGTTTGTAATAGGGGTGGCCAAAAATGCTCAACCGAACTCAACCGAATCGAATATAACAGTTCGGTTTGATTCAGTTTGGTTTCAGATTTAAGTTCGGTTCTAATCGGTTTTTGAACAATCGGTTCGGTTCAATTTTGGTTTAAAATCGAAACTAAACCGAAATTGATTGTACAATATCTTTTAACCCCTATTAATTTTATAAATTATAAATAATAAATAATTGGATAATAATTTGTATAAATATACATAAAAATAAGAGTTAAAATTAATAATATTTTAATTTTATTCATTTATTATAATTATGATATAAAATAGAGATTTTAATGAAATTATACAATACAAAAAGATTCTGAAACCGAAGTGAAACCAAAGTTAGACTCGAACCGAACCAAACTGAACTTCTTCGGTTCGGGTCGGTTTGATTTCTTTGTTAATATACTTCAGGTTCGATTTTTTGAGTGAAGTATCGAGTCTTCGGATTAGGGATTCGTTGCCACTGTTTATTGTTAGGATTGCACACATAATATTCAGGTATTCAATAAAACCTAGGCATCTTGTTGACACACAACAAGAAGCTGCCGCCTTGATTTGTACAGGCCAAAATCATAAGATAGCTTACAGGTAAAAAATCGAGCGATAATTTAGAACCCAAGGTTGGATTCACTGAGACAAATTTCGAAGAATACTTGTTTGCAGTTATAGTTTGCAAGAAAAGCCATGATACAGTTCTTGTTCTCTGAGCATGAAGACGAGCGAAATAAGACTCGTAAGTGAGACAATTACGTTCTCTCGAAACAAGTCTATATTTTTCAAGAGTCTGTAGTAGCGTTCACGATAAAATCTTAAATATAACATCTGTTCCAAGACTTGGATCTTCCATAGTCTGATTTTGCTGATAACAATTAATGAATGTGAAAATTGAGAGAAGTTGATGGAATTTATAGATTTATCTACTAGGTTTATATATAAATAAAGAAACTAGGATTTAGGGAAAGAAATAATAATTAATTACCTTGGAGAACAAGGAATAGTATTCTTGATCAAGTAAGGAGAAAATTGAAGATACAATCCTGATCAAGAACATCAATTAAATTATGACTAATTTATAAAATATGGGTATTAATATCCTTCTTGTTCCTTCAATTTTTTATCATAAGCATTAACTAATAAAAATAACTTTCCATTTTTTTTTTTTGGAAATTTTTAGTATGAAGCACAAAGTAATTAATAGAAGATTTAATATATATATAGGGGTAGATTAATGATTTTTTTTTACACAAAATTTTACATCAAACATAGGCCATTAGATTTGGAAATATCAAACGGTTGATATTGCATCTAACCATATAATTAATACATAATTAATTATATATATATAATCCCTCGACTTTTGGGTTTTATCTCATTCATTAAATTAAGGGTGGGCAAAAATGCCCAACCAAATCGAACCGAACCGAACTGAACTGAACAGTTGGGTTCAGTTTGATTCAGTTTTAGAATTAAGTTCGATTCTAATCGATTTTTGAATGATCGATTTGGTTCGGTTTCGGTTTTAAACCAAAATTAATTGTAAAATATCTTTTATCCCTCTAATAATTTTATAAATTATAAATAATTAATATTTTGATAATAATTTTTATAAATATACATAATAATAAGGTTAAAATTAATAATTATTTAATATTATTTATTTATTATAATTATGATATAAAATAGGGATACGAATAAAATTTTATAATATAAGAGAGTCCATAACCGAATTGAAACCGAAGTAGGGTTGTGAAACCAAAGTTGGGCCCAAACCGAATCGAAACGAACTTCTTCAGTTCGATTCGGTTTGATTTTATTATAAAATACTTCAGGTTCAATTCGATTTTTATAGAAACCGAACCAAACCTGATTTTACCTACCCCTACATTAAATTTATGATTACTCTTTGTGGGTGAAATTTATTTCATTCAAATTTTCTTTTCTTGTTTTGCAATCTTCTTTATATGTTAAAGCTTTTTTTTGTTCTTTTTCAGATCTGGACTCTTTTTCAAATTGACAAAATAGTCAATTCTTAATTACATAAAAGGTAACATGACTCCTTCTATCAAATTTAACAAGAAATCATGCACACAATTGCGGTGCTTAAATCACACGCTCGGTTTAATATCAATAAAATTAAAAAAGAAATAAAAGCTAACTTTAATACAACAAAATTAGTTTTCTACGTGTTACAAGAAAAAATAGGTTAACTCCCTAATATTTAATTTGTTTTATTTATCACTTAGCTTCTAATTTTGTCATACTATCTAATGACCTTTGCATCATTAGATTTTATAAGGAATTACCCTTAATTTGTATTGGATCTAATCTATAGTTCAACCCAATTTCTTTTTTTTTTAAAAGAAAAAATACAATACTTATAAATATGATAGTTTGAACTTCGAACTTTCACCTTAAACTCAAAAAATTTAACTTTTTACCACTAAACTAATATGAGAATGAATTAATTATATGTACACTATTTTAATATTATATATATTAGATGAATAATAAATAAATAATGATAAAAATAAAGTTATCTAATAAAAAATTAATATTTAAATTGAATTAAAGTTTTATTTTTACATTAAAAAACTATCATTTTTGTAATAAAAAATTATTAATATTTATTTTTCTAAACAAATTGTTATTTTTATGTTTGTTTATTTAAACTAATGTTGGATAAAAAATTCTAGGATTCATTATTGCTTAGATTTCTTGGGCAGAAATGACAATATCCTAATATATTTAGAGGTTACATAATAAAATTTATTAAATCTTGACATGGCTTTTCTTCTGGAACCTTTCCACGAGTATAAGAGTTCAACTTTTATATCAAACATAATTTATTTAAAATTAAATTTTGTTGGGTCAGAGTCAAATTTGGCTCGCATTTTGATCTATTATCTATAGTAAAATAGTAAAGTTAACCAAAAAAAATTAAGGGTAATCTTTAATTTACCTCCAACCATTATTGACAAACATCAATTCACCTCCAAATTTATCAAAAGTCCTCATTCTACTCCCAAACGTTAAGTTTAACATAACCATTAAATATTACTATTGACCATAACTTATTTATAAAAATACGATTATATCCCTATCAAATTCAAAAATATTTTTTCTCATTTAAAAATATTTTTAATATAAGTATCAAATTCAATAATGGTATTTTTAAATGAGAAAAAATATTTTTGAATTTGATAGGGATATAATCGTATTTTTATAAATAAGTTATGGTCAATAGTAATATTTAATGGTTATGTTAAACTTAACGTTTGGGGGTGGAATGAGAACTTTTGATAAATTTAGAGGTGAATTGATATTTGTCAATAATAATTGGGATAAATTGAAGATTACCCAAAAATTAATAATGACAAAATTAGGATATTTTCACTTACTTCCTCTAAGATGTATGGAAATTATGAGCAGAGAAAAATTTGTCAAATTCACAAAAATCTCCTCTGCCACAACATTAATTTCTGCCCATTTGACCTTTTTTAATAGGGTAATTTTATTTTAGTCCTTAACATTTTAAATAATATCATTTTTGTTGCTATATTTCACATATTAGAGAAAAAAATCCCTAACTTTATTAAAAATCATCACTTAAGTTCCTTGACCAAACTTTCATATATTTTTTACTGTTAATAGGAGGTTATTTTAATCAGTCCATAAACTTCATTAATTTGATAATAGTTATGATCAAAACGATGTCGTTTTTGAATGTGTCAAAATGACATTGTTTTGATGAGTTTAGTTATCATAAAAGAAAAAATTCAGAGTTGAAAGTCTCATTCGTATAATGCACTTTCTTCACGTTACTTTCATAATGATTTTCAAGTTTCATTGAGTAGCCATCGTATCTTTAAAAGCATAAGTTCTTTTTTTTTTTAAAGAATTTTAGTTCATATTGTTTTCTTCAAAAGGAAATTCATGGTTGTCATCTTTTCTTGGTTGCTTATAATATATTTATGCCCTATTTGTTTGGCCATTCAATTCTTATATGAAGTATTTTAGCAAGTTGAGTACTTAGGGGATTATTTTTTTTTTCTTTTTTCTATAAAATGCCAATTGGTAAACTTAAGTACTTACGAGGATTACATAAGATTCTTTTCTTGGAAACAAAATTATAGTTGTTGTCTTTTCTTCTTGGTTGGCGAATGATGGGTTTTTGTTGGATTTTTATTTATGAAGGATTTTGCATGTTGAGTTTTAATGGGTTTATGCTTACATAAGAAGGATGATGAACAATTAAGATTATATAATATATATGTATTAATTATAATGCTTGTGTTAAATTTTTATCGTAATCGTTGGAAGTGTTTACATCTATTAAATTTTAATAGTACTTTATAAACAATCTTCTACACATATTAAAGCAATTTTTTTTTTGGCTTTACCAATAAAATTTTCAAGTTGACAAAATATTCAATCATTCATTAGATAACACGACTCCTTTTGGTAAAATTAAACAGAATCTAAAAAAAAAAAAAATTCAGACTTACACGCTCAATTCAGTTTCAATCAAATTAATTTAAAAAATAAAAACTAATATAATAAAATTGATTTTCTATGTGACCATTCTATAATTTGCTTTTTTTTTTAATTTAATAATTTTAAACTTAATAATATATTTAAATTCGGGTTAAATTCGGGTTGGTTCAATCCAAATTTAATTTTAAAAAAAACACTTGTGATATGAGTTAAATATTAATTTTTTAAACCAAATGTAAGGGCTTCACCACCAAATTAAATCATAATTTAATATTTTCTAATTATATTATGCGGTAAATGATATTTAGACTTTTATTTTATTGTATGAATGACATATATAACCCACGTTAAAAATAATTATTAAATACACCCGTTTTGTTAATTTTTTTTCGTTATTGTTAAAGGAAGAAAAAGATATAATAGTCTTTGTAAATAATAAGTGTTATGGGGTAAAAATAGGCTAGACACGTAGCGGTACGTAAGTCCACGACGCACTAGTCGACACCTATAGGACGATCCATTCATGTTAAAACTTACCTCACCTTGGATCCTAGCTGAGGCAGGATCCGACCTCAGGTAGTGTAAAGGGTGTTTATATGAAGAGTGCCACGTGGCCTATAACCAATAGCCCACATAAATAGGGCAAAGAGGAGTGGACCCTACTCTAGGGCAGCCCCAAAAGCAAAGGGATTTGGTCTCTCTCAAAAATATGAAAATGGTGTCCTATGTTCCTAGGTCATCTGGGGGGACTACTTGAAATCGTTCAAAATAGAAACCTAACCAAGAAGACAGTGTAGCTCTTTGGTAGCTGAAAAAGGAGCTCCACCTGACGTAGTTAGCCTTTGAGGGACCACAAGTAAAGGCAAATGAGCACTCGCCACCTGTACGTAAGGGATAACGTAATCCCCTACTCATATTAAATCATGCCATGTGACATGTAATCTTAGATAAGATCTTAAGGACCAATCCCTGCTCACCAAGGGACCAATCCCTACTCACCAAGTGTCTCTAGTCTTGATTCTAAGCTAAGGTTTCAAACGTGGAAAGAGAAAGCAAAGGAGAAATTAGGACAACATTGTTTAGTCAATCACGTGTTCACAAAGGTATAATATAAAAAAACACTTATATCAAGGTAAGAGAAGCCTTCTTTAAGTTTCATCTCATTTTTCACTATTCTCTCACTACAAGCATAAGTCACTTCATAATTTTCTCTTTAGGAAACAAAGAGACAACCTTAAACATCCATTGAAGGTTGTCCCTTGAGGCCGGTTTTACTGTTCTAGCTTTTAAAAAGTCCACATTTATTCACTTTTTCCATGTGTTTTGTGTGCTACTTGGTCGACTAGCTCTTAGCTACATAATCCTCCACTTATTAACTATTTCAAGCTACTAAAATCGAGCCATAACATCACCCCCTCAAGGTACTGACTTGAGCGTCGGAGTGGGCTCGCCGAAAAACCTCCGGTGCTCCCCTTTTGACGGTGTTCTCTACTGTAGGCATCTTCATCAAGGTCGGGTTCGAGGTCAGCAGGGACAACGAGGTCAGTAGGAATCATGAGGTCAGGAAAGTTTCAAGTAATTTGGCCCGAGACCAGCGAGGCGTGAAAGGTCAGCTTGGGAGCCTCCGGGGTTAGGACGAGATTAAGTCGGGTGCGGAATACTGAACTCAGACTATTGACTGGGCATCCATCTTCAGCTCGGATACTAGATCAGCAAGGCATCCTACCTCACCTTAGTTGATATTTTTACGCATCAACAACAAGTAATAAATAATTTAAAGGATAGTATAGTCTTTATTTTTCAGCTCATTTGTTAATTTAATCAAATGGGAAAGTAAAATTTGCATTTGGGGAATAATTTTTTTCTCTACTTTGTTTTTCGTTTATTTATTGTATACTAATTTATATTAAAAGTTATAACGATATAAAAATTCAACTAATTTAAAAAAATATCATTAGTATAGAGTAATATTATTCTAAATAAAAATTATTATTAAGATAATATCTTTAAAAATATCAAAAGTAAAATATTTAAATAATTAAGTTCCAATGGCATCTATGCTTTCACCACTTCTCTTTTTTTATCAACTACTTTATTTTTTCAAAGATTTTTATATATACATTAATATTACTTTGAAAAAGATATAATAAACTTTTTCTTTATTTTTAATTTTTTACTTAAATTTAAATTCTAAAATAAAAAATTTAAGGGCCATCTGTCATAATGCACATATGAGTTAACCCCAATGTTAAGTATTCATCAACATTAATAAATCAAAAGGGATATTACCACTTTTCTCCCCCGAGTTATTGTGTATTATAACTTAGATGACTGTAAATCCAAAAAGAAACACTTGCCTCCTCTCTTAACACTTCTTCGTTACAAGAATTTAACAAAGGGGGTTTTAACACATACCTCCCATGAGGTTTGAGACTTTAACACTTAGATGGAAGGTTTGAGGAAAAGCACACTTACCTCCCTTGATCCTTTAGTTGACCATCTATTTATACTTAAATGACTAAAATACCCTTAATTATTTTAAAGTTAAAATTTAAGAAATTTAATTTTAATTTATATAATATTTGAAAATTAAAATTTAATTAACAATAATTTAAATTTTTATTTATTTAATATTTATTTAAAGTTAAAAATTTAATTTTGAATAAATATTAAATATGATACATAATTAAAAACTGAAATTATCAAATTAGAAAAGCGGTCATTTTGCACAATAAAGTTTAAAATTTGAATAAATATGGTATATGAATAAAAATTAAATTATCATTAATTAAATTCTTAATTTAAATAAATATAAATTAAAATTTTCAAATTATATTATCATTAATTAAATTCTTAATTTTAACAAATAATAAATAAATATAAAGTAAAATGGTTAAATTAAAATATTATTAATTAAAATTTTAAAAAATATAAATTAAAATTATTAATTAAATTTTAATCTTCAAACATTATATAAATTAAAATTAAATTTCTTAAATTTTAACTTTAAAGTAATTAAGCGTATTATAGTCATTTAAATATAAATGGATGGTCAACTAAAGGTCCAGGGGAGGTAAGTGTGTCTTTCCTCAAACCTTCTATCTAAGTGTTAAAGTCTCAAACCTCAGGAGAGGTATGTGTTAAAACCCCTTTAGCAAAATAATATACAATTATCTATTTATCCTTCTCTATAAAAATAAAAATTCAATAATTGAATGTTAATTTTTTTAAGAGCAATTTGAAATAAATAAAAATATATATCAGTCTGTAATGTCAAATTACACTGCAACCCAATGAATAGTAGAGAGAGGTTTTGGTTCCCCGACCAATAAAAAAAAATGCCCAATAGTACTTCTCATAATATGGACAGTGACAATCACACATATCCTCCTAACTCACCAAACCAAGCCTATAAACGTAGGAGCAAAGTTTCTTCTCATAGTACTTCCTTTTTCTATTCAACTGCAGAACCGATAGCGACAGTAGCAGTGGCAGGAATCGTGGTGGTGACAACAACTGGTGCACCACCGCCACCAGAACTAAAGTGGGATCCCGTCATCGTGGAGGAACAAAGTGGCGTGGGATCTCTTTAACAAGGGAGTTGTAGTGATTGGACGAGCGATCTTAGGGGATGCTTGCCTTGGACGTGGTGGTACTGTCAAGAGAATGACGATGAGATGAGAAAGATGGTTGGATGATGGCTAGGTGGTGCAACGATTTGAAGATGATAGCTAGGTGGGCACGGTGGTGCTACAAAGAGGATTCCTTATATGAAAAAGCGACGAGGATGATGGTTAATATGAGAGTGATAAGGATGATGCTGATAAATAGGGAATAATTGAATAGGTTTTCTTAAATTAATAATAGATTAGATAATAGTTCAGATAATCAATTTAAGGATTTTTTTTTAGGAATTTAAAGTTGGAAATTAGTGTTTTTTATTTTTTATTTTATGACATTTTAATTAAAAAAAATCAACATTTTAACAAATAAATGCAGCTATTTTCGTTTTATTTTTTATTTTTTTGTTAAATAACCAGAACACTCTTTTCTTCTAATAAGTCAATTAATAATGTTAAAATTCTAAGCGAGAGATTTGCCTATTTTTCAATCTTGATCATCTAAGTTATCATACATAATATCTTAGAGGAGAAAATTGATAATATCCTAAATTAAAATTATTGATGGATAATAACCCCTAAGTTAATAGATACATACTTCTAATGTTAGAGAAAAAATAAATACTCTAAATAAATATTTTTAATAAACTTTTACTTTTACTTTCACTCTATGCAAATTAAAAAAAATGATACTCTTTTATCTCGTTATATTTTTTTAATATTGATTTTCTTTATTGGATAAGAATTGATATTTTATTTAATTTGGACTATAGTAAACCACATATAATGGAATTATGAAACTATATATATATCATAAGCATGCCATTTGTGATTATTAAAATTTCATAACTTTTTATTAAAAAAAAAATTCTTTTCCAATCAATTTTCTCTAAACATTTATGTCAACTTATTTTTATTTAAATTAAGATTTTATCTTATATAAATTAAGATTATATAATATATGTGTATTAATTATATATAATGCTTGTGTTAAATTTTTATCGTAAACGTTAGAAGTTATAATACTTGTGTATTAATTATAATGTTTACATCTATTAGATTTTAATAGTACTTTATAAACAATCTTTCACATATAATAAAACATTTTTTTTTTGGCTTAATCAATAAATTTTCAAGTTGACAAAATATTCAATCATTCATTAGATAACATGTCTCCTTTTGTTCAAATCAAACAAAATCTTGAAAAAAAAAAAGACATCCAGACTTACGCTCTCAATTCGGTTTCAATCAAATTAATTTAAAAAATAAAAACTAATATAACAAAATTGATTTTCTATGTGACCATTCTATAATTTGCTTTTTTTTTTTAATTTAACAATTTTAAATTTAATAATATATTTAAATTCAGGTTAAATTTGGGTTGGTTCAATCCAAATTTAATTTAAAAAGAAAACACTTGTGATATGAGTTAAATATTAATTTTTTAGACCAAATGTAAGGGTTTCACCTCCAAATTAAATCATAATTTAATATTTTCTAATTATATTATACGGTAAATGATATTTAGACTTTTATTTTATTGTATGAATAATATATACAACCTGTTTTAAAAATAATTATCAAACACACCATTTTCGTTAATTTTTTCGTTACTGTTAAAGGAAGAAAAAGATATAATAGTCTTTGTAAATAATAAATAATTTAAAGAATAGTATGGTCTTTATAAATAATAAATAATATATAATTTAAATAGATATAATTAATTCATATAAATATAAAAAATATATTATATTTAATAAAAATTATTTATGTAATAAAAAATTAAAAAAAAAACTAATTCCTTGGAAAAATATTTTCTTTTATTGAAAATAATTAACAAGTAAAATTTACAAAAAAAAATGACGGGGAAGAAGGAAACAAAAATCGTACAGCTGGTGTTTTTGGTTTTAGTTGGTAATATTATTGAGTTATTATCATTATTTAACTTTTTATGTTTTCTCTTTAAAAGAAAAAAAATCTTTTAATTATTTTTAATTTTGGATTGTTGCAAATTTGCGATTTTATTTTTTTCCTCTGTGTGCTATTATTAGATAATATATTCGGTTATAATAATAATAATAATAGCTATTATTATCTATTTATATCAAATAAAATCTGTTTATTTAGTTTAGTATTATTTATTATAAAAAAATTAGATATTTATTAATTTGAATATTATACAAGTAAAAGAAGATGAATTGAGATTGAAGATATAATCTCTCCCTAATTTAAGTTCAAATAATTTGGATTATGTTATTAGAGATTTAATTATAAATAATTTAATGTACTATATATTTAATGGATTAAAAGATATTTTTATCATTCTATTGGTCAACATGAGTTAGAAGGGTATTTGGATCATTACAATAATTAATATAATTAAATAGTTAATATTATTTTCGAAGTAAAGTTGTAGGGGTCATTTATACAACAAAGTGAGGGTTCAAATGTTATTTGTCTTGTATTATACTCTAAACATAATTGATTGATCTTCCTACTCCAGAATCTAAACAATAATAATGAGAGAATTTTTTAACCAAAATTATTTTAAATAAACAGACAAAAAAAATGAAAAAGTTGTTTTCTATTTTCCCTTTTTTTGTTGTAAAGCTCCTTATCAATATTCTTTTTAAACTCCTTACTAACATGAATTTTATTTGTTATAATTCTTACAATTGATTTAATTAATTAAGATTTAAATTTAATTAAAGTTTTATTATCTTTAAATTAAAAAAAGTTATCATTTTAGTATTACAAAATCATTAATATTTGATTTTTTAACATTTTTTATTACATTTTATGTTTGTTTATTTAAACAACCACCCACCACCTGAATGAGTCGAGCTTGGCTCACCACGCCGATGCCGTGAGATTCTATGGCGCTACACTAATTAGTTTCTCTGGTCTTCTCCTTCTCTCTCACATACGCACACAACTCGCACGTGCGTACGCCTCAAGTACACTAGCCGATTGGCGTCGCGCCATTCTCACTCAAGCAGCCATCAGTACTCGTGTCACCTGACCACCACCCACCACGCCGACGACGTCAAGCGGTTTAGAAGAAATCTTGATTTGATTTGTTGTGGTGTCGACAGAAAAGAAGAACATGGGCTTGTGTGTTATTAGAGGGAGAGGCATACTATTCATACATTATGCATCTACGATACAATTGTTGATTCCAATTAAATCACACAACTACTAAACAACCAAGAACTGAATTCATAGAGATTCTTTACAAAATACAATAGAGATCACTGCCCATATATAATGAGTTATGGCAGATCCTATAGAGCTATTATCTTGTTTTTATATGCATGAGTTTGACAAAAACTTGAAACTAAATCGGTTTCTAGTAATGTGAAGAGTATATTAACAGCGTTTACCATCTACCGGCTTCTGTAATCTATATCAATATCTACATCCAACGGTTTATAAGTAATATAAAACATTGTGTAAAATTAAAAAGATTGTTAATCCATGACTTATATAAGTATATAGTTTGTAGTTTCTACATCCTCTGAGGTCTAACTCTCGCTCGATCGGCTCTATACATCGGACTGAAAACAGAAAACTCCATGAGAATCAAAGAAATTTTCTAAGTTAACCGCATAAGAACTTCCATCCATAAATTTGTAAAAGTAAACCCTGTTATAACTACTCATCATAGCAACATCAGCATTGCAAAGAGCTTCAGGACTAGGAGTAACGTAAGGTTCCTCTCTCTGAACAGGTTTAGTACTCACCGTACGTCTCTTTCTCCATTCCTTTTCTCTGTAATATTCTTCCATTACCCACAAATCAAAGCAGTCATCTCTTCCTCTTTCCACACACACTAGGGCAAGTTTTCCTTCATACTCTGAAAGCTTTAACAAATACTTTTCACTGTTAATCCCATCAGGCAGCGATAGCATTCTCCAGGTTTCATTACCTGCGTGGAATGCGAAAATATCGTTCGCTGAAGTAAGCCAGTGAAATACACCGCACGCTGAAACTGCTGCCTGGTGACTCAATATTACATCGTACGGCAAGTATATCTCCTCCAGTTGCTTCCAACTCCAAGCTTCTGAATAAAAAATCTCGCACCGAAAACTGTATTGGTTTGCATGCTTTCGATTAGGTTTTCGAAACCAGTTTGGGTCTGACAACCGCAAGATTCTGAACCGAAAAGGGTTTGATCCAACGACCATCATTGCAGTTCTTTGAGTGAAGTATCGAGTCTTTGGATTAGGGATTCGTTGCCACTGTTTACTGCTAGGATTGCACAAATAATATTCAGGTATTCGATAAAATTTAGGCGTCTTGTTGACACACAACAACAAGCCCCTGCCTTGATTTGTACAAGCCAAAATCATAAGATGGCTTGCAGGTAAGAAATCGAGCGATAATTTAGAACCCAAGGTTGGATTCACTGAGACAAATTCTGAAGAATACTTGTTTGAAGTTATAGTTTGCAAGAAAAGCCCTGATACAGTTCTTGTTCTCTGAGCATGAAGACGAGCGAAATAAGACTCGTAAGTGAGACAATTACATTCTCTCGAAACAAGTCTATATCTTCCAAGAGTCTGTAGCGGCGTTCGTGATAAAATCTCAAATATAACATCTGCTCCAAGACTTGTTACTTCCATAGTCTGATCTTGCTGATAACAATTAATGAATGTGAAAATTGAGAGAAGTTGATATAATTTATAGATTTATCTACTAGGTTTATATATAAATAAAGAAATTAGAATTTAGGAAAAAAAAAATTAATTACCTTGGACAATAAGGAATAGTATTCCTAATCAAGTAAAACTATAGAGATCATACTTTATTTTTACTCCAACTCCGATATTAGTTATTGTTGAAAAGTACAGGGACCGTAATGTTAATAGCCTTTCTATATATGTGTGTGCGCGTCACAACCCTAAAACTAGCTCTTCTCATATTTGTCCAAACACTCGCCCTAGCCGTTGCCGCTGGTTCTTCTTCTTGTGACAAGCGAGCCCGAACACTCTCCTACGCCGCTCGTCAGCCGTCACCCAAACACTTCACTGCCAGATTGTTGAGGATTAAAAGGTATTATAGTTTCTTCCTGTCTTAATTTTTTTTCTTTAGTACATATATACGCTTCAGAGATTGATGAAACACTGTTTTTTTTTTGTTATATGAAATAGGTAATTTGAATGTTGTTCTTAATAATTTTGATTCTATTATGAATAATTGGAATGTTTTTAGCTGTCAAAATTTTATTTTCGGTCTCAATTATTAAGCCAGGAAATTTGGTTAGGTCAATGGTTATAAAGGTTTGGTGAATTCTTTGACTGGGAATACAATTTGTGGTTTTAGGAA
Organism: Melia azedarach; assembly: GCA_028052125.1. Taxonomy (NCBI): domain Eukaryota; kingdom Viridiplantae; phylum Streptophyta; class Magnoliopsida; order Sapindales; family Meliaceae; genus Melia; species Melia azedarach. The sequence goes on from CM051403.1 coordinate 6,786,936, forward strand.
GGAAACAGAAGCAGAGTATGTATTTCACTTTCGAGTACTTAATTTGTCATTAAATTTTTTTTTATTTTTGAAATATTAGCAATTTGGTAGGCAGAACAATTAATAATTTAATTTAATTTTAAAGTGAAAACAAAAAATTTAAATTTTCAATATCAATTTTAATTTATGAAAGCATAAAATACTTCAAATATATTTTATGCCTTAAAATACAATAAGACAAAATTTCACCTTCTTATCATGCAAATTAAGTTTTGATAAAGGTCAATTAAGTCAAACACATAGACATTGAACACAATTTAGAATGAGACCAGTTATTAATGATGTCAAGGATGTAAGCCTGAATAGATGATATAACATATGTCTCTTTAATTATCTATTATTTCCTTCAAGCATGTTTTGTATTAGTTCTACATTTTTATCTTCTTACTGTTCTATATATAAATTAATATTATGTGTAATGTTAAAACTTTAGTTATTGTTATTAGTTATATGCTGGACATTACATAGAAAAACCTTAGACCCATTTAATAAACATTACTTGATGTGTTATCTTGATATGTTCTCTTCTCTTAATTATTGTTATGGATAATTTCTCTCTCGCACTCAGATCTCCGGCTCTGCAACCTACCAACATGGCAACTCAAATCAGCAAGAAGAGAAAGGTCAGTCTGTTTTCCATTCATTGTGTTAATAAATTCATTTGTTGAATTGAAGAAGATTTCATTAGTGTCAGTTCTGGATTGCATTTACAGTTCGTTGCCGATGGCGTGTTTTTCGCTGAACTCAACGAGGTATTGACCAGAGAGCTAGCGGAGGATGGTTACTCTGGAGTCGAGGTTAGGGTAACTCCCATGCGCACTGAAATCATCATCCGAGCTACCCGCACCCAGAACGTTCTTGGTTGGTCTGATTCTTCATAATTATCTTAATTTTGAAACTGATTTTATATATTTAGTAATTTGAATTTTCTAATTATTGTTATTATCCTATCCCTAATAGGTGAGAAGGGGAGAAGGATTAGAGAGCTTACCTCGGTGGTGCAAAAGCGTTTCAAGTTTCCTGAGAACAGCGTCGAGCTGTATGCCGAGAAAGTTAACAACAGAGGACTCTGTGCTATTGCTCAAGCTGAGTCTCTCCGCTACAAGCTGCTTGGTGGCCTCGCTGTTCGCAGGTAACCCATTCCGTTTTTACTTGTGTGTGTGTGTGTGTGTGTATATATATATATATATATATTATGTATGTTGGTGGGTGGTTCATTTATCTGAATCAATCTGTACTTATCGTTTGATGTTTAGTTTTAGAAATTTGATGCAACGAATTATTTCTTGTTACGTGGTGTTGTGGATTAGTTTGTCATCTATAAAGCATAGTGGACGTTTCTTCCCCACTTTGTGTCTGAGGATGACTAAATTAATCAGTGCTCTCCATTCCATGATTCTTGTGAAAAAAAATATGTTTTTACTCATAGTAACAGTAAGGAGAGTACATGGTTTAATAATCTTATATGTTTTTGACCTTTCTGTTTGTGTTATATTATTATTATTTGTATGAAATTTCTACTTGTTATTTGTTGAACCTGCAGTTTATCTTGTCATCTATAAAGCAAATAGGTCATTTATATACCATGTTTGTGTCGGAAGATGACTACATTCACTGTGCTGTTCCAAGCCGTTTTATTGCTAATGTAATGAAACAAACTTACATTTGTATACCTTGGATTGCCACATTATTGATAATTTTTTTCCCAACATACCGAACTATGTTATGTGACTGCACTGGTTGAAAATGCATGCATTGTTACTTAATTTGTTTGTTTCCAGTCTGGTTAATATTTTACATACATGGCTCTTTTGCATATTTTGATTGATTGCACAAATTTGAATTGCAAGGTCAGGTGCATGTTCATTATTTTTTGTGTTCCATTATTACTTTTTTTGGCATTATATTTAAACTGTATCTGTGAGTTGATGCATAACCTGGATTTAGCGAAATCTTGTTTTTGATTAATTGTTTTCAGGTCTTAACCGTCAATATATTTGATGATAAAAAGGTTTACTTGGGAATCTTTTTGGAAATCTGATTGAAAACTAATCTATTCCATGGTATCCCTTCTGCAGGGCTTGCTATGGTGTCTTGAGATTCATCATGGAAAGTGGAGCAAAGGGTTGCGAGGTCTGTCTGTTTGAATTGTATAACATTCTAATATTGTTATTCTTTTTATTCCATTGTGTATTTGGATGTGAATATGATTGGTTATGGGAACAGGTCATTGTCAGTGGAAAGTTGAGGGCACAGCGTGCCAAATCAATGAAGTTTAAGGATGGATATATGATTTCTTCTGGTCAGCCAGTCAATGAATACATCGACTCTGCTGTGAGACATGTTCTTTTGAGACAGGTTTGCCCCCTTGTCGTTTGTTTTGCTTGTTTTTTGGTTGAAACCTTGGAATCTGTTTCTCATCAATCTTCTGATGATTGTCATTGCAGGGTGTACTTGGCATCAAGGTGAAGATCATGCTCGATTGGGATCCTAAAGGAAAGCAAGGCCCTACTACACCTCTACCTGATGTTGTAACAATCCATCCTCCCAAGGATGAAGAGGAGTATGCCAAGCCTACAATACTTGCAACTGATATTGAGGTTCCTGTTCCAATCCCGGTGGTTTAAGGGCAATAGTGGTTAGTTTTCCGAGTGATATCTATATGATATTTTATGAGTAGTAATTCTGAGTGTTTTAGTTCTCTTTTTGGCTGCTAAAGAGGGATAGCAAAAACTTGTGCTTGTGTTAGTTTCCTTAATCAAAATTTTCACAAATTTTTTACATACTGTAGTTATCAGAATTTGTTCAAGATTTCAAAATTTTCAGCTAATCTTTCCGTTTTATCTATTGCGTTATTAGCTTGTTGCGGTGCGGTGTAGGGATGGTAAATGGGCTGTCAGGCTGGTACGGTCCATAAAATTTAAACCCATATCGGCTCTCGTGTTGGGCGCTCGGTCCATGAAATTTAAGTCTATGTGGCCAGCACAGTCCATGAAACTTTAAGTCTATGTGACCAGCAGAGTCCATGAAACTTAGGTCTATGTGAGCTCATGTCGGGTCGACACCACATAATAAAATTGTTAAGTTTAGCATGGTTTACACAGTACGGTTACTGTAGATTCCGGTCGTCCGTTTCAAGGCAAATTTAGCATAGCTTACAAGTTTAAATGGGTTGCCGGCAAACAATATTAAACTTGAACAGTAAATATAAACAGAAACCTAATAATAATAGAAATTATTATTATTATTATTTTTTTTTACATTTTAAAAATTAAAAATTAATTTAAATTAATAAAAACTTGTTAAATTAAAAATATTAATAAATTAAATAAATTTAAAATAATAATATATTTAATAAATAATAAGTTTATGATATTTATTATTTATTATTAAATTAAAATATCATAATTAATTTAAACATATAATATGATTATCAGTTATCCTTAGTTATAATTAATATAATATAAAAATATTAACAATCATCAATTTATTATATTTTTATTTTTCTAAATAAAATGTTATATATAAAGTTGTAAATTAATTTTAAAACAATTGTTAATCGTCATTTAACAATGTATACTTAAAAATTTATGCAAATTCTATATAGTTGTAATAATAAAAATAAAAATTTTATGTTTATCCTTTTAAAATTCACATTTTTTATTTTTTGGATTTAAATATAAGTAATTTAAAATTTATGTAAATTGTGTTAATTCTTTAATTTATTTTGTAACTAAATAACTAATTAATGGAAGTAGTTGATACATTTTTATTTTTCATTTTTTAATGTTACAAATTACAAAGTTTTATATTTAATCATTTTTACTTCATTTCATTTTATATCTAAATAACAAATTACATTTAACAATACAAATAAATATTACAAATTACAAACTCAAAAAAAAAAAAAACCTACTAGTCTTTCCATTTTAGGTAGGTTGAAATTGAAATTGAAATTGAACAAAAGTATAATATATTTACTTTATAAGTTCAATATAGTTATGTTCATAGGGAAAATCTACTCGATCCATGTGTCGAATTATGATTGGCTAATCCCTAATGTAGATTTGTTATCGCTCTCGGTGCGCTTCGATACTATTGGGCCTCTGGATCTAAATCGAACTTTCACACATCTTTTTTGAGTTGTAGGGAATAAAGCCCACTACGTTCCTTGTATCACACTTAGTGGTTCGAGAGTTATAATATTACAACTTTAGGAAATTGGTTTGGATTTGAACAAAGAGATCTGTTACCACCACTTGTCGCTTTTGTACCTAAAAAATACTTAGAAAAAGTACGAAATCAAATTATAAGTCTATAGTATGTGTAGAAGCAAGCTAGTCCTAATATTAATGCAAAGAAACACAATGGTTTGATGAGAATTGTAATTATGAAGGAATTGGATCAATATTGAAGAGACTCGCTCGCAGCAGTATTCGATAGGACTAATTGTGATTGACAAATTAGGGTTATGGATAAGGTGATTTTGGAGTCCAAAACAACTAGTTTTTAGGCTAGAGAATGCAAGAAAGTCGATAAGACAATAAGGTAATGTTTAGGATTGGCAAGAACAAGTAATTTTCGAAAAGTGAGCCAGAAATCACGAGTTTTATCATAAAAAAGAAGGTGCTTCTCCAAGAACGTGCTCTCTTAGGACTTTTAGCTAATGAATCTCTCTCCCTAGAATATGATCAAACGTCGTTTCTTGATGATGATTTTTATTATAATCTTTTCTTTTTCTTGAATGTGGAGTTACGTCTCCTTATATAGTGTGTGATGTAGAGTTCTAATAGGATATGTAATCCTATTCTGATATAAGTTAAACTCTTTTAAGACAATACTTTACCTAAGATTAACTTACATTAATTTATTCATATTTGAAAGATACGTCTAAGGATTTATACTTATAATGAAACATCTATTCTAATTAATCCTAGTAGAATAAGACACTAATCCTAATTAAAAAGAAATTTAAATACTCGTACTTGTAATGAAATACTTTATTTAAATAATTTTATTTGTAATAAAATACCTTTTCTAATTAATCCTAATTAGAATAAAGAGATATTATCACATTTCTCCCCTGAGGTTTGGGTTTGTATTACTTAAAAAGAAAGAATAGAAATTGTATCACTTACCTCCCTTATAGTTATATTTGATCATTAAGTATAAGGATAAATATATAAAATATCATTATTTGATATTTTATCTAAAAAATAAAATTTCACTTTTCTAAATTCTTACTCAATGAAAGAGAAGTTGGAAAGAATTTATTTTTTCTCGATTTTTTTAATCAATTTTATTAACTATATGTATCTTTGTGTTTTATTTGAAAAATATTTATTAAAAAAAATTATACTTGAAATTAAATTTTAATTTTTGTATCTTTTATTCTATTATATAATTATTTTATTTAGTTTGTACATTTGAATTAATTAACACACACAAAAGTAAAAAAATATATTAAAAAATATATATTTTAATAAAGAATAAATAATTAAGGGTATTTTAGTAAATTTATCATTTCAAGTTAGTTGACTAACACCATAAGGGAGGTAAGTGATACAATCTCTATTATTTCTTTCTAAGTAATATAAATCAAAACTTTAGGGGAGGAATGTGATAATATTTCATAGAATAAAATACTTATTTTAACTGATGCTAGATTAATTAAAATAAAATTTTGGGCTAAAAAGGACTCTAAAGTTTTGGGCTTTTCGTGTTTTTTATATATTAGCCTAATTATATAGTAAATCCTTTAGGTCTAAGTACCCCCTAAGTGGACTAGACCTAGGATATTATATTGATTTGAGCCTGACTTTAGACTACTTTAACCTTCCATAACACGGCTCACGATTTGTGCTCCAAAGAGTGACTTAAGCCCACTTGTGCTTTAGTATACATTATTTGGTAAAATGATGTAGTTTTGACTTTGAGTTTGGGCTCGTGCTCATGATCAATTTTTGTATATCAACATTAACCCCTTGATCGTATAGGTTGTGCAGTCCTTCTAAGGCGACCAATTCATACGATCAACATCATGAACTTAATATATAATATTTTATACTTATGCTCCCAAAGTATTGTTTTGCTCGTAGTAGTGTGTTGTATCATCATGTAGAGATTTTCAAATGATCTTCGTAGCCGTTATTGTGATGTTTCCATTTTCCTGCTATATCAAATACAACTTCTTATCCTTCTGTATGAAATACTAGCCATTTATGGGATGACTCTAAATTTTACAAACAGCTAAAATGACTTGATTTACTGTCGTGCTGACATCATCCAACTGAATTAAATTTCTAACGGAAAGAGTTGACTCTTTGACTACTGTGATTTATAAATTACCACATTTTCCCAAAAAAAGCTAAAATTGTCTTTTGAGCTTCTTTCCATTTTTAAAACTTTACTCTTTCCTTCAATCGATTTTTTTATCTCTCATAGTCCTTTTTATTTTCATTGTTGCCAACAGCCATTGCTTTTCTGAGCTTGGTACGAGGTTTTCTTTTCTCCTACTTTTTGAATATTATTCTCGTCCTTTAAGTTTAGGTAATATAAAATCTTCTTTTGTTTCTTCAGTTCATAACCTTTATAGTTTTATTGTGTTTTTATACCTGGTTTACTTTTTGAAAAGCCTTCTTTATGTAAATCTTTTATTTATTGCCTGTAATGTTTGCATTATTATGGCATCCTCTAATTCAACTGTTGGCGTCCTTGACCACTTATTCTATATAAAGGATGGATTTAAGGTAAGTTGGTTTCCAAGACAAAATTTATTCCAGATGAGTTATTACCTAAATTAGCTTTCGACAATGTTTATTTTATTCACCCCGAGTAGTATTCCCCGATTGCGAATTTTCCTAAATGAATTTTGACTTGTTCTCATCCAATTTTGATCAATATCAGCTCAAAGCCAAGGCTGGAGTTAATGGGGAGCCATGGAGTTAGAAAATGCTGCCACCTGAGACGTACTTTCTCGAGCTAAGATATTTGCTTCTTGAACTTTATCTATAGGAAAAGATTGATCTTTGCTTCGACAACTTATTCGTCATGGAAGCATGATACTTACACTTTTATAACACAGTGAGAGGATTTTACACCTACTCTTGAGGAGTGACAACTATATTGGGTTTTCCCATACTAGAAGATGATAATCCTTGGATATTCAGCTTTCAACCTCGAAAAAATGAATTGAAAATACCCTTATGATTGCATTCTCACATAAGGAAGAATGGTTTCTGTTCATCCCTGTCTTTCTCAAAGGATATCCTACCTTTGAAGCTGCCTTTATGCATGCGATGATACTACTAGTGCCCTTACCTTGGTAATTGGACCACATTGATGATGAAAATGCCTTTTCTTCTCATCCCTATCGGAGCCTATCAGATTCTTTTTACTTCCTTGAATTTGCTGAAGTCATTCACTTGAATGGTCTCCGTGAGATCCTTATGTATTTAAAGAATGGATGTCTGCGGTATGAAACTTATTTTGTGAGTTCTTGGCTAGGTTGGCTACCTTGTGTTGATGCTCATGGAACTACTTTTGTGTTATCTTACCAACCTTATCGAGTTTGGAAATAGTTTGGTTTAGACATGATACGTCCTCAATCTATGTCATCAATGTTTCCCCTTAAAAAGGCCATTGACCATTTTGCTGAGTCTAAGCTTGCCAACTACCCCAAGTTACAGAGTAAAGGTATTACTATTTCTCGTATTGATATGCATGACATTTCTACTTCTCTATTTTGCTTTTATCTTTTGTTGAATATACTGTAAGTTACTCAAAAAATTTGGTTGGTTTGGATAATCAAATTCTTCACGATCACTTGAAAATCATCTCTGCCTTTACGATTTGGTTTGTAAAGAAGCATAAACTTCTTTATGTCAAAATTTATTATGATCATCGTATTATAGTAGGAATTATTGCTTAGAGAACATCGAAGCCGCCAGAAGTTCCCTTGATGACTTCTCCCTCTTCTGCTTTTAAGATGTTTGCTGCTTCATTAGGCTCAAAGAGCTTTCCTCAATTACCTAGAAGTAAGAGTATGTTGCTTTCTCCTTGATTAGCTTTTGCTGAAAAATCCAAAGGTTCTAAAAAGTTTATAACTCTAAAATTTGATAAGCCCAACACAAGACAATTATTGTCAAACCATTTCCTACTGCCTCTTTAAGGAGGAGTTCTTGCCATAGGCCTCCTAAGTAGCCAGAAGACAATAGTAAGTCAGTAGTGGTATCTTCTAAGTCTAGTAGCTCATCTTATTTTCCTTTTGATAACTCAAATTCCTCAAGCGAATCTTTTACTAATAGCGAGGAAGATGAACTTGTTCAGAAGTTACTTGAGGTAATTTTCCTCTAGCCTTGCTTTATGGTTTGTTGCATTTTTTTCCTTTCTTATCATGCCCTTTTTTTCTTAATATAGGATACTCCACACATTGATGCTCATACTAAAGGGGTCTTGCCTAGTCAAAAAAGGAAAATTAATCCATCTTCTCCTCCAATTACCAAGAAGTTATTCCTCAAAATTCTAGAAGAAAGCTTTTTTACTGATGTTGGTAGAGGATCTACCTTTGTATCTTTAAGTTAAGGTAAGATATTATACCATATCTTCCTCTTGTAGCTTCGTTATCCTACTTGCTGTTTTTCTATCATCTTATATTCGTTTAATATAACTGTGTACTTATGAATGTAAATTGAGGTGTTGGTTCTAGTCCTACTCCTTTTAGTGTGAGCCCAAATCTTCTTTAGCAATACTTCTCTTTGCCTTCATCTACTCTAAGTATATAATATTCCTTTTGAATAAAGTGTAACCTCTTGTTCCCTGGGCAACAACTTTTAATCTTTTGTTATTTTCTTCTTAGCTACTAGTTCTGGTCTTCAAGGCCCAACTCGTGAAGATATTCTCTCAATTTGGAAAAAACTTGCCATGAGTGATGCAGAACCTACCCCTTTGGAGGTGTTGCACCCTGTGAGTGGTAGTAGGCTACCTTTCCTAGGTGCTTCTGTTTCGTTCGAATCAATTCAACATATGCAGGCTTTTCTCGAAAAAGTTCTAGACTTTGTAGTTGACTGCTAGTGTTCTGTTTTTCTAAAAGGTTCAATTACTTATAGGATTGCTTTGGTTCTCTATTGGATCTCACAAGTGAAATATGAGGAGGTTACTTTGGACATGTTGTTGGCATGGAGAAAACTTTGTTTGGATGCATAGCAAGTGGGGTTCGCTGTTTAACCTTTGATGGACTTTATCATAAACCTTGCTTGTGTTGAGTTAGGTAGACTTTACCAATTAGTAGTTGATTGTACTGTTGATGCTGAGCTGGATAGAGCACGTCGAGACTTGGTCAATGGGAGGCTCACTTCAAGAGATTGAAGAAGTCGAGGGCAAGTGCTGATTATCTTTCTGATGACTCGTAGACATATGTGCAAGAATTTGAAGAAGTTAAAGACACTTCTTGCTTGTTTGGTTTCTTTACGACTCGCTGACGTGACTTGTTTTCTTCTTCTTATTTTGTAAATCTTTTGTATGTACTCTTTATGATGTTTTTCTTTGTGTAAACTGATGTGCATGCTTTCTTTTACTATACAAGTGAACTTGTATGTTTTGCTTAGTTGGTAGCATACAAGCATGTTTATGAAACAAGCTTCAATCTTTTGGCAGTATCTCTTTGTTTTTATTTTCCTTTCCTTTCTCATGATCTTATATATAGATAAATTTTGCAAAAAAACTCATATGCTTTATTAGCCGTAAGACATATATACATGTATATATAATCATGAGATGAAGGGTTTGACCTTCTGGAAATATTTATGAACTTATGTGTTGTCTGAAAAATGAGTTAGTCATGTATATATAGCAAACATAAGATAAATTATACCTTATAAGCCTCTGGGCAGCTTTTGTACATAATTAGAAGAATGATAATTATGAATTACCTTTTGGTACTGGAATTGGCAATATTTGAGCAAACCTGATTCATATTGCCCTTAATGTCCAAATATGTATTTTACCGCTAGAGTGAGTAATTTTTTTTTCAATTGTGCATGTGATCAAATACTTAACGAATTTGAACCCTTGTTTGTAAAGAGTTCACCTAGTGGTATTGTATATGTCCTGTGCAAGAAAAAATAAGAGTTTCATTTCTAAGGTACATATACCATTGGAGACACCGTGGTCCCAAACCTGCGGTCATCGTGATAGCTCTGAGTGGTATCCCAGAACTCGTACAGAAAAGCCCTAAAAAGAGCTTCATCTGGTCTAGCTTTGGGGGCATCGTTATAGCTTTAGCTATAACCTAAAACTCATACGGATTCCCTCTATGGGTATTTCTCTAGCTCTAGGGTGTCGTTATGGCCTTAGGTATGCTCTAAAACTCATATAGAAATTCCTATATGAAATCTTCCCCCAGCTTAACTTTAGAGGAGTTGTGATGGTTTTAGGTGTGATCTAAAACTCATACGAAAATTTCTTCACGGGATCATCCTCCTGGTTAACTTTCCAAGGGCGCTATGATGGCATTGGGCGTAACCCAAAACTTGAAATAAAAAATAAAGGTTCAACCATCGTAGTTACATTGATGTGGGCATCGGTATGGCCCTGAGCATGGCCAGAACTCATTTGGTCATCCCTTTAAGGAGGCATCCACTTCATTTGAGTTCGTGTGAGCATCGTTATAGCCCTGTGGATGGCTTATAACTCATACAGTCATCCCTCTAAGGAGACATCGACTCCGTCTAAGTTTGTGTAGGCATCGGTATGACCTTGAGTCTTAGAACTCATTCTATCATCCCTTTAAAGAGTATGACTCAAAACTCATTCGGTCATACCTCTAATGAGACATCCTACATATTTTGGGCTACAAAAGGTTGTTAAACAAGCAACATAATAGTATTTTGTAATGTATGTTGCATGGTATATATGTTTATATGCCATGACAGTTGTATTGGGCATGCTAGGTGGTATATGTGATTGTATGTTACGACAGTTATACAGAGTATGCTGAGCAATATATATGATGTTTTGAGATAGTTGCATAGGTCCATCAATTGTCTTTATTCCCTTTTTTTTTTTTTGGCAAAGAAATCTTTGTATGTTTGAGTAAATAAAGTTGATTTTTATTCAAAAAAGGAAAATGACATTTTTTCTTTCTTACAACAATACCAACGAAGTTTTTAAAAATAAAAAACTAAAAGGAAATACTACTAGGGGCAATCAATCCTCTTAGAAGCCTTGTGTGGTGATAGTCGTGATTTTTAGAGCTCAACGTGGACCTCTTTGCGAGTTTATAAGGAAATTTAAGAATACCTTAGGCTACGTTTAGCCCCTAAGTGGATATACTATCAGTATATCCGAGTTAGCGCAACCCCCTAGTGAATTTTTTTGGTGGTATTTCTGAGTTGGTATAGCCCCCTAGTGAATTTGCCAATAGTATTTCTAAATTGGCGTAAACTTTTAGTGAATTTGCCAGTAATATATCTGAATTGGCACAGGCCTTAAGTGAGGATCACATGGCTTTAGGAATGGTATCTACTGAACTATTTCCCTTTGGTGAGATCTCGTAAGTTATGGTTGTAGGCTCTTCGCTCTTAAGGTTGGTCATGTTGATTTCCAACGACGTAGGAGCTACCTCATTATGTCATGGGCGCACATCAGTATTTGTTGTTCACCTTTGGAGGTATAAGACTAACATTCTCTTCACAATGTTCTTATAAATGATTTTCTAGACATATCTACAATCTCTTGTATCGTGTCTTGTTGATTGGTGATATCGACAAAATTGAGGGTTGTGTTTGTCTTTCTCTAGTATATTTCTTCGAGGAAGCAGCAGATTGAGTATACCGTCTTCTATCCATCCATTCAAGATTAAACGAAGTTCGTCATTATTATATGGGATGGGTCTATTAGGTGATAGTGCCCGAGGGTGCCCTTCATATGACTTATTCTAATTACTACTACGAGAAGTACCTCACTTTTTTATGTGTTTCGTTTGAGGAATCTTTGTCTTTGCCCTATAACAAAGTAAATTCTAGAGATTTGTATCAATTGGGATAAAGCCTGTGCTTTTTGGATATGATAGCAATGTATATTAGACATTCAATATTGTAGAACTCACTAGTTGGTTGGTGCGAGCCCATACTGTGATACGTCACTACTTGTTCTCTGATTGGTCCTGTAAGTAAATTCACAGAAATTATAGCTATCATTGTTCGCATATCTTTCACCTCTCTATGTAACTCTTGCATTATCTGTATGACGGAAAAATATTAATATTATTAACATCTCGGTTATCACCTTGGTTTTCTTACTGGTTGTTGTTGGTCGCTGATAAAGGTATCGACATTTATGTGGTAGGAAATTTAGCATGACTTTTATCACTAATGGAATATTGCCTCTTATAACCACCATGTCTCGTAAGATCTTAGCCAAACTCCCTAATAAAGTCACCTATAGTATTTTTGAAGAAATATACTCGATTCGCATATCGAATCGTAATTGGCTGATTGTTGATGTAGGCCTAGTATCGTTCTTGGTGGGCTTTGATATAGTTAGGCCTCTGGATCTAAATCAAGCTTTCACACCTATTTTCTGAGTTGTAGTGAGTAAGGCTGACTACGTCCCTTGGATCACATTTGGAGTCACCTCTAATGTTCGCAAGGAAAATCTACCCAATCCATATGTCAAATCGTAATTGTCTGATCACTGATGTAGGCTTAGTATCGCTCTCAAGGGGCTTTGATATTGTTGGGCCTCTGGATGTAAATCAAACTTTCACACCCATCTTCTGAGTTGCAGGGAGTAATGCCCACTACGTCCCTTGGATCACACTTAGTAGTCTAAAAGTTGTAATATTGCAACCTTAGGAGACTGGCTTGGATTTGAACAAAGGGATCTGTTACCGCCACTTGTTACCCTTTTGTTCCTAAAAAATACTTAGAAAAAGCACGGAACCAAATTGAGTCTACGGTGTGTGTGGAAGTAAGCTAGTCTCAATCTATTGTGGAAGGAAATTCAGCGTGACTCTTATCACTAGACAGAATATCGCCCCTTGTAACTACCATGTCTCGTAAGATCCTAGCCAAACTCTTGAGTGTAGTCACCTATAATGTTTGCTAGGGAAATTTACTCGATCCACCTATCAAATCATAATTGGCTGATCGCTGACGTAGGTCTAGTATCGCTCTTAACGGGCTTTGATACTATTGGGCCTATGGATCCAAATCAAGCTTTCACACCCATCTCTAAGTTATAGAGAGTAATGCCCACTACGTCCCTTGGATCACACTTGGTGGTCTGAGAGTCGTAATGTTGCAACCTTAGGAGACTGGCTTGGATTTGAACAGAGAGATCTGTTATCGCCACTTATTGTCACTTTTATACTTAAAAAATACTTAAAAAAAGTACATAATCAAATTATGAGTCTACAGTGTGTGTGGAAGCAAGCTAGTCCTAATATTAATGCAAATGAACACAATGGTTTGATGGAGAATCGCAATTATGAAGGAATCGGATCAATATTGAAGAGATTCGCTCACGGCGATATTCAATACGACTAATTGCGATTGACAAACTAGGGTTATGAATAAGGTGATTTTGGAGTCCAAAAAAACTAGTTTTTAGATTAGAGGATGCAGGAAAGTCGACAAGACAATAGGGTCGTGTTAGGATTGGCAAGAACAACAAGTAATTGTCGAAAAGTGTGCAAGGAATCACGAGTGTTATCATAAAGAAGAAGGTGATTCTCTAAGAACATGCTCTCTTAGAACTTTCAGCTAATAAATCTCTCTCCCTAGAATATGATCAAACGTCGTTTCTTGATGATGATTTTTTTATGATAATCTTTTTTTTTCTTGAATGTGGAGTTATGTCTCCTTATATAGTGTGTGATGTAGAGTTCTAATATGATATGTAATCCTATTATAATATAAGTTAAACTCTTTTAAGACAATACTTTACCTAAGATTAAATTACATTAATTTATTCATATTTGTGAGATATGTCTAAGGATTTATACTATAATGAAACATCTATTCTAATTAATCATAGCTAGAATAAGACACTAATCCTAATTAGAAAGAAAATTTAAATACTTGTACTTGTAATGAAATACTTTGTTTAAATAATTTTATTTGGAATAAAATATTTTTTCTAATTAATCCTAATTAAAATAAGTTATGCTAGATTAATTAAAATAAGATTTTGGGATAAAAAAAGACTCTAAAATTTTGGGCTTTTCGTGTTCTATAGGCATTAGCCTAATCATATAATAGATCATTTTGTTTTGAGTTAGTAAACATAATTGGGATGAGGCATGGCATCAGATTCACATCACACCTTCTTCTTACGTGCAAGTATTTATAGGATAAGCCATCAGGGCTCAGCCCTGATGGTCAGAACGCACTCCCTCTCTATGGAGGGAGTGTGTTCGATTCCTACCACACTCAAAGTGGTAGGAATTTTCCCACAAAATGTGGGGTATTTCCAGGGTTCTCTGGACAATGTTCCCAGTTAAAATTCCAGTAGATCCTGGTTGTATATACCAGTAGATTGTTAGTTGTATACTAATATGTAATATGTAACCATTTAAAAAAAAAAAAAAAGTATTTATAGGATAGGCTTTAATACTGAGAGTCGGATAACAATTGTGTGCAACGTGCAATCGTTGATACTGGTACAACCTGCAGTAAGAATCCGCCACCATGGACACATTGCTGAGGTGACAAATATAATATGATTTGAAGGAGTTAAAAAGAATAATAATCAACCAGCGGAATGCTAGCCGAGCGGTCCAACTCCTAATTAAATGTAAAATCTGAACAATTTAATTTTGCATATTACCATTTTTCGAACTTTTTTTTCACTGTATTTGTACGTATCTTATCGGTTGTGGGACCCACCTCAAAAATCCATTCACAGTCACATTGTATTATTTATACATATTACGAAGGAGGAGGAGGAGAAGAAGAAGAAGAAGAGAGAAATGTGGTCATTTCTGTTGCGCGCTTTTATGGTTCTGTATATTCCTTTGCCTCCACCCTTGCCCCTGTGGAGACCCTATAATCCGAATTTTGAAGAATCTACAAATCGTGAAGAAGAAGAAGAAGGAGAGGCAAATGGTAATCATGAAGAAGTCCCAGTTGGAGAACATGACGATGATCGGGTGCTTGACCTTCAACAACAACAACAACAACAACATACTACTACTACTACTACTACTACTACTACTACTGCTACTGCTGCTGCGAATACTCAGTCTCTCCCACAGCAATGGTTTGAGGAGCAGCTTGAACCTAATCTCAAATGGTCTTTCGCTTTAAACAGGTTTAATTATTTTCTAAACTTCATTTCGTTTCTGTATCATCATCATCATCTTCATCTACTCATTATCTGTTTTTCTCTTAAATAATTTCAGGGTATTGGGTATGCATATTAGTCCGTTTCAAGATATAAAGCTTTTGGACACCAGACCCTTCGGAAAGGTGATCTAGAGAGATTAATTAATGCAAAGCTGGGGTTAATTAATTACTGATTTATCTGTTTTCTATATAGGTTTTGGTGATTGACGGAAAGTTGCAGAGTGCTGAAAGCGATGAGTTCATTTACCATGAAAGCTTGGTTCATCCTGCTCTCTTACTTCATCACAGCCCGAAGACCGTATTTATAATGGGAGGTGGTGAAGGTTCGACAGCAAGGGAAGTACTAAAACACAGAGACATTGAGAAAGCGGTCATGTGCGACATTGATAGGGTAACTATATCTATATCTTCTCGTTATTCATTCATTCACTTGTTTGTTTACTAATTGTAAGGACAGCATGTACTCACTACTGCAGGTGGTGGTTGAGTTCTGCCGCAGCCATTTGACAGCAAACGAAGCGGCTTTTAACGATGAAAGGCTCCAAATAGTTTTCAATGACGCAAAGTGAGTTCTAGTACTACTACCGTTTCATGTGGTTGGGTGTTAAGTTGGATTAACATTTTGAGGTAGGGATATTGACTTTCAGGGCTGAGTTAGAGAGCAGAAGAGATTATCAGAATGAGAAGTTTGATGTAATAATAGGAGACTTGGGAGATCCTCTTGAAGGAGGTCCATGCAACCATCTTTACACTAAATCCTTCTATGGCAATGTCATCAAGCCCATCCTCAATCATCGAGGCATCTTTGTTACTCAAGTAATTAGTCAATCAATTCATTCATTCCTTCATTCAAACCATTTCCATTAGCATTCATTACATAGCTTTCCCTTGCAGGCTGGTCCAGCCGGTATTCTTACCCACAAAGACATCTTCACTACAATTTACAACACCCTCATACATGTATTCAACTGTAAGTCAGTCCCTCTTCTTTATTTGATATTGCTTTCATGAATTAGCTCTGTTGATGCATTATTTGTGCTGTTCTGCGCAGATGTGATAGCATACACTGCTCATGTGCCATCTTATGCAGATTCATGTGGATGGGTCTTGGTATAATATATGAATTAACTCACTGTTTATATAATGAATTACAGTATATATACATAAATATGCTCATTAATGTGTATATATATGAATGTGTAGGCTTCAGCTGAACCTCTGAACTTGAACGTCGAAGAGATTGAGAGTAGAATCCGAGACAGAATCACCGGGGAGTTGCGTTATCTGGATGCTGCTTTCATTGTTTCATCCACAGTTCTAAACAAAACTCTTCGCACTTCGTCAGTAGTAGATATTTTTTTTATTATATAATTTTACATCATATAATATATTGATACCATTAACTAGTATTATTGATTAAATGATTAATTAATTGCAGCATTAATTAATTGCAGGCTGTTGAATGAAACTCATATTTACACAGAAGAAAACGCCAGGTTCATCCATGGGTGTGGTGTCTTCAACAATAATAGCAGTGATGTGTAATTACTTCTCTACAGCGTTGACTTGTTGCTAAAAAGAAGAAACAATGAATAAATGCAAACATCTTTTTAAGGAATTAATTTAAAGTTTCAAACTCCAATAATAATAATAATAATAATAATAATAATATTATCATTATTATTATTATTATTATTTTATCACAATTAATATTATTATCACCAAACTATATGTATATGAGGCTGTTATTTTTATATAATTAGTAAATGTTTTGATCTTTATGAGAAGTCTAATATACAAGGTTTTTTTCTTTTTATCTCTTTTAGATGCATCTAATATATGTATTATTTTCAAATAATTAATTATACAAATTTATGTTGTACTTTATAATTTAAAAAAAATAATTCAGTGTTTTTATTTTGTTTTATGAACTAAAATTTGAATAAAATTATTTAAATATTTAAGAGCTGTTTGTTTTCTAATTTTTATATAAAAACTTGTTAGAAATATCTTAATATAATTAAGTTAAAAATTTTAACTTAAATTTAAATAATTAAATATCAAAATAAATTAAATATTTAATTTTTCATTAATATCCTTAGTTTATATATTACTTTATTTTCTAACACTTAAAATTTAAATCTCATTTAATACTTTGCCTCTCTCTATTTTTTAATTTTTTGGAGTAATGTTTTGATGTAATTTAATTTTTATTTAATTTATCATTAATTTTTATATTATAAATTATTAATTCATAATTTTTCTTTGATCATGATACAAAATAAAGAAAAAAATTATATGCCATATGAATAAATAATGAACATATTAATATAATTTATTAAAAATTATTTTATTTATGAAATATTGTGCTAATGTAATTTAAATTTTCATAAAATATAAATATACGTGACACTTAACAAGAGTATATATATGTAAAAACATCAGTTTCAAATTTTTTATTTTCATAAAAAAAATAACCTAACACTTATATTTAGATGTTTAAAGAAAAAAATATTCAAATTTTAACTATGTTCAAACTTTAAATAAAAAAAAGTCACCTATAATTTAGTATAAATATAACTTAATATGTTTTAAAACCTAATTAGTAATATCTTTTGAATTTTAAAAAACATATAGAAATTCTTGACCTAAAATATTATTATATTTATTAAAAAATAAAAAATATTATATAACAAATTATGACATTGAATTAAAATAAGTTGTACCTTTTATTTAAAAACTTATAAATTAAACAAATTATTCAGTAAATTTATGGTTAAAATCATATAAGTGATTTGAAATTTAAACTGCGCTCACAATTAGTCACTCACAATTAGTCACTCACAATGAGTCGAAGATAGATATGTTTATTTATTATAATATTTATAGAAGCAAAAAAAAAATCATTCCCTAGGATTATTTTATAGCATGTAGCAATTAATCAAAATAAATTTTTATTTCTTTTATGGCCCATTTGATGCAACTTTTTTATTAGTCAAAATAAAATTTTAGAATATTGTAATATACTCCCAAACTTTTGGAAAAAAGAGTAAATACCACTTAGATTTTTAGAAAATGTTAGCTACTCCATTGAATTTTAAAAAAATAGCAAAATACCCCCTATGTTTTAAAAAAATAAGAAGATACTCCCTAAACCTAAGCTTCTATTAGTTTGCCCTATTAGAATACTATTATTTTAATACTTAAATTTTACTAAATTAACAAAATTGAATATATTTTGCTTATTATTAACTATCTAATCCTTATTTCTAATATCCTTATAGCTAAAATGTTAAACATAAAAATATATTTTATTTACTTACTTTTAAAATTTTAAAAATATTATTTATTCAAAATTTATATTATTTTTATTAACACAAAAATAAATTTAATTCACTTATTATAATTTATTATTCTCTTTTATTATAAAATACTTATGTAGATTTATCCTAATTTATTTAGATATTCTTATACACATATTCTCCCCACTTTTGAAAAATATTAAATTCTTTATTTAAGTTAAAATACTAAAAATAAGTAAAAATATATAAATAATCATTTGACAAGAAGAAATTTGAGTTAAGTATATTGATAGTATATTAAGAAAAAAAATTAAATAAAATAAAACTAATAAATTATAATATATGAATTAAATTTAGTGTTGTGTAAATACTAAAAAATTCATATCTTAATTTGCAATAAATACTAAAAAAGTTAAAAAAAAAGAAGGTTAGTAGCATTATAATATATAATTTTATCTAAATTAATTATTAATATTTTAGTTTGAATAAATAATATTTTTATTTCTAATATTTTTAAAAAATAATAAAATAATATTTTTTATTTATAATATTTTAGTCCTAAATATTAGAAATAAGGATTGAATGTTGATAATAAAAAAATCGTATTCAATTTGTTAATTTAATAAAGTTTAGGTATTAAAATGATAATATTTTAGCCGGTCAAACTAATGAAAATTTAAATCGCTAGATATCTTCTTATTTTCTAAAAAGTTAAGGAAATATCTAACACTCCCTAAAATTTAGAAAAATGTTTGTTTTTTCTATAAAAATTAAGGGAATATATTACAATATCCCTAAAACATGAAAAATTCTATGATATTGGGATAAAGAATCCCAATATCAATAACTTATTTATATTAACCATTAGATTTTAAAATTAAAAATTAGTCCATTCATTTTAAATTATATTAATTAACTTGATTAACATATAACATATTAAATTAACATATTATTTACGTCAAAAATGATTTTCCTTACATTTTATTATTTTGTAATATACATTCGCCATGCTTCACTAGTTATACATTTTGAATTTCCTTTTACGAGATTTCGTTTGCACGTATGGAGAGAAGCCGGGGGCATAAGTGTATTTTCACAAATGAGTATAAAGCTTACAAAATGGTTCAAAAATCAAAATTAGCCGGTTATCTTCCATTCTGCCCCCGCCATTAGATTTAACACACCACCCTTCAAAATTTTCCAATTCTAGGGCTTTTATCTTCCCTCCATTTTCTCCGTTTTTCTCACGGTCCGTCGTTGACATTGGTAGCGATGCCTGTGAATCTGACGCCGAACGCGATTGCCGCGATAAATGGCGGAGATGTAAACTCGAAGCCGCTCGTTCAAGTCATGGATATAAAGCTGATTGGGAGTACTCAGGAACGGTACCGTTTTCTGATCTCCGATTCCGTCTCGACTCAGCACGCGATGCTCGCTACTCAACTGAATGACAGAGTCAAGTCCGGCCGGGTCAAGAAAGGATCTGTTGTTCAGTTGATTGATTACATTTGCAGCACTGTGCAGAACCGCAAGTAGGTCATTTCGATTGCTTTATGTTTTAATGCTTAATTAGTTTCTAATTATTAATTTATTTTTACTGATTATCGTCTTTAGTACTGTGTGTGTTTTGTTTCCTGTACTTTTTTAATAGCGTAATTTTGTTCAGAGAGCACTTATGAAATTCACAGGAGCTTAGTTTGATTGTAGAAGTGTAGTTTGCGAAGCGGAAATGTGAATTCTGAATAATCTTGTTTGGCATATGCTAATAAGTGTAGTATAAATTGTAAGAAGTAAGACTAGTATTGGGGTGAAAACCTTCTCGTGGCTTAGTTTGTGAATTGAATAATTTATGCTTAATGTTTGGTTGTTACCATGCGTGATTACTTTCTCTGTTTCTGTGGAAAATAGTTCCAGCTTGTTGACTTATGCTCTCTTGTTGTTTGTTTTAGTTATGTTCTTATTGTCAATGTGATTCAGGAAGCAAAAGAATCATCCATCATGCCATGAAGGGTGTTGTCTATATTAGTAGTTGGATAGTGTGAATCATGTATGTAGCATGCAAGGTCAATTTTTTGGGAAGCAAACAGAAGGAAATGAATAAGGAGACTTAATTATGATAAAAAATTAACAATAGCTTATACTATGACTCTATTACCTTGGGGTTCAGTATGGTTGAACAAGTTGTTTGAGTCATCAGCAATGGTATGGCTACTTTGCACAAGTATAGAAGACAGGAATAAAGATAACTTTTTGTCTTTGTGAAATGATCTCAATTGAGACAAATCTATCTCTTGCCTTGTGAAATATGACATCTTAGGAATGCTGCAGTCCTTTTCTTTTTTTTTTTCCTTTTCTGGTTTGCACCAGGTTATATTTTCATTTTACAATTGTGGAGTTTATAATTATTTTGCCCTCCTTGTGCAGGATTATTGTTGTGCTGAACATGGAGACAATAATATTGGACTGTGAACCAATTGGGAATCCAAAAATGTTTACTGAATCTGAGTCAACAACTCAAAAAGCAACTCCTAATAGCAATATTGAACACCCTGTGAGAGTTAATAACTACAACACTCCGATTCGTGGCTCATTTAATCCTCAAAATCCTGGCACATTTAATACTCAAAATCCTGGCTCATTCAGTAATCAAAATCCTGGCTCATTTACCACTTCAAATTCTGGCACATTCAGAGCTTCAAATCCTAGCACATTTTGGGCCCCAAATTCTGGTAATAATGTGCAGGGTTTCCGACCCACTGTTCAGCCACCATATCAACCTCCTCCAAATTACAGAAATCATGGTCCAATATTGAAGAATGAGGCACCAGCACGAATCATACCTATTGCTGCTTTAAATCCTTATCAAGGAAGGTGGGCTATTAAGGCAAGAGTGACTGCAAAAGGAGATCTGCGGCGTTACAACAATGCTCGGGGAGATGGGAAGGTCTTCTCTTTTGACCTCCTTGACTCTGATGGAGGGGAAATAAGAGTGACCTGCTTCAATGCTGTTGTTGACCGTTTCTATGACATTATTGAGGTTGGTAGAGTTTATTTGATCTCAAAAGGTAGCTTGAAACCTGCACAAAAAAATTTCAACCATCTGAAGAATGAATGGGAGATATTTTTGGAGGCAACTTCAACTGTGGATCTTTGCCCTGAGGAGGATGCTTCCATACCAAGACAACAGTTCTCATTTAGACCTATCAGTGAAATTGAGAATGCTGAAAACAACTCAATACTTGATGTTATTGGTATTGTGATATCTGTGAACCCTTCGGTTCCTATCTTGAGAAAGAATGGTATGGAAACTCAGAGAAGAATTCTGAATTTGAAGGATACATCTGGCAAGAGTGTTGAGCTTACTCTTTGGGGTGATTTCTGCAATAAGGAAGGTCAAAAACTGCAGGAGATGGTAGATGTTGGGTTTTTCCCTGTTTTAGCTGTTAAAGCCGGAAAGGTTAATGATTTCAATGGGAAAACCATAGGGACGATCTCTTCCACACAGCTCTTTATAAATCCAGATTTCCCAGAGGCTCGTGACCTCAGAGAGTGGTTTGATCAAGGAGGGAAGAATGCTGCTACAGTGTCGATTACAAGAGAAATCATGGCAGGAGGCTCTAAGAATGAGATACGTAAGACTGTGTCTCAGATCAAGAGTGAAGGTCTTGGACGAGCAGAGAAGCCTGATTGGGTGACAGTGAGGGCATTCATAACATTTATTAAATCAGATAATTTCTGCTACACAGCTTGCCCTTTGATGATAGGAGATAGACAGTGCAACAAGAAAGTGACCCAGGCTGGAAATAGATGGCAATGTGACAGGTGCAATCAAGAATTTGACGAGTGCGATTACAGATATCTTTTGCAAGCCCAGATTCAAGACCAGACAGGATTGACTTGGGTAACAGCTTTCCAGGAATCTGGAGAAGAGATCTTGGGCTGCCCAGCAAAAGAGTTGTACATGTTGAAATATGAATTGCAGGATGATATCAGATTCGGCGAGATAATTCGAAGTAGAGTCTTTAATCAATATCTTTTCAGGCTTAAGATCAAAGAGGAATTGTATGGCGACGAACAAAGGGTGAAGATCACTGTTATCAAGGCAGAGCAGTTGAACTATTCTTCTGAAAGCAGATACCTACTTGATTTGATTTCAAAATCTCAGCGAAAATGAATGATTTCTAGTCTGAAGTAAATGATTCTAGATGTGGTAGGCTTTGGTTCTGCAGAGTTGAGTTGAGTTGGCAGTATTGGTAAATGAAATTTTTATTAATGTTTCAATGAATTAATGTCAGTTGATCTATATCCTTATTATTCTTAGTGGTTATACTTTACATCATTGGTACATTCTCTTCTTTTGAGTTTCAGTTTTTTGGTTTCTTTTCCATAATGAATCTAGTAGTTTGTTTTCTTGCTACATGTTAAAGCTATTTTTCACAACAATTACGATGAATCAAGCTTTTATCATGCTAAAAATGTTGTGTATAGCAAGTGCAAGATGAAGAAAGATGTGCTGTGTTATGGCAAAATAGAAGTAGAAACTTCAGAATACACATGTTTCCGAGCTCAATTACAGTCACGGATTACACAAACAAGAAAAACGAAGTTCGAGGGTGAAAACATCAAACAGATACGAGAATGGAAAACACAATCCAACATTGTCTGAATATTTATATGTCTTAGCTCCGCTTGACGGGGTCAAAATTGGCCACGCCAACGACAGCACCAATAATGGCAGTCAGAACAACACCACCGGCTACAATGCTGAGCAAGAAGTTCTTCAGTGACGGAGAAACCCCAGAACCAGCAGCTTCAGCAACCTCCGGAATCACCATGGAAGCCGTCAGAGCAGCTGCAGTCAACCCGGTGACAGCCTTCTCCTTGAAAGAAGAAGAAGCCTTGACTTGAAACCTGGGAAAGGATTTCGATGCTGCCATTGCCTTTGATGGTTTCACTGGCAATGGCTTGAAGAAAGCCTCGGAACCTGAAACCGCCCTCTTTTGGCTAGCATGAGTTAACGGCATAGCCATTGAAATAGCCGTAGTTGAAGCCATTTCCTTTTTTTTTTTGAATCTCTTCTTGCTTGCTCTCTGTTATGTGTGCCTTCAACCGCTTTTTCTTTTTGGCAGAGTTTTACTGTTAAGTTTTGAAGGATGTGGCGTAACGAGAGGTGGAGGAGGCCTGCTTTTGTCTAACTTTATCTTTCTGACACGTGGCAGCTTCTCCATTTGGGATGGAGGATAGGCTTATCTTGTTGGCCCAATCATCATCAAGTTTGAAATTTGGAAGGGACTCCACTAAGACCTCAAGTTGAGTTGCTGTTGCTCTGTATGGGCTTGGGTATCTAACGTTATTTTCTATTTACACCCGACCAATGTTTAGAAATGCACCCCTAATTGGTAACAAGGCTTTTGCTCTTAATTGAAAGCCGATAATCCTTTCTTTTGTTTTTTCATATCAGCTATAAATTAATTCTCTAAAGAAAAATATATTACAGACAGATATAATTCAACAAAACAAATTCGAAAGGAGGTTTATTTAGAAAAGAAAGAGTGAGTTTAAGGTAAGGTAGACAGTTGTGTACGTTACAGAGCATCATCCCCTTGCCGTAGGAGGAAGTGGAACAGTTGAAGCTGTTGAGGCTAACCTAACTAAGCTGAACTTCTTGAGGTAGAAGATAATATATACAAAGATCTTCAAATATTTTATTTAGTTCTAATACTAATTCGGATCTTCTGTTGTCTTTCTCCATGTAATCCTGAAAGTTTATTGTGTGTGTGACGGATAGAGCCATTTTCATCATGTTCACATCCTCAATCTCTTTAACCACCAAACTGAAGTCTGGACGCCAGTGCTTTGCGTTGCTTTCCAAGTAGCTGAAAGTTTCAGAAAACAGGAATGTAAATGAAAGGATGCAATGAAAAGAATCAAAATAGCATCAACCTTAATGATGAAATAATGAGACGGATGAAGTGGAACAAAAGAGAAGAGTATATTTTATCTATTCGATGAAGTGCATAAATCATACAAGTTTAACAACGAGAACATAAAATAGACTAAACCATCATGTGGGAGTCAAGAGATTTGACACATAAATCATTGGAAGATGCCTGCTTGTAAAGATTGAAGGCAAGACAGAAGTTAAATCAAATTCCCACACAACATTTCCATTCAATGTTCTAGTTAAAAGACTAGCCAATTAACATATGCAAACCCATAATTCTTTTAAGAAAATATTTGTTTGTCTAAGTAAAGCAATGACTCTGTGTAGTTGGATTGTAACTAGATCTCAATTTTAGGAGCTAGAAGCAATGCAGAAATTTCAAACTTCTCAGTTTGCAGACAATGTATTCCAATCTACAAAACAAGAGAACAACTTGAAAAGAAATGCCGTAAATTGAGGATTGAACATCTGTATCAGAGTAAGATTATGCAGCAGTAGGCTTACTGCTTACGTGTTGCTTCCATGAAGTTGTGAAGACACCGATATCATACCTAAAAAGCCATTGCCGTATGCAATGAGAACAGTAAGTCACTTTTGAAGTCTTCTGACCCAGAAAAGACTAATAAAACTCACTTCCCTACAACTGACTCCCTTAACTAGGAAACAATGAAAGGAGCAAAGTAAGAAAAAGATGATAATCCTAACTGATATCTAATAAAGTCTTATGCAATTTAAGCTGGAGTTTTGCTTTGCTTGTTTTGTGGTGAACAAACTCCCTAACACATCTTACTTTCTTGCATGTTTCATGAGGATTAGTAAGAGAGAGAGATTCTTTACCAAAATACAATAGAGATCACAATCCATAATGAGTTATGACAGATCCTAAAGCTGTTATTCTGTCTATACATGGACAAGTTGACAAAAACTTGCAGCTAAATCGATTTCTACTAATGCGAAGAAGCCTTTATATATTCCAACTTCTATAATCCATATGAGTGTGAAATGATGATGACAATGCCACATGCCTTACAATTAGTTCAATTCTTTAGATAGCCATATGAGCCTCTGAAAGTAATAACTAGAAAGGAACAAATAGGAATTCTAATATTTTTTATCTCAAAAAGCAAGTAGGAATTCTAATATTTAACTTACACTTTGATTCTAGATTTCAGATGTCCAATGCTCTCAATTGATGCGGAAACATCAACGGCAAACTCCACAGAATCATTCATTTCTGGACTCCTGTAATAATTGCTGATAGGTTTCGTAGCTAGAACTGTATTCGGATAGAATATTTTCTCATTGTCATATCTCAGAAAGACTGTTGTCAGTATGTTCATCTCCTCAACAACCATCTGTGATACATCAATTATGTCAAGCAATTGATCCAAATATATAATGTAAATTCACATTTTCAGGATTAAACAATTACCTGTACTCCATCAATAACGCATCTATCACCAACATCAAATGGATGCATTATGAATACAAATATGATGGCCTCAAATACAGTCTTTGCGGTGTTACCAAACATGAAAACCACAACTAGAATTTGGGATGAAATGAAGAATATTACTTTGGTTGTTAAAAATTCCATCAAAAGCAACCACACAATAATGATCACAACAAGCACGATTCCTGAAACAAGCTTGCTCAGCTCCTCTATAGCTGTTTTGGTATCATTTAAGGAATGTACCAGAGACTTGCGTTCAAGGTACACATTTACCTGCAAGTAGGAATGGCATAAGAAGCATGGATTAATAACAAGTAATCCTATCGGGTTCTTTTCTTGTATACTTGAGTTCACCAAACTTTAGAAATTCAGGTCATGGATTTAAGAGTCAATACAGCAAGTATGTGACAGTTTAATCTTAAAAGGAATTTTTTGAAACACGTCAACAGTTAATTCACTGATATTAGATTTGTATATGGTACCTAAATGTGAACTGCAGTGTCAAAAAAGCATATACGAAGATCTAATACAAAATTTAGAAGGAACTTACCACCCATTTCTTAAAAGTTGACCTCTCGATCCTTCTAGTTTCCGCTGCTCCCTCAAACAACGGAAGCACATTATCTACCTCTTCCTTTTTCATGAAGCACAACAGGTCCTCCTCTTCAATATACCTACTCATTATTAACAGATATAAATAGTGAGATGACTTATAGAAAAAAAATCATAAAGACAGAATAGCTATGATTTTTGAAAGTTAGAAATACTCACTTGCTACCAGGCTTGGCCACATTCCCGAAAATCTGATAAGCAGCAGCCTTTGCTTCCCACTCACTAGTAATCTCTTTATCTTTCTTCTCACCCTCTTTGTCAGCATAAGTCTCAAGTCTATTTGAGATGGTAGAAAGGCCAGAACCACTTATGACATTAATTAACCCTTTCATGGTCCAAGCAGATATTTTCTCTTGCTTCATTTTCTTAAGCTTTTCTACATCAATCACCTCCTCCTTTTTCTCTTTATTTTCATTCTTTAGATTTTTGAAGCTCAACTGGCCAGCAGTATTTTCCGTACCAACTTTCTCAGCCATCTCCATTGATGGATGTCCCGAAAGAGTCCGGAGAATATATTGGTGAAAGATTGATTCTTGAATCCGATCAAAGAATCTAGTACATTGGAAAGAAGAAGCTAGTAATTTAACTAAAAAAGTCTTCACCACCCATATAGCAGTCCCAATAAGAAAAGAAGCAAGAGTCCTTGTAATATAATTTAGAATCTTAGTAGCTTCTTTTGATCTCTTAACCCCACGATGAAACAACAAAACCCAAGCTAAAAGAACCAAACATAACCAGACAAAAACTCTGACACTTTTCTTCATCCCAATGACAAAATACAGAACCTTTTTCTTAAGTAAAAGGTTCCTTTCAATCAAGAAAACCAAAATATTCATAAACCATTCAGTAAATAATCGACCACAAAATATCACCAATACTAACACAGACCATTTCCACAACTCCAAGCCCCAGAGCACACAGTCTTTCAGTTTATTCACTGTTAAGCTATCAATTACCAAACACATTATGCACACAAGTAAAATCCACTCAATTATAATCAAAACTTTCATTTTTTTAACCTTTTTCTCACTCACTTTAAAACTCACAATTCTGTAAACCTCAACCTCTTCATCCTCCTCATCATCATCCTCCGCTCCTGTAATAGGAACCGAATTCTCTTTTGGACTAGAAGCGGATACTGCATTAGTTGGCGAGTCCTCAGAAGAAGGGCTTGAATTCACCACGGTTGTCTTCTCTTCAACCAATTTAGCATCATTTGGAATGTTTGGTTCCACTAATCTTGATTTTGGCTTCGGAAACTCTGACCTTGAGAGCGGTTTTCTCCTAATTAAAGACTGCGGTGGGATCTTTGGAGGGTTGTTTGGTGTTGGAGTCGAAGTTTCAGTCTTCGGAGAAGCAGCGCCTGTAAGTTTGGAAGCTTGAACTCTGCATCTCAGACTCTCAAGTTCTGTTAATTCAACATTAGAAGAACCCAGTTGGGGATTCTTCGGAAAAGATTTGGAGCTGCCAACAGAAGCTTCTTCGGTGTCTGAAATTTGCACTATGACGTCGTTTTTAGTTATTCCTTTCTTCTCCGTCACTCCTTCCATTTTCACTTGACTCTATATCACTGTTGATACCCAACTACACAGTCTACCCCTAAATTTGTAGAAAATAAGCAGTGCTGCTGAATTCTTCCGGAACGGGAAACTTTCTTGCCAGGAAATCTTCAATGGCAATCTTCAAAGAAGATTTTGAATTTTCTTGTAAATTCTGCACTTTCTTTTGGGGAAACATAAGCGACAAAGAATTTCCAGGACAGAGTGCTGTATGTGCTGTCGTGTTTCGTGGTTATTAAGAAAACAAAACAAAGGAAGAACCGAGACTGAGATTAAGACTTTGGTCATGCCTGGTTTAGTGGCGCAAATGGTAGTGGGCTGAACAGAAGAAGACACCCAGAGAGATCGAGATTAAGATCGAGATTAAGACTTTGGTTGTACCTGGTTTATTGGCGCAAATTTTAGTGGGCTGAACAGAAGAAGCGAGAGGGAGCTTCCCAATTTTGTGAGTGATCCTCCCGGGAAAAAGATTTTAAATGGTATAATTTCATTTGGATCCTTAATGTTTTAAGAAATATTATTTTAGATGATATGTTTTACATATTAGATAAAATATTTTTAATTTTATTAAAAATCGTCACCTAAAAATGATATGATGACTTTAATAAACTTTAAGGTTAAATTGAATATTGGTAATATTATGTAGGTGAAATTAAAAATTATCTCACCCCACTAATGATTGAAAACTGACAGAAGTTCAGTCAATAAAACTAACTAATATTGATAAAAAAAATTTGAACTTAAGTAATAATTTTTGATAAGTTAATGACTTTTTATTAATATATAAAATATGTTAACTAACATTGATAAGTTTATGTTGTTGTTGTCCTTTTTTTTTTTGGGTTATTTAATTCAAGTGTTGGGAGGCACTAATCACGATTAGTAAGAGATAATTTAGAATTAATTAAATTATCTCTTCTCCATATGTTTGTTTCTCTCAAATAACTAATATGGGTATTATAAGCATTTTTGATAGAGTTTTCCTGCATATTTGGATGATTATATTATATTAGATGAAAATTGGTAGAAGAAACAAATGGAGAAGAAGAAGAAGAATAAGAGTGGCTAGAGGTCGACACACCCATGACCATGTAAACTCTTGTGTTGGGTCAACACAGTATGTATAATAAAATGAGTAAGCCCAACATGACCCGCAGCATGATTATTATATGTGTATGCCAATCCATTATGTTAAAAGGTAGCTGGTAGCATACTCTTATAAAACACGTTCTTTTTCCTCAAATCAACAAGAAGTAATACCTTTTATCATTTGAAACTAAGTCTATTGTAGAAAACCTATTCTAAATCAAGAAGAATAAACTTCATATTTAGACAAAAGAAAAACCAAAGCTTTAACTAACAAATCTCTACTTCTCCTCTTCAGTTACTCTTCTTGCGTTTTCATCTTCTTCTTTATCACTTCACTAACGAGATTATAAAATTGAGACTAAGATCTCTGGAATATAGAGAGACACACATGCTCAAATTTTATCCAAACCCTTTAGTTTTTCAGATCCTACACACTGCATAATTAGGGATGACAATGGTGCTAATACGATATGAATACCTTAATATTCATATCTGCATCCTACAAAATTTTATATCCCTATCATTCGCAGATATTTTATTTAAAATCCGTCTCCTTTTATGTAGATATTTATATCCTAATGGATATACCCGTTTTCTAATAAAAATAGGAAATTTAAACATTTTTGTAAATTTATAATTTGATTTTTAATATTTTATAAATTAAAATACTATATTAATAAATTAAATTAAAAAAATAAATTCATATACCATCCTAAGTGGATTTTTAATAAGCTTTTGGTAAAAGTATATTAATATATCATGCTACACAATTTTTAAATCAAATTAATTAAATTAAACAAAAGTTTTGGCTTTGAACAATCAAAGAGAGGACAAATTTTGCGTTAATTTTAATCCGAGGATCATACATTTTTAACAAATAAGAGGGCATGCTAAATTTAACAAATTATTGATGAACTTAATATGTAGACTTACAATTTCATCAGTGAGAAATCATATATAATCATTACCACGGGATTTAGTCTATTGCGATATTTTTAATGCTTAAGCACAATTCATGAATAAAGTCAATTTCAAACTATAGGCTTCATCAATATTGTTGATGCGTAAAAATATCAACCTAAGTGAGGTAGGATGCCTTGCTGATCTAGTATCCGAGCTGAAGATGGATGCTCAGTTAATAGTCCACACCCGACTTGGTCACGTCCTAACCCTAGAGGCTCCTAAGCTGACCTTTCACCCCTCACTGACCCCGGGCCAAATTGCTTGAAACCTTACTAATCTTGCTGCCCCTATTGACCTCTCTGTCCTTGTTGACCTCGGAGTTGACCTTGGTGATGATGCCTACAGTAGATAACACGATTAAAAGGGGGGTGCCGGAGGTTTTTTCGGCGAGCCTACTCTGACGCTCAAGTCAGTACCTTGAGGGGGTGATGTTATGGCTCGATTTTAGTAGCTTAAATAGCTAATACGTAGAGGATTTATGTAGCTAGGAGCTAGTTGACCAAGTAGCACGCAAAACACATGGAGAAAATGGATAAGTGTGGTCTTTTTGGAAGCTAAAACAATAAGCAAGCTTCAAGGGACAACCTTTAATGAATTTTTAAGGTTGCCTCTTTGTTTTTTAGAGAGAAAAATGTGACGTGACTTGTGCTTGTAGTGTGAGAATAACAGAAATGAGTTAAAACTTGAAGAAGACTTATATTACCTTGAGATAAGTGTCTTTTTATATTATACCTTTGTGAGCATATAATTGGTTAAAGTATGTTGCCTTAATTCCTCCTTTACTTTCTCTTTCCACGTTTGAAACCTTAGCTTGGAGTTAAGACTAAGGACACTTGGTGAGCAGGGATTGGTCCTTAAGACCTTATCCAAGATTACATGCCACATGACGTGATTTAATTCGAATAGGGAATTACGTTATCCCTTGGGTACAGGTGACGAGTGCTCATTCGTTTATACTTGTGATCCCCCAAAAGCTGACCTCTTCAGATGGAGCCCTTTTTTCAGCTACCAATGGGCTACACTGTCTCCTTAGTCAAGTTTCTATTTTGGGCAATTTCAGGTGGTCCCCCCAAGTGATCTAGGAACATAGGACACCCTTTTTATATTTTTGGGGGAGACCGTATCCCTTTACTTTTAGGGCTACTCTAGAATGGAGTCCACTCCTTTTTGCCCTATTTATGTGGGTTATTGATTATAGGCCACGTGGCACCCTTCATGTGAATACCCTTTGTACTTCCTGAGGTCGGATCCTGCTTTAGTTAGGATCCGAGGTGAGGTAGGTTTTAGCATGAATGGATCGTCCCATAGGTGCCGACTAGAGCGTCGTGGGCTTACGTACCGCTACGTATCTAGCCTATTTTTACCCCATAACAGAGGTCTCCTAGCTTCCAATGGCTAAGGAGATGGCGAAGGCATTAGAAGCTTCTAAGAGTTCTTAGCCCACGTCGCATCGTGATCCCTCTTCTTTGGTGGTCTTTTCCTTGCCACCTTGGGGTGTATGCACACCTCATCACCTCTTCAGGGTGACTCGAGATGGCTTGGAGTATAAATCTATGGCAAAAATGTTTTCCAAGCTCATGTTGCTCTTCCTCCTCTTTCATTAAAGTGAGGCTTGGCAAAATGTTTACTTTATCTCTGGGCGAAATGAGGGGATTATTCCCCTTTATTTAGATATTGAACTCTATTGAGCTGGGTTGACACGGGTGTAAGCCCCCCTCTTGACCTAGAAATCTATCATTCCTCAACTCGGATCAGTGTACTTTGATTAAGATAACCAAAGGCGTACACGTAAACAGGTTGTGGGCCTTGGAATTTGAATTTTTTAGCATATCCAAACCTTGGAACTTTAAGACTTAATGAAAAATAACGAGGGGACGCAACACCCCATTTATGACTTTTGGGTTTTTTTCAGAAGAACCCCATCTTCTTTCTCTTTATATTCAAACTCTTTCAAAATGGGCTAGGGAGGCAAACGTAATAGCGCTGGCCTTCAATGTAATAGAACAACTTCCGTAGGGCCCACCATAGCCAAAAGGTGGCTTTTATCCATTTCAACATGAATGAAGGGTCGTACCTCCTCACGTTTCTGAACATTCGTCTATTTTCATTCCCTTTATATGTGGGCTCCACGGATTTGAGAAAACAAAAAGCCTTATTTTTGCCTTTTTGGGACCACATTTGTTTCTTTGCAATCCTTAACTGCTGTCCTCTCTTTATCTCCTCGCCTGCAACATAAAAATCGACTTCTCTCCATTGACTCTTTCTTATTTCGACGGCTGAAAAAGAGCGTGTCTTGCCCTTTCGTCGTTTCCTTGCTGCGTCGCTCGCGGCATCACAATCTCAGTGCTGATCTTCCACCGAACTTGGCGCCCCTATTGTTCTTCATTGGATTTTATTGCCAGAAACCTTAGGAGGTAAGTGTTCTTTTCGTGTTCTCGACTTCATTACTCCCATTTGGCTCTCCTCATGAGGTATTCGCTTGGCATAGAGTTGCTTACATGGTATCATGCAATTTGTTTTTTACCCTTCCTTTTTTTTTTGTTTGTGCCGTAGATATGTCGGATGCGGGCGAATCTCAGCACTCCCTTGTGGACAATGAAGTTGTCGCTCCCAGAAATGTAGCCTCTTCCCCGATTTCTTCAAGTCGAACCAAGTGCTATAAGGTTCGCATTGGTCGTGGCTGTTCCAACGTGACTGGGGAAAGCTCCGAAGAAGGTGGTGATTAGAGTTTCTTTCTGGATGATGAGGGAACCTCAGTGACCGCAAAAATACTTGCCTAGTTGAGGAAAACTTACGACATCCCTCCCTCTGTTAAGTCGTCGCTTCCCAGACAAGGGTTCAGACCAAGCCGGCCTAGTTCTAACGAGGTAGTGATTCACCGTTAGTCTTTTGAATACGGTCTTCAGCTTTCCATTCAACCGTTTTTTGCACAAATATTGAGTGAGCTAGGGGTGGCCCATGCTCAACTTAGTTCCATGGCTTGGCGGAACCTTACTGGGCTTTATATCTTATGGAAGGAAGTACTGGGCGTTGAGCCTACTATTGAGAATGTTCACGCCATCTTCGCTTTGACCACGACCCCGAGAAGCTTGGGCTCTACTATCTGAGGACGTACACTGGCCAACCTCACCTAGTCCCCCAAGTGAACCCGAACACCGCTGACAAGGCTTGGGATGATTTTTGGTTCGTCGTTTCTGGTGACTGGGCCAAATAGTGATCGAGGATGGGGAAAAACGTATACTGTTCCTAACCACTTCAAGTGGGCAGGTATGCTTATCTGAAAGTTGATTATTTCTTTCAGTTTACTAAATTTTGCGTTTGCTTGGCTGACCTTGTCATCGTGTAGAGAAATGGACTCGTGACCTTTCTCAGGACATCGATATCAAGAGTGTGAGAGAATATGTGGCGACTAACCCATCTGAGATTGACATTGTCACTGAAGAGTGCCTTGCTAAGGTGGGATTGATTCCACTACCTTCCTCAGGTAGTATCCTTGCTCACTTAGGCCATTTTTTATCCCCTTAGTTGTGAGTTTACTCATTCTGGATTATATTCCTCTTTCTTGGCCACAAAGGGGCTCTGATAAGAGCATTGCTACCTTCAGCGACCTTCTTCCGCAACCTAAGCGTGCTAAGAAAATGGAAGGGCCAGGCTGAACGCCCCAACTAGCTATGGACCTTGGAGGCGTTCTTGGCGGTCATTTTGCTCATGCTTCTCGAGCTTTTCCGACACTGAAGCAAGTTCTTGAGTTTTCAGATTCGGAGAAGGGGAGCGAGGTGGCAGGCTTGAATCCTAACCAGGCGATTGGCATGGCATCTCATCTTTTTCTTCAAGTAAGCGACTCTTGGTTCTTAACTTTGTTTTAGGATTAAGACTATAAGCTCTGACCTTCTTTCTTTCCCCCCTTTTTTTTGTTACCAGAGATCATTCCTTATGTCTCAGTTTGGTGACAAGCTTAAGGAGGGATCGACCTCAGTTGGTCATGTTGCCAAACTCGAAGCCCAACTGTCCTGGCTTTCCCAGAAGGTCAAGGATAAGGATGATCAAATTTTGAAGCTGGAAGACCAACTAGAAGAGGTTCAAGATGAGGTGAGATCAATGAAGACTCAGCTCTAGGCTTAGGTGGATAGAGCCAATGAGCTCCAAGCCAGCGTGGACAAATTGAAAACTGAAGCAGGTTCTAATCTTCTTCACGGGTACCATTATGCGCAATACCAGGTTACCAAGGAATATCTCGATTTAGATTTGCATTACATGGACTTCGGGTTTGACCGAGATGCATTGGTGGCTAAGTTTGGCAAGGATCTAAACCCAGCTGATGTTGCAGGAAGTTCTCGACAGCTTACCTCAAGACACCCATTGAACCTAGAGGTTTCCCCACCTCACTCGAACCAAGAGGAGGGCGACTCCGAAGATCAAAATGATGAAGGATCTCAGGCGGGGAAGGGCGATAATGCCTGACCCGACCCTCAGCCATTGCTCATGCTACCCTTTCATTAAATCGAGCTTTCTTCCATATTTCTCCTTTCTCTCTCTCTTTTTTTTTTTTGTGAACTCGAATGTTGTTTTACTGTGTTATGAACTTAAACTTCCAGTATGGTTTTATTTTGCATGTTATTGTCTTTGGAGATGTTGTTTTGCCAAGTGACCGTGCCTCATTTTGGGCTTGATATATTATTTATCTTTTGTTTGCTGTATGAATCGTGCTGAGCTTGCTATTTGTTTGCCCATGTAACATTCTAGCAGGGCAGAGCCTTCTTAAGGTGGGTTATCCGACCTGAGTAAGTATCATTCTTAACCTAGGTCGATTTACAAACCGACTTTATGATATTAACGGTCCATGGTGAAATAAAATTTGATAAGAAACATGTCATATATCAACCATGGTGAAATAAAATGGCGGATAACAAACCATTTGCTAAGGCGTATAT
The DNA here is from genome assembly GCA_028052125.1 of Melia azedarach. NCBI lineage: Eukaryota > Viridiplantae > Streptophyta > Magnoliopsida > Sapindales > Meliaceae > Melia > Melia azedarach. The sequence goes on from CM051403.1 coordinate 6,822,175, forward strand.
CATCATACTATTAAATAGGAACACAACATCCCAATTAATAGAACAACAACTTTTTTCACCTAAATGATGTTTCCTTTCAAAATACTCACTCAGGGGAAAGCAGTGGGATAACACACCATATCATTTTTCGGCGTACATATAAAAGTAATCTAGTCGCTGAGGACTTTAGAGGAATCACAAAACAGAGATGGAAACAAACACCTACTAGAATCCCAGGTCAAGTGGAATCATGGGTAGTACTTCTTCAGCTGGTCGGCATTCCTTGGCTGTCGCATCTGGCGACTGTCGGGGTAAGCAAGTTTGTAGACTCCAGGCTTGACCACTTTGGTGACGTGGAAAAGCCCTTCCCAAGTTTCAGCAAACTTGGTGGAGCCTTCCTCTTTGAGTCCAAAAATCACCTTCCTTAATACCAGGTCCCCCTTTTTGAAACCCCGAGGTCTGACCTTGGCATTGTAATGCTTGGCAACCCTTCTTTGATATGCCGCCACCTTGACCTGGGTTTGATCTCTCTTTTCCTCTAACAAATCAAGGGCGGCATCAGGTTGGGCCACGTTACGGACCTTGTCGAAGTGGAGGGTTTTAAAAGTTAGCATTACCACTTCAGTATGGATCACTGCCTCAATGCCAAAAGACAATGCATAGAGGGTTTTCCCGATGGCTGTCTTGAAGGTGGTGTGGTATACCCACAATACCTCAGGAAGTTCATCAACCCATGCCCCTTTCTTGCTTCCTTGCTTCTTCTTCAGCAAGTCCTTAATAACCTTGTTTACCGCTTCAACTTGCCCATTTGATTGTGGGTGAGCGGGCGTGGTGTATCGGTTCTCTATCTTCCATACTTAGCCTCGTTGTTAGAAGCTTTAAACTAAAACCTTAGTACATAACTTATCTCAACCCCATATGGGCTAGTGATCACTATCCTAGCTCCACTCCCTTATGAGCTAAATGATCCGTCCACATGGAGGATCCATGGCGAGCTAGTTTTAGCTTCCCCGTCCTCACCTTGGTTCATACCTATTTCCAAATTCTCCAAGTCGAGAGTAAATTCAGTCACAAAGTCAACTATAGCTTGTCCTTTGATTGCGTTCTTTGGGCGGTAGTGAATCTCGAACTCACTGAGTTTTATACACCACTTCATAAGCCTTCATGAACTTTCTAGTTTATGTAGGATTTGCCTGAGTGGGAAGCTAGTGACCACACTGACCGAGTGAGCTAGAAAATATGGCCTCAGCTTTCTAGACGACATAACTAAGGCCAATGCAAGCTGCTCTTGCTTGGGATATCTCTTTTCCACATTGGTCAGGGCTTTGCTGGTATAGTATATAGGCTTCTACAACCCTCTTTCTTCTTCTCGAATCAAAATCGAGCTTACTGCGATTGTAGACACTACTTGATACATTAGCAAGTTATCCCCGGCATAAGGTTTAGCTAGGATTAGCGGGCTAGTTAGATAGTTCTTCAGATTCTGAAAGGCAGCCTCGCAATCTTCGTCCCACTGCTGCCCTTTAGCTTTCTTGATAGCTTGGAAGAAAGGGTAACAACAGTCCGTGCACTTGGACACAAACTTGCTCAGTGCGTCTACCCTCCCAACTAGGCTCTGTATTTCTTTGGTCTTCTGAGGTGATCTCATTTCCACGATGGCCTTGATCTTTTCTAGATTGGCTTCTATTCCCCTTTGGTGGACCATGTAACCCAAAAACTTTTAAGCTGCTACCCGAATGAACATTTCTTCGAATTAAATTTCATGCCAAACTTCCTCAGTACGTCAAATGTCCCTTGAGGTGAGACATATGGTCAGCTATCTTCATTGACTTGGTGATCATGTTGTCCACATAAATCTCTATGGTCTTACCTATCTGTTCCTTAAATAACTTGTTCACCAAGTGTTGATACGTGGCCACCTCATTCTTTAAGCCGAATGACATTATCATGTAACAATAAAGGCCCTTGTTCGTAATGAAAGAGGTCACTTCCTCATCTGGGGCGTATATCTTTACTTGGTTGTAACTAGAGAAGGCAATTATAAAGCTGAACAACTCATGGTCGGCGGTGGCATTGACTAGCTGATCTATCCAAGGCAATGGAAAGCTATTCTTGGGGCATGCCTTGTTCAAGTCGGTAAAATCGACGCACATGCGCCATTTTTCGTTCGGTTTCCTTCCCAACACTACATTGGAGACCCAATCCGGATACTTCGCTTCACGAATAAACCCTGCGCGTAGTAGCTTGTTGACTTCCTCCTCAATCGTGTCGTAGCATTCTTGATTGAAAGCTCGTTACTTTTGGCGTATCGATCGGTGAATGGGGTCCACGTTAAGTCCATGGGAGATTATACTAGGGCTAATTCCCGGCATGTCACTGTGACTCCAAGCGAACACATCTAAGTACTCGATTAGAAATTTCACCAGAGACGTTCTGACATCTGAGGTAAGCTGGGTTCCCACCTTAACTATCTTGGTTAGGTCACTTTCACATATCGGAACTGCCTCTAATTCCTCCACAAGCTCACCTCGCTATTCGACTTTAGACACTCGTGGGTCAATGACAGAAACCTGATTGCACCTCTCAACTGAGGAGGCGTAACACCTCCTTGCAGCGAGTTAGTCCTCCTTGATGACCCTGACCTGGTTGTCAACTGAGAATTTCAACTTCAAGTGGTACGTGGACACCACTCCCTTGGTTGCCATGAGGAATAGTCTTCCCAGGATGACATTGTAAGAGCTTGGGTGGTCGACAACCACAAAATCAACCATAGTGATGAGCTTAGAAGGGTCTTCCCCAATGATTACTGGTAAGATAATGCTGCCACACGGCATCAGTTGATCCCTTGTAAACCTGCTGAGGGGGGTGGTGACTTGTAGCATCCTTGCTGAGTTTAGTCCTAGCTTATTGAAGGCATCCTTGAACAATATGTCAATCGAACCCCCCGTGTCAATGAGAATTCGAGCCACGTCCTTACTGGCGATCTTCATTGTGACGACCATAGCGTCGTCATAAGGGTACATTACATCCCTCGTGTCTTCATCCGTAAACATGATAGGGGTGGTGGTCATCCTCGGTAGCTTAGGCGACTTTTCGGTGAAGTTCACTTCCTTGTGGTGTCGAGCCAAGGAGAGTTCTCTAGCATAAGCCTTCCTTGCCCTATGAAAATCTCCTGCTAGGGTGGGTCCCCTTGAGATTGTGCTGATGAAATCTTTGTCCTTGGTCACTTGAAATCATGGCTGACCTTGGTCCCCTTCTGAACTTTCTCCTGCCTGCTTACCCCCTTGATCTTTCCCCCTCAGTTCGAGTAAAAACTCTTTCAGGTATCCATTGTTGATTAGATTCTGGATTTACTCCCTCAGGTTGAAGCAATCAGTTGTGTTGTGTCCATACTCCTCATGGAAATCATAATACCTCTTCAAGTTTCTTTTAGCAAGAGGGGTAATCAACTTAGGTGGTCTCGTCAAAAGGCCCTTGTCTCTTATGGCATAAAACATTTGTTCCCAAGTCATGTTCAAGGGGTGGTAGGCATGCGCAGTGGCAGATTCCCTTTTTGGCGAGTGAGATACATCTCTTGGCTGTAGCGGAGGCTGGGGCCTCAGTGTCTTTAGTCTTGGTTAAGGTAGGCGCTTGTAGGGTAGTAGTGCCTTCTGGCTATCTTGTTGACGCGGCACCGGTCCTTGCTGAGGAGGGACTGGCCTGGACAATCTGACATCTTGCTTCTTCTTATCTTTCCCTTTCTCCTCAATGGCAATTTGCTTTATGGCACGATCATATGCCTCCCAATATGAGGTGGGAGGCCTATCTTCAAATGACACCTACAAAGGCCCGGTGTGGAAATTCTACCAAATGTTTCTCAAGGTTTTCGACTCCTCATAAACTCTAATTTGCATTACCTCATCATGGTAACGCTTCACATATTCATGCAATGGTTCTTACCCCCTTTTGCTTAATGTATTGGAAAGAGGATGAGTCTTTAGTGGGTGGCTTGGCTCCTTGAAAATGGAGGACAAACTTGCTAGCAAAAGTGATAAAGTCCCTTACACTTCGTGATGGAAGCTTCTTGTATCATGTTCTGGCCGGCCCACTCAAGGTGGTTGGAAACACCTTACACATTATCTCATCGAACACCCCTTAAACCAACATCAAATTCTGAAAAATTTTCACATGTGCCACATGATCAGATTGTTCATGGTAGGGATCAAGTTGAGGCATCTTGAATCTCCCAGGTAAGGTCGCGTTCTTCACTGAGTCAGCAAGGGGGGCAGTGAAGTCACCCAATATATCAAGTGAGCTGGGTTCCCCTTTGCTAGACCTAAGCTCCCTCATTTCTTCCTGCATGGTAAGTAACTGTTTTCGCAAACATTCCACGTAAGGAGGTTTAAGGTCATTACCTTCTCCTTGGGGTCGGGCCGTCTAGTTGTACCTCAAGTCACCATGCACAAGTCCCTCAAGTTGGCTCCTTGCTCCTTCGAGTCGTTTGCTGGCGGTCAATTGATGATCATTGCGGTGGCTCTTATGTGGGTCCTGGACATTTGCTCTCAACTGGGATGCTCACGGTTGAGCACCTTGCTGATTCGGTGTAGATGCTTCCACTTGAGTGGGATTGCTCTTGAGTTGGCCCCCTAGTCGGTCTGCCGGATTTCGAGGAGGAGGTGGCAGTATGCTCAGGTTGTCGCACAGGTATTTCATCATGTGTTGAAACTGTGACCTAGTTTCAGCCAGCTCTCTCACTTCCTTAGCTTTCTCCGCCTCCATATCCCGGCTGGTGGCGGCCCTTTCTTTTCCCTTTCTGTTGGGGCCTGGATTAGGCGCTCTCTCATTTTGACTCTTTGTATACTCGTTCTGAGGCAGAGCTTGAGGCAGGTGACTGCATTAGCCTGGCTCCCTCGTGACCTCTCTTCTAGACCCTATCGGGGCCTCGAGTTAAGCATTTGACTTCTCTAGCGAGTACGTAAGTTGTAACGAAACTTTTCATTCGGGCTCCCCACAAACGGCGCCACTGTTGATGCGTAAAAATATCAACCCAGGTGAAGTAGAATGCCTTGCCGATCTAGTATCCGAGCTGAAGATGGATGCCCAGTCAACAGTCTGAACTCAATATTCCGCACCCGACTTGGTCACATCCTAACCCTAGAGACTCCCAAGCTGACCTTTCATGCCTCGCTAACCCCGGGCCAAATTGCTTGAAACCTTACTGATGTTGCCGCCCCCTGCTGACCTCTCTGTCCTTGCTGACCTCGGACCCGACCTTGGTGATGATGCCTACAGTAGAGAACACGGCGAAAAGGGGGCGCTAGAGGTTTTCTAGCGAGCCCACTCCGACGTTCAAGTCAATACTTTAAGGGGGTAATGTTATGGCTCGATTTTAGTAGCTTGAAATAACTAATAGGTGGAGGATTTATATAGCTAAGGGCTAGTTAACCAAGTAGCACACAAAACACATGGAGAAAATGGATAAGTGTGGCCTTTTTAAAAGCTAAAACAGTAAGCAAGCTTCAAGGGACAACCTTAAATGAATTTTTAAGGTTGCCTCTTTGTTTTTTAGAGAGAAAAATGTAAAGTGACTTGTGTTTGTAGTGTGAGAATAATAGAAATGAGTTAAAATTTGAAGAAGACTTATGTTACCTTGAGATAAGTGTCTTTTTATATTATACATTTGTGAACATATGATTGGTTAAAGTATGTTGCCCTAATTCCTCCTTTACTTTCTCTTCCCACGTTTGAAACCCTAACTTGGAGTCAAGACTAAGGACACTTGGTGAGTAGGGATTGGTCCTTAAGACCTTATCCAAGATTACATGCCACATAACATGATTTAATTCGAGTAGGGAATTACGTTATCCCTTGCGTACAGGTGACGAGTGCTCATTCGTTTCTACTTGTGGTCCCCCAAAAGCTGACCTCATCAGGTGGAGCCCTTTTTTCAACTACCAATGGGCTACACTGTCTCTTTGGTCAAGTTTCTATTTTGGGCAATTTCAGGTGGTCCCCCTAGGTGATCTAGGAACATAGGACACATTTTTCATATTTTTGGGGGAGACCGAATCCATTTACTTTTGGGGCTACTCTAGAGTGGAGTCCACTCCTCTTTGCCCTATTTATGTGGGTTATTGGTTATAGGCCACATGGTACCCTTCATGTGAATACACTTTATACTTCATGAGGTCGGATCCTGCCTCAGCTAGGATCCGAGGTGAGGTAGGTTTCAGCATGAATGGATCGTCCCATAAGTGCCAACTAGAGCGTCGTAGGCTTACGTACCACCACGTGTCTAGCCTATTTTTACCCCATAACAAATATTTCAATAATAAACACAAAAACGATTGTAGCATGATATATAATATCCACTAGCAACAATATCAATAAAATAATGACCAAAATTATAGGCATATCGAATATTTATAAAACTTAAATTTTTTTATTTTTTAAAGTACAAAATGACGTCGTTTTTAATAATCTAAAATGACGTCGTTTTGGTAATATGATAAAACGAATATATCTGCACATATTTTAGAATATTCATATCCATACCATATCTTATGTATATTATACCTCTTTACCATATCCATTTTTACAATTACTATATTCCATCTATTAGGATCAAATACGAATAAATATCCCAAAAAACGGTATCCGTTGGTATCTCTATGCATAAGCCTTTATATGAAGTACCAATTGAATTCAATACCAGTCAATCTCAATTCAATACCAGTCAATCTCAGCCATTGCCAATCAAAATCACCAGCATGCCCAAAGCCATGACCCTTGTTTCACAGCTCTCTCAAGTTGTCGCCCAGAAATGTAGCTTCCTTTGTGTGATGTTTGAGTTGTAAAGAGACATTTTCCCAAACCACAAAACAACAAATTACTTTTTTATTTTTTATTTTAAATTATTTAATAACGTTGTGAGACGTCTGAGTTTGTTCCATTACATGTTAGTATCATCAGAGTATTTTGGTAAAAGCACACATTTTATCCGGTAAGAGCACGCATTTTATCTGATAAAAGCACATATTTTCTGTTAAAATAACATAAGATTCCTAACAGCAAGGAGGTTTTCAGACATTTTTTTTAGGGATATGATGAGATATACTTGAAGTTTCGACCAAAAATATATACCTCTAAACATTTTAGATAAAATAAATATCTCCTTGATATTTGGACAAAAGAATAAATACCCCTTAAAATTATCAACGTTAATGTAAAATGATTATTATGCTCTTAAATATTTAAAAGAAATATGAATAGATCATTTTATCCTATTATCAATACATAATAATCAATACATTTTTTTAATATTAAAATAATATAATAAATTATATCTTTAATTAACAATAATTATTTTAACAATTTTATCTTAAATTATTATTATTTAGATAATTAAATTTTTATTATATTAATTTATTGTATAATAGACAATTTTATTTTTATTATATTATTTTATTGTAAATAAATCATTAAAATATATTACAAATTAAATTAAATTTTTATGAGAACGAAACACAATTTTTTCTTAAATTAATATTATTTAAAATCTATTTTAATATTTTATGCACAATAAATAATATAATAAGAATAAAATTGTCTCGATTTATGTAAGTTTATAATATTAAATTTTCATGTGAATGAAACATATTTTTTAAAACTAATATTATAGAAAATATACTTTAATGGTTTATGTACAATGAATTAATATAATAAGAATAAAATTATCTAAAATAATAATAATTTAGGATAAAATTATAAAACAATTAAGGGTATAATTGTTAAAAGAAATAAACTAAGTATAAAATTTATTATGTAATTTTAAAGTAAAAAGATTATGTTGGTCATTATGTATTAATAATAGAGATAACATATTTTATTTATATGTCTTTTAAATATCTAAGGGTATAATAGTTATTTTACATCAAAGTTAATAACTTCAAAGAAATATTTTTCTTTTGTCTAAATATTTAAACATATTTGTTTATCTCAAATATTTAGAGATATATATGTCCTTGATTGAAACTTAAGGGGTATCTCTTAATATATTTTTCTTTTTTTTTAGTCTAGAGGTAATTGAGTAGGGTTGTATCTAAGAAGGGTAAATGTAATTTTTCCAATTTAAAATTTATTAGAAGTATATTTGACTTAACAATGGAACGAGTGAAAAATAAATTAGTCCAATTGTGAAAGAGAAAGAATTAATAATTTTGGTTTATTAATGTTGATGAGTAATACTTAATATTCGGGTTTGATTACTCAACTCATATTTGCACTTAAATTTTTTATTTTAGAATCTAAATAAAGTAGTTAATAAAGAAAGAGAAGTGGTGAAAGCATAGATGCCATTGGAGCTTAATTATTTATATATATTTAATTTTTTATGTTATTTAAAGATATTACCTTAATATTTATTTTATTTAGAATAATTTTACACTGTAGTAATGGTAAATTTGTCTAAATTAGTTGAATTTTTATATCATTACAACTTTTAATATAAATTAGTATCAATAAAAATGAAAAAATATAGAAACCCCCCCCCCCCCCCCCCCCCCCCCCCCCCCCCCCCCCCCCAAAAAAAAAAGGCTCCCCATATGCAAATTTTACTTCCCTGTTTGATTAAATTAAAACAATTTAATCAAATTGACAAATGAGGTGAAATACGCGGTAGAAATAAAAAATCATATTCTCGTATGGAAATTTTACTTTCTTATTTGATTAAAAGATAAATGAAGTTAAAAGTTAAAATAAAAAGTGCATATCAGAGTCAAAAAAATTATTTGTGAAATATTAAATTTTCTTTGTCATTGATTGTTACTGGAATTTGGTATAATCTTAAATTAAAGTGTTAAATGTATCAGAGTCAAAAAATTTATTTGCAGCTTCCATATCCAACAGTCAATTCTTCTCTTCAAGTAACTTGTAAGACAAAGACTGATTAGAGAAAACATAATTTCATGGGCAAAAACGCTCTGATACTTAAGTTCGGAGAAGTTTTTTAATATCTTGGAGACGAAATTTGGCAGAGGTTTTGTATAATATGATAGAGAGAGATCTAAGGCTACAGTTTAGGCTGTATATTTGTGATTTGATCGTGATATAATTATTTGATTTTCTTGCCCATAATTTTGGATGTAAAGTCAATGACTTAATTGATTGTACTCTATAAATTTTTTACAGTATCGACAGAAACTTTCATAATATTCATAGTTGCGTGTATTTTTCGTTCTTCTACTTCCGATTTAGACTAAAATGGTCATATTTGTATTTGTAACCGAATTTCTTAATTTAGACCTCTGATAATTGCCCACTTATTTGCAATTATTGGCTTTGATTCTCTTGATAGCTATTTTGAAATGAGATATGAACTGGAATGAACCCTTTCTGACTTCGATGCTGACGCCAATTGATCTGATCCTAACTTTAATTGACCTCAGGTCATCTCGCCAAATAAATATATATGGTTAAAACAAAGTTAAGAAAAAAAAAAAAACAAGTGGTTATTGTTTTATAATCAAAGTAACGATTGTTTTTTGTTTGAATTTAAATATGATTAAAATATGAGTTTAATTAAAATATGAATCTGGATAATATATTTATTTTTTTAAAACATCTGAAAATAAGTATTAAATTATTTATTTTTAAAAGATAAAAAAATTTAAAAATTGATAATTTGACTTATATACCTTTTAAATTAATATATTGTTTGCATCTTTTGTCTAACCTCTTATAATAAATAAAGTTGTGCAAGAACTAAGATTTCTATATTTAAAAACAAAAATCATGAAAAAAGTTTAATCCTTTACATCAATCATTCTTATTTGACAATATTCACTGAAATTTTCTAAAATTGATTAATTAAATCACATATTATCACAAAACTCCTTAAAATATTATTTCAACTCAAATTATTTCGGTGAATGTTAGTTAGATTCATTAACCAAATTTATGCCAGTTTTTAGCTGATAGTGAGGTGAGATAATTTGTAATTTAACCTACATAATATTAATAATATTCAATTCAACCTAAAGTTTATTAAAGGGATTATGTTATTTACACGCTAACTTTCATCTTTATTTTTAATATAAAAAAGATAAAATTATAATTTTATAAAATTAATTAATTTTTTTTTCTTCTTCATCTTTCTCCTCTATTTCTTTTCTTTTCTTTCTTTCTTCTTCTTCCACGTCTCTTCCTCTCCTCATTTTTTTTTATTGAGGAGAAATTGCAATGAGATTAAAAAAACTAAAATTAGTCATTTGATGTTCTTAATTTAAACCAAAAATATATATATTAAAATTAATTTATTTAAAAAGAATTCAAATCCAAAAATCTTCTCTCTATCAACAAACTCCAATTGCAATTTTAATCTCTCCTATATCAAAAAAAAAAATTGAGAAGGGAAAACAACAAAAGAAGAAGAAGAAAAAAATTAGAGGAAGACAAGAAGAAGAAAAAATAAAAAATTATTTTTTATTAATTTAAGTGTATAAAATTATAATTTTATTTTTTTAGTTGTTAAAGGATAAGAGTTAGCATATAGTATGATATAATAACTTTCTTAAATTTTGAGATTGAATTAAATATTGTTAATATTATATGGGGTAAATTAAAATTATCCTACCTTACTGACCGCAGAATGCTGAAACTTTATTCAAAGGATCTAAGATTTTAAATAACATTAGTTTAAATAATTTGAATTTAAGAAATAATTTTTAATAAAATTAAAGATATTTTATCTAATATGTAAAGGATATCAACTAAAGTAATATTTCTTAAACTAATAAGGACCAAAATGAAATTACCTCATTTAAAATCTTTTGCCCGGGAGGATCAGTCACGAAATTGGCAAGCTCTCTCTCCCTCTTCTTCTGTTCAGCCCACTAAAAAGTGCGCCACTAAACCAGTACAACCAAAGTCTTAATCTCGGTCTCTCAATCTCTCTCTCTCTCTCTCTCTCTCTCTCTCTCTCTGTGTTTTCTTCTGTTCAGCCCACTAAAATGTGCGCCACTAAACCAGTACAACCAAAGTCTTAATCTCGGTCTCTCTCTCTCTCTCTCTCTCTCTCTGTGTCTTCTTCTGTTCAGCCCACTCCATTTGCGCCACTAAGCAGGTATAACCAAAGTCTTAATCTCGGTCTCTGTTCTTCCTTTGTTTTGTTTTCTTAATTAACACGAAACACGACAGAACATACAGCACTGTGTCCTGGAAATTCTTTATCGCTATTGTTTCCACAAAAGAAAGTGCAGAATTTACAAGAAAATTCAAAATCTTTTTTGAAGATTGCCATTGAAGATTTCCTGGCAAGGAAGTTTCCCGTTCCGGAAGAATTCAGCAGCACAGCTTATTTTCTACAAATTTAGGGGTAGACTGTGTAGTTGGGTATCAACAGTGATATAGAGTAAAGTGAAAATGGAAGGAGTGACGGAGAAGAAAGGAATAACTAAAAACGACGTCATAGTGCAAATTTCAGACACCGAAGAAGCTTCTGTTGGCAGCTCCAAATCTTTTCCGAAGAATCCCCAACTGGGTTCTTCTAATGTTGAATTAACAGAACTTCAGAGTCTGAGCTGCAGAGTCCAAGCTTCCAAACTTACAGGCGCCGCTTCTCCGAAGACAACAACTTCGACTCCAACACCACACATCCCTCCAAAGATCCCACCGCAGTCTCTAATTCAGGGAAAATCGCTCGCAAGGTCAGAGTTTTCGAAGCCAAAATCAAGATCAGTGGAACCAAACAATCCAAATGATGCGAAATTGGTTGAAGAGAAGACAACCGTGGTGAATTCAAGCTCTTCTCGTAAGAACTCCCCAACTAATGCAGTATCTGCTTCTAGTCCAAAAGAGAATTTGAAATCGGTGTCTAGTACAGAAGCAGAGGATGATGAGGAGGATGAAGAGGTTTACAGAACTGTGAGTGTTGAAATGAGTAAGAAAAAGGTTAAAAAAATGAAAATTTTGATTATAATTGAGTGGATTTTACTTGTGTGCATAATGTGTTTCGTAATTGATAGCTTAACAGTGAATAAACTGAAAGACTGTGTGATCTGGGGTTTGGAGTTGTGGAAATGGTCTGTGTTAGTATTGGTGATATTTTGTGGTCGATTATTTACTGAATGGTTCATGAATGTTTTGGTTTTCTTGATTGAAAGGAACCTCTTACTTAAGAAGAAGGTTTTGTATTTTGTTATTGGGATGAAGAAAAGTGTCAGAGTTTTTGTCTGGTTATGTTTGGTACTTTTAGCTTGGGGTTTGTTGTTTGATCGTGGGGTTAAGAGATCAGAAGAAACTACTAAGATTCTAAATTATATTACTAGGACTCTTGCTTCTTTTCTTATTGGGACTGCTATATGGGTGGTGAAGACCTTTTTAGTTAAATTACTGGCTTCTTCTTTCCAATGTACTAAATTCTTTGATCGGATTCAAGAATCAATCTTTCACCAATATATTCTCCGGACTCTTTCGGGACATCCATCAATGGAGATGGCTGAGAAAGTTGGTACGGCAAATATTGCTGGCCAGTTGAGCTTCAAGAATCTGAAGAATGAAAATAAAGAGAAAAAGGAGGTGATTGATGTAGAAAAGCTTAAGAAAATGAAGCAAGAGAAAATATCTGCTTGGACCATGAAAGGGTTAATTAATGTCATAAGTGGTTCTGGCCTTTCTACCATCTCAAATAGACTTGAGACTTATGCTGACGAAGAGGGCGAGAAGAAAGATAAAGAGATTACTAGTGAGTGGGAAGCAAAGGCTTCTGCTTATCAGATTTTCGGGAATGTGGCCAAGTCTGGTAGCAAGTTAGTATTTCTAACTTTCAAAAATCATAGCTATTCTGTCTTTATGATTTTTTTCTACGAGTCATCTCACTATTTTTATCTGTTAATAATGAGTAGGTATATTGAAGAGGAGGACCTGTTGCGCTTCATGAAAAAGGAAGAGGTAGATAATGTGCTTCCGTTGTTTGAGGGAGCAGCGGAAGCTAGAAGGATCGAGAGGTCAACTTTTAAGAATTGGGTGGTAAGTTCCTTACTAAATTGTGTTAGAACTTTGGATATGCTTTTTTGACACTACAGTTCATGTTTAGGTACCATATACAAATCTAATATCGGTAAATTAACTGTTGAAGTACTTCAAAAAATTCTTTTCTGTTAAGATTGAACTGTCACATGCTGTATTGACTCTATAATCCATGACTGTAATTTCTAAAGTCTGGTGAACTGAAGTATACGAGCAAAGAACCCATTGGGAATACTTGTTATTAATTCATGCTTCTTATGCCATTCCTACTTGTAGGTAAATGTGTACTTTGAACGCAAGTCTCTGGTACATTCCTTAAATGATACCAAAACAGCTATCGAGGAGATGAGCAAGCTTGTTTCAGGACTTGTGCTTGTTGTGATCATTATTGTATGGTTGCTTTTGATGGAATTTTTAACAACCAAAGTAATAGTCTTCATTTCATCCCAAATTCTAGTTGTGGTTTTCATGTTTGGTAACACTGCGAAGACTGTATTTGAGGCCATCATATTTGTATTTGTAATGCATCCATTTGATGTTGGTGATAGATGCGTTATTGATGGAGTACAGGTAATTGTTTAATCCTGAAAATGTGAATTTACATTATATATTTGGATCAATTGCTTGACATAATTGATGTATCACAGATGGTGGTTGAGGAGATGAACATATTGACAACAGTCTTTCTGAGATATGACAATGAGAAAATATTCTATCCGAATACAGTTCTAGCTACGAAACCTATCAGCAATTATTACAGGAGTCCAGAAATGAGGGATTGTGTGGAGTTTGCCGTTGATGTTTCCACATCAATTGAGAGCATTGGACACCTAAAATCTAGAATCAAAGCGTAAGTTAAATATTAGAATTCCTACTTGATTTTTGAGATATAAGCTACATGTTCCAACTGAGTGTTATTATTTTCAGAGGCTCATGTGGCTATCTAAAGAATTGAACTAATTGTAAGGCATGTGTCATTGTCATCATCATCTCACACTGATATGGATTATAGAAGTTGGTATATAAAGGCTGTTAATATACTCTTCACATTAGTAAAAATCGATTTAGCTGCAAGTTTTTGTCAACTCATGCATATGTAGACAGAATAACAACTTTAGGATCTGTCATAACTCATTATGGATAGTGATCTCTATTGTATTTTGGTAAAGAATCTCTCTCTTACTCATCCTCATGAAACATGCAAGAAAGTCAGATGTGTTAGAGAGTTTGTGCAAACTACAAAACAAGAAAGCAAAACTCCAGCTTAAATTGCATAAGACTTTATTAGATATCAGTTAATATTACCATTTTTTTTCTTACTTTGCTCTATTCATTGTTTCCTAGTTAAGGGAGTAAGTTGTAGGGAAGTGAGTTTTAATAGTCTTTTTTGGATCCGAAGACTTCAAAAGTGACTTACTGTTCTCATTGCATACGGCAATGGCATTTTAAGTATGATATTGGGGTCTTCACAACTTCATGGAAGCCAGGCATAAGCCCACTGCTGCTTTGTCTTCAAACTGAGAAGTTCAAAATTTCTACATTGTTTCTAGCCCTTAAAATTGAGATCTAGTTACAATCCAACGACACAGAATCATTGCTTTACTTTGACAAACAAATATATCCTTAAAAGAATACTGATTTTGTATATTTTAATTGGTTAGTCCTTTAACTAGAACATTAAATGGAAATGTTGTGTGGGAGTTTGATTTAACTTTTGTCTTGCCTTCCATCTTTACAACCAGGTGTCTTCCAATGATTTATGCGTCAAATCTCACGACTCCATAGCATTGTTTAGTCTATTTTATGTTCTTATTACTATATTTATATGATTTATGCACTTTCATTGAACATAGAAAATGTACTCTCTTTTGTCTATTTTGATTCTCTTCATTGCATCTATTCATTGACATACCTCTTTTTTTTTTAACCTTTCAGCTACTTGGAAAGCAATGCAAAGCACTGGCGTTCAGGCTTCCATTTGGTGGTTAAAGAGATTGAGAATGTGAACAGGATGATAATAGCTCTATTTGTTACGCACACAATAAACTTTCAGAATTACAGGGAGAAAGACAACAGAAGATCCGAATTAGTATTAGAGCTAAAGAAGATATTTGAAGATCTTTGTATAAAATATCATCTTCTACCTCAAGAAGTTCCCCTCGGCTGTGTAGCTCCAGCAGCTTCAGCTGTTCCACTTCCTCCTACAGCAAGGCGATGATGTTCTGTAACATTCACAGCTGTCTACTTTGCCTTCAACTCACTCTTTCTTTTTTAAGTAAACCTCCATTCGAATTTATTTTGTTGAATTATGTTTGCCTTCGATATATTTTTCTTATTTAATATATAGCTGATAAAAAAAAAAAAAAACCAAAGAAATGATTATAGGCTTTCAATTAAGAGCAAAAGCCTTGTTACTAATTAGGGGTGTGTTCGTAAATATTGGTGGGGTGCAAATAGAAAGTAACAGTTAGATCAGCCCAAGCCCATACAGAACAACAGCTGCTGCTCTAGTTTGTCCTCTTGTTCAGTACATCAATAATGATACTGACTATAAAAAAAGAGTTTTGTTTTTGGAGTGATTTTGTGTCTCATCCATGTAAAATTTATTTAATTTTAGTTATGAGTTTGATAGACTGTTTCATAAAGCAAATATAAAGAGATTAAGAGAGGGAGAAGAAGAGAGGGGGTGAATTTTTGCAAAAGGCAAAGAGAAAGGAGGTAGCAAATTTTTGTAGCAAAGGAGAGAGGGAGAAAGAGGGGGACGGATTTTTGTGGAAACGGGAGACAGAGAGAACGGGGGTACTGAAATTTTGCAGGAGGGGGAAAGAGTAGGGTTGGGTAAAAAAATTTGGGATTCAAAAAACATAATCGAACAGGAACCGATAGATTTGGTCCAATTTCGTAAGTTATTCAGTCCAATCTCGATTTTTTCATTAAAAAATCTGAAAATTTCAGTTCAGTTTCGATTTTAGTAAAAAAACTTAAAATCGGATCGAAACAATATTAAAAAATAAAATGACGTCGTTGTAGAAAATGAAACGACGTTGTTTTTTTAAAAAATTAAATAGTCAAACTTGAACATGACTAATCAATTTTATTTTTTTAGATCCAATTTTAGTCCAGTTTCATATTTAAATTCGATCTGATTTGATTCTAAAATTTAAAACCTGAAAAGTTTTTAATTCAGTCTGATTTTGACGAAACTCGAACCGAACTGGACTGTACCCACCCATAAGAGAGAGAAAGAAAAGGGGGTAGCATAGTTGAGGGAGAGGAAGAGGTGCGTTAGGATTAGGTTTGCTACATAAGAAAAAAACGTTATAGTTATTAAACAATTTATATTAATTTTTCTCATTAACTAAATTTGTAATTATATTTTTAAATATTTAATAGACTTAAAATTAAAAATTAAATAGACTCAAATTAAATTTATTTTTTGTTTTCATTAATAAAATTAAACTATTAAGGGATTTTAATCATTTTAATTAGTAAAGTTAATTAACTAACAATGTAAGGAAAGTATGTATTAATTATCCTATCTAAATTAGTTGGGATAAAACTATATAAGTATTTTATGATAAAAATAAAAATAAATTAGATTTAGGGAAAATTACAGTGAGAAACCCTATGTAAATTAATTGGGGTAAACTTATATAATTACTTGTTTTTAAAAATAAATGTCAAGCAGGTACTTAAACCAAAATTGTTTTTTTACCCTTTTTGTTAGAATTTTTGTCTCTGTTATGGTTTGGCCATCTTTGAACATTGTAATGTCATAATTACCCTTCTGACTTATATTGAAAAATAAATTTACATAAATATGCCTAAATCTCAACTTTTAAAAAAATAAATTATATAAATATGAGAAACCCAAAATCTCTAATTAATATCCTAATGTAATCAATTAATAAATTAAATTATCAATTAATTTTTAATCCATCAACCAAACTATCAATTAATTTTAATCCATCAACCAAATTATCAATCAATTTTAATCCATCAACCAAATTATCAATCAAAGAAATTCCAATCCTCAACACTATTTCAATTCATCCAAAATCGACTTTCAATCCTACACAAATCTCCATTCCATAATCCCTATGATTCACACAATAACTTAATTTAAACTCAAATCAATCATGTGTTTAGCAATTTAGTAAAGAATGAAGAAAGAAAGAAGAAGACCAAAAGAGTAAAAAAAAAAAAAAGAACAAGAAGACCAAAAGAGAAAGAAAGAAGAAGAAGAAGAAGACAGAAATAAGAAGATGAATGAATGGAAGAAGAAAAGAAAGAAGAAGATGGAAATAAGAAAAAGAAGGAGACGAAGAAAAAGAAGAAGTAGGGGCGGCGCAACGGCTGTAGGGAGAAAAAAGAGATGGAGTTTAAGGTTTTTTTTTTTCTTTTATTGTATAATTATTGTTATTAAATATAATTTAATTTTTATATTTATTTTTAAATCACAATGACCATTTTATCCTTAAATATAAAAGTAATTTTTTTTAATTTTTAATTTTAATTTTAAGTTATAATGACTATTATACATTTTTTAGTATAACAGAGACGAAAAATTTTAACAGAGTGAGTGTCGTTGACAAATATTTTTAATTTGGGTATTTACTTGATATTTATTTTTTAAAACAAGTACCATACTGTCATTCTCCCTTAAATTTATTATTGTGTCAATAAAAATAATATCAAATTTTAAATATATATTAAATAAAATACCACACATATTTTTTTAAAAAAATTATGATCAATACATACTAAATTATTACAAATAATTAAAATAAAAAGATTAAGAGTATTTAGTATATGATTTTATCCAAATTTATTGTTAATATTTTAATTTAAATAAATAATATTTTTATTTCAATTTTTTTTTAAAAATAATAAAATAAAACAAACCTTTTAACTTTAACATTTTAGTCCCACATATGAATATGAAATATATTAGAAATAATAGGGACTTGATTGTCAATAATGAAAAAAGTATATTATATTTTATTATTTTAATTAAATTTAAGAATGAAAATGATAGTATCCTTACTAGTCAAACTGACGAAAGTTTAAGTTTGGAACTATTTTTCTATTTTCTAAAAATCCAGAAGATATCTTCTTAGTTTTTAAAATCTCAAAGAGTATCTAATACTCTTTAAAAACTTAGGGGAATATTTGCTCTTTTCTTAAACTTTAGAGGTTATATTACAATATCGCTTTAATAAATTTTATTATATAACCTCTAAATATATTAAATTATCATTCTTGCCTAAGAAATCAAAGCCGTAATGAATATTGGAAATTTTTTATCTAATATTAATTTAAATAAACAAATATAAAATACTAATTTATTTAGAAAAATCAAATATTAATATTGTAATGCTAAAATGATAGTTTTTTAATTTAAAAAAAACTTTGATTAAATTTAAATATTAATTTATATCATTAAATCAATTGTAAGAATTAAAAAAAAAATCCAAGTTAACAACCAATTTACACATAAAAAAATCATAAGGAGCTTTACAATAACAAAGACAAAGAAAAAGGGAAATAGAAAACAATCTTGCTATTTTTTTTGTCTTTTAATTCAAATTAAAGGGTATTTTCACATACCTCTTCCGAGATTTATGGAAACCACAGATAAATAAAAAGGTTATAAAAACTCACAGATATCTCCCCTATTACAATAATTTCATTTTGTTGACTATTAGTTAACCAACCAAAAAGGTTAAAAAGTCTAAAATATCTTTAATAACTTTTTTATCTAGTTGTAAATTTTACAAAGCAAGGAGGAAATATGTGAAAATAACCGAAATTTTTTATCATCATCATGTAACGAAAGCAATTAAAATAAATAAAAATTAATAATTACAAATTTGGCATATTTTCACATACCTCCCCCGAGGTTTGTGAAAATTATACCAAAATATAAAAGTTTATTAAGGATATTTTAGACTTTTTAGGTTTCTTGGTTGGTCAACTAACAGTCAACCAAACGGAACCTTTCTGTGCATCCAACCTAGCCTTATTGAGTAGGGGAGATATATGTGTGAATTTTTGTAAATTTTTTATCTATATATGATCACTACAAATCTCAGAGTAGGTATATAAAAATATCTCCAAATTAATTTTGGTTGGAAAATTCTGTCTTCATTCTGGTTTAGATTTTGGAGTATGTTGAATTGATGGCTAAATAAAAATAAAAAGGAATTGCCTTTGTTTTGAATTCAATGGAGACGTCAAGTTTTAAGGTTAGTATTTTTAGGAATTTATTTATTATTTTTTATATTTGATAAAAAATTTAATTAATAATATTTTATTTGATTTTTTTTAATAAACTTTTTATTTTTAATTGTTATATTATTGAAAGACAAATTTGTTCTTAAAAATTAAATACAATACACATTTTAAGGGTATTGAAGTAATTTTGTTTCTCCTCATCCCAAACTACGTACTTCTAACTAATTAAAAGGTAAATTAGTAATTGTGCAAAAAAACTAACGATTTTTAATAACAGAAGCAACAAGGAGGGAGTATTAGGCATTCTCCCTGTCTATGTATTTAGTTTATTATTCAAGATACATTCAATGAACTTTTATTTTCTTTAACAATATAACTCAAAATATAATATATTGATTTCGGTACTATATTGTAAAAAAACATGAGAAAAAATGTCACATAATATTAGAAAAATTTGAAAATAGAGAAAATTAACAACACTATCACTCAACAGAAGAATTTAAGTGAAAAAAAACTCCAAAATCAAATAAAAACCATTATCATTGTCAAAGACAACTTAAGATAAAATCTATTATTTAAAAATTGTTACAATCACAAAGTATGAAATTATCTTAAAATACATGCATCCCTCTTAAGAAGTCTCCAAAGAAAATCCCATTGATTTTTTTCTTCTTGGCTTGCATATATCAAATCCTCTCAAGAAACTCAAAGAAATCCCAATGATTTCTTTACTTCTTTAGCTTAGATTAGCCCTCTCAAAAAGTTATAAAAAAAAATGCTCCTTTTTTCAAATTGGCGACTCCTTACTTCTCCAAATTTATAGCTAGCTTGTCCAATTTGTCAATTCCTTTAGAAGGAAAAATGACCATCACTGCCCTTGCTTTAACTAGCACTTTCTCCTACATTTCCAGAAATGCTCTGCACATCCTTACTAATAGCTTCATCTCTGTTAAAAAAATAACTTTTAAGGGTAAAATCATATTTTGACATATCCCACCACCAATAAATGGATTTTAAATAATAACCTATAATGACCCAACCACTAATAAATTAATTTTAAATAAATAACTTATAATGAGCCTCACAACTAATAAATTAAATTCAAACGATAACTTATAATAGGCCTCATCACTAATGAATAATAATATTTAATATTAAAAAATTTTAAAAACCATTTTCCTAACCTTAGATTGATCTAACCTAAATCACTCTCTTTAGTTTGTTCTAACCTACTTTATGCCGCCCCCTCCATCTCACACCACCTCCACCTTTACTCTAACCCTCACGCCACCTCACACTGCCCCAGTCACCCTTACGCTGCCTGTACCTTTACTCTAACCTTTACATTGCCTCTATCTTCATTCTAACCTTTCGCCACTTTACGTCGGCTCTGTCACTTCCAATATCCACCATTGTTACTTAATTTAGCCTACTCATGATAAAACTTAAATATGATCTAAATATACTTTACTAATCATAATAATATATAGATCAAGTGCGGAATTAAACTGAAAAACATACCTTCTGCCATTGACGTCTTTCACAATTTGATAATGAAATTTCTTAGTTTATGGTTCTTCTAAACCTTACACAATTTCTTTACAATATTATATATTACTGAAGAGAAATTGTTGGATTAGGGACCTAACCAAAAGAATACATTTATTTATAGGCTCTGCCCATCACAGAAGCCATGAAAAAACTGCTATAAACTGTCAGAACATGTAATCAACTGCTAAAACATGTAATGAATTGCCAAAAACTGACAAAAACTGTATAAGACACGTTCCTACTTAACATGATGAAGGATCATAGGCCACTTACAGTTAAAAAACTAACATTCTCCCACTTGGTCTATATACTTCATCATTTACTATAATAAGAAGCAAAATACATAAATCATGGCGATAGGTTTTCTAAAAAATGAGTATTATCTTCCATGTATCACTATGCATTATGTCTCTTAAATAGTTGTTCATATTACTCAATGAATAAATCCCATATTTATTCTAGGTCCAAACATCAATGATATTTTTCAAATAAATGTG
Organism: Melia azedarach; assembly: GCA_028052125.1. Taxonomy (NCBI): domain Eukaryota; kingdom Viridiplantae; phylum Streptophyta; class Magnoliopsida; order Sapindales; family Meliaceae; genus Melia; species Melia azedarach. The sequence continues at coordinate 6,843,444 of CM051403.1, forward strand.
TACACAATTGAAAATCAAATATGAAAAAATATCATAACATAAATAGAATTTTATTACAATAAACATTCATCCATATAACGAAAAACATCAAAAGGAACCAAGTCCCATTCGATTTACATGATCCTTAAATTTCAACGGTGGCATGCCTTTTGTTAAAGGATTAACAATCATCAATTCAGTGTTAACGTGTTCAATAACAACTATTTTGTCCTTAACACGTTCTCTTATGGCTAAATATTTAATGTCAATGTGTTTGTTTCGACTATCACTTTTGTTGTTTTTTGCTATAAATACTGCAGTTAAATTATCACAATATATCTTTAATGGCCTAGAAATTGAGTCCACAAATTTAAGCCCACATATGAAATTCTTCATCCATACACCATACGAGGTAGCTTCAAAATAAGATACGAACTCAGCCTCTATAATAGAAGTAGCAGTCAAAGTCTGCTTTGCACTCCTCCAAGATACAGCTTCACTGGTAAACATAAAAATGTATCCAGATGTTGATTTTCGTGAATCAACATAACCAGCAAAATCTAAATCTGAGTAACCAATCACCTCCAAATTATCTATTCATCTATATATAAGCATGTAATCTTTCATTCCTTGAAGGTACCTCATCACCTTCTTTGCAGCTCTCCAGTGCTCTATACCAGGATTACTTTGATATCTTCCCAATATTCCAACAGCAAATGCAATGTCAAGTTTTTTACAAACCTGAGCATACATCAAAATTCCAATAGCAGAAGTGTATGGAATATTTTTCATTTGTTGTCTTTCAAAGTCATTCCTCGGACATTGGTTCAAGTTGAACCTGTCTCCTTTCACAATGGGTGTTATACTTGGTGCACAATCTTTCATCCGAAATCCCTCTAAAACTTTATTAATATAGGTCTCTTAAGACAGACCCAAAATACCTCGGAATTTGTCTCTATGTATCTTAATACCAATAACATAAGATGCATCACTCATATCTTTCATATCAAAATTTTCAGAGAGAAATTGTTTTACCTTATAAAGCAACACCTCATCATTGGCTGCAAGTAGAATGTCATTCACATATAGAATTAAGAAACATATTCTACTCCCACTGACCTTCTGGTATATACATTGATCCATGATGTTCTCTACGAAACCAAATGAAGAAATAACATCATGAAATTTCAAATACCATTGACGGGATGCTTGTTTCAAACCATATATAGATTTCTTGAGCTTGCAAACCAAATGCTCACAATTGCTAAAGGAAAATCCTTCTAATTGCTTAATATAAACCTCTTCCTCTAAATCTTCATTGAGAAAAGCCGTTTTCACATCTATTTGTTGCAATTCTAAGTCAAAATGTGCAACTAATGCCATAATTATACGAAAGGAATCCTTCTTGGATACAGAAAAGAATGTCTCTTTGTAATCAATTCCTTCCTTTTGAGTGAATCCTTTGGCTACAAATCTTGCTTTGTATCTCTCAATGTTGCCTAATGAGTCTTTCTTAGTTTTAAAGACCCATTTACATCCTATGGCTTTTACACCATTAGGCAACTTAACAAGATCCCAAACTTTGTTGGATGCCATAGAATTCATCTCATCTTTCATTGCATCGTACTATAAATTTGATTCTTTGCAACTCATGACTTGTGAAAATGTTTCTGGATCATTTTCGACTCCAATATTATAGTCAGATTCTTGTAGATACACAACATAGTCATTAGGAATTGCTGATTTCCTTGCTCTAGTAGATCTCCTTAATGTTGTATCAACATTTTTCTGTGGAACATGTTCAACTGATTGTTCAATAACTTCTGGTAGTTTTTAAATAAACTAATCTACTGGATTGTTATCAGTTACTTGTAAAATTTCAATGATTGGTTGCTTAACACCCGTTTGAACTTGAGGAGTGTTGTGAATGACAATCAATCTATCATTTGAAATGGAAGGTTGAGCATCAATATAATCTTTCTCAAAAACGATATTCTGAGATTGATCACTTCCACAGATCAAGTCATTTTCAAGAAATTTTGCATTTCTTAATTCCACAATCCTAATGTTATAAGATGGATAATAGAATCTATACCCTTTTGACCTTTCGACATATCCAATCAAATATCCACTAATAGTCCTCGGGTCCAATTTCTTTTCTTGCGGATTATAAACTCTTACTTCATACGGGCATCCCCACAAGCGTATATATCGCAAACTCGGTTTCCAACCTTTAAATAATTCAAAATGTGTCTTTAGAACAACCTTGGTTGGAACTCGCTTTAATACATACACTGTTGTTTTAAGAGCTTCAGTCCACAATGATTTAGGTAGCTTGGAGCTGCTAAGCATACTCCGTACCATATCCATTAACATTCGGTTTCTTCTTTCTGCTATACCATTCTGGTCTGGTGAGCCAGGCATAGTGTATTGGGCAACAATCCCTTGCTCTTGAAGAAACGTCGCAAGTGGACCAGATGTTTTGTCCATCCTCAATATATCTACCATAATATTCTCCATCTCTGTCTGTTCTCACGATCTTAATTTTCTTTCCGCATTGTTTTTCTACTTCTGTTTTGAAAACTTTAAAAGCATTTAGTGCTTCATTTTTATTCTTAAGCAAATAGAGATGCATATATCGTGAGTAATCATCTATAAAAGAGATGAATTATTTCTGACCATATGAGTCCATGTCTGGACTACCAAAGTCTGAATGTATGATCACTAATACATTTAAGCTCTTCTTAGCACATTTCTTTGTCTTGTTGGTCTGCTTTCCCTTTATGTAGTCCAAACAAGCATTAAAATCAATAAAATCCAAAGTACTAAGTACTTCATCATTTACTAATCTTTTATTTCTTTCTATGGAGATATATCCTAATCTCCGATGCCATAATATAGAGGAATTTTCATTCATAACACATCGTTTTATACCAATTTGAACATGCATCACATCTTAAGAGGCATGATTTTGTAAATTAATACAGAAAAGACCATCAGATAATGTATCATTCCCAACAAGATCAGATTTATAATATAAATTAAAATATGTATCTGAAACGTTAACGGAATAACCAAACGATACAAGTCTTGAAACTGAAATTAAGTTTCTAGAGAAAGTTGGAATATAAAATGTCTTTTCCAAATTCAAAATAAAGCTACTACTTAAAATTAAACTACATGTTCCAATTGTCTCCACATATGAACGCATCTTGTTTCCTGAATAGATGCACTGCTCAGTGCCCACTGGCTTCCTTAGGTTTTGCATACCCTGCAAGATATTTGCAATATGGATTGTAGAACTAGAATCAATCCACCATGTGTTATGACTTAGCTTCAACTATATTAGATTCATAACAAACAAATAAGATTGAATTACCTTTTTTTTCAAGTCATTTCTGAAACTTGGGGCAATCCTTCTTCATGTATCCTTTCTTCTTACAGAAGAAGCACTTGTATTCCTTTTTTATTTCAACTTGATGAGGTATTTTACCTTTCCTTTTCTGTTTGACTTGCCCTTTGTTCTTCCCTTGAGTTGCCATATATGCACTTTCACCCAATTTCAGTGTCAGCCTCCATTCCTCTTATACACACATGGTCAATAATTCATTAATTGACCATTTGTCTTTATGCATGTTATAAGAGATTTTGAAGGGTTCATATGGTTGTGGAAGACTGTTCAGTATATAGTGTACAAGGAAAGATTCAGATATTTTGTAACACCCCGAATTTGGCATTACAAAAGTGGTACCGAACTAGGGTACTACAAAAAAATTTCAAACTTCTAAAACAAACCCTTTTCCGTAGAAAATTAATACTCTAAATTCAGTCTGAAACATTCCTAATTTTATAAAATATTTTGGCTGAATTTACTCACTAACAAATATATATAAACTCGCAAACTTTAAAATTTCATTCTAAGTATTCCCAATACAATCCAACACCAACTACATCATTTCATTACCTAACAAACATAACCAATTCTAGGTTTCTAAAATTCATATACAAACGCCGAAAATATAAAAAAACCATACTTTACGAACTCTCGTATATAAACACATAGTTCTAAGAGTAGTAAACCTTTGTCCTGGAGTATTCTTTCTCTTCCACATACAAAATCTTCAGCAGTGACTAAACTTGAAAAGTAAGGGTGAGCTAATGCCCAGTAGATATTTATGTTCAAAGGCAACTTTTAAAAATTTTGTAATAAACAATTTGTATATGTACAACACTTTTCGATTTCGAACAAAGATCGTCAAAATAATATTTTAATTTTAACATTCACCAAAATGACAAAAATATATTTATTCCACCATAAAAAAATATAATTCTCATTAATTTTATTCGTGCATACTTTACGGGTATTATTCCAAAGGATTGCCGCCCCAAAAACTGGCCAACGTATTTTATGAGCATTATTCCGAGAGATCGTCGCCCCAAACACCAATGTCACATCACATCACAACCATGGCTATCACGTTTTCACTTATCAAATTATTTCATAATATTTTCATACAATTCATCTATTTATAAAATCATAACACACGCTAATACAATTTTCTCACTATATTTGTAAATATATCATTCATATAAAAATTACCATTTAATCCAATTCGAAAATAATCAATTTAATCAACACGCAATAATTCAAAAATTCCATAAATATTTATCAAAATCATTAAATATAATAAAACACTCTACTTTTCAGTTTTAAAATCAAAATCTCCAAAATGCATATAAATACCTACCTGATAAACACGTGACAATCTTATGTTCTTGTTAATTTCTCCTCCTCCTTCCAATCATCTCCTAATATTAATTTAACAAATAATAATAAGTAATGATCCAAGAATAATAACTAATAATACTTCAAATTTAATTGTCTAAGTGTGTGTGTGTATGCATATATATATATTACATAAATATATATTTATTTTCTAACAATCTAACTTTGTATAACTAAATTATGCAAACGATCTATTAAACTTAAAATGTAAAATTAATTATAAAAAATACTAACCAAATCTTTGTTTTCCTTTTCTTTTTCTTTTTTCTTCTTCTCTCTCTTTTTTTTTTCCTTCTTTCTTCTTTCGATTTTCTAATTCACTATCTAAAAGAGTTAATACAACAATTCAATTTTTGTATATATACATGCATGCACCGCCTTAAGTAAAAAATCTAAGACCACATGTTTGCTCATTAATAATCCTCCAATCAATTTCTTCCATCTTATTCATTTTTCACAATTACCTTGCCAACTCATGTTAATTAGCAAATCAACAAACTCCATTTGATTGATCCTTTCAATCAAATCCTACACATATCCAATTCCTCATTAATTAACTTCACAATATAACTTTAATTTTTTTTTCTCTCTCATCGACTTTAACATAGAAAGTGAAATTCAAATTGACTTCTCAATATCACTAAACCCCCTTGATTTTTCATTTTATTCCTTTTACTCCTAATAAAAGCTCATTATCAAAAAATTATATATAACTATTCATTAATCAAAATTTTGGGTATTACATATTTCAACCTCAAGAGTTTTTAATTGAGCCGCAATGTCTCTCATTTGCATGATGTGCTCACGCACACCTCTAACACTTTTAATTTTAATCATATAAATTGTTCATATAAATTGCATACAATAATAAGACATAATTTTAATTTTATGTATAAAAAATAACCAATAAGTTGCATGTTATCATTTACTTCAACAAATATAAATGATACATCATATTATTCAATTATATCAAATGACATAATACTATTTTACAACGATAAAACGAAATGTCATACCCAGTCATTCGCCCAACAACATGTCATACAACTTATAACGATAAAACGACATGTCATACTCAGTCATATACAAGACGACATGTCATACCGTTTTACATAAGATATATGACAGCTCCTACAATTTAAGGCAGTAGACGATATGTCATATTGTATCACATATAATAGATGACATGTCATTTCACATTATCTTCAACCTCCATAAACCCAATTTTAGAAACGAAAATTCTGCATTTTTTTTAATAGAAACCAAATTCATTTATTCAAGTCCCAAAATGCTGACAATCAAATATTATAGTGATTTCTAGCATTATTATTTATCAACAATAGTTGATAATAATTTGATTTTCATAAATTATTCAGGAGTAAAACTGAAGTTTCACCAAATTATACAAAATCAAAGCAAAGATAATAACAATGGCTCTGATACCAATTGATAGAACTTAAATATGATCTAAACATGTTTTACTAATCATAATAGCATATAGATCAAGTGCGGAATTAAACTGAAAAACATACCTTCTGCCATTGACGTCTTTCACAATCTGATGATGAAACTTCCTAGCTTATGGTTCTTCTAAACCTTATACAATTTCTTTACAATGTTGTATATTACTGAAAAGAAATTGTTGGATTAGAGACCTAACCAAGAGAATACATGTATTTATAGGCTCTGTCCATCATAGAATTCATAAAAAAACTGTCATAAACTGTCAGAACATGTAATCAACTACTAGAACATGTAATGAACTGCCAAAAACTGACAAAAACTGTATAACACACGTTCCCACTTAACATGATGAAGGATCATAGGCCACTTACAGTTAAAAAACTAACAACCCACCCTTACTACTACAATAGCTGCCACCTCTACTCTCACATACCTCCACCCATCTAACCACCCTTATCACTAATCCAACTTACCTCAAAACCAATGGTAGCAAATTGAACGACGAATTTGTAGTGAAAGAAAGTAGTCAATTTGTGGTGGAAGATAGTAATGATAGATGGAGATGGTGGTGTGTTGGAAAATAACTAATGCTGGTAGAATGATAGTCGTAGTGGTGGACAAATGGCGATGGTAGGGAATAATGATAGTGTTGTGGTGTTTTTCATGCTTTGTGTTAGAATTGGAATAAATTTCATAATTAAAATTAATACTTAAAATTGTGTTTAATAATTAAAAATCTTAATTAAACTTGAAAGAGAAAATAAAAAGAGAGACTTGAGCGTTTGAAAATTACTTGCTTGATTTGTGCTTGTAATTTTGTTTTAGAATTAATGGCGAAGTGGCAAACTGAGTAAGAAAGTATTGGCTTTGAGTGATTTGGTTTTGTTGGAAACAGAGAAAGAAGTAGTGGTAGTAGAAATAGTGAACGAGAAAATGAAAAATATAAGAGAGAGATAAATTATTTATAAATAAATATTAATTTATTTGAAAGTATATTTTATTTTAGACAAATGATTTATTTTTAATTTAAATATTTAATTAATATGTTAATACAAAGTCAATTATTAGTTAGTCTTGTTAGGGATAATTAATTTATTATTTTTATATTTACTTTATTATATATTATTTTATTTTAAATATTTATAGATATTATTAATTTAAAATATAAACTAATTTAAAATATAAATTTAGATTAACACAAACAATTTGTATAAAGTTTATAACATGGGTGCCAACATCTGCCCCAAAGGATATCAAAATAATTGTAGTCAAAAAGTGCTTTTATAACAGGATGGAGTGAATGACGAAGCCTTGAAAGCATTTCTAAAATTGTAGGGGGGATCGGGTACTTCAAACAAACTCTAGGGAGTAATGGCATTTTTTCATTTGAAACTCCAATTTAATAACTCAATTTTAATTTAGCAACTCCCTTATAATTCCATTTTAACAATTTTATTGAATTCAAACTTTGACATCTCTATTGAATTTAAAACTTCAATATACTCAGGGGAGGTATGTGAAAATACCCCTTCAAATTAATTTTGGTTGGAAAAATCTATCTTGATTATGGTTTATAAATAAATAAAAAATTTGTAAAAATTCATATGTATTTCCCATGCTACAATAATTTCATTTTGTTGACCATTAGTTGACTAATCAAGAAGCCTAAAAACTCTAAAACATCCTTAATAAAGTTTTATATGTAGGTGTAATTTTCATAAGCCTCAAGAATGGTATGTAAAAATATCCCAAATTTTTAATTTTTAATTGTTTTAATTACTTATATTACACGATGATGATGATTAAAAGTTTAAGGTATTTTCGCATATCTCCTATGAGATTTATGGAATTTACAACTAGATAAAACATTTATTAAGAGTATTTTAGATTTAGCCTTCTCAGTTGGTCAACTGACAGTCAACAAAATGAAATTACTGTAATAAGGGAGGTATTTGTAAAGGTTTACAAACTTTGTAATTTACTTGTAATATTTTAAACCTTAGTGGAGGTATGTGTAAACACCCCTTAATTAGAATTAAAAGACAAAAAGAAAAGCAAAATTGTTTTCTATTTCCCTTTTTCTTTTTCTTCGTTATTGTAAAGCTCCCTGTGAATTTTTTTGCATGCGTAAATTCATCGTTAACTTGCATTTTATTTTTTACAATTCTTACAATTGATTTAATTATATAAATTAATATTTAAATTTAATTAAAGTTTTGATTTTAAATTAAAAACTATCATTTTATCATTACAATATTAATATTTGATTTTTTAAAATAAATTATTATTTATATTTGTTTGTTTAAATTAATATTAGATAAAAAAAATTAATATTCATTATTGCTTAGATTTCTTAGGCAAGAATGACAATCTAATATATTTAGAGGTTATATAATAAAATTTATTAAAGAAATATTGTAATATAATCTCTAAATTTAAAAAAAAAGTAAATATTTTCCTAAATCTTTAAAAAATGTTAGATGCTTCTTGAGTTTTTAAAAAATATGAAGATACCCTAAATTTTTAAAAAATAGAAAGTTAGATCTCAAGTAGAGGTGACAAATGGATCATGCCTGGCCGACATGGCCCATGAGAAATGAGCTCACACGGGTTTTTAGGCTGGGTTGGCATAGCACGCACAATAAAATATTTAAGCTCAGCCCAGTCCACGATACAATTTACTGTTTGAGCCTAGCCCGACCCTTCAGAAAACAGTCACATGAGCTGTACATACTGAATAATAGTACCGTACACAGTAAATAGTGACTGATATTCACTGTTCACGGGCTAAATAGTAACTCACATACTTTTTTTTAGTCCATGGCACGAATACTGTTCACAGCACAACACAGCCTACAGACTTTTTTTTCTCGGCCCAGTTCATGAACAGTATCGTGCCGTGTCAATACTATTCACAGACTGGGCCGTGTCGTGCTCGGAACAGCCTGCCCTTCTTGCCACCTCTAATCTCGGGCTTAAACTTTCATCACTTTAGATATTATTATTTTAATCCTTAAATTTAATCAAAATAATAAAATATAATATGTTTCTCATTATTGACAATCTAGTCCCTATTATTTTCAATATATTTCATATTTGGGACTAAAATGTTAAAGTTAAAAGGTTTGCTTTTATTTTATTATTTTTAAAAAAAATTGAAATAAAATATTATTTATTTAAATTAAAATATTAACAATAAATTTGAATGAAATTATATATTAAAATGCTCTTAACTTTTTTATTTTAATTATTGGGATTAATTTCGCCCTATTATTTATTGACATATATAAGATAGTGCTACTATTTGTTGAAAGTCATTATTTTATCCTAAATAATAATAAAATAACAATAATAAATTTAATTCACACATTATAATTTATTTATTTTTATCATATAATACTTATATAGATTTACCCAACTTATTTAAATAGAGTAATTAACACATACCTCCCCTACACCATTAGTTAATTAACTATATTAATTGAAATGACTAAAATATCTTTAATAGTTTAATTTTATCAATGAAAATAAAAATAAATTTAATTTGAGTCTATTTAATTTTTTTAATTCTAAGTCTATTTAAATGTTTAGAAAATAATTATAAATTTAATAAATGAGAAATTAATTTAAATTATCTAATAATTATAATTTTTTTCGCTGTGTAACAAACCTAACCCTACTGCACCTCTCCCTCTCCCTCCACTCTGCCGCCCCTTTCTCCCTCTCTCCCTCTTCTGCAAAAATTCATTACCTCTCTTCTTTTCCCTCTCTTGATCTCTCTGTATCTGCTTTATAACATAGTCTACCAAACTCATAACTAAAATTATATTTACCAGGTAAATTTCACATGGATGGAACACAAAATCACTCTAAAAATAAGTCTTTTGTATAGTCGGCATCATTGTTGGGCTTGGGCTGATCTAAGCCCCCCCACCCCCCAATATTTAGGAATACACCCCTCAATAGGGACAAGACTTATGCTCTTAATTGAAAGCCAATAATCATTTCTTTGGTTTTTTTATCAATTTTGAATTAAAAAAGAAAAATATATCCAAGGCAAATATAATTCAACAAAATAAATTCAAATAGAGACTTATTTTGAAAAGAAAGAGTGAGTTCAAGGCAAAGTAGACAGCTGCGTATGTTACAGAGCATCATCCCCTTGCTGCAGGAGGAAGTGGAGCAGTTGAAACCGCTGATGCTACATAGCTGAGGTAAACTTCTTAAGGTAGAAGATGATATTGAATACTAAGATCTTCAAATATTTTCTTTAATTCTAATACTAATTCGGATCTTCTGTTATCTTTCTCCCTGTAATTCTGAAAGTTTATTGTGTGTGTAACGAATAGAGCCATTTTCATCTTGTTCACATTCTTAATCTCTTTAACCACCAAATGGAAGCCTGGACGCCAATGCATTGCGTTGCTTTCTAAGTAGCTGAAAGTTTGAAAAAAAAAAGCTATGTAAATGACTAGATGCAATGGAGAGAATGAAAATAACACCAACCTTAATGATGAGATAATGAGACGGAGGAAGCAGAACAAAAGAGAGCGCATTTTCTCTCTTCAATGAAGTGCATAAATCATATAAATATAGCAACAAGAACATAAAATAGACTAAACAATGCTATGGAGTCTTGAGATTTGACACATATATCATTGGAAGACACCTGGTTGTAGAGATTGAAGGCAAGACACAACCCACACAACATTTCCATTCAATGTTCTAGTTAAAGGACCAACCAATTAACATATACAAAATCATTATTCTTTTAAGGAAATATTTGTTTGTCAAAGTAAAGCAATGATTCTGTGTAGTTGGATTGTAACTAGATCTCAATTTTAAGAGCTAGAACCAATGTAGAAATTTTGAACTTCTCAGTTTGCAGACAATGTATTACAATCGACAAAACAAGGGAACAATTTGACAAGAAATGCCCTAAATCAAGGATTGAACATCTGTAACAGAGTAAGTCACTTTTGGAGTCTCCTGACCCAAAAAAGACTATCAAAGCTCACCTCCTTACAGCTAACTCCCTTAACTAGGAAACAATGAAAATAGCAAAGCAAGAAAAAGACGGTAATACTAACTGATATCTAATAAAGGCTTATGCAGTTTAAGTGGGAATTTTGCTTTGCTTATTGCGTAGTTTGCACAAAGAGTCTCCAACACATCTGACTTTCTTGCCATGTTTCATGAGGATGAGTGAGAGAGAGATTCTTTACAAAAATACAATGGAGATCACTACCCATAATGAGTTATTACAGATCCCAAAGCTGTTATCATGTCTATATATGCATGAGATGACAAAAACTTGCAACTAAATCGGTTTCTACTAATGTGAAGAGTATATTAACAGCCTCTATATACCAACTTCTATATTCCATATCAGTGTGAAATGATCATGAGAATGCCAATGCCTTACAATTATTTTAATTCTTTAGATAGCCATGTGAGCCTCTAAAAATAATAATTGAAAAGGAACAAATTGGGAGCCCCCGAAATTGATTCCACTCAGTTGTAACATGTAGTTTATATCTCAAGAAACAAGTAGGAATTCTAATTAAGATTTGACTTACGCTTTGATTCTAGATTTTAGATGTCCGATGCTCTCAATTGACGTGGAAACATCAATGGCAAACTCCACCGAATCACTCATTTCTGGACTCCTGTAATAATTGCTGATAGGTTTCATAGCTAGAACTGTATTTGGATAGAATATTTTCTCATTGTCATATCTCAGAAAGACTGTCGTCAATATGTTCATCTCCTCAACAACCATCTGTGATACGTCAGTTATGTCAAGCAATTGATCTAAATATATAATATAAATTGACATTTTCAGGATTAAACGATTACCTGTACTCCATCAATAATGCATCTATCACCAACGTCAAATGGATGCATTACAAATACAAATATGATGGCCTCAAATACAGTCTTTGCGGTGTTACCAAACATGAAAACCACAACTAGAATTTGGGATGAAATGAAGACTATTACTTTGGTTGTTAAAAATTCCATCAAAAGCAACCACACAATAATGATCACAACAAGCACAATTCCTGAAACAAGCTTGTTCAGCTCCTCTATAGCTGTTTTGGTGTCATTTAAGGAATGTACCAGAGACTTGCGTTCGAGGTACACATTTACCTACAAATAGGAATGGCATAAGAAGCATGGATTAATAACAAGTCATCCTCAATGGGCTCCGTGCTCGTATACTTGAGTTCACCAGACTTGAGAAATTAAGGTCATTGATTTAAGAGTCAATACAGCAAGTATGTTACAATTCAATCTTAACGGAAAGGAATTTTTTGAAGTACTTCAACAGTTAATTTACTGATATTAGATTTGCATATGGTACCTAAACATGAACTGTAGTGTCAAAAACGCATATACAAAGATCTCACACAATTTAGAAAAGAACTTACCACCCATTTCTTAAAAGTTGACCTCTTGATCTTTCTAGTTTCTGCTGCTCCCTCAAATGGAAGCACATTATCTACCTCTTCTCTTTTCATGAAGCGCAATAGATCCTCTTCTTCAATATACCTACTCATTATTAACGGATAAAAATAGTGAGATGACTTATAGAAAAAAAAAAATCATAAAGACAGAATAGCCATGATTTTTGAAAGTTAGAAATACTCACTTGCTACCAGGCTTCGCCACATTCCTGAAAATCTGACAAGCAGCAGCCTTTGCTTCCCACTCACTAGTAATCTCTTTATCTTTCTGCTCACCCACTTCATCAGCATAAGTCTCAAGTGTATTTGAGATGGTAGAAAGGCCAGAACCACTTATGACATTAATTAACCCTTTCATGGTCCAAGCAGATATTTTCTCTTGCTTTATTTTCTTAAGCTTTTCTACATCAATCACCTCCTTTTTCTCTTTATTTTCATTCTTCGGATTCTTGAAGCTCAACTGGCCAGCAGTATTTGCCGTACCAACTTTCTCAGCCACCTCCATTGATGACTGCCCCGAAAGAGTCCGTACAATATATTGGTGAAAGATTGATTCTTGAATCCGATCAAAGAATCTAGTACATTGGAAAGAAGAAGCTAGTAATTTAACTAAAAAAGTCTTCACCACCCATATAGCAGTCCCAATAAGAAAAGAAGCAAGAGTCCTTGTAATATAATTTAGAATCTTAGTAGTTTCTTCTGATCTCTTAACCCCACGATGAAACATCAAAACCCAAGCTAAAAGAACCAAACATAACCAGACAAAAACTCTGACACTTTTCTTCATCCCAATAACAAAATACAGAACCTTTTTCTTAAGTAAAAGGTTCCTTTCAATCAAGAAAACCAAAATATTCATATACCATTCAGTAAATAATCGACCACAAAATATCACCAATACTAACACAGACCATTTCCACAACTCCAAACCCCAGAGCACACAGTCTTTCAGTATATTCACTGTTAAGCTATCAATTACCAAACACATTATGCACACAAGTAAAATCCGCTCAGTTATAATCAACAATTTCATTTTTTTAACCTTTTTCTCGCTCACTTTAACACTCACAGTTCTGTAAACCTCCTCATCCTCCTCCGCTCCTTTAATAGGAACCGATTTCAAATTCTCTTTTGGTGAGTTCTTACAAGAAGGGCTTGAATTCACCACGGTTGTTTTCTCTTCAACCAATTTAGTATCATTTGGAATGTTTGGTTCCACTAATCTTGATTTTGGCTTCGGAAACTCTGACCTTGCGAGCGTTTTTCTATGAATTAAAGACTGCGGTGGGATCTTTGGAGGCTTGTTTGGTGTTGGAGTCGAAGTTGCAGTCTCCGGAGAAGCAGCGCCTGTAAGTTTGGAAGCTTGGACTCTGCATCTCAGACTCTCAAGTTCTGTTAATTCAACATTAGAAGAACCCAGTTGGGGATTCTTCAGAAAAGATTTGGAGCTGCCAACAGAAGCTTCTTCGACGTCTGAAATTTGCACTATGACGTCGTTTTTAGTTGTTCCTTTCTTCTTCGTCGCTTCTTTCTCAGATTTCATTTTCACTTTACTCTTTATCACTGTTGAGACCCAACTGCACAGTCCACCCGTAAATTTGTAGAAAATAAGCTGTGCTGCTGAATTCTTCCGGAACGGGAAGCTTTCTGAGAAGACACAAAATTGTCCAGGAAAAGACCTCGGGGCCAAGGTTTTTCCTTTATGAAAATCTGCATAGACAGAGTAAGTACAAGTGCGGTTTCAAGAATACGAATAAAAGAAAAAGAGCAAAATATTATGAAAAATTCAGTTGGATGGAAAGTTGAGAAACAAAACCCGGAGTCTTGGAACGATGACTCCACTCCAATGGCAATCTTCAAAGAAGATTCTGAATTTTCTTGCAAATTCTGCACTTTTTTACGGGGCAGCAAAAGCAACAGAGAATTTCCAGGACACAGTGACGTATGTTCTGTTGTATTTTGTGTTAATTAAGAAAACAACACAAAGAAAGAACAGAGACCGAGATTAAGACTTTGGTTATGCCTGTTTAGTGGCGCAAATGGTAGTTGCCTGAAGAGAAGAAGACAGAGAGGGAGACAGCAGAGAGAGCTTGCCAATTACTTGAGGGATCCTCCCTCCCGGGAAAAGATTTTAAATGGGATAATTTCATTTTGATCCTTTATTTCAGATATTAGATAAAAAATCTCTAATTTTATTAAAATCATCACTTAAATTCAAATAGTTTCGGTTAATATTATTTAGATATTTTTATCAAAATTATGTCGGCATTTTGCCGTTAGTAAGGTGGAGTAATTTTGTAATTTATCCCATATAATATTAACATTATTCAATTCAATCTCATAATTTATAAAAGTTATTATATCACACACATATTAACTTTCTCGTCTTTTAACAACTAAAAATTTGAAATTATGTTTCACAAGAGGTGTTCAGCAAATTTGATTGATTGGATTAGACGAATTTAACTAAATTTATATTCGATTTAATATTTGACAAATTGATTTTTTTTCAATTAAAAATATTTAGTTTTAATATTGATTATTTTTTATTAATAAAGATGATCAAAAAAGTAGTGTGTATTTATTTAAACTTTTAAATAAATATCTCTATTCAAAATAAAGAAAAAATATTAATTTCATTTTTAATATATTTTGATATTACTATTTATATTTCTATTGTTTCAAAATTATACATTTAATCTCTATCGTTATAATAGTAATCTTATAAATTCAATTTTTAAACGAAAATGACCTTATTATCCCTATAGTGATAATAATAATGTCACCTAAGTCTAAAAAATTCAAACATATATTAATAATAAAATTATTTAATAAATAGTAATTTCAAATTAAAAAATTAAATTCATAATGTAATAATTTTTTTTTAAAAAAAGAGTTTACAATAAAATCAAATATAAATATAGATAATGAAAGATAAATAAGTTTATTTCTTTTCATTTTTAAAATTTTTACAATAAGATCAAATAAAAATAAAAATAACAAAATTTTATAAAAATAAAAATAATAAAATCTAAATAAGTTTATTTCTTTTTAGTTTTTAAAATAAAATAATAAAAATCTAAATAAATTTATTTCTTTTGAATTTTTTTAATTTTACAATAAAATTAACTAAAAATAATACAATAAAACATAAATTTCTTGTAAAAAGTCGTTTATAAATATGACATTTTATAAAACTTAATTATGAATTTTTTTGTAAATTTTTATAATCCAAAAAATATTATTCAATAATTATTTGTTTAAATAAAAAATTAAAAATAAAAACAATTAGAATCTTAATAAAAAGAAGTTTATTTTTTATATTTTTTTTATTAGTTTAAACTCAATACAATTAAATTTACTTAAAAGTAAATGTGTCAAATGATAAAATATACTAACATTTAACAGTTATGTTATAACGACAGGGATTAAAGGTATAATTTTAAAATAGTAGGGATATAAGTAGTAATATTAAAATATACTATAGATGAAATTAATATTTTTTCAAAAATAAATATATAATAATTATAGGTTCTTTTTAATTAAAAAATGGGTTCTTTAAAATTATATTAAGAATAAAAAAGTGATAAAAATAATCATCATTAGTCTATAAGAATACATGATTAAAACTTATATTACTTCACACAATATTGTTATCAAATTTTATTTGAATAAAAAAATAAAGATATCATAAATAAAAATATTAATCTTTTGAAAAACAACCAAAAACATAAAACTGAGAAGGAGAAAAAGAGAAAAAAAAAAAAAGTCTAGTTGAATGTATTTATATACTTTATATTTTTTATGAAATTTAGTGATGGAAATGGGTAGTGTCCGCGCAGCCCATGTGTGCTCATATGTTAAATCGTCACATATAAGTATAGTAATTGTGTTAAGCCGCTTTCCAAAAAGGAAGCCCCGATATGACCCATAAAACTCACAAAGTAGCTCAATAATTAATAATTTTTTTAAATAGTACAAAGTTTTACTATTATTAATTATATATCATAAAATTAATTGTATAAATTAGATAATAGGAAAAATATTTTATTTAAATATTATTATATTATTTTTAACATATTTGATTGGATTATGGTGGATTAATGATGTGAATCCATAATTCAATTCACTATAAGTGAATTTTAAATTTTTTAATCCAATTCGATCCAATAATCCACCAAATTCACTAAAAACAGATTGGATTTTAAACACTCCTATGTTTGGCATTTTAATTTAAGATTATATCGAATATGAGAAAATAAATTTTTATCTCTATTGCATTTTTCGCTTCATTTCTCAATTTAATTATATGGTTTCAATTTAATAAAACAGAGAAGTTAAATTTGCATATGGGGGAACGATTTTTTTGGTTAAATATGTTGTTATTTTCATTTTTTTAATTGTATACTAATTTATATTAAAAGTTGTAATGATATAAAAATTCAACTAATTTACACAAAATTATCATTACTACAATGAAATATTATTCTAAATAAAGATCAATATTAAGATAATATCTTTAAATAACATCAAAAATAAAATCTTTAAATAATTAAGTTTCAACGGCATCTATGCTTTCACCACTTCTCTTTCTTTATTAATAATTTTATTTTTCAAAAAATATTTATTTTTTATATATACAATAATGTTACTTTGAAAAAGATATGATGAACTTTTTTTTAACCTTTTACTTAAATTTAAATTCTAAAATAAAAAATCTAAGGGCCAACGGTCATAGTGCAATATACGAGTTATAGCTCAAGTAATCAAACCCCAATATTAAGTATTACACTATTACTCATCAACATTAATAAACCAAAATTACTAATTCTCTCTTTTTCACAATTGGACTAATTTACTTTTCACTCAGTGTATTTTTTTTTTTTGAACAATTACAAATTTACTAGTATTTTAAATTAGATTCTTACTGATATTTATAACCAGGGATCTACTAAAATTTAACTAGGAAGATATTAGACAGTTGTAGAACACCCAACATCCAGAAGTTGACCCAAATATCTTTGGGAAAAGTCCCACAAATTGTGGGACAATCTTGCCTGGGAGGGCAAGCCTTCTTGCCACTGAGGCAAAACCTCAGTGCATTGATAAATTTTAAATTGGGGAAATGGCATTTATTTGTTAGATACATCCCTGCTCCCTATATTAGAATAAAATGTCTAAAAACCCAACTTTCGTTAGAAATCATTTTATTATCTTAACAGAAAATGTGCGCCTTTACTAAAATACCCTCATGATAATGGGACAAAATCAAAGTTCTCTTTCACAATTTTATTAATAATTTAAAATAAAAATAAGAAAAAGAAATTTGTTGTTTTGTGGCGTAGATTGATGAAGGCAAAATGTCTCTTTCACAGATCAAATATCTCTCGCAAAAGGAACGACAATTTTAGGTCGGCAACTTTAGAAGAGCCGTGGTAAATTTCCCAAAGATTTATAAGGGTCCTAGCTTTAGGCATGATGGTGATTTCGATTGGGATTGGTTGAGATTGACTAGTATTGGATTCAATTGGTATTGCATGCAGAGAATTGTGCGGCGTGTGAGATCAGAAAATATGAAGGGTTTAGATTCAATTTGAGTCTTTTGTGTTTCTCATGTTCTAAATATCTTAGTCTCAATTACGTGGTCTCTTCAGTGGATTGATGAAGAAGATAAAAGCGCAGGAAGAATAAGCTGAAGAGGAGAAGTAGAGATTTATTGGTTAAAGTTTTGATTTTTCTTCTCTCTGAATATGAAATTTGTTTTTCTTGATTTAAAATAATTTTTTTGAAATGAATTTAGTTTCAAATGATAAAAAAATTTACTTTGAGAATTTGTTTTATAAGGATATGCCATTTGTTTGTTGAATGTCCTTGCTGAATATTTTTTCAAATAATTGATTTTTAACGGAGTTTTCTTGCATATTTGGATGATTAAGTTATCGTCAGATTGGATTAAAATCAGTGGTAGAAGAAACAGATGGAAAAGAAGAAGACTAAGAAGATTGGCTTAGCGTTTGGCTTTCTAAATTTGATGATTGGTTTGATGTTTGAAAGCTTATTTCTGTGATCTAAATTAATCATCTTCAATTTTTTACTCAAATCAAAATAGTCCAGATCATTTTTGTAAAAATGTCTCTTAGAGACCCAATAAACTAGCTTCTCATCGTTGTCCAGAGTCACCTTAATTCTTTCCAGATTCTTTCACGGTTGAGTTGACAAAGTTT
This sequence comes from Melia azedarach, assembly GCA_028052125.1. NCBI lineage: Eukaryota > Viridiplantae > Streptophyta > Magnoliopsida > Sapindales > Meliaceae > Melia > Melia azedarach. The sequence goes on from CM051403.1 coordinate 6,862,367, forward strand.
GATGAGACGTAAAGATAGTGGTCTTGAGCTCAAAGCTTAATGAGAAGTCGAGAGGGTTGCCTAGGGTTCATGTAGTTGTCATTGTTGAGATAATAATAAGAAATGCTAATTTGATGAGAGTAAAAAAAAATAATTAAAAAAGAAATGTATTAAATAATTCTTTTAATTTTTATAAAATATATTTATATAAATATCAATATTTATATACTTATATTTTATGGTAATAGTTGAAATATTTACAGCAAAACGGACGGGCCGGCCTAAGCCCGACACGGCCCAACTCATAAATAGCGTTGGTACAACCGGACACCACATTGTTACTGTTCACGACTCGGCCGTTGTTGGACTGTGCCAAGCTAGACAAATGCAGCCCACGACTGTGCGTGTCGACCATAAATAGTAATTGTATCGTTTTAGGTTGATCCATTACTATTTACAAATTAGGCCGCAGGTAATATTTTGTCACTATTCACAACCCATCTGGCCCATTTTATTATTTTTTTATTAATACATATAGTATTAATTTTTAATTTTTAATTTTCAATAAAGTTTATTTAATTACATAAAAATATTTAATTTTTAATTTAAAAGAAAAAATATAAAATATAAAAATTTCAAAAAACATAAATTTCTAATTCTGCCTATACAAATTTGGATAGTAAGTATACTATATTTTACTTAAGTAAAACATATATAATATAACATTAATTAAATTTAATTAGATAAACTTTGCTTCTAAAGTAATGATTGTTTTGTAACGTTTAGTTCAGGTTTAGCTTTTAGGTATGAAATGAACTAAAAATTAACATTTATAATTGTAACCGTTAACTAATAATTAATGGTTTAGCTATAAATGGTTTCTGTTTTTCATAAGTTATAAATTAAAAAGAGGAAATGACATCTAGACTCCTATTTTATTGGTTAAATAACATTTACACATTTATTTCGAAAATAATTGTTAAACATATTTCTTTTGTCAGTTTTTTCGTTAAAATTAACCGTTAACTCATATTAACTAATTTAATAACAAAAATATCGTTTTGACAATTTTCACAATTTTTAATTAATTTTTTAGTGAAATAAATTAGTTGTATGAAAATAATTTAATTTTCATTAAAAAATAAATGTTTAATTTATTTTTAATTATATTTTTTATTTTTTAAAATTTTTTATTTTTTTATTTTTGACTTTAAAGTTTCTATTTTTTAACCATTTTTTATTTTTTATTTTTATCCTAACGTATAATTGAAACAATCTTCATATATTAGCAAATAATAATATAAATTCAATAAATGACAAGAAAAATAGTAAAAAAAATATAAAAATAATTAAAAATAATGGTATTTGTTGAAATAAAATTGAATATATATTGAAAATTTTTACCATAGATATAAAAAAATCCTTATTTTTAGTTATTTTATTATTATTTGACTATTTTCTTTATCATTTAGTGAATTTATAATTACTATTTCCTAATATATAATTATTGTTTCAATTATGGATTAGGGGAAAAAAAATAAAAAACTAATAGAAACTTTAAAATAAAAAATCATAAAAGGTAAGATAAAAACCTTAAAATAAAAAATTAAAGAAATAGAATTGAAAATAAATTAAACTTAATTTTTTTAATTGAAATAAAATTATCTTCATATAACTAATTTATTTAAGTAAAAAAATCAACTAAAAATTATGAAAAAATGTATATTTGATCAAATAAAGGTCAAGGGTATTATTGTCATTGAATCAGTTAACAGTTAATTTTAACAAAAGAATTGACAGAAGATGTGTGTTTGATAATTATTTTTAAAGTGGGGTGTAGATGTCATTCGGACAATAATTAAGGGTCTATATATCATTTACTCAATTAAAAATGAAAAATATATCGAAGGCAGATAATTCAACAAAATAAATTCGAATGGAGGTTTACTTAGAAAACAAACAGTGAGTTCTGAGGCAAAATAGACAGTTGTGAATGTTACAGACCATCATGCCCTTGTTGCCGGAGGAAGTGGAACAGTTGAAGCTGCTGAGGCTACGTAGCTGAGGTGAACTTCTTGAGGTAGAAGATGATATCTAATACAAAGATCTTCAAATGTTTTCTTTAGTTCTAATACTAATTCGGATCTTCTGTTGTTTTTTTCCCCGTAATTCTGAAAGTTTATTGTGTGTGTAAAGAATAGAGCCATTTTCATCTTGTTCACATTCTCAATCTCTTTAACCACCAAACTGAAGCTTGGACGCCAGTGCTTTGCGTTGCTTTCCAAGTAGCTGAAAGTTTCGAAAAACAGGTATGTAAATGAAAAAATTCAAGGAAGAGAATCAAAATAACATCAACCTTAATGATGAAATAATGAAATAGATGAAGCGGAACAAAAGAGAGTACATTTTCTCTATTCAATGAAGTGCATAAATCATATAAATGTAGCAAGGAGAACATAAAATAAACTAAATAATGATGTGTAGTCATGAGATTTGACACATAAATCATTAGAAGACACCTGCTTATAAGGATTGAAGGCAATACAGAAGTTAAATCAAATGCATATACAGAAGCATAATTCTTTTAAGGAAATATTTGTTTGCAAAAGTAAAGCAATAACTCTGTGTAGTTGGATTGTAAATAGATCTCAATTTTTAGAGCTAGAACCAATGTAGAAATTTTGAACTTCTCAGTTTGCAGACAATGAATTACAATCGACAAAACAAGGGACAAGTTCAACAATAAATGCCCTAAATTGAGGATTGAATATCTGAAATCAGAGTAAGATTATGCAGCAGTGGGCTTATGCCTGTCTTCCATGAAGTTGTGAAGACACCAATATCATACTTAAAAAGCCATTGCTGTATGCAAGTCACTTTTGAAGTCTTCGAACCCAAAAAAGACTATTAAAACTCACTTCCCTTACTTTCTTGTTATGTTTGATGAGGACGGGAGTGAGAGAGAGATTCTTTACTAAATACAATGGAGATCACTACCTATAATGAGTTATGACAGATCCTAAAGCTATTATCCTGTCTATATATCAATGAGTTGACAAAAACTTGCAACTAAATCAGTTTCTACTAACTTCTATAATCCATATCAGTGTGAAATGATCATGACAATGCCAATGCCTTAAAATAATTTTAATTCTTTAGATAGCCATGTGGGCCTCTAAAAATAATAATTCAAAAGGAGCAAATTGGGAGCCCCTGAAATTGATTCCACTCAGCTGTAACATGTAGTTTATATCTCAAGAAACAAGTAGGAATTCTAATTAAGATTTGACTTACGCTTTGATTCTAGATTTGAGGCGTCCAATGCTCTCAATTGACGTGGAAACATCAATGGCAAACTCCACAGAATCACTCATTTCTGGACTCCTGTAATAATTGCTGATAGGTTTCATAGATAGAACTGCATTCGGATAGAATATTTTTTCATTGTCATATCTCAGAAAGACTGTTGTCAATATGTTCATCTCCTCAACAACCATCTGTGACACATCAAATATGTCAAGCAATTGATCCAAACATATAATGGAAATACACATTTTCAAGATTAAGCAATTACCTGTACTCCATCAATAACGCATCTATCACCAACATCAAATGGATGCATTACAAATACAAATATGATGGCCTCAAATACAGTCTTTGCAGTGTTACCAAACATGAATGCCACAAGTAGAATTTGGGATGAAAAGAAGATTATTACTTTTGTTTTCAAAAATCCCATCAAAAGCATCCACAAAATAATGATCACAACGAGCACAATTCCTGAAGCAAGCTTGTTCAGCTCCTCTATAGCTGTTTTGGTATCATTCAAGGAGTGTACCAGAGACTTGCGTTCACAGTACACATTTACCTACAGATAGGAATGGCATAAGAAGCATGGATTAATACGAGTCATCCTGAACTCGTATACTTGAGTTCACCAGACTTTAGAAATTAAGGTCACGGATTTAAGAGTCAATAAACAGCAAGTATGTGACAGCTTAATCTTAAAAGAAAGGAAATACTTGGAAGTACTTCAACAGTTAATTTACTGATATTACATTTGTATATGGTACCTAAACATGAACTGTAGTGTCAAAAAAGCATATACAAAGATCTCACACAATTTAGAAAAGAACTTACCACCCATTTCTTAAAAGTTGACCTCTTGATCTTTCTAGTTTCTGCTGCTCCCTCAAACAAGGGAAGCACATTATCTACCTCTTCCTTTTTCATGAAGCGCAACAGATCCTCCTCTTCAATGTACCTACTCATTATTAACGGAAAAAAATAGTGAGATGACTCTGTTATAGAAAAATATCATAAAAACAGAATACCTATGATTTTTGAAAGTTAGAAATGCTCACTTGCTACCAGGCTTGGCCACATTCCTGAAAATCTGATAACCAGCAGCCTTTGCTTCCCACTCACTAGTAATCTCTTTATCTTTCTGCTCACCCTCTTCATCAGCATAACTCTCAAGTGTATTTGAGATGGTAGAAAGGCCAGAACCACTTATGACATTAATTAACCCTTTCATGGTCCAAGCAGATATTTTCTCTTGCTTTATTTTCTTAAGCTTTTCTACATCAATCACCTCCTCTTTTTTCTCTTTCTCTTCATTCTTCAGGTTCTTGTAGCTCAACTGGCCAGCAGTATTTGCCCTCCCAACTTTCTCAGCCATCTCCATTGACGGAGGCCCCGAAAGAGTCCGGAAAATATATTGGTGAAAGATTGATTCTTGAATCCGATCAAAGAATCTAGTACATTGGAAAGAAGAAGCTAGTAATTTAACTAGAAAAGTCTTCACCATCCATATAGCAGCCCCAATCAGAAAAGAAGCAAGAGCCCTTGTAACATAATTTAGAATCTTAGTAGTTTCTTCTGATCTCTTAACTCCACGATTAAACAACAAACCCCAAGCTAAAAGAACCAAGCATAACCAGACAAAAACCCTAACACTCTTCTTCATCCCGTAAACAAAATACAGAACCTTCTTGTTAAGCAAAAAGTTCCTTTCAATCAAGAAAACCAAGACATTCATAAACCATTCAGTAAATAATCGACCGCAAAATATCACCAATACTAACACAGACCATTTCCACAACTCTAAACCCCAGAGCAAACAGTCTTTTAATTTATTCACTGTTAAGCTATCAATTAACAAACAAATTATGCACACAAGTAAAATCCACTCAATTATGATCAGAACTTTCATTTTTTTAACCTTTTTCTCGCTCACTTTAACACTCACAGTTCTGTAAACGTCTTCATCCTCCTCCTCATCCTCCTCGGCTCCTGTAATAGGAACCGATTTCAAATTCTCTTTTGGACTAGAAACAGATACTGCATTAGTTGGTGACTTCTTACAAGAAGAGCTTGAATTCACCACTGTTATCTTTTCTTCAGCCAATTTAGCATCATTTGGATTGTGTGGTTCCACTAACCTTGATTTTGGCTTCGAAAACTCTGACCTTGCGAGCGGTTTTCTCTGAATTAAAGACTGCGGTGGGATCCTCGGAGGCTTGTTTGGTGTTGGAGTCGTAGTTGCGGTCTCCGGAGAAGCAGCGCCTGTAAGTTTGGAAGCTTGGACTCTGCATCTCAAATTCTTAAGTTCTGTTAATTCAACATTAGAAGAACCCAGTTGGGAATTCTTCGAAGAAGATTTAGAGCTGCCAACAGAAGCTTCTTCGGTGTCTGAAATTTGCACTATGACGTCGTTTATACTTATTCCTTTCTTCTCCGTCACTCCTTTATCAGATTCCATTTTCACTTTAGTCTTTATCACTCTTTAGACTTCTCCTATTTTCTTTGTCACTGCATCTCAGTGACCCACCTGCACAATCTACCCGTAAATTTGAAAAAATAAGCTGTGCTGCTGAATTCTTCCGGAACGGGAAACTTTCTGAGAAAACAAAAAATTTTCCAGGAAAAAATCTCGGGGCCAACGTTTTTCCTTTACGAAAATCTGCATAGAAAGAGAGGTACAAGCGGGGCTTCAAGAACGAATAAAAGAAAACGAGCGAAATATTCTAAAAAATTCAGTTGGATGTAAAGTTGAGAAACAAAATCCGGAGTCTTGGGACGATGACTCCACTACAATGGCAATCAAAGAAGATTCTGAATTTTCTCGTGAATTCTGCATTTCTTTTTGGGGAAACAAAAGCAACAAAGAATTTCCAGGACACAGTGATGTATGTTCTGTCGTGTTTTGTGTTAATTAAGAAAACAAAACAAAGGAAGAACAAAGACCGAGATTAAGACTTTGGTTATACCTGGTTTAGTGCGAATGGTAGTTGTAGTTGATCGAAGAGAAGGAGACGCAGAGAGAGAGACAGATATCAGTCATCCTCCCGGGAAAGATATATTTTAAATGGCAAAGAGGTAACAGTCCTTTTAATAACAACTAATTTTTCCTTCCAACTTAATTATAGAAAAGTAACAACTCGTTTGTACTTTTTTTTAACTTTGTTCTAACCATATATATTTAATAATAGCCACGTTTAACTGGTAACATAGTTGACACAAATTGATAATTGGTTAAATTTATATAACTAATTATTAGAAATCACAAATAAAAAAATTTGTCTTGTCTTTGGACCTAGTTGAAGGTGATTGATTTAAAATATTTCCATTCCAAATTCTAGTTAAGGAATTTTAATGTTTTATAAGTAAGAAATATTTTATCTCGTATCTCAATTTTTGATCTGTACATTTTTTACTTCATTTCTCAATTTAATGAAATAGGAAAGTAAAATTTGCATAGGGGGAATTAGACTTTTTTTGTCTCTACTTTATTTTTCACCTCATTTGTTAATTTAATCAAATGGGAAAGTAATATTTGCATTTGGGGAATAATTTTTTTCTCTACTTTGTTTTTCGTTTATTTATTGTATACTAATTTATATTAAAAGTTATAACGATATAAAAATTCAACTAATTTAAAAAAATATCATTAGTATAGAGTAATATTATTCTAAATAAAAATTATTATTAAGATAATATCTTTAAAAATATCAAAAGTAAAATATTTAAATAATTAAGTTCCAATGGCATCTATGCTTTCACCACTTCTCTTTTTTTATCAACTACTTTATTTTTTCAAAGATTTTTATATATACATTAATATTACTTTGAAAAAGATATAATAAACTTTTTCTTTATTTTTAATTTTTTACTTAAATTTAAATTCTAAAATAAAAAATTTAAGGGCCATCTGTCATAATGCACATATGAGTTAACCCCAATGTTAAGTATTCATCAACATTAATAAATCAAAAGGGATATTACCACTTTTCTCCCCCGAGTTATTGTGTATTATAACTTAGATGACTGTAAATCCAAAAAGAAACACTTGCCTCCTCTCTTAACACTTCTTCGTTACAAGAATTTAACAAAGGGGGTTTTAACACATACCTCCCATGAGGTTTGAGACTTTAACACTTAGATGGAAGGTTTGAGGAAAAGCACACTTACCTCCCTTGATCCTTTAGTTGACCATCTATTTATACTTAAATGACTAAAATACCCTTAATTATTTTAAAGTTAAAATTTAAGAAATTTAATTTTAATTTATATAATATTTGAAAATTAAAATTTAATTAACAATAATTTAAATTTTTATTTATTTAATATTTATTTAAAGTTAAAAATTTAATTTTGAATAAATATTAAATATGATACATAATTAAAAACTGAAATTATCAAATTAGAAAAGCGGTCATTTTGCACAATAAAGTTTAAAATTTGAATAAATATGGTATATGAATAAAAATTAAATTATCATTAATTAAATTCTTAATTTAAATAAATATAAATTAAAATTTTCAAATTATATTATCATTAATTAAATTCTTAATTTTAACAAATAATAAATAAATATAAAGTAAAATGGTTAAATTAAAATATTATTAATTAAAATTTTAAAAAATATAAATTAAAATTATTAATTAAATTTTAATCTTCAAACATTATATAAATTAAAATTAAATTTCTTAAATTTTAACTTTAAAGTAATTAAGCGTATTATAGTCATTTAAATATAAATGGATGGTCAACTAAAGGTCCAGGGGAGGTAAGTGTGTCTTTCCTCAAACCTTCTATCTAAGTGTTAAAGTCTCAAACCTCAGGAGAGGTATGTGTTAAAACCCCTTTAGCAAAATAATATACAATTATCTATTTATCCTTCTCTATAAAAATAAAAATTCAATAATTGAATGTTAATTTTTTTAAGAGCAATTTGAAATAAATAAAAATATATATCAGTCTGTAATGTCAAATTACACTGCAACCCAATGAATAGTAGAGAGAGGTTTTGGTTCCCCGACCAATAAAAAAAAATGCCCAATAGTACTTCTCATAATATGGACAGTGACAATCACACATATCCTCCTAACTCACCAAACCAAGCCTATAAACGTAGGAGCAAAGTTTCTTCTCATAGTACTTCCTTTTTCTATTCAACTGCAGAACCGATAGCGACAGTAGCAGTGGCAGGAATCGTGGTGGTGACAACAACTGGTGCACCACCGCCACCAGAACTAAAGTGGGATCCCGTCATCGTGGAGGAACAAAGTGGCGTGGGATCTCTTTAACAAGGGAGTTGTAGTGATTGGACGAGCGATCTTAGGGGATGCTTGCCTTGGACGTGGTGGTACTGTCAAGAGAATGACGATGAGATGAGAAAGATGGTTGGATGATGGCTAGGTGGTGCAACGATTTGAAGATGATAGCTAGGTGGGCACGGTGGTGCTACAAAGAGGATTCCTTATATGAAAAAGCGACGAGGATGATGGTTAATATGAGAGTGATAAGGATGATGCTGATAAATAGGGAATAATTGAATAGGTTTTCTTAAATTAATAATAGATTAGATAATAGTTCAGATAATCAATTTAAGGATTTTTTTTTAGGAATTTAAAGTTGGAAATTAGTGTTTTTTATTTTTTATTTTATGACATTTTAATTAAAAAAAATCAACATTTTAACAAATAAATGCAGCTATTTTCGTTTTATTTTTTATTTTTTTGTTAAATAACCAGAACACTCTTTTCTTCTAATAAGTCAATTAATAATGTTAAAATTCTAAGCGAGAGATTTGCCTATTTTTCAATCTTGATCATCTAAGTTATCATACATAATATCTTAGAGGAGAAAATTGATAATATCCTAAATTAAAATTATTGATGGATAATAACCCCTAAGTTAATAGATACATACTTCTAATGTTAGAGAAAAAATAAATACTCTAAATAAATATTTTTAATAAACTTTTACTTTTACTTTCACTCTATGCAAATTAAAAAAAATGATACTCTTTTATCTCGTTATATTTTTTTAATATTGATTTTCTTTATTGGATAAGAATTGATATTTTATTTAATTTGGACTATAGTAAACCACATATAATGGAATTATGAAACTATATATATATCATAAGCATGCCATTTGTGATTATTAAAATTTCATAACTTTTTATTAAAAAAAAAATTCTTTTCCAATCAATTTTCTCTAAACATTTATGTCAACTTATTTTTATTTAAATTAAGATTTTATCTTATATAAATTAAGATTATATAATATATGTGTATTAATTATATATAATGCTTGTGTTAAATTTTTATCGTAAACGTTAGAAGTTATAATACTTGTGTATTAATTATAATGTTTACATCTATTAGATTTTAATAGTACTTTATAAACAATCTTTCACATATAATAAAACATTTTTTTTTTGGCTTAATCAATAAATTTTCAAGTTGACAAAATATTCAATCATTCATTAGATAACATGTCTCCTTTTGTTCAAATCAAACAAAATCTTGAAAAAAAAAAAGACATCCAGACTTACGCTCTCAATTCGGTTTCAATCAAATTAATTTAAAAAATAAAAACTAATATAACAAAATTGATTTTCTATGTGACCATTCTATAATTTGCTTTTTTTTTTTAATTTAACAGTTTTAAATTTAATAATATATTTAAATTCAGGTTAAATTTGGGTTGGTTCAATCCAAATTTAATTTAAAAAGAAAACACTTGTGATATGAGTTAAATATTAATTTTTTAGACCAAATGTAAGGGTTTCACCTCCAAATTAAATCATAATTTAATATTTTCTAATTATATTATACGGTAAATGATATTTAGACTTTTATTTTATTGTATGAATAATATATACAACCTGTTTTAAAAATAATTATCAAACACACCATTTTCGTTAATTTTTTCGTTACTGTTAAAGGAAGAAAAAGATATAATAGTCTTTGTAAATAATAAATAATTTAAAGAATAGTATGGTCTTTATAAATAATAAATAATATATAATTTAAATAGATATAATTAATTCATATAAATATAAAAAATATATTATATTTAATAAAAATTATTTATGTAATAAAAAATTAAAAAAAAAACTAATTCCTTGGAAAAATATTTTCTTTTATTGAAAATAATTAACAAGTAAAATTTACAAAAAAAAATGACGGGGAAGAAGGAAACAAGAATCGTACAGCTGGTGTTTTTGGTTTTAGTTGGTAATATTATTGAGTTATTATCATTATTTAACTTTTTATGTTTTCTCTTTAAAAGAAAAAAAATCTTTTAATTATTTTTAATTTTGGATTGTTGCAAATTTGCGATTTTATTTTTTTCCTCTGTGTGCTATTATTAGATAATATATTCGGTTATAATAATAATAATAATAGCTATTATTATCTATTTATATCAAATAAAATCTGTTTATTTAGTTTAGTATTATTTATTATAAAAAAATTAGATATTTATTAATTTGAATATTATACAAGTAAAAGAAGATGAATTGAGATTGAAGATATAATCTCTCCCTAATTTAAGTTCAAATAATTTGGATTATGTTATTAGAGATTTAATTATAAATAATTTAATGTACTATATATTTAATGGATTAAAAGATATTTTTATCATTCTATTGGTCAACATGAGTTAGAAGGGTATTTGGATCATTACAATAATTAATATAATTAAATAGTTAATATTATTTTCGAAGTAAAGTTGTAGGGGTCATTTATACAACAAAGTGAGGGTTCAAATGTTATTTGTCTTGTATTATACTCTAAACATAATTGATTGATCTTCCTACTCCAGAATCTAAACAATAATAATGAGAGAATTTTTTAACCAAAATTATTTTAAATAAACAGACAAAAAAAATGAAAAAGTTGTTTTCTATTTTCCCTTTTTTTGTTGTAAAGCTCCTTATCAATATTCTTTTTAAACTCCTTACTAACATGAATTTTATTTGTTATAATTCTTACAATTGATTTAATTAATTAAGATTTAAATTTAATTAAAGTTTTATTATCTTTAAATTAAAAAAAGTTATCATTTTAGTATTACAAAATCATTAATATTTGATTTTTTAACATTTTTTATTACATTTTATGTTTGTTTATTTAAACAACCACCCACCACCTGAATGAGTCGAGCTTGGCTCACCACGCCGATGCCGTGAGATTCTATGGCGCTACACTAATTAGTTTCTCTGGTCTTCTCCTTCTCTCTCACATACGCACACAACTCGCACGTGCGTACGCCTCAAGTACACTAGCCGATTGGCGTCGCGCCATTCTCACTCAAGCAGCCATCAGTACTCGTGTCACCTGACCACCACCCACCACGCCGACGACGTCAAGCGGTTTAGAAGAAATCTTGATTTGATTTGTTGTGGTGTCGACAGAAAAGAAGAACATGGGCTTGTGTGTTATTAGAGGGAGAGGCATACTATTCATACATTATGCATCTACGATACAATTGTTGATTCCAATTAAATCACACAACTACTAAACAACCAAGAACTGAATTCATAGAGATTCTTTACAAAATACAATAGAGATCACTGCCCATATATAATGAGTTATGGCAGATCCTATAGAGCTATTATCTTGTTTTTATATGCATGAGTTTGACAAAAACTTGAAACTAAATCGGTTTCTAGTAATGTGAAGAGTATATTAACAGCGTTTACCATCTACCGGCTTCTGTAATCTATATCAATATCTACATCCAACGGTTTATAAGTAATATAAAACATTGTGTAAAATTAAAAAGATTGTTAATCCATGACTTATATAAGTATATAGTTTGTAGTTTCTACATCCTCTGAGGTCTAACTCTCGCTCGATCGGCTCTATACATCGGACTGAAAACAGAAAACTCCATGAGAATCAAAGAAATTTTCTAAGTTAACCGCATAAGAACTTCCATCCATAAATTTGTAAAAGTAAACCCTGTTATAACTACTCATCATAGCAACATCAGCATTGCAAAGAGCTTCAGGACTAGGAGTAACGTAAGGTTCCTCTCTCTGAACAGGTTTAGTACTCACCGTACGTCTCTTTCTCCATTCCTTTTCTCTGTAATATACTTCCATTACCCACAAATCAAAGCAGTCATCTCTTCCTCTTTCCACACACACTAAAGCAAGTTTTCCTTCATACTCTGAAAGCTTTAACAAATACTTTTCACTGTTAATCCCATCAGGCAGCGATAGCATTCTCCAGGTTTCATTACCTGCGTGGAATGCGAAAATATCGTTCGCTGAAGTAAGCCAGTGAAATACACCGCACACTGAAACTGCTGCCTGGTGACTCAATATTACATCGTACGGCAAGTATATCTCCTCCAGTTGCTTCCAACTCCAAGCTTCTGAATAAAAAATCTCGCACCGAAAACTGCATTGGTTTGCATGCTTTCGATTAGGTTTTCGAAACCGGTTTGGGTCTGACAAACGCAAGATTCTGAACCGAAAAGGGTTTGATCCAACGACCATCATCGCAGTTCTCTGAGTGAAGTATCGAGTCTTTGGATTAGGGATTCGTTGCCACTGTTTACTATTAAGATTGCACACATAGTATTCAGGTATTCGATAAAACCTAGGGGTCTTGTTGACACACAACAACAAGCCGTCGTTTTTTTTTTACATGCCAAAATCATAAGATGGCTTGCAGGTAAGAAATCGAGCGATAATTTAGAACCCAAGGTTGGATTCACTGAGACAAATTCCGAAGAATACTTGTTTGAAGTTATAGTTTGCAAGAAAAGCCTTGATACAGTTCCTGTTTTTTGAGCATGAAGACGAGTGAAATAAGACTCGTAAGTGAGATAATTACATTATCTCGAAACAAGTCTACATCTTCCAAGAGTCTGTAGTGGCGTTCGCGATAAAATCTCAAATATAACATCTGTTCCAAGACTTGGATCTTCCATAGTCTGATCTTATTGATAACAATTAATGAATGTGAAAATTGAGAGAAGTTGATGGAATTTATAAATTTATCTACTGAATTTATATATAAATAAAAAAACTAGGATTTATGAAAAGAAATAATAATTAATTACCTTGGAGAATAAGGAATAGTATCTCTGATCAAGTAAGGAAAAAATTGAAGATACAATCCAACATCAATTAAATTAGGACTAATTTACAAAAGAGGAAATACCAATTTTCTCTTTAATTTATTAATATTTTATCAGTTACATCTTTATTATATCAAAACTATCATTTACCTCCTTGATATTTATATTTTTTCAGTTTTACCTTTTGATTTAAATAAATAATTTAAATATGAACCGATCCGAACCAATGATTTGAACAAAAATTGATTTTCTTAAAATTACAAAAATATAAGTTCTCAATAAAATACCCATATTTTATTATGTAATTTGTCTAACAAAAAATGAGTATAATGTTCACAATATATTAATTTGAAAGAAAATAATGGTATGATGGTAATTAAAAAAAAATATGAGGATCAATTAGTCCCTTTAAAATATAAATAAGACAAAATTATACTTTTAAAATTTTATAAAAAATAAAAGGTAAATAAGTAATTTTGTACTAAAACAGTATTTAAGGGTAAAAATATATATTATCCTCTTTCTCACACCCATTAATGGCAAAAAACAGATCAAAGTTTGGTTAAGGGATTTAAATGATATTATTTGAAATAATTTGGACTTAGTGATGAATTTTAATAAAATTAGGGATTTTTTTATCTAATATATAAAATATAACAACCAAAGTGACAGAAATATTAAGAACTAAAATAAAATTATCCTCTCTTTTAATTATTAATATTTGGGTATTTTAGTAAAACATACTAAGCATATTACATCTACTATTTTAAAAAAAAATTCCACCATAATATTTTGTGATACACATTCTTTTTTGTTTTTTAATTAATACAATTTAAAATTAAAAATAAAAGTATAAAGATAGAAATAAATTTGAAACCCCTAAATTCTAAAACTAGCAGCAACAACCACCTATTGTTAGAATCAATCGAGAGTGGCTCACTATGTCGACACTTAGAGATGGCAATGGGGGCAGAGAAGGAGTGAGGAGGTATTTCCCTGTTCTCTATCCCATTTTAATTTTGATCCTCATTCTCTAATAAAATTTAATAAGATGATAATAGAAAATCTCTGTATAAGGAATAAATTCTCCATATTTATTTATTTTTCTCATTTTTTGTATTTATTTATATTAAATATTAACTGAAAATATCATTAATATATTATGATATTATTTATATATAATAATTATATTAAAAATATAAATTTCACTATTTAAAAGGATAAAAAAATTATAAATTATAAAATTTTTTAATTAAATGCTATCTATATATATATATATATTTATTTAAAATATAACATATTATAATATATTATTATATATATTCGAAGAATGGGAAGAAAACGGGTGGGGAGTACTAAACAATTCTCCACCCTATTAACAATATAAGGATTGGGATTTTGTCATCCCTACCACGCCACATTAGTTTCTCGTTCTCCTTCTTCTCTCTCATGCAAATCGCGTGCCTTGTCATTGAGATCAAATGAAAAGTATTAGATAAAGCGTAAATTACCAACAAAGGTTGTCTCGATATGTAAATATAGAAAATTAGTGATTCATTGTGTACAAAGGCTATTATTGGATGGCTTGAGAATAGACAACCTTGAATTAATTAAAGATTCTCCAAGTAAAAGGCCAAAAGTACATAATTGCTATGCTGTACAAAACCTTAGTGGATGATTGCCCATGTGGAAGGTACTGATAAGTGATATCAGTACATGGCCTGCTTAATTGGATGGCTATTACGGACGGACTTACGTTGGCGCGATATATAATGAACTACAAAAACAGTAGGTTGACGGCCTTCCGTTAACGTCACTCTATATTCCTTCACTATTTTATTTCAAATATTCTTATTATCTAATTATTATACATTAATTTCAAATGTCATTGTCAACTTAAGAATAAATAAACACCAACTATAGGAAGTTTTTCAATGATCCCATGTTGTATATATTTTATTTATTTAATTATTTTTCTCACCAGAAATCTTTTTAATTTTGAAGTTCACTTCTTGGTATTTATCATCAATAGGAACTCAGGAATCACATCCATTATTATTCTTTATTATTAATTTTAAGAATTTGTATATAATATCCATAGAGAAATTAAGAAAGAGAGAGCGAAAGCGAGAGAGAGCTCTTATCTACAATGTAATCTGTGCTGCCTAACCCTACTGTCTTGTGATTGTACATTGGCTTTGTCTTTTTTTTTTTTTTTGCCTGAGTTAGATGATTGAGCCCATAGATTTTCAATTAAAAAACATATTCATTACTGTTTCTTCTACGACAACATAACCACCACGTCTTTTATATTAACTATTTATTATTTATTTTCTTTTTTTAAACACGGGCAATATAAGTTTCTTCATCACTACCTAATTATCTCCTCTCCAAGCCTGAAGAGACACACTCCTTTTGCCAATATCTACATAGAAATCCTAATATGAGGGCAGTACCAGAGGGCTACATAGAACCACCACCGCTCCCACCGCCGCCGCCGTCAGACACTCCGCCAAAATCGAACCTACCCATGTTATACTACGGGCTTGTAGTGGTAGGCACAGCTGCAATCGTGCTAGTAGTATACAACCTCATCATCATAAGGTGGTGCTCGCGTAGGCAAGGCCAGCAGGGGCGGAGAGCAAACGGGTTGGTGGAAGCAACAGCAGTGAGCCGGCAGGGTTTTGAGAACGTGAATAGAAACTCGCTGTCGAGTTTCAAGTACAAGAAGGGTATGGATATTACAGGAGGAAGAGAAGTAGAAGAGCAAGAGCAAGGTGGTGAGTATGAATGTTCAGTGTGTTTATCAGTATTCGAGGAAGGAGAAGAGGTGAGACAGCTACCGAGATGTAAGCACTCATTTCATGTTGCTTGTATAGATATGTGGCTCTACTCTCATTTTGATTGCCCACTTTGCCGAGCACCCGTCGATGTTAACAGGTACCATAACAATTACCATCGGCGTAATAATAATAATAATAATCATATGGTAGATAATTCACAGGAGCATTCGAGAGAAAATTTGCTGCCTGCAACAATGACATCGTCAACTTCTTGAAGTTCTTGGTGGGGTGACGAAGGATGAAGACGATGAAAACAAAGATTGATTGGATCAGCGGATGGAATAGATTTGTTTTATGTTTTAGATGGGCCAGCCAACCAGAGCTGGGTTGGTTAGTTTATATAGAAAAGTCAAAATTTTTGGTGTACAAGTTCTTGTTGGATATAACCATCCAAAATTTTACTGTATAATTAGACAAGTGGATCACAATGGACGATGAATCGTGTGGGCATGTGTAACTCTAGGCCTCTGGCTCGTAACACTTGTCCTCAATCTTTTCTGTTCAATTTGACACCTTATATATATATATATATAGAGAGAGAGAGAGAGAGAGAGGAGAGATAGATAGATAGATAGATAGATAGAGATAGAGATAGAGATAAGAGAGAGAGAGAGTGCAGAGTAGACATTTAGTTGCTTATTGTAAATGTAATGCATGGAATTTTAGGGCCAAAAGACTGTAGTGGCAGACATACAACTCAATCATTTAAATTGACCTAGCAATGTTATATTTAAGTCCTTTTTTTTTGAAAAAAAAATATATAGAATGTGACAACAATACAATTGTGGTACTATAAGATGTATTATTCTTCATAATTTTCAATAAACTTAATTATTCGACATGACTGATGGTTTTCCGGTCCCTTTCCGTTTGACCTTTTTCTCTTAAACCAGTCAAATTTGTACCGGGCAATACTCGATTGGAATCATATCTGTCAACCAAGAATCGATCCAACCAGAAGTAGAAAGAAGCATCGGGCGCATACGTTTGATTCTATTTTCAACAACAATTTTCTGTGACGAAATTTGTGTTCATTCAGTATTTTCTGGTGTTTAGTTTTGAAGGCAATAAAAATTATGCTCAGCAAATAAAACACAACTTTTTTCTTTAAAACCTGGAATGCCGAAGCAGATAGACTTGGAAAACCAAGTCGAGGAAGAGGAAACTGTCCCTGTGTAGCAGCTCAGTTTAATTCAGGTGATTAGCTAATCGAGACTGTTTCGAGCAATATTTGGAAACGAATTACTGGAAGGTAACATTATTTAAAATCTCCGTTTCTGTCAAACCCAAGTTGATAAACTCTGGCAGAATTTTCACAAATATTACATCGCCCGAATGAAATCTTTCACTTTTTTCTACAGTAGAACTAACGTCAATACTATACATAAAAACAAATGTTACATTCTTCTCAAATTGTCTAACCTTGCTTGTAATTCACTGTCTATTCCACCGTCATCATTTCCTGTTGCTTCTGCTTGTGCAACTTTGCCCTTTGCAGCTGGTGTTGCAACAGCAGCTGATGGTGCATTCACAAGCTGTGAATTAAAATGCAAGAAAACAAGAATCAATATTATTGTAAAATTGACAAAAAAGAAAGGCTTAATCGATTTTAAATGTCTAAATCCAGCAATAGTTGAAGGATGCTAATACCTCTTGATTTATGTCAATTCCAATCTCATCGAGGACCTGGTTCACCAATTCTTCTGTTTCTTCCTCTTCCTCATCCCCTTCCAAAGCATCATCAATTGCATCACCCATGACCTCAGTCACCATTTCCATCTTCTCATTCTGCCTCTCAAATTCTTGCATAATTTTCTGCAGTGATGGCAAGTTCATCTGTCTATTCATCTGGCCCATTGCCTTTGTCACACCTTTCATTGCCTCTCCCATTGCTTGTGTCGATTTCAGCGTCTAATTATCATCAACCCAAAAACAAAAAACCAGCATTACTATGCCAGGGGCCACAAAATGTTTGAAAGGTTACAATTAATCAGAATCTTAAGACTACAATCTCATTGGCAGACTACAACCTTAAGACTCAACTGAAATACGCAATTTAATTAATCAGAATCAAGTTTATACATATATCTATCTCTACCTAGAGTTCTTGCGGAATTCTTAGCTGGTCAATAATTTTTTTAAAACATTTTAACACGTAACATATTTCAGATGAGATTTAGTTGTGACCATATTTCTCTTCCTCTTCCAATTTATTAATTCGAGTATTTTACTATCCCTGATATTCATGAAACATAAGGAACTATAAAGAATGGAAGTGAAGAATTTTTAAGTAATAGATCAGAACTCTGAACAAAAGAGAAACCAAAGCTATTGGAGTAATTTAAATTACCGCCATCTGATATAGCACAGGGAATAACATAAACCAAAAGGATAAAATAACTTAAATTGCTATTATATGACAATGCCAACTCATAAAAAAATAATCAAGGACAGGAAATCCACAATACCAGGTTGGTGCGCAGAGATTCTCAAACAAGTTACCTAATAATTTCTGGTGTCTAGCATGGATCTACTCTAGTTTCATGCCACAGTTCGTTATCTAAGAAATTAGACTCTAAATCTCACCTAAATGGCTTTACGGAGCATTCTCAAGGCTCTCAAACAGGTTAGCTGAAGAGTTGCTCAAATTTGTAGTCTCACTAATATTCCGAGACCAACATAAACCGAATTCATACTCTTTTGACCCCAGGAAAAGGTGGAATTTCTATAAACATCTTCACATCAACAAAATAGCTACTCACTCGTTTTTAACTTCCACTACTACAAACTGCCCATTTCAAGTTCCACAAACAGCCATTTAATACGTTACTGGTAATCAGTTACTTCCATCTATATTTCAAGCAAGATTATTGCTATTTTCTTCAGTAGATTTATTTTAACATTCTATATTCATTGAGTTCCAAACTGGACACTACTGCCAGACCTACAATCTTGCTAATCAAAGCTTGTGGAATAAAAATAGCCCAACTAGATGACCCCAAGCAAATTTGAACCCTTGACCTCTTGGTATCCAAAGGTATTTTATTACAACCCCTTGCATTTCCTCCAGTACATCACAACACGGTATTATTTTAAAAAAAAACTGACTGCAGCTGTCTTTCTTAAAAATGAAAATACATGAATAATAGAAAGCAAATATACCTGAATTCTAAGAGATACACCCTGGAGTTGTGACTTAAGCTTATAAAACTTTTCAACCTGATGTCGTGTTCGAATAAGGTCTTTTGCCATCACCTTCACAGCTCCCTGCAACAAGATTACAGCAGAGTGAAATACATTCATGTTAGGTGGCCATCAATGCTAGACTTACTTTCATTTTACACTGTGGTCGGTAAATTTATAGAACTTTATAAACTCATTATTTGGATAAAGCCAAGAAATTCATGGGTAAAAATACTAATTGATTAAAAAACAAAGAACAATTACTCTAAGAAGCAAAACAGGGAACAAATTCTTCTTAATAGTGCTTGATGTTAAACTGTGGAAAAACAGTATCTAAAACAACAGGCAGAGTTTCTTAGGCAAATGAGAAAAGTACAGAGATTGGTCCAGACAAAAATCTCAGGCATAAAATGAGAGTACACTTGTCAACATAAACATCACTTGATATCATAAGTATGAAAACAAGGCTTAAGCCTCTAGTTTATTGACCAGAACTTCTTAATACTGATTGACCTTTAAACAATAAGCTTACAGCCTTACATTTCAGTTTTACAATCACTGGACAACATCCTGCAGAAAACGTGGAGTATGAAAGAAAAATTATCACAAGTTGCTACTAACCTGATACAACAAAGACAAAAACAGCTCATGCAACAATATTAACAAATATTCGAAAGGAAAGTTCTTCAACCAAGTGAATAAGACTACAATAACATCAATGCGCTCATTATTCATTGCAGAGCAATCAAAATCATCAGTTTGACATTCATTCATAAAAACACAAAGCAAGAAATATAATAAGACACACCATCTGGCCTTGTTTGGCACTTTTCTTAATTTCTGTAATAAGTTTCTTCTCCTGCGTTTGTAGACCTTGTCTCTCCCTCTCAATTTCTCTGATGGACTTATCCAGCATCCTCTTATTTTCCCGCAGAAGTTCTAAAAGACACACACAATTTTCAATCGCTTTAGAATACATACAAAGTCTCCGATTCAAAATGATCGATTAACAATAGAAACCAATTGAATTGAAAGGTTTCACCCTTCAATACCAAATTCAACACAAAATCGAAAAAAAAAAAGCAATAAATTAAATTAATTGCACCAAAAAAACAAAAAAAAAAGCTACCTGCGGGGGTTTTCTTCTTGCCGAAGAGGAAACTCATGATGATCAAACGATCGAAGTACTAAAAAACGACTTCCGATTTAGGTTTATGATCCGATCCGATATGATCCGATGTGCTACGATCTGAACGCGCCTGCTTTGTTTCAGTGAATCGAATGGTTTAAATTTCAACGGAATAAAATAGAGACTGCTTGTTTGAAGGTATTAATCATCCAAACAACAAGATGCTTACGCGGTTAAGAAATGAAATCATGGTGGAACCGTTCGATTTACTCTACGCGTCGACGGCCTTTGCCTAAAAGTGCCTATCTATCTAAATTGGTAGGGCCGTTCATGAGTAATTGATTCGCTTGGGTTAATAACATTTACATCTCTGCACTTTAATAAAATAACTATTACAACATACTTTTCTGACTTTTAATATTATAGTCGTATTCTGTTGTTATACCTCTAAATTCTAAGCATGCTAGTTGGGAAAGAAATATTTATAATGTGAGTGTTTAGTCTAAATGCCAGAATTATAAAGAGTTTTCACTAATTTTGTATAAATTAGTTGAAGATCAAAACTGTTCTTTTTATAAGATTTAACAGCTAAAAATTAAAAATATGTGAAGGAATTTGAGATTGATGTTCCGTTTACGAATATTTGAGATTACAACATAGGATATGAGGTTGCACAAGGTTTTTAATATGTGACAACTTGTAAATTGTGGATAGCGAAATTAAAAAAGTCTACTAGGTTACTAAGGCTAGGCTAGGATTAATTATTAAAATTGATAAAATTATGTCTTTATTTGTTATTTCTTTAAAGTTTAGGGATGAAAATTTTGTTAGCCCTTTTTATCTTTTCTTTTCGTTGGTATACTATGTATTCTGCCATAAGGCCTAGGTGTTTGTGGAAGCCTGGTCTAGCCAATGTTTCAATTAGTTTGGGCTCAAAAAATGGAACGGCCCAATGCATAAGCCAGTGTAGGAAGAGTCAATCATTGATTCGACAAATCAATCGAACAGCTCATCAGCCTATTATATTTGTTTTTATTAATTTTTATATAAATTACATTATTCATAGTCTCCTGCTAATCCAAAGTCTGATTTATTGAATTTTCGTGCCGTAAATCTGAGTCCAGTAAAGTATTATTAGGTCTATTTTTGATAATAATATTGTCTTCCCACTCGGTTTGTTTTTCAGATCAAACATAAGGAGGGCCCATTTTACCAAGAAAAGGGTCCATATTGACCACCTTCATTTGACTTGAACCAATTCCATCATTCAAATATTTTGACATCTTTAACACATTCCAGAGGGAGTGTTCAAATTCTGCGCAGCGTAGGGATACTCACAATTATTATGGTTGTCTCGTCATATTAGGATTGTGACAGAATATTTTTTCAAATCGAAGACAGATATCGCATTAATTGAAAAAAACAAATACATAAGTAATATCTAAACTTCAATAGAATTTTGATGTAGGGGTAAGATTTTCTCCAAATTGAGGACAAATAGCGCACTATAAAATAAAAAAATAAACCGACAGATAAAAAAATGAAGTGAATTCTCATATATGGGTAAAATTCTCTCCAAATTGAGGACAAATACCAAATTATAAAAAAATAAACGAATGGATAAAAAAAAATTATAATATCTAAAGAATTTTCTTCAAATTAAAGGTAAATATTGCATTATAAATAAATAAACAGATAGATAAAAAAAAAAGAACTGATATAGCTAAACTCCAATAGAATTTTAATGTGTATATATCAGTAAATTTATAACATTCAAAATTTGTAATATTAAAAAAAATAAACGTAATTTTGTAATATTTCAAAAGAAAAATATCCAAACCATTGTCAGTATTTGATTCTTATTATGTTATATGTAGTACAAATAACTATTCGTATTCAACCAATTAAATATTTTTAAGTATAAAACTTGAAATTAATTTTGTTGGAATCTCTAGGGAAAAAAATATCACTTTTCCCCTGAGTTATGGCAATTTTATCGCTCATCTCCCTAGTGTCCTAAAACTACCACTAACCCTCCTACCTTTAAAATTAATTTGACAATTAATGATTAGTATTTTTGTCATTTTACATATTTAGTTTAAACAAATTTAACTTCATACTGGGCCTACATCATAATTTGAACCAACTTATTTTTTTTTTAAGAATAAACAATATTTATATAGGAGACTCAAAAAAATAATATAACATTTGCTCCGAAAACAAAAACATGAAGCTCAAGATTTGGGTTTTAATTAGGAGTGCTTTAAGCAACAATTGATGACGGTGATATATGAGTTTTAACCAGTAACAACTTAGATCTCAATTATACTTAGTCATGAGACGTCAAACTCATTGATTAGTTTTTGGTGAATCAAACATTTAGTGTTTCGTTGTTGGATCTTCAATTTATGGATATTACTTGAATTTGTTGATTGTTTTGTTGAGTTTTATAGTCGATGCTATACAAGTTCATTTACTATTTATCTCTTACTTTCCCTTCCAAAAATATTATAAAGAACAAGAAGAAGTATTTGAAGAAACATTGTTGTTATTGCCACACAGATTTTGAATCATCAAAGGCACAATGCCTTCAAGCAACCCTCGTTGTTAGGGTTAACTAAGAAGAAAATATAGGTAAGCAAAGTGAAGATGAAGCCTTTGTATGTGATGATGAGGATATCTAGGTCATCACAAGAAATCTTTGCCTTGTCATGGCCTTACTCTCTTCACCCGCTTCGATCATGTGATGCTTAGCAACTTTGCTTGTTAAATAAGCCTTTAACCCTCGCAATGCGCTAATCGAAAGTTAAACAAGAGAAAAAGAGAGCAAACAAGAGTTTGAGTTTGAGTAAAGAGAAA
Organism: Melia azedarach; assembly: GCA_028052125.1. NCBI lineage: Eukaryota > Viridiplantae > Streptophyta > Magnoliopsida > Sapindales > Meliaceae > Melia > Melia azedarach. Next base: position 6,885,752 of record CM051403.1, read on the forward strand.
ATTATATTACTCAAGAGAGAATGCTTGTAAGCTCTAATTGATTTGGTTGCTTGGTTGATTATAAATGCACACACAGACCCCTATTTATAATTGTATGATTTACAAACGAACGATGATGATCGCACCTCACTCTGACACAATGGAGGGCTAGAATTGTCTTTCTAGAATTCTATTACAACTAAGTAAAAAATATCCTAAATATCTCACCTACCATTGAGCCTAAGTGTACAAAAATATTTTAAGGCTTGTCTAACACATATTTTCCTACATGTTTTCAAGCACAATCAAGCCCAAACATTCTTCAAGTGCCCAAAAACATGCATATACGCTAATGTACACGAACCTGACCCTCGTACAAATTTTGTTCAGAATGTTGTGCTCTCGGGTTACAGATCATGTGTAGGGTATTGTTTATTTGCAAGCATATGTGCTTGTACGCTCTTTTGTTTCTACTTAAGGCTTGTGCACTTTGATTTCCTCGCATGTGTAGATGTTCCTTTCGTGCTTGTATTCTTCTGCACCCTCGTATCAAGTTGCACGCTTAATTTCTTTTGTGAGAGCCTTTCGTGCCTTCGTGCTCGTGTGTTTGACAGTCCACAACATTCTTCTCTATTTAAGCGAGGCGTGACATCCTCTCCCACCTAAATACGAAGCATCTTTGATGCGTATTTTTCATGAGTCCATGGAGTGTAGTCTTGGAGATTCTTTCTTCTTGAAGTTCTCTACATGATTATTCACTCCACCATTCTCCGCCCGTTAGTTAGGAATATGGTTAATCTCTCCCTCAAATAAGGTTATACCATTTTAAACCGCCCTTGGTGCATCTTTTCCCTTTTTATTAGTATGCCGCTTCTCCGCATCACCTTCGAGTTGAGTGCGCTGACTTGTGTCATTCTCAAGTTACATGGCCCTTAAAATCTTACTCTCCACCTTGCTCAACCTTGTTATTTGAACCATCATGTTTTCTCTTTGTCCATGATGAACATGGAGTTTGCAAATGGTACGGGTATAGCCTTCTTTTTGTCAACGAAGTTTATCCTAAGAACCGCCTTGTAATCATCCATAGGCACCACGAACCAATATACCAAAATTTTTACCTTGCGATGAAAGTTACAACTCCCCGTACCACACCTTCGATAGGTTTGGCTATCAAGTTTGCTACCTTTAATGAGCCATTTGCTTTTGACACTTTGAGGCCCAGTCGTTTGGCCTTACCTACTTGTACAAAGTTGGGAAAGATGCTGATATCGATAAAAGCTTTGGTGTGTACCTTATTGATCTCTACATCAACATAGGCAAGCCCTTTCGTTTACGTCTCCAAAGAAACTTGAATGGCATTGAAGAGTTATAACGACTGTATCGTAATATCTCCTCTAATATCGTCTCTTTGGTTTTATGACTCTTTCACATGAGCTACCATGGTACTCAACATCTTCCTCTTTGGATAATCCGACATCTAATGAAGATGATCACAAAAGTAGCAGTTCTTTAAAGGTTTGGAGTCCTTCGCCTCATTGTTCCACAGTCTCTCCTTACCACTAGATGGTTTGCGTAAACCATCACCTTATGGTTTGCTGTTAGGCCCTCAATCTTATGGCATGCAACATACTTGATGTTAGTCTTGCATCAAGTTGACAAGTTGCAGGATTTGCACAAGGTTGGACAACAGGTCTCAACAAATTAAGATAAAGAAATGAGGTTATGTTGCGTAGAGTGTTGCTGGACATTCGGATATAGATTAGTGATATGGAAATACTATAAGAACAGCCAGAGTAGCGGACACGCACCACCAAACTCGAAACATGGCTATAAGCTAAAATGGTAAAGGCAACAACTGGACTGTATAATGGGTGTCGAAAATGAACATTACGGGTGAATACGAATGCAAGCCTTGAGTTAGAAGACTTAAGGTAATAGCGGGGGTATTCAGTAAGGCCCTAAATTAGGTGCACTTACTGGGACTAAGACAAAAAAAACTTGGACGAGGTGTCAAACAAGGACCAAGTCAAAGTGACTTGGCTAAATAGTTCCTTGACTTAAGGGAAGTGGTGCACAAAGTGGTTTTAAACTTATTCATTTGACTAGAGAAAATATATAATAGCAGTATGTATGTGAGATATGTGGCTCTAGTAATTAGGGGTGTTAGTTGCCTTTGTTTGTATATATATAGGGTATGAGAGTGCTAGAGATCGACATGCAAGTTTAGTGAATCTCTAGCATAGCAAGCCTTGTACATTTGTAATCTTTTCTTAAAAAAATAGAAAAGTTGAAGAGAGTTTTTCCTTCATAATATTGTGCAAGTATATTGTATTTATTTTTCGAAGCGCAGAAAATTGTGACAGTTGAACCTCCATTGCGGAAGTGTGAAATTACTGGCCGAAGTGATTTGGCGTAAGTGCAGGGTTGCTCATTGATAAAAAGTCCCTTGTGACAATTAGTATTAGACTTGGTTCAGCTCGTTCATTCTATTTTCTACATTTCTTATTTTATACACAAATATGTCCGGAGAGATATTGAAGGAAATGGTAGGGTAATTGGTAAGATTTATCGATTTCATAGCAGCTCATGTGAATCCATTGGCAGTACAATTAGAGCTCAACACTACTGAAATTGCTAGCTTTCAGCAAGAGTTGAACAATTTCACAAATCTATTCGTACAGAAGCTGAACGCATCCATAAAGGATGTGGGACCGTTAGCAGGAGGTTAAAAGCATGAATCAACGATCTCAAAGAATATATTGATTTTCTTAAGCGTGCATTAGGCAACATTACTACACATACAAAGATGGGTTCTTCAAAGATCAAGGTACTAGAACCTAAAGGTTTTAGCAGCTCAGGCAACGCAAAAAAGTTAGAGAATTTCCTTTGGAACATTGAACAATACTTTAAAGCGATTCGAATACTTGAAGCAGGGCAAGTTACCATTACAAGCATGTATCTAAAGGGAAGGGATGCGGAGTTATGGTGGCATACTTGACTCTAAAAAGATGCGAAAGCGCAGTGCACAACTGTTGATATATGGTATTCACTAAAATGAGAGCTGAAAGCTAAGTACCATGCAATACAGGGTGGCTTGCGAGGGAAAGTATGAAGAGACTCAAGCACACTAGTTCTATAGGTGAGTATGTGAAGACGTTCAATTCGTTGATGCTTGACATCATGAACATGTCGGATGAAGACAAGCTCTTTAATTTCATTTTTATATTGTAGCTGTGACCGTAAATGGAGCTATAAAAGCAAGCTGTGAGAGACTTGCTTGCTGCAATCACAACAATGGATAGCTTGGTAGACTACAAGTTCAGGATCACAACCAAACAAAAGAGATATGAGGGCAAGAAAAAGAAGGTTGGTTCTCCAAAGAGTAATGGCCGAAAAAAATAGAGAAAACATAGCCGAAAAAAGTCACTAAGGCAAGAAAAGAAGGGTTTTGCGTGTTTTATTTGCGATGATCCCCATAGAGCGAAAGAATGCCCAAAGCACGACAAGCTGACTACGATGGTTGTCGAAGAAGAAAATTTGAAAGCTGAGGAGTGCATTCCAAAGCTTAACCCTTCGCAATAGAAGCATTGCAACGTGTTATGGATTGACGAAAGTTATCGAGGTCTCATGTACACGAAAGTGCATATAAATGGCGTCGAGATTCTGACAATGATAGATGTAGGCACAACAATTAACTTCTTTATAGTACGAGCAGTGTAGCGATTAGAATTGAATGTTAAGAAAGCGTCATGTGCTGTGCAAGCTATGAATTTGTCGGATATGGTTGTGCAAGGAATAACTATAAACTCCTTGAGAGACGGGGATTGGGAAGACAATGTATGTTTCTCAATTTTACCTCTAAAAAATTTTGATTTACTTTTGAAAATCAAATTTCTTGTGGGCTATATAGAGTATATGATGTCATAAATGCGGAATTTATTGATTACAAAAAAGTTTTCACAATGAGGCCATAATTGAAATCCCTTATTCGGTTTAAAAAAAAGGCTCAAGAAGTGAAATCCCTTATTCGATATATTATAATGCTTATAGAGATTAAGTCGGACTAGTTCGTGGAAGTGCCTAACAAATATACTGCAATGTTAAAGGAGTTTGCGCATATAATTCCACCCAAATTTCTGAAAGAGTTTCCCTGTAGACGTACTATTAATCACCGCATTGAGTTAAAACCTAACGCAAGACCTCTTGTACAGGTTCCTTATCGAATATCGCCATTCAAGTTAACGGAGTTGCAAAAATAACTCGATAAGTTGTTGGATGTGGGGTACATTCAACCCTCAAAGGCTTCTTATGATACACTAATTTTACTTTAAAAAAAGTCAAATGGATTGCTGCGAATGTGCGTAGATTATCTTGCACTAAATAAGGTCACAGTGAAGAACAAAAACCCCATCCCTAACGTTGTTGATTTGTTCGACCAATTGGGCAGTGCTTACTACTTTACGAAGCTTGATTTAAGAGCAAACTATTAGAAAGTGAGGATTGCTGAAGGTGATAAGGTGAAAACAACATGTGTAACAAGGTACGGTTCATATGAATTTTTAGTTATGCTATTCAAACTTACTAATGCACCCACTATCTTCTGCGATCTCATGAATAACGTTCTCTATGAGTTCTTGGATGAGTTTGTGATTGTTTATCTAGAGAACATTACGATGTATAACAAAAGTTTCAGAGATCATCTCGAACACTTGAGGCATATATTCACGAAGGTACGAGAACATAAACTATATGTCAATAGGGAAATATGCAAATTTTGTAGGCGAGAAATGTTATTTCTCAGCCATTGGGTGGGTAAAGGCAACATTTACATAGACGAGAGAAAGGTCAAGGCCATTCTTGATTAGACCGAACCTAAAAAAGTACATGAACTCTAATATTTTCTTGAATTGGTTAATTATTACAAAAGGTTTATTGTGGGTTACTCCAAAAGGTTCATTGGATTGGTTAATTACTATAAAAAGTTTATTGCGGAAAGATCGAAAGCGAGAATAGACTGAGGCATGCCAATGCATATTCCATAACATCAAACGTGTAGTAACTTCCCAGCCCGTGCTCAAGCTATCGAATTTCAACAAACCTTTTAAGGTCTATATGGATACGTCTAATAAGACAATTGGTGGCGTGCTAGTGCAAGAAGGGCACCCAATAACTTTTGAAAGTTGAAAGCTAAAAGATGTTGAGCAGCGGTATTCAACCTATGAGAAGGAGATGACAACGGTAGTGCATTACTTGGCAACTTGACAACATTATCTTTTTAGGACGCTCTATACAATAGTGACAAACATTATGGCGAATACATATTTTCGCTCACAGAAGAAATTATCCTCGAAATTAGTAAGATGACAAGAGTTTTTTGCTGAATTCGATTTCAAATGGGCACACAAACCGAAGAGGCAAAATATAATTGCGAACGTTCTCAGTCAAAAGGAAGTCGAGGGCTATGTAGTGACCTTAACCTTTGTGGTTTCGGACTTCATTGACAAGGTGCACCAGTATATTGATTCAACTCTATATATTGTTGACTTCGTGACGAGATTTAGGAAGGGTTCGTACGGAGATTTTAGCTTAAGGATAGATTGATCTACGCATGTAAAGGAATGCTTTATGTTTCGAGTAGTAGGGAACTTAGACACATATTATTATGAGAGACACATGACCCTTAATGGGCCGAGCATCTAAGGGTACAACAGATAATGGCTCTTTTGGAGCATTCTTACCACTGGCCAAAAATGGAAGAAAGCATATGCCTGTATATCAAGACTTGTCTCGTGTACCAATTAGACAAGACAGAGAAGCGAAGACCAGCAGGCCTATTGCAACCATTACCGAATTCGGAGCGATCGTGACAATCAATCTCGATGGATTTCATCTCAATCATGGAAGAGTATTGGTGACATTATGTAACAACTAACCGGACAAATTGGGTGGATTCACTCGATGTGGCTCAATTTTGCTATAATTTACTCCATACGAGGTAGCGAAACAAACTAGCGAAGTCAAGTGCTTAGTAGCGCATAGGTTTGTACGAGACAAGCAAGAGTTGTTGGCGCAAGCATCAGATAGTTTGGTCAAAGCATCTCGACGAATGAAGAAGTATACGAATGTTGGAAAGAGACCGCTAGAGTTCGATGTGGGTGACAAGCTGTTACTCAAGCTCACACCCCAAATATGAAAAAAAATCAGAAGCAAAACCATACATTGATGGCTGGTGCTGAAATATGATAAACCTTTTGAGGTTATGAAAATAGTGGGGAGAGTAGCATACTAGTTGAAGTTACCCAAACAGCTGAAGGTTCACCTTACATTTCATGTAAGCTTTCTTAAGCTTTTCTATGAAGACTTAGTTGATGGTGGGCACTGTCAAGTGAAAAAAACTCCTCTTGTGATTCAAAAGCAATTCGACAAGGAAGTAAAAAAGAAATCCTTGATCACCAAATAATAAGGCAAAACAAAAAGAATTGACGCATAGAATACTTGATTCAATGAAGAATGTAGTAAAGCAAATGCCAGTTGGGAGCAAGATGTCACTTTATCGCAATTCGAGAAAGAGGTTAAGGCGTACTTAGACACCCTTTCAACGAGGACGTTAAGCTCTTCTAGTGGGGGTGGTTTCTTAGGCCTTTAATCTTATGGCACGTAACATATTCGATATTGGTCTTGCATCAAGTTGACAGGTTGCGCAATTTGTACAAGGCTAGATAACAGGTCTCGTTGAATTGAGATAAGAAAACGAGGCTATATTGCGGAGAGTGTCACTAGACATTTAAAGATATATTAGTGTTATTGACCGTTATGAGAATATCTAAAATAGCGGGCATGCACTCATTAGACCTGAACATGGCTATAAGTGGGAATGATACAAGTAATAACTAAGTAGTAGCTGGGTTGTGCAATGGGTGTTGACAATGGACATTGCAGGTGAATATGGATTCTAGCCGTAAATTAGAAAACTCAAGACACTAGTAGGGGTATTCGATAAGGCCCTAAATAGGGTGCACTTATTGGGATTAAGGTAAGAAAGACTTAGTCTTAATGAGGTGTCAGGCAAAGGTCAAGTCAATGCGACTTGGCTTAAAGGAAGTGGCACACAAAATGACTTTAAACTTACTCATTTGATTAGGGAAAATATGTAATGGTAGCATATATGTGAGACATATGACCCTAGCAATCAAGGGTATTGGTTACCTTTGTATGTATATATATATAGTAGTGGGAGTGTTAGAGATCATCAAGTAAATTGAGTGAATCTCTAGCACAGCAAGTCTTGTACATTTGTAATCTTTTCTTAGAAAAATTAAAAAGTTAAAGAGAATTTTTCTTTCGTAATATTGTGCAAGCGTATTGTGTTTATTTTTCAAAGCGCAGAAAATTTCGAGAGTTGAACCTCTATTGCGAAAGTGTGAGATTGTTGGCCGAAGTAATTAGGCGCAAGCATAAGGTTGCCACTTTGATAAAAAGTCCTCTATGACATTTACCATAATCTCCCTTACCTTGCAACTTGTTGTGGTCTCCCTCACCATTGCTATGGTCATCCTTCTTGTCTTTGACCTTGGCGTTCTTCCGCTCGATTACGTAATCTATGAATGACTTGATAATGACTATAACTGATGCAAAGGCTCGCACACCACGCCTCCTAAGCTTCAATTTCGTCAGTCCATAGAGCTCGTCCATGAAAAAGAAGAATGAGTTTTTATCCCCCATGTTCAAAATCTTTAGCACCAGGATAATAAACTTCTTGATGTAGTCCCACAAGCTTCCGAATTGTTTCAGCTAACGTAACTAACCTCGTGCCTCATCTTCGGCTTATTCCATATAGAATTGTCACTTGAGTTCCCGCTTGAAGTAGTCAAAGGTATTGATGGTACATGTGCCTTTACCAATGTCATTATACCTCATTTTCCACCACAACATAACCACATCGATTAAATAATGGGTGACAGTACGTTACCTTGGTTTGCTTATTGGTGATACCCATCACTTTGACATATTGTTTGATTCCCTACAGAAAGTTGTCCACATCCTTAGCGCTCCTCAAACTATTATAGATCCTAGGCTTCATAATGTCCACCCTTGGTGCATCGTGTGTGGTAGTCACCCCACTTACTATCACACACTTACACAAAGCCATATCCTCCTTAATTGTGGCAAGCTCTCGGTCGACATAGGCTCACGTCCCTAAACATACGATCATGAATTGCAAGTAACTCTTGCTTAAATCATCCTCTAGTTTAGTGATAGACACCTCCACTACTTCACGAAGTGCATTGTTTTCAGTGTCTAACCCATCGAAGTGCTACTCCATCTCACTAATGCATGATTCTACGCTTGCCATAAAAGCTTACACTCTACCTACTCGAGCTTTCAAGCTAACCACTATGCCCTTGGACTGCAACCACTTGTTTCCACCCTTGGTGGGGCATTACTCCTCACGTCTGCACACTTGGGGTTCCTCATCTACCATGATAAGGTCAAAGGTGTTGGCCATTTCTTCAATAGAGTTTTTTCTATGCAATCTTTGTTTCAAAAGCTCCCTTTTGACAAGGTTCTTCGCTCAACCTTGAGCTCTGATACTAGCAACTCCACTTGCTAAGTAAGCCTTCAATCCTCTAAATATGCTAATCAAAAGCTAAACAAGAGAAAGAGAGAGCAAACAAGAGTTTGAGTGAAGAGAAAATTATATTACTCAAGAGAGAATACTTACAAGCTCTAATTGATTTGGTTGCTTGGTTGATTATAAATGCACACATAACCCTATTTATAGTTGTAGGATTTACAAACGGACAATGAGGATCGCACCTCATTTTGACACAATGGAGGACTAAGATTGTTCTTCTAGACTTTTACCATGACTAACTCAAAAATATCCTAAATATCTCACCTACCATTTTCTAGAATGGAGGTGCCTAGGATTTTCTAGAACTTGGGCCATATTGGGCCCGAGTCTACAATAATATATTTAGGGCTTGTCTAACACATATCCTATATGCTTTCAAACCCGATCAAGCCCAAGCATTCTTCAAGTGCCTAGAAATGTGCATACACGCTCCCGTGCATGAACCCGACCCTCGTACAAATTTTGTGCGTAATGTTGTGCTCTCGAGTTACTATTCATGTGAAGAGTATTGTTCATCCACGAGCATATATGCTTGTACGTTCTTCTATTTCTACTTGAGACTCTGCGTAGGTGTAGGTGTTTCTCTCGTGCTTATATTCTTCCACACTCTCATATCAAGCTTCCATGCTTACTTTCTTTTATGCCTTTGTGCTCGTGCGCTTGACAGTCTACAACATTCTTCTCCATTTAAGCGAGGCGTGACAGCTTGCTCAATTGCAACTTCTCTATTTAATAATTAAGGATAAATATGTAATGAAAGAATTCTTGGTACCCCTTATTATTTGCCATAATACCCATTACTTCTTGTTGTTTAAGTATATCCCAATATTCTTTTGATGTTATCTCTTTTAAAAGAAAATCAAACTTTTTTATAGCAATATAGTATTTTAAATTTGAATTTTTGTAAAAGTTGTAATAAACTGACATATGAGAGGACTTTTGCATTGGTTAAAACAAAAATAGAAGACTTTTCATTTGAGTAATGCCATAGGTACTATTAAGTGAAAATTAAGAAGGTAATATATTGGTAATTAATTAAATTCTTTTTATTAAAATAATAAATTAAAATAAATTAGAGAGTAATATTTGATAATTTATTTATGACAATAACTTAAGATAAATTAACAAAATAATATATTTTTAAAATAAAAAATAGCATTTGATAATTATTAAATTTCTCTTAAGGTGATAACTTAATATAAATTAAGAAAGTATTATTTTAACTGAATTAATTTTTATCTTTAAAACTAAAAATGAAAAGGAAAAACAGAAAACCCTAAAAATTTTTATCTCTTCTCTTTGCACGGCATCAACACAGCTTCACATATCGTAGCATGGCATCTCCACGGCTGTGTCTCATCGCATGACAGTCTCAAGGGCCATGGCAACTCGTCAAACGACCTTGATGGCTTGTCGTACAGCCCCTACAATGTTAAGAAAAGATTAATTAAATAACACTTATTCTTCTTCTCTTGTTACTGCACATCTTACACAAATTTGAAGAGATTGTGATTTGAAATTGTAAGAATTTGTAAATATTTTGGGATTGTGTTTAGGATCTATCCAAAATTGTAATTGTAATTTAAGTTTGTAGGGCAATTTTTTTAAGTGGGATTTTGGTTTTTGAATTAGTATTTGTACATGTGAGTTGTTGGATTGGGTTGATTATTAAGTAAAAGCTTGGTTTTTGTTGATATTTCAAATTGATTTTTTTTAATTAAATATATTTCATTGATTGAATTTCGGAAAAACTGTAATCTTACTTGATTGAGTTTGAAAAGGAATATAATTTTGCTTATTGAGAGAAAAAAAAACAAAATTTTAGTTCATAACTATTTTTTTTGAGCTCTATAACTACTTTTTTTTTTTTCTCTCTTTCTATTTGTACTTTTACATTTTTCACCTCAAGTTATATCGTGAATTAATTTGATGTTTGGCAGAGAAAGAGCACTAATAATTCTTTAGGAGAAAAGGAGACGAAACGAAGAATATAATCTTTTTCTTAATTCACTTTTTATTAAGAAAAGGAGAAAAAATCTAAATATTAGGACTAAGGCTTGAAAAAAATAAATAAATAATTTTTTTACAATATTTGACTCTTATTTTTTCTCGGGAGAATATTTGACTCTTATTTTTTTTCGGTTTTACCCTTTAATAATTTAAACATAAACCATTGAACCATAATCAATTGAATTAGATTAAACCGTAACTAATTGAACCATATTTTTTTAATTGCACAAGTATATTAAGTTATGAGGATTTAAACCTTGAAATAAGGTGAAATACACTAACAACCTTACCACTACACCAATTAACTTTCATTGAAATTTTTTCTCATCTTTAATAAATATTTCTTTTCAAAAACACATAATAAATTCTCTTTAAAATAAAAATTATTTTTATTAATGTAATAAAAATATTTTTATGTTTATAAAATCATTCTGAAATATTACCAATGATAATAATTTTAAATTTTTTTATAAATTTCTATTATTATTAAAAATAAATATAATTTATTGTAAATTAAAACTATTTTAAAATTATTATTAATTTTAAATTTAATTTTAAAATTTTATAATTTAATGATATTAAATAATTTTGAATTTGAAATATTTTCAAATTTTAATGTTGACAAAATTATTTTTAAAGTTACAAATTTTTATATTAATAAAATTTATTATTAATAAAATTCAGTATTAATAAATTTTGTTTATATATATGTGTGTGTGTGTGTTTAAAAGAGTTATTTATTGAAAATTGAATAATTTATCATAAATATGTATTTGGTGAAGTGATAAAAGTTTTAACTTATTTTAATCAGGTTTAGGTTCGAATCCATTAATGTCAATTTATTTTGCAACTTTAAAAAAAAACGGTTCAACTTATTAGTTCAGTTCAATTGGTTCATGTTTACAAAATGGTAAAATCGAAAATATTTAAATTATTAAAGGACAAAATTGAAACTTGGAGGATGATAAGGTATTAGAGAAAATATAGAAAGGTAATGAGGTATTGGCTCAAAAAGTAAGGGGAGTATCAGGCATTTTTCCTTTTTTTCCTTCTATTTTTTTTCTTTTTAGTTTGTTTTGTTTTCTCTCACAAAATAATACTAAGATAAATAAAAATTATAAAGATATAAAATTATTATTTTGTATTTCAATATGTAATACAACCATAAATTAAAATTGCTATCAAATTAATTTTTTTGTATTTTAATAACGGCATTTATGTAACTTCATCTTATTTTAGATCCTAACAAAATTGAGAACTGATAATTAACCACTAGCTCTATAACTTTTTGACACGTGCAAGGATATATAAGCAATTATTCTAAAATAGTTTGACACGTCAAGGGTATATAAGTAATTGTATTAAAAAGTTTGACTTTCTTATTAAAGGGAGATAACACTAACAAGGTATTGGGATATTATCCAAATAATAAGAGTTAATGGGGTATTATGTCAAATCACAAAGAAAAACGAAAATTCTCCCACATATAATTGTAGTTGATTATTTTCATTTTTATGTTCGCATCAACTCTATTAATATTTGCCAAACCTGTTCTTATTTGTTGTTTCACTAAAGTTTAGATAAAAAAATATTGTTATCTCCTTTTAAAATTGATATTTATTTAATCATCTATATAACATACGTTCAATATAATAAGAAAGCATTTAAAATTGTTGTTGGAAGAAATAAAAGTTATTTTAAATAGTCAAAAGTTATTTCTAAGTGTTTGGTAAATATTTTCATAATCCTTTTAGTAAAATTAACTCATTTTACAATACACTTTGAAAAATAGTTTTATTTGTAGATATAATATCAAATTTATTCAGTTAAAATTACAAAAATTCAATATTAACATTGAAATAATTATTAAACTTCAACTTTGATTAGTGAAATTATTAAAATTAACATATTTTCTTTTTTATTACTTATCAGTTTTTTATTTTTTGAAAATATAATTAAAAATTATATAGTTTTTGTTATTAATTATTTTAAGGTGGTATATATATATATATATATATATATATATATAACAAACACTTACCTAAAATTAAATTTTATTCAATTTATCATATATATTTTAGAAATTAAGGTTATTATAATATTTTAATAATAAAATTTATCCAATGTACAAAATTGGTTGTAAAATTTATAGCATTTTAAAAAATAAAATTTATCAAATATTAAATTAATTTTCTTAAAGTCGATACTTTTACATCATAGCAAAAACATATTATTTTAAAATACTGACCCTAAATACATAATTGGTTTAACTTAGAAGTTAGAATTTGAATTTTAAATATTAAGATACAAGATTCAAATTCCTATATAGACAAATATTTTATGTCTTATTTTAAATAAAGGGTTGGGTTATGGTATAAATATTTTAAATATTTTTTCAATCACCAAATACATTCATTCACAATTTGAAACAATCATCATTCATAATCTCAATAGTTATTGAAAGAGTATCGTTAAACATCACAGAGTTTTTATTTCAAATCATGTATCATTCATCAAGTGAATAGTAAAATAGTGTATTATTATCTTAAAATTTTTTACTATTTAGCGATCCAATTAATAAATACTACCTCATTTAATGTAAAAATTTAGGCAAAAGATTTAAAACATATAATATTATTGGATTAAAAATATAATTTATTTTCAATAATTATCACACTTTTGATTATTTGACTTGCATGTCTATATTTTGACGGCTATCAAATTAGTATTATTTTGATCACGACCCCAATCACACTAATAATTATTACTTCTATTATATAACAAAACATCAAAGAATAGTAAAGTGAGATTGATGATTTTCATTAGAAGTTCGGTATTTTTCAACAAAAAGTAGATGTAAAATTCAATTTAAACCTTTTTGCATCCACACACCAATGTATTGATGTCACGAGATCCTATTTAATGCGTGAGATAAAAATATCAATAAATTTTTAAAAATAAGACAAATTTTTTGTGTTGTTGATGTGACAGGCGACGATAATAATATTTTTATTCCTAAATTTTTAAAAAAGGTAGTACAAATTTTTTTTTAATTTTAATAATTTAGTCTATATTTCAGAATAAATATGGATGACAAAAGTCACCTTGAGAACAAGAACTCTTAGGGAATATAAATAAAAACAGGCTGAAGATGTCCTTACTTTAAAAGAAAAAAAATCTTTGACTCTTTTTTATCAATTTTTTAGAAAAATAGCTTGTTTAATAAATGAAAACAAAATTATTATTTAATATATTTTTTCTAATTTAGATTAAATTACTAATTTTTGTCAATTATATAATGAAAGAAATTAAATACTTATTTTTTATATATTATTGTGATAATGTGAGGATAATGTTACAAAAAATAAGTACTACATTGTTAAAATTAGAAAAGTAATGTTCTGTTGTATTATTTGTCTAAAGTTGGAGATAAAAACGTTATTATCCCGCATGTCACACCAACGACAAATTATCCGAGGCCATTTTTTTTTTCCTTTTGAAACACAGATATGTCTAACATAATCCAAAAATTTAGAAGATCATACACTATTTTATCAAGGCCCATAACTGAATTCCACCTTTTAAGATTCCCATAATTTGTAGTTTTTGTTAAAACTATTAGATGATGAGATTTTAGACACTTTCGGTTATTAAATTATTAATAGTTAGAAGGGTTAATTTTAGTTTAACTCTTTATGTTTAAAAAAATACAATTTGCCTTAATATTTTTAAAAATAATCATCGCACCCCTAATCGTTACATCCTTCAAATTAGTTTCTTTCATACACAAATGTTAATAATATCGCTTGTTTACTAAGTACATTAATCATATAATCGTATTCATTATTCAACTATTTTATTTCAATTTAAAATTTAAAAAATTTATTGGTTAATAATAACTAGAGTTCCACCAACTTCATAACAAAATTAACTGCAATTTCATGATGATGAGTATATTTGATATAAACTTTTATTCAATAAACACATCTATGTAATTGATAATTAATAAATAAAATTATAATAAAAATTGAATATTAATCTTACATAAATAAGAGTATAAAAAATTTAAATATTATATATATTTAATTGACTTACTCTTAAGAATTGGTCGAAATAATTATGAACGTCGTTCAATTTATTTACTATATTATTTTAAAAAGATAAATAAGTCTATTTAAAATTATTTAAACGTTGATCGTCTCTTACCATTTTAAAAAATAAAAAAAAATAATCCACTTATATATATTTATAATATATAACAGCAAGCTTATCTTTTAATAAATTTAATTAACTTAATTTCAACGACAATTTCGTAGGAAAAAAAAACTTGCCTTTTAAACAAAACTAAATACCGGCGCGTTTACGGTAACTACTGCGAGCGCGTGAGGAATACTAATGATATAAGATCTCAACGAAAGACGTAAAAGGACAGTCCCTGTCGCTGACAACTCATCGATTTACCTTTTAAGGTTGGAGATTCTTACCCACGCGACAAAAAGACATCTGAGTTTCACGTTTGTTACTGTACTCTACTGCAATATTTATTTTGTAAAAAGAATTTTAATCTTAGTGCCCGGGCCTGTAAAAGGAAGAGGATTATGTGGCACACGTGCGCATGGGGGGGCATGCAAGCCTTTTAAACTAGCAAGCAAGTAGAGTACAGACAGGCCAGTTGTTCACGTGCGGGTCTGTCTCTGTATAACGCACGCGCTCTTCGTGAGCTTTCCTTCCTTCCTTCTCAGTTCAATTCTGCACTGCAACTTATTTTTTTTTTGTTTTTTAAAAAACTCTTTAACTACCGGGTCTAATAAATTAGTTTTCCAGGTCGAGGGAGGCAGAGCATGTGCCGGGCCCATGTCAATTACACAATCAGGCCCCCTCCAATTATTTCATCTTCTTCTTTCTGGTCACCGTTGTGGATGTATAGTAGAACTTGGATTTTAGAATTAGTACTCGCTCTAACATTAATATTATTTTAAGGTTACGAATATGTTTTGCAAGTTTATTTAAGTAATATGATAATACAATCAAGATGTTTACATTTTTTGTACTCAAGACTTAGTAAACTACACTTCTTATTTCGTAAGTGAATTAAATTTAACTATGGAAAAATAAAAAAATATTAAAAATATATTTGAATTATGACCTACTTCTTTTCTTTTTAAATAAAAATAAAATAAATTGGTAAATTAATCAACAAGTCAAACGCCCTCTGAATGACAGTTCCAGTGATTTGGGATATGCTTGATAATTTTATATTATTTTAAATCTGAATAACAGTAAAAAGTAAGAGTTTGATGTTTAGTGAATGAAGTTTCTTACTCTCATTTAAAAGTTTATTTTAATTAATAATCATCAACAAGAAAGTAAATATATTAAAAAATTAATTACGGTAAAGAAATAACTATAATTGTGGCAAGGTAAGATAAGGAAACCCTACAAGTACTATATTTTGAAATGAAGCACCTAGCTTATGTATCACAAATACAAGTTGATGACGATGAGGAAGACACCTCAGCTAAACACACAAATATGACCAAGCATGTACCATTGTATTAAGACAAATGCGGAAGGCCTAGCCTAACATTAGCCTATGTATAACATACATATAGACATATCCCATAATTAATTAGCTGGTAAGTGGTCCTGTGCTTGTCAAATCATGCATGATTAATACGAACAAGATTGCATTGTACTGTATTGTATTGTATTGTTCCATTTCCACATGCTCTTGTTGTTACAATTTGTACGTTATGTTTATACACCATTGATTTATATGCTTGGTTGGTAAGAAACAAGCCCATTAATGGTGTCATTTGCAGTTGTTTCTCTTCTTTTGATGAGTAAATGTCAACGATGGTGGCCATTTTGCTATGTATACGTATGTAGAGTTTGATAACAAATTAATCACTTTTTCTGATTTTCTACCATTGTTTCAAAAGTTGGTTTGGATTTTGTGTTGGGTTTTGCTTGCAATAATGTCTGTTGCTGCTGTATTTTGACTTTGAGATTCTTCACTTGTGACCCTACTTGTATTTAACATTATTCATCTATCTATTTTAAAGCATCAAAGTGATGTTACACATTCAAAATCATCTTTTCAATTCAGTATATGTATATATAATATAAGGATCATAATTATTTAATTTAAGATGTTGAGGCCTGGCCATGTGCTAAGCCAGGGAAAAAGTTGTGAGTTTTTTTCCTTTTTACTCTCCATTATCATGGCTGTGGAAGATATGTGTTCTCCTTTATATTACTTTTTCACTTTTTAGTTATTCCTTGTCTCTTCCACTTTACATTATTTTACTGTGTGAATTGAATTCCTTCAACGTCTTCCCACCTGCAGTCTTTAATTGCTAGATCAAGAGAAAAGATAATAATGAACTTAAAATAATATTCTTTACAATTTTTTTTTTCTTTTGATATTTTGGCTTGGAATGACAAAGAATTCATGAACTACAAAATGAAGAGATTAGCAATGGCTTGATTCTTTTTCAAATTAGTGGTTTCATAAACTGGTAACTCCTCTCTGTACCTTCCAATCCCTTTTAAATGATCGAGCTCGAACAGATCAGAGCTTGAACAGCTCAATGCATCATCTTCATCTTCTTCTTCATCATCAGCAGTAAAAGTGCTTCTAGAAACAAATTCAGTTATACCCTTTTTCGGATAACTGCTTCTGCTCCTCGCTAGTAATGTACCAACTGCAGTTTCTTTCTTCTTGACATTTTGTAATGGAAGTAAGCTTGGATCAGTATCTTCATAAATACATTTATGGCCGCAAGGTCGGCAATCTTCATCAACAATCACACTAACAGGATAAAATCTTACTGATCTTTTCATTCCATTGCTGTTACTGCTGTTGTACTTGCCTCTGCAACCGGAAGAAGGAGGTGTTTTGCTTAAACATGATCTTGAAAACGAAGTAGTAGCCGATGATGAACAACCAGATTTTGATTTAGTATCAGAATTAACATCCTCCATAGCTTTGACTGTGCATACGTTTACTTTCTTACCATTTCCTGAACTGAAAATGGAGTTGAGGAAACTAGTGAAACGACCACCTGGAGAAATGGGCTGCTTCACTTTCTTGAGCTCACCGTATAAATTCAAGGCTTTGAGTTTAGTCTTTGTAAACCCACCATCGCGACTTGGATTTTGCTTTGGCTGCTGCTTCTGCTTCTGCTTCTGCTTCTGCTGGTGATAATTACTTTCTTCGTTGATTATTCTCTTCTCAAACTGCATGCACTTCATGGGTTTGGATCTTCTTGATCGCTGCTTATAATTGGAATACTCTGCTTCAGAGGAAGAGAAAACTGCCCCAGCCGCAGAGCTAGAATCCGAAGAAGTAGTGGAAGTGGAATGATTGAAATTCGTGGAACATTTGGAACCGAGGCTGCTCTGTTTCTCCATCCAGTTTTCAATCATGATAGCTCGTCGAAGATTATGAACTTCCTCCACAGGCTTAACGCCGAAATTTCTGTGCTTTCGGATGATATTTTCATCGCAGTAAAAACTCAAATCCTCACGATCAACATCATTGGATTCATGATCAATAGAACGGTAAACGGCATCAAGAAGAGAAGAAGAGAAAGAAGGAGTTCTCCTCCTCTGAGGAAGTGACTGTGAGCGTGAATGTGAGTGTGAGTTATCTCTGAGAGATCTATCTCTTCTATACATGTTAAATTTGTACAAACACCCACAAAAAGCAAAATCAGAGAAGCAGATAACTAGCAAGCGAGCAGGCAAGCAGCAGAGAACATATATATATATATATATATATATATATATATATATATATAAGGAGAAACAAGATGGGGTTTAGTTTAAGGGAGGACAGAGCTTTAGTGTCTGCCGAGAGAATGTCAAAAGCTGCAAAAGACACGTTAATTAGAAGAATGGGCAACTCAACAACTAGATCATGCGAAATTTTTTTATTTCTATACATATGTATATATATATATATATATATATATAATATATGTGTAAATTGGGCGATATTTTTGTGTACGGAATTGATTTGAATAAGAACAGAGACGAAAGGCAAAGGCAAATGAGACGGTTGATTTAGATTTTGGAGTATGAAAAGAGGCAGAGGCAGCAAAAGGGCAAAGGAAACAGAGCAGTAGTAAATAGTATTAGTGGGGGTGGTGTGTGTAAGGGAAAATCATGAAAAGAAGAGTCCCGCGCGTGCGGCTAAATTATTATAGTTGGCAGTTTGGACTATGAATAAACCGGGCCGGGTGGGTGACACCCGCAGTCGGTCAGTAGATTTCTTCGGACCGGGTTCTGCTTTAATTTTTATTTATTTTTTTTAATTTCGAGGGGTTTTTAGTTTTACTGGTGGGTGACGTAAAAAGGTAAAAAGTAATTATTACTTTTATATTTAGATTAGGTAAGTGGTGAGCGGTCTTGTTTGAGTAACGTAATCATGAGAGAGAGAGAGAGAGAGAGAGAGAGAGAGGAACAATGCTTTGTTTGTCTCACGTCACATCACGCGGTTTGTTAAGAAAAGAAACTCGGTTAATGGATAATAACAGTATTGTCCCTTAACTTTTCTGAAACAACAAAATATATATAGTTTAGTAATTTTAATAAATCGGTCCCTAAACTTTTAGATTAGTCCCTAGACTTTTAGATGACAGGAATCAAGATTCAGAACGGCCGTCCTAACCATTTCGTTTCTTCAATTCATTTGCACACAGGACAACGCCACTAAACTTTCACATCCCTATTATCACATTACATGTAGGTCCTTCACATTCATACTAAACTTTCACATCGGTCCTGCTTCTAGGGACATAACTTGTTTCAAATTGACTAAATTATGTACTAATGTGTTGTTTTTATTATTAATAATAAAAAAGAGATCATAAGCTTTTTAGATTATATGTTTTATTTAAAAATATTTGTAAATATTACAATTTCTGCATTTCATAATTAAATTAAAAAAGAGGATAATAAATTACCTATAAAAAATATACAAGCCTATTTTTTTTTTCCAAAAACATGAATTCGTTTAATTATTAACAATATTTAATCACTTTGTCAATGTATTTTTGAGATGTAAATTAGTAGAATTAACCCTAACCCTCATGATAATTACCCAAGTTTTTATTTTTTTTGTCCATAATGAAAAATTCATTGTGGTAGTTTAAAGTAATCAATTGCAAACACAAATACAGAAATAAGGTGAACCAAACTTTTTGTCCTCTTAAACAACCATGTGACAAGAAAGTAACCAAAAATTGGAAAGACCCACAATCATGAATGCATCCTATATTGATAATAATTGATATTCTCCAAAATCTCACCTCTCTTCTTTAATTTTGTGGGAAAGATTTCAAATTTTCTCAAACATTATTAGAGTTAATATCTTTTTTATGGAAACAAATTTTGAATTGAATTGTATAAATTCCATCTAATAATTGTGACATAATTTAAAAAGAAAGAAAGAAAAATCATGTTAATTTGTTTGAATAAATTGATATTGAATGAAACCCACTAGTACTACAACCAAGGGTATGAATTCAATTTAGAAGAAAAGTAAGCCAATTATGCCATTCTTCTATAGAAGAAAATTCATCTACCTCGCATAAGTACAACAAATCAAGAAGTGTGGGTTATCAAATTTATCACATTTTAATAAAATAAACACAACACTATAGTTTCTTTTATTTTATTACTTTTTATCATAAAATATATTAATAGATTTATTTTTATAGTTAAATAATAAATAATAAAAATATTTATTTAGTAAATAAAAATATTATAATAAATAGCTGTATAAAAATATTTGATAAATAATATAACATGATTGTATTTGTCATTATACCTATGATTCACACTTTTATAATTAATCTATTAAGAGTTTGTTTATTATAACTTTTTTAATAGAGTTTTTTAAAATAAATATTTTACAAATAAAATTTTTATAAACGGAGATTTTAACAAAAGTTTATTAATTATTTGATTGTCACAAAATATTTTTTTTAAAAATAATTATATATTTATTTTCAATAAACAAGCATTTTGAGACTATATTACAAAAAATAACTGAAATTTTTTAAATAAAATAAGAGTATTTTAAATAATTTAACCTTTAAAAAGAAGCTGAAAAATATTTATATTTAAAAATTCAAAATTTAGGTCTTTTTTAATGGAAGAAAAATAACTATTTTAATTCTTAAAATTTCTTCTCTAATTACAACCAAACGACACTAAAGAAAATAAAAAAGAACTTTAAACGTTAACAAAATCTTTTGAACAATGAAAAAATTAAATTAAATAGATATTTAAATATATTTAATTGATTAATTAATAAGTGATTGTCTTATCATTCAAATTTACCAAACATCTAATTAGATTATTTTTAAATTTAATTATTTAAAAAAATCTACGATAAAACTTATATTTTGACAATATAATGTAATATCAAACATATCTTAGGTCAAAGCTATTAGTTGAGTAGTTAACTAGAGCTATCAGTTGAAAAACTAGACTATTTTCCAATCAATTATGGCTTTGTCAATTAATGAAGCAGAGTACATGCAGAAACTAAAGCTATAATAGAGTTCTTATGGATAAAAGGAACTAGACTGCTAGAGATCGAAACAAGAGTTCATTAACACTTTATGTGATTGATAATCAGAGTGCAAAAATTAGATTTATCTTGAAAGGACTAAACATATTTGATTAAACAACATCTAGGGTGGTTTAAATTCAAAAAAATTGTAATAACATAGGCATAACTAACAACTAACTTCGAGTTATGCTTGCATTTGGTTGGAGTGGTTAAGCAAGTAAGATTACTTGTGAGGGAAGGTCCAACAATTTAGTATACAAAATTCAATAACCAATGTTTGAGATTTGTTAGTTGGTGGTTTTTGGTCATGTCTATTATTTTTATATTTATATTTGATATTTAATAATTTTATTTTATAATAATACTAGTGATTTAAAATTATAATACATCAATCCCAAATATAATTTTAAGTATTATTATCTTTTTAACTCATCAAAAAATGCTCCTATTTACCTGTTTCATATTTGTGTAACTGAAAGTTTAATTGAAGGTACAACCTCGTATCACTGAAGGATTACCCCCCAAAAAAAATCCCTTTATGTAATTTAATTATGAAATTGTAAGGATATATTTAGTACTGTCAACTTTTACTGAACTTTAAAAGTACCATAAAAAAATGTTTAATAAATACTAACTTTTAGTGGAACACAGGTTTTTTTTACTAATATTTGACATTTTGTTATTCTATTTCACAGATATTAGCACTTCAAATCCATATTACAGTACCTCAATCCTAAAGATATAAAGTCTAGTTATTTTCACTTTCTCCCAAGTTTGATTGCTTAAACCTTGCCCTTATTTTAGAGCATTAATAATCCCCATCTCATTGAGGAATGAAGTTTTCAAAAATTTAAATTACACCAATACAATACAATACAATACAACAACCTTATAATCTACGTTAATTGCATAAGGCTTGAAAATTCTTAATTTAGACAAGGAAGGAATCCAGATAAACAAACAAGCAACTACTAGCTAAGCCAGATTAAATACTTAAGGTCTTATACAACAGTAACTGTAGAATTAGATTTGAGGCTGGGGAACTAACAAAATGTGCCATTCTGGTGTGGCTTACGAGTCACATAGCCATCAGATTTTTCTTAAGCAATTCCATTCTTTAATATTCTCATTCAGTAGTACTTAAGAAGACTACAGCAGTTATCTCATGACAGAAACGAGAAGGATTGTTAAAGAGCAGATGAAACAAAAAGACCAAACGTTATAGCAATGGAGGAGAAGTTTTCGTATCCAAGGAGTTGGAGTTATGAATGCGCTATATCACGCAAATAGAACAAAATCACACCTCACAAAATATCACGAGAACAGAAGGATAATAATAGCATGATTTTTCTAATTTCTAACTCGAGACATTAAAAGAAGTATCAAAGAAGGAGACAGTACCTTTTTTTTGTCATTGATATTTGATGTATTGACCACCCAAATAACTCCAAATACACAATTGATGCTCTTTATCCACCAGTACTTAAAAAGAGAAAAAAAGAAGAAACTATTAATATAAACTGAGTTCACCACCTGCATCCCATGACGATCATCTCAAGCAATTACCAAGTCCAGAAACTTTTCAAAGTTGGACTTGTCGAAGGATCAACAGGTGCTAGCATAGCACCATTCAGATCTCTATAGCAAAGATTTTACTAGTATTACAGAACAAATGAGATAAAAACACCCCCAATGTAGATAAATACCAGCAGCCAATATGTATGCCCAATTACAAGTATTGTTCATGTATCCTTGCTCTATTCTCTTCCCACCACAATCTAGCATGCATCTCCCCAAATCTTTCACGGCTGCACCACAATTGCAACAACACAGCACCCAATCAAGTCAATAGAGTTCCAAATCAGAAAATAATGTAATGAAAAAAAATTATTAGAGGCCACAACATTTCTGCACTACAAGGCCAGTTGTGCTTAGACCTGTGTCGGTGAGGTATGAAAAGTATCAGTATGAAGTGCATGATGGCAGACAGTACTAACAATACTAGAATTGACCGAAATAGTTTTGTTTATCATAATAGCAATGTCAAGTCATAATTGACAAATAGTTGGAACTCAATTATAACCTTTACATCATGCAGGATCATCTGCCTAGAGTCAAAGCCAATCCACAAGGATTAGGTGTTTCGAGTTTCTCGAATTGTCTTAATGTTCAGTTGTCTTCAGACAGCTCAGCTATTTCAGTTTTCTCAAATTAAAGGAGAAAACAATAATTCAATTTATTCTAAGAATGCATCTTCAGGTTCATCTTTGCCCTTTGGTCAATCCTCTAAGGTATCTGAAGAAACTATCCATGCAAAACTGATTAGTAGTTCATATAATTACCCCATTGACATGTGTTAGCTTATAAATATTTCTTATGCAGAATCATGGCTTCAATTATGCACGTACGATGGCCCCTTGTACATGTATCTATCACCATGTCTTAATTGTTGAAAATTACCTATGGATGTCCAAGGAAATTAAAGTACCAAAAACTGTTTGTGCTAAAATAATGTGTACCAACAACAAAGCTGCTAAGTTCATGGCAGCAATCACAATTGCAACGTGTTTGCCTAAGTTGCACATCACATACTGAAAAGGGATTATCATAAAAGTTTCTGCAGAGGCTCACCTGAATCTGACTCGTCTGAGCTCCCTTTTGCCTCCTGGCAAGGCTCTGATAGTGATGTACACCCCAGGCTCATCCTGTTCAACCCATTCAGCCTCAAGATCACTAGCATTGCTGATGGATAGTTCTCCAGAACGATCTGCCTCCCTTGATGAGCTACTTCTTATAGAGGCATCCATTGACGATGTCTCTGTCTTGGCCCCACTAATGCTGGAAAGTTTTGGAGTGGAGGTGAGGCCACCAGAGTCATAGTAATTACGCACTTGCATTGGATGATGGTCAAGTGAATCCGATGACGAGTAGCCCATTCCCATCCCAGTTGGACGATACAAGTTACGGGGTAACCGTTCTCTGGTAAGTGGTGGAGTTACAGGGCTCTCTTCTGCAGATTCCATTTTTGAGCTCTGCAACGAATTAAAACAAGTGACATATTTAGTTATAAGAAATATGGAGAGCAGATTGGTTTCAAATTGTAATCATAAGTTATCACCTCATATTACTGCCACGAGGTGACTTAACAATGCTCAAATTGATAGGCGCTAATTATTGATAATGTAAACCAGCATTGTCTTAAAATGACAAATGAGATTTTAAAGCCAGTTTAAGGAGTTTTCCACCATCAAGTTTTGTTACTTAAGTAGGCTTAGAATCACCTCATCTTCAGATCTTGGTGGTGTTGGAAGAGGAAAAGCTTGGCGGTTAAACCTCTGGACATTATAAAGTTCCATGACCCTATCATAGTTCTCTGCCCACCATCTTTGAGCTTGCCATTTGTTGTACATGTCTCGACTAATGAAACAAAGTAAACTACAGTTTAGATATGTCAAATTGTTAAACATGAACTAATTGCACGAGCCACAAGGCCCGTGCTATGCATGCCATAAAAGTCAATCAAGCAGAAGTATGCAGTGGTCATATAAAAACAAATAAAAAATAGAAAAATACAGTGCAACATGACATAAGCATGATCACATATTTTGGTTAATTTGATCGGGATGAACTTTTGATGGTAAGGCCAAAATTGGAGAGCTTTTGAGAAATACAATACAATTTCTGTCTTCTTGTGACTTGTAGTTGTGCACATGCCTAGTGCTTCTTGAAACCTCAAACATATTATCATAGTGGAATAGGTACCTGTTAAATATGTTAGGCCACTAAATTAGATTAGACAAGAATAACTTTTTCGAAAAAAAGGAATCCCAACAGAACCCGGCCTTATTTTAAAACCATTAACCTACCTACTGTTTAACATTTTCTTATCGCACACTTAATTATTTGAACTTCAATAGTGGATGTGTACTCCAACCATAACAGGGAGAGGTCCAATAAAACTGCTCTTTAACCGAATTATGTGGTCTTGCTTCATCACAAAAGAAAAGCAACCGAGCATTCAAATTGCTTTTGCATTAGTCAATGGAATACAACCATTTTTTGTTTTATTTTATTTTAATTTAATTTTTAAAAAAAATAAAAAACAAATTGATACTAATAGTAGATGAAGAGTCAAATGTCATTGTCTCCTGAGAAACAATAGACTGTCAGTCATATTTTTGTCTTGTATAGAGTTTTTGGAGTGACAGACAGGAGGAGACGACATGGGTATTGTATATCGATAGTTTATTTACAAGTGAAGATGACAAAAATTGATCATAAGAAGACAAGGTCACGGAGAATCAGGCGTGAAGAAATTTTGAAATGAAATAAAGAAAGCTTTCTCCCTCCGACACAACGACAAGCCTCAGTGAAAAAGCCCCCAACACAATCAATTCTGGCCCACCCACCACTACTAAGGCACAATGAGTTGAGTTCCCCTTTTGGACTTTTTTTTTCCCCCATTTCCTCCAACCTTGCTTTTCATTAGGCGTGATATTTACTGTACTATTTTGTGGGCCCACCCACTTTCAACAGCGGCTTCTAAGGTTCTGTTTGGATGTCTAATACTCATGCTCATGCTAAATTAACGTTTATTATGCTAAATTAAGCCTTTTTTATTTAACTATATGCTTCCAAACAACAACTAACATCATGTAGTAAAATAATAAAATAATAATAATAAAAAATTGGTAAAAACAATGATTAAAAATATCCAAACAAGCCCCAGCATCCAATCAATGACGTGTATGATCCATTAGCATGAGCTCCAACTCCAGCACCAGCGTTTCTCAAGTGGGGGTGCGAAAACGTAATAAAAAAAAAAAAAATTAAATAGAATTACGTTGACCGCCAGATCTCAATCATGATACGAATGAAACAGATCGAACAGCTCGATATCATAACATAACGGAGAAATACAGAGAAATGAATAGAGCGTAGCGTACCTGAACCGTATCCGCTTAAGATCATTCCCTCCACGTGGCAGTGAAACAAAGGTAATAAGCACACCCGGTTCCACCTGGGCCACCCACTCCTTCGGTTCATTCTCTTCGATTAAAACGACCGGGTCAACTCGCCGTCCACTCACCGATTTTATTGGAGTCGCCTCGCCACTCGATATCCCCTTAAGCCTCGCCTCCATCTCCTTCCCCCAAGTCCTCGGCGTCGTTGAGCTCGAGCTTCCTGTCCTTCTGTACGACCACCTGAAACGATCCGAATCAGCATCCGACTCGCCCGAGTTCTTCAGTCGACTTTGAGCTCCCGGAGCCGTGCACGGATTACAGTGTCGGTAGGCTCCCGACGCTTTTAATGCCATATCCTTGAGCTGAAATACGAAAAACACACTGGAAATACTCTCCTAGGGTTTACATTTGACATGATTAATAAATAGTGAGCTCTAATTACCTGAGAAGTAAGAGATTTGATGGCTTGGTGTTTGGTGCTACCAGGCGTGTTGGATGAGTCCGAGTCTTCGGGTTGACTCAATGAGTCATCCCCGGGTTGCTTCGAGCGAGCTATGCATGTCAACATTGTCCAATTCAACAAGATAACGAATTTCTGAGAAACATCAAATTACATTGTTAGATTTCAGAACTCGATTTGCTCATATCTGCTAAGCAAATTATTACCTCTAAAAATAAAATTAAAAAAAAGAAAAAACATATAAAAAAAAAAACAAGAGAAAACTTGTAGTAAAAGCAAGAACAATAAAGAGATTAAGAGAAGACGTGAAGTACGTATGCAGTGCTACTGGCAATAAGAATTCTGGAATCAGAAGAGGATCAGTTGAGTAGTACGTTCCGTTCCGTTTTTGGTTTCAGCTTCAAAAGCGCGAACATCGATACGCTTACTTACCCGCTTTTAATGCCACGTTAATTTACGACATCAGAGATTCTCTGCCAAAATCAAAAGTAAAATTAATAATAAACAACCAAAGAAACAACAAAAAGGAAAATAAATACAATACGGCAATTACCTTTAATGATCGGAGGATTAGACCTTAAACTCCACTTTTGTTATTTTCGACCTTTTCTCTGGATTTGAGCGGAGGGAGGGTTTTGCTTGCTGGCATATGCAAATGCAAATGGGAATGGGTTATGGCTAACTATAATGTCTAATGGGATAGTGTTGATTTCAGGGAGTAACTGTGGAGTTTTTTTTTTTTTTTTAATATATATATTTTTTCTTTGTTGTTTACAGGTTACCGGGTGTTGACCGGTTTCTGGGATGTACGACACGACAGCACATTCGTGGGTTGTCTTGGGTTGGGTTGCTGGGTACTTGTTATACTCGGTAGTCAAGAAAGATTTCCTCAACCCAATCCAATTGAAACGGCCCTCTGGGCTTTACGTGATAGAAAACACTGGAACCGCTATTTGGGAGACTATTTAGTATTTGAGTTTTTTATTAATTAAAAAAAACATTTAACGGTACTTTTTTTTAGCGTCTTTTAATTGATACCGATAAATTTATGATAATTAAAAACTATTTTTTTTCTGTTAACAAGATCCTAGATTTTGAATTTTTGACAAATATTTTTTAAAAGATTAAATTATTTAAAATAAGTTTATTTTAATTAAAAATTTTATATTATTTTTTTTATATTAAAAAAAATTATTGATTACAATAATTATATAATTTTTTAAAATATTATATATTACAATCAAATAAATAATGAGTTTTTGTTAAAAACTCTACTTATAAAAAGATAACTCTTTAATTCTCTCGTGTTGTTCAAGGTAATATCTCGTTACTCCCTTATTATTTTAAAAATATTTCGAATATTCCTTTTATTAGTTGATAAAGTTAAATATAATAACACGTGAATCGTTAAAGTTTAAACTATTAATATAATTAATCGTAATAGTTTTAAAAATACTCATAAAAAATTTTAATTTATTAAAATTAACAATTATACCATTAGATAATAGTAGTTAATTAAAAATTATTTTTAAATGATAATTAAACCTAGGGATAATTGATATCGAAAAATTTATGATAATTAAACTCAGGGATAATGTGATTTATCTCCTTGACTTTTTGGAAAAAGAAAAATACCCCTTAGCTTTTTTCTTAATCTTACATATTTTTTTACTTTCAAAAAAATTTGAGATACCCCCTAAAATACTATTTTAAGCACTATTTTATATATAAATTAACTATTTTACCCCCTCAACTATTAAAAACATATAAAATAATTTAACTATCCTTATATTAAAATAGTCTATTTAAAAACTATGTGTAATTAATATTGTTAAAATTTTTCCTAATTGTTAACTTTTATAACATTAATTGTAAGCAAATTTTAACAACATCATTGGTAAATGTTTTACAACATAAAATATGCTAAGAGTTTATTAAAAAAATTTATAATATGAAATTTTTTTAGTTGTAAAAAATTAATTGCTTTTACTTTTACAATAAATTTTTTACAACTAAAAAATTGTAGAAAATTGACAATGAATTTTAACAATATTTATTATATATAATTTTTAAAATAAATTATTTTAATAAAATGATCAATGATAAAATTATTTATAATTAATATTGTCAAAATATTAACAAATTTTAAAAAAATAATTAACAATCAAAATATCATTATAATTTTTAAATTAATTATTATATATTATTGATTATTATATAGTAAAAATAAAAATAATTAAACTATTTTATATGTTTTTAATAGTTATGAGATAAAATAATTAAGTTATATATAAAATAGTGTTTAGAATAATATTTTAGGGGATATCTTAAGTTTTTTTGAAAGTCAGGGGTATGTAAAACTAAGAAAAAAAATTAAGGGGTATCTCCCTTTTTCTAAAAAGTCGGGGATAAATCACATTATCCTTAAAAATTATTTTTTTCCTGTTAACAAGATCCTAGATTTTGAATTTTTGACAGATATTTTTTAATTTTTTTAAAAGATTAAATTATTTAAAATAAGTTTATTTTAGTTAAAGATTTTATATTATTTTTTATGACATTAAAAAAAATTATTGATTAAAATAATTATATAATTTTTTTTAAAAATTGTATATTACAATCAAACAAATAATGAGTTTTTGTTAAAAATTCTACTTATAAAGAGAGAACTCTTTGATTCTCCTATGTTGTTCAAGATAATATCTCGTTACTGCCTGTTATTTTAAAAATATTTCGAATATCTTTTCATTAATTGACAAAGTTAAATATAATATCACGTAAATTCTTAAAGTTTAAACTATTAATATAATTAATCGTAATAATTTTAAAAATACTCATAAAAAATTTTAATTTATTAAAAATAACGATTATACCACTATATAATAGTAGTTAATTAAAAATTATTTTTAAATGATAATTAAAAATTAATATTAAGATAATAATAAATATAATTTTATAGCACATTAAATATAAATTTATAAATTATCTTTTAAATATAATTTATTTAAACTTTAAATTTCTTTTAATATGATATTTATAAATTGAATGATCAATTTTAAAAATTTTAAAATAAATAGTGTTTAAAAAATTTGTTTAATTGTTTTGATATTTTATTTATTATTTAATATAAAAATATTATTTATATTAATTAATACATATAAAAAATAATATATTAAAAAAATATTATTACTATTACATATAAAAATTTATTTATATAAAACTGATAATGTTATATCATATTATTACATATTTTATATTTTCACAAAAAAATTTAGTTTGAAGTAATTTTTAGTTTTGGAACCTATTGTAATACCTAATTAATATTAAGTTATTAGTTAATATAGATAGATTTGTGCAAATAATAGTGTAATGATATGATTTTTTTTCAATATATTATTTTTATACGTGTTAATCAATATAAATAATAATGTTATATTAAATAATAAATAAAATATTATAAATTATTTTTTTGGGATTTTAACACATACCTCCCTTAAAGTTTGAAACTTTAACATTTAAATGGAATGTTTAAGGAAAGATACATTTACCTTTTATGGATCGTTAGTTAACCATCAATTTTTATTTAAATAACTATAATACTCTTAATTACCTTAAAGTTCAAATTTAAGATATTCAATTTTTTATTTACATAATATTTAAAAGATTAAAATAATTAAAATTTAATTAACAACAATTTTAACTTATATTTATTTAAATTAAAATTTTAATTAATGATATTTTAATTTGATCATTTTAATTTATATTTATTTATTATTTGTTAAAATTAAGAATTTAATTAATGATAATATAATTTGTTAATTTTAATTTATATTTATTTAATATTTATTCAACTGAAGAATTTAATTAATGATAATTTAATTTTTATTCATATATCATATTTATTCAAATCCTAAATCCTAATATATAAAACGGCCACTTTTCTAATTTGACGATTTCAGTTTTTAATCATGTATCATATTTAATATTTATTCAAAATTAAATTTTTAACTTTAAATAAATATTAAATAAACATAAATTTATGTTATTGTTAATTAAAATTTTAATTATTTTAATCTTCAAACATTGTATAAATTAAAATTAAAATTAAAATTAAATTTCTTAAATTTTAACTTTAAAGCAATTAAGAATATTATAATTATTTAAATATAAATGGATGGTCAACTAATTGTTCAGGGGAGGTAAGTGTGTCTTTCTTCAAACTTTCTATTTAAATGTTAAAGTTTCAAATCTCAGGAGAAATATGTGTTAAAACCCCTTACTTTTTAAAAAAAAATTATCAAAATTTTAAATTTTTTAAATACGATAAATTTTTCAAAATATTAAATAAAATTGATCATTCAATTTATGAATATCATGTTAAATTTTTTTTAAAATTTTAAAATATTATATTTAAATGAAAATTTATAAATTTATATTTAATGTCTTATAAAAGTAATATATTTTGTTATCTTAATATTAATTTTTAATTAGAAGCTAAAAATAGAATTTTAATTAATTATTATTATATAAGGATATAATTGTTATTTTTAGTAAATTAAATTTTTTTGAGTATTTTAAAAACTATTAGAACTAATTATATTAATAGTTCAAACTTTAGAGACTCACATGTTATCATACTTAATATTTTGAAACACCCGAGGGATAGCAGGGCATTACCTAAACAACAAAAGAGAATTGAGAATCCTCCCATTTATAAAGGATTTACTTTAAGAATTTTACTTGTAAAATTATACCAAACATATATTTAATAATATTTTAAAATGTATTTATAAAAATTATAACAATATTATTTTTTATTTTTGAAAACATATTTTATAAAATTGATCCAATAATTTTTACTTTTAAAAATAACAAAATTTGAAAATGTAACTAAACAACATCTACATTATTATACAAAATTTAGAGTTCGTTTAAGATTGTTGTTGGAAGAGATAAAAGTAATTTTGAATAGTCAAAAGTCATCCTAGGTGTTTAGCACAAAAATTTTCATAATCATTTTCGATAAAATTGTCTCATTTTATATCAAATTTTGAAAAGCACAAAAATATATATTTTTTTAATTTGATTTTAAAAAATAATTTGATTTCTAAATATAATATCAAATATATCCATGTAAAATTATAAACATGAAATTAACTCTAAAGGTAATTATTAAATTTAACTTTAATAAAAAATAAAATTTTATATTTCATATCTTATATTTCATAAGAGTACAAAAAAAAAATTATATAGAATATGTAATAAGAATACTGCTCTATCTCTATCTAACTATATATAAAGGGGATGATTAATTATTTCTTATATCATTAATATACAATTGGTTATAAGTATTTTTAGTTGAAATTAAATTTAACATATAGAATTAATATATCCTAATTAATATATATATATGAGAGAGATTCAATTTTAACTATTAAAATATCAAAAGTTAATAACTTATAAATAATATGAAAAATGTTTAAAATTTGAGAGTTGTCGATTTTATGTCTAAATATATTATTTAATTATTTTTTTTAGATGTGTTTTTTTTTAATGTTTAGTTGTCCATTTGTCAAGAAACTCTAACAAATATCTCATGGGTATTTGTGTACTAATAAATTTCAAGAAGGAATTCTCTTACTAAAGTATGTGTGAACTAATTATATATAATTAAGATGGGAAATTGAGAGATACCCTCCTCAAACTTCACCCAAAAACAAATACCCTATGAAGCTTGAATAAAAGAGAAATACCCCCCCTGAAATTACTAACCTTAATACAAAATGATTATTGCACACTTGAATTTTAAAAAATATATAAATATACTATTTTATCTATATTACTAATATATAATGACCAATGTAACCTTGTGATTTTAAAATAATATAATGAATTTTATCTTTAATCAATAATAGTCATATTAATAATTATATATATATATTTAAAATTTTATTCTAAAATATTATTATTTTAGATAATTTAATTTTTATTATATTAATTTATTATAAATAAACTATTAACATATTTTACAAATAAAGTTAAATTTTTCTTACATTAATATTATTTAAAATTTATTTTAATAGTTTATACATTATAAATAATATAATAAGAATATAGTTGTCTCAATTTTAAGTAAATTTATAATATTAAATTTTCATGGGAATGAAACTCATTTTTTAAAACTAATATTATTTAAGATCTATTTTAATGGTTTATGTACAATGAATTAATATAATAAGAATCAAATTATTTAAAATAATAATAATAATAAAAAATTAATAATATAATTATTAAAAGAAATAAATTAAGAATATAATTAATTATAATATTTTAAAGTTAAAAGGCTATATTGGTCATTATCTATTATTAGTAGGGATAAAATAATCCATTTTTATGTTTTTTAAATATTGAAGGGCACAATAGTCATTTGTATAGAAGTTAATAACTTTAGGGGGTATTTATTTTTTATTCAAACTTGAGGAAGGTATTTTTTTTTTCTTCAAATATGAGGGGGGTAATCTTCCTTTGACTTATTCTTGACGGGGGTATCTCTTAATATCCTTAATTAAGATACATAGTTTGCATTTCGTTTTATTTTTAAAACCCTTTTCTTATTTTTGAAAATAAAAAAGAAGAATAAACAGTTAATTATATTTAGTAAAATTTATTTTTAAAAAAAATTTTTATTTTTTAACTTTTAATAAAAATTAAAAATTTGGGACATGTTATAATGTACCAAGTGCAATCAAATCGACTTGACTTCTATATTGTTTCTATGAATAAGACTCTTCTCACTAGAGATATGATTGCAAGTGACAATATATCAAGCACAAGCTTACGTGTCAAATACCTATTGTTGGTATGGTTATTAATTCGATGCTATCAACAAATCTACATTGCTTACAACTACCATTTTTTTAGTCCTTTCCATTTCACCACTTCAAGCTTGAATTCCTCGTCTTGCAACATCCTCCTCTTAAGTGTTATCAATACACAGAGACACCCTACAACATATATCAAGATCTTCCCAAAAGATTCAACTGGCATCCTATAAAATTAACATACAACTTTAAGGGCTGCATGTCTAAATTCTTCTTGTCTTCATGAATATCACATTATTGATTAGTCAAAACTTGGTCAATGTGTATTATGACTCGATAATTAACATAACAAATAATAATCTCAAACATTTATAAACTATTTCAAAAACATATCCTGTACAAGATATAGCAAATGTTAAAAGCATATAAATAATCGTTAAAAAGCCTTGTCACTTTATATTATTGTCGAGTGTCCCAAAAAATATTTTGGTTTTAGTTCAAAAAATTCAGATTGGACTGAATTTATTATTTTTTAATTTTTTTGACAAAAATGATATCGTTTTTGTCAGAGTTAAGAGAAACGATGTTGTTTTTTTACTCTAAAAATTTTCAAAATTTAAAAAAAATATAATTTAACCTGAAAATTGATCTGAACCAAAAACTCAAAGTGATTGATCTGGTTCCAATCTATTTTCATAGAAACCTGGATCGGACTGGAATTTGCTTGCCACTATAATGAGTGATAATTCTTATTGAGTTGATATGTATATGTATATATATATATATATGTATGTATGTATGTATGTATGTATGTATGTATATGGTTGACTGAGTATTTATTAATTAATTTTATTATAGAATTTAATATCGGTTATTCTTGTTAATAATAGTTTGTTTGTTAATTATGTTCATGCTTGCCTGTTAAGAACTAACAGTTCCTATAGCTTCCAATTGCTACTTACAAATATGCAAGAACATATTTTTTATTACCATATGCAAGGACATATTTGCTTGAATAAAAGATTAAAATAAAATAAAATTTGTCATTTTTCAAATGCAAGCGAGGTTTTAATGAGAATTTATCAAACCTAAAATTTTTGGTTATGTTTCACTTTTATAGAAACATAGACTTGACCATAATTTGCTCACCCTTATGATAGGTGAGATTAAGATACAAATAAGAAACCCTATGGACCATTCGTAAATAACGAGAATCTAGAAATTACTTTTTTCGAGTTTGAGATTGCATAAATCCTTCAAAAAGGTTGCAGCAACCTTAACAGCTTTCTCTTCTTAGATATTTGAGAATGCTTGAACTTCATTATATAATTAGGATTTTAACATTATATAATTCAATATTGGTTGGTGCTTGCTTGTTCAGAATTAATAGTTGTTATAGCTTCCAATTGCTACTTACGAATATGTAAGGATATATTTTTTATTTATTAACTATCAATATGCAAGGACATATTTGTTCGAATAAAAGACTAAATATTAAATTTTGGTCGTTTTTCTAATGGAAGCGAGGTTTGAATGAAAATTTATCAAACTTGTATAATTACCGACTTATGATCTAAATTTTAATTTATTTTATATACTTTGTAATTAGTGATTGGCCATTAATAAATGAGGATGTTATAAAATAAAAAATTGTCCAAAATAATTATAAACCTATTAAAAAATTTTTAATACAAAATTAAGTGGGTATACAATACAATAAAAGTAGAAAAAATATTTTGTTGTTGAATATTGGGTGTAAGAGATCATCTCTGCGTCAGTTTCATGAAAATATTGATTCATTCCGTGCATATATATTTGTTATAATCTCACTTTATAATATGTTATAGACACTTTAAAATGTTTTCATCATAGATAGATATTGAACAAACGAATTGTTGATTTTAAAGAAGGGCTGTGAGAAGACCATCCAAGTTTAAGTACTTAATTGTGTAGTTACAATTACTTCTTAAATAATGTTATGGAATTACTTAATAATTAATACAAAAATAATCTAATTTACAAATTAATTATAACATTGTATATAACAAAACAAAAAGGTTTTGGTCGTGACATCCGCCGTCACTATAACCTACCCATTTCATCACTAAATGTTTTAGCAAAGTACACTAAACTGCTCGCTAGGAAGGTTTTGGCGGCGATTATCACTGTCATCGCTTAAGGTATTTGGTCATTATTCTTGTTCTCTTTTGTTCTTTGAGCTTGGTGTGACCTTGAAAATCATCATTGTTATTCTTTGAATCTAATAGTCGACTCTTTTTTCAAAAATAGTGTTTTTCGTTGTCCTAGTAACCTTTTGCTATGGATGAACCCATAGAATTAGAGAGTGCGGAAAAGTTTTTTTGAGTCAAGTACGATGGTTGATGATGCTTTGAGTGGGTAAGGACGATGGGTGAGTAAAGGGATTAGAAGCAGGCAGAAAACCGGATGGATTGGAACAAAACCAGACTGAAACTAACAAGTTTAGTATGATTATTTATGTTATTCGATTTGGTTATTATTTTTGGTTCATTTTTTGTTTTGGTCTAAAAAATCCGAATTAACCTAAATTTATTATTTTTTGAGTTTTTTGATAAAAACGATATAATTTTTCTGAGTTAATAGAAATGATATTGTTTTTGTACTTTAAAAATATTCTCAAAATTTAAAAATATATTATAATTTTACCTAAAAACTAAAATGAATCGAGAATTCAAACTGGTCGCTCTTATTTTAAAGTAGTTCTTTTATGTAATCAGCCCAATTCGGTATGCTTTCTCTTTTGCATTCAATGTGATTTGATCTCAAAAATAACAATCTTGAAATTTTTGATTTCTAGTTCGGTTTTATAAAAATTCAGACTGAACCAGAATTTGCCCACCTCTATGATGGGTGAGATCAAGATATAAATAAAAAATTTCTATGGATCACTTGTAAATAACGAGTATCTAGAAATTGCCTTTTTTGAGCTTGAGATTGCATAAATCCTTTGAAAGTTGATTTTTTGATTTAAAAAATAATGCCTTCTTTGTCATCGCGTTTCTTGTTTTAAGAAACAGTGCGTTTCTTGTTTTCGGAAACAATGCATTCACTGTTGTCACAATAAGCTTTTTCTATGGACAAACCCATTAGAGAGTACAGGAAGAAAATTTGGATTCCAGTATAATGATTAATGAAGGTTTGAGCGGGTAGGAATGACAGGTGATAATTCTTATTGAGTTGACAATTATATATATATATATATATATATATATATATCTATATGATTAACTGGTTATTTAATAATTAATTTTTACTATATAATAAAGATTTTAACATTATATAATTCAACATCAGTTATTCTTGTTAATAATAATTTGTTTTTTAATTATGTTGGTGCTTGCTTGTTTAGAATTAACAATTGCTATAGCTTTCAATTGCTACTTACAAATATGTAAGGACATAATTTCTTTAATTACTGTTATGTAAATTCTATATATAATTACATATTTGCTCGAATAAAAGATTAAACCTAAATTAAATTTTGGTTGTTTTTCCAATGTAAGCGACGCTTTAATGAAAATTTATCAAATTTGTACAATTCCTGACTCATGATCTAAATTTTATGTATTCTTTTCTCAAATACAGTGCGTTCTTTGTTGTTGCGATAAACTTTCATCATGGACGAACCCATATAATTAGATAGCGTAGGAAGAAAATTTTGAGCTAGGTACGATGGTTGATGATGCCTCATATGGGTAGAAATGACAGGTGAGCAAAGAAATGATGAATTAGGAGCTGACAGGAAACCAAATTGGATTAGAATCGGAATCGAATCGGAACCGTTGAATTTGGTCTAGTTATTTATATTATTTTGTCTAGTTTCCATTCGCATATCTAGAAACCCAAAATTTTTGGTCCGTTTTTTGGATTTAGCCTAAAAAATCCAGATTAAACCGAATTTATTATTTTTTAATTTTTCTGATAAAAATGATGCCATTTTTATTTAGTTGAGAGAAACGAAATTGTTTTTGTACTTTAAAAAGCTTCTCAAAATTTAAAAAAATTTATGATTTCATCTAAAAATCGAACTGAATTGAAAATTTGAACTTATCGTTCTTGTTTTAATATGATTCTTTTATGTAATCAATCTAATTTAGTCTAATTCCT
The DNA here is from genome assembly GCA_028052125.1 of Melia azedarach. Taxonomy (NCBI): domain Eukaryota; kingdom Viridiplantae; phylum Streptophyta; class Magnoliopsida; order Sapindales; family Meliaceae; genus Melia; species Melia azedarach. Next base: position 6,923,355 of record CM051403.1, read on the forward strand.
CTTTTGTATTCGATCTGGTCAGATCTCGAAAATAAAAAAGATCTGAAATTTTTTATTCTGTATTTTATAAAACTCGAAGTGGAATGAAATTTGTCACACCTATGACAGGTGAGATTAAATTACAAATAAGAAACCCCATGGATCACTTGTAAATATATAGAAATTATTGAGATTGCATAAATCCTTTGAAAATTGATTATTATTTTAAAAAACAATGCCTTCTTCGTCGTCGCAATTCTTGTTTTTGGAAACAGTGCATTTCTTATTTTTAGAAACAATAAGTTTCTTGTTTTCAGAAAAAACAATTCATTTTTTATATGAGCTTTCACCATGGACGAATCCATAAAACTAGAGAGCACAAAAAGAAAATTTTGAGCCAGGTATGATGGTTGATCTGCCTTAGATAGGTAGGAATGACAAGTGAGCAAAGAAATGATGGGTTACGAGCGGGCAGAAAACTGAATTAGATTAAAATTGAAACCGAACTTGAACCATCAGGTTTGGTCTGGTTATTTACATTATTCTGTCTAGTTTTGATTCGTGTATCTAGAAACCCAAAACTTTTGGTTAGTTTTTTGGTTTTGACCTAAAAAACTCGAATTAGACTAAATTTATTATTTTTTAATAAAAATGATGTCATTTTTATTGAGTTGAGGGAAACGACATTGTTTTTGTACATTAAAAACTTTTTAAAATTTTCAAAAAATAATTTCATCTAAAAACTGAATTGATTGAAAATTCCAACTGATCGTTCTTGTTTTAATATGAGTCTTTATGTAATCGACCTGATTAACTCTAATTCCTTTTTTGTATTCGATCTAGTCAGATCCCAAAAATAAAAAAATCTGAAAATTTTAATTTTAGTCCTATTTTATAAAACTTAAAGCAGACGAAAATTTGCCTACCTTTATAACAGGTGAGATTAAGATATAAATGAGAAATCCCATGGAACATTTGGAAATAACGAGTACATAGAAATTACTTTTGTCGAGCCTGAGCTTGCATAAATGCTCTAAAAATTGATTCTTGTTTTCAGAAGTAATGCCTTCTTCGTCGTCGCAATTCTTGTTTTTGAAAACAGTTAGTTTCTTATTTTCAGAAATAATACGTTTCTTGTTTCCATAAACAGGGAGTTCTTTGTCGTTGCAATGAACTTTCGCCGTTGATGAACCTATAGAATTAGAGAGTGGGAAGAATTGTTTGAGCTAGGTATGATGGTTGATGATGCCTCGGGTGAGTAGGAATGACACGTGGGTAAAGGAATGATGGGTAAGAAGTGGGTAGAAAACCGAATTGGATTAAACTGGAATCATTGGGTTCAGTTTGGTTATTTACATTATTCTGTCTGGTTTCAGTTTGTGTATCTAAAAATTCATAAATTTTGGTCCATTTTTTAGTTTTGGCCTAGAAAACTCGGATTGGACCGAATTTATTATTTTTTTAAAATTTTCTAATAAGAATGATGTCATTCTTCTAAGTTAAAAGAAACTACTTTGTCTTGTAATTTAAAAACTTGTCAAAATTTAAAAAAATTATAAGAGTTAATTTCAGTTCTACTACTTAATTTATTGATATATATAAGATATCCATATCTTTTATTAAAAGTCATCACTTAACCCCCAAATAGTAGTAAAATAAATATTTTATCATTATATTAATGAAAAGATATTAACAGATACTCCATGAAATTTCATAAATGATTGAGATCTCTCTAAAATATGAAGAAAATGACATATACCCCCTAAAATTACTATGCAATTATACAAAATAAATATTTTATTCTTATATATTTAGAAGATATATAGATTTTATTATTTTAACCTTATCATTTTTACATAATGACTAATATAACCTTATAATTTATTTTTAATAATTATATTCAATATTTTTTATAATTAATATTTGAAATATTATTAATATTTTAAATAATTTTATTTTAATTACGTTAATTTATAAAAAAAAATTATAATAGATTGCATATAATATTTGGATGATATGAATTGTATTATATTTAAAAAATATTCTTGATAAATTTATATTTCATATTAAATATTTAGAATTTATATATCAAAAATATTAATAATATAATTTATGTAATCCAAATATTTAAGGTACATAATTGATTTTATAATTTATAATTTTATTTATATAATCTATACATGTTATTAATTTATAAATGAAATAATTTATGTAATTCATAACTAAAACTTCTAATAAAAATAAAATTGTTTTAGTAACAATAATTTAAGATTAATTATCAAAAATATTGAATATGATTATAAAAAAAATTATAATATTTTATTGGTCATTATGTAGAAATAATAAGGTTAAAATGATAAATTTATATATCTTATAAATATATAATAGTAAGATATTGATTTTGTATTATAGTTATCTTCAATTTATCCCCATCATAAATTGAAAATCTTTAAATCATCGCTAGGTTTATTGAAAGTGTTTAAGACGCCCCCAAATCATCAACTGCGACCGTCAGATTTAATAGATGAAAGGGTATATTGGTTAGTTTACAATAAACCAAAAAAGAATAATAGAAAATGGATGAAATATTATAGAGCCATGTGTAGTGACATAATACAATATGAGTATATCAAATCAACATCAAAAGCATTTAGAAACTTGTTTTGTAATCTTCTCTAAAAAGGCTTATTTTGGAGGGGAAAACAGATCTGAGTATACATATGTTCACTGAATATTTGGCACCTTTAATCCCCATTACTTACTAATGAGAATGTTTGTCTTCTCATTCTGGCTGTAAGAAAAGTAGTAGATGAAGGGTTTGTATATTGAGCTTTAACACACAAAGTTGATTCGGTAAGCTGCTGGTGCAAGAACAGTAAATGAGGTATGTTGAATACAAGGTTTCGTATTCCTTAATATCATTGTATGCTATAGTTGTAAGAAAAACCTTATTGTTCTTGTTATATTCATGAGGTAGACGATTGGTTTTCATTGGCAAAATATTAGTGTTATGTTCCTGTTTTTGTATGGTTGTGTTGAAGGTTTGCTTGCTTGCATTGTTGAGAACATTACCACTAACTATAAGTCATTTTGAGTGTTAAACATTGGCATAACATGAATGAGTAATGTAGTCATGTTATCTTGGGGTGATTGGCATTAGATTGACATATCATATTAATGACGAAAAAGCAACAAGTTGTTGCAATTTTTTATCTTCATTGAAAGCTTTTATGTGTTTTATTTTGTTACTGTTCTGTGCCTATGTTATTAAAGTGGGTATGGTTTGTTTGCACATGAAAGTGGAAACTACTGTACATTAATATTATGTATGAGTAAGTTCGATTGATAGTTCAATTTTTGCTGGTTATTATAGGACGTGTGCTTTTTTAGAACCATTTCAGCTGAATGTTAATTTCATGAGTATGAATGTGAAATTAGGGTGCGAAGAACCTGATAAATGTAGTAGAGTATCTATTATTTATCATGTGTTGATGTTAACATTGAAGAGAAGGATGATGTATGATAAGGAGTTCAACCTAGAGATTGTCAAACTAAGGGACAATGGAAAATGCGTAATTGTTATTGATTATAACTTGCTCAGAGCATGAAAAATACACAATGATGTGTGAAAAATGTTTATAAAGTTACATCTTGATGTATTGCCACTTGTTACATAGCCTTCATTGAAGAGAATTTTATTCCTAAAAGAAAAGCAACAGGCACATGATAATGAAGCTTCAACATTTCCTGTGCACTTATACTCTCTAGCACACCAAAGGATTTTCCTTCACAATTAGAGGCAATAGCCATATCATATATTCCTACCCAGTCAACCTCAACTGAGCCAAATGTACTTCCATATGTAGCATAGATGTGGACAACTTCAGAACCCCCTCACCATCCAATCACCTTTATAACAACCTAAGTACATGTGCCCAAATAGAGGCAACCATATCACCTTTCATGTAGTGCTTAATGCAAGTAGAATGAGAAACAGTACCTTAGAACCCCATATACAATGATGCATTAGTAGACTCACATTTCGTTACATTACCTACAAAATCATCCCAAGCAACACCTACTGCACATGTTGGAACTCTAATCAAGTTAACACAATCACCAAGCTTAGGAACAACCTATCTATGCATTAAGGATCCATAATCTCAAGATCCTCAGTCTCAGTTATTTCAAACTGAATAGCCCCACAACAGCAAGAAAAGAAGATCAGATTGTCATTTTGAACCTTTCCAACTTGATTCAGAGGCACCAACTATGGATGAATTTTTGTTAAGGAGATATGTTTACTCAAATTCATATGATAAAGATCACAATGGAATATATGATACAAAAGCTGATGGTCAAAATGACTTCGAAGATGGCAACAGTAATGATGGTAATGATGGTAATGATGGTAATGATGATGTAATTCTATCTGATTATCAAAGTGATGGACCTCTTCAGCCCAAAGTTAGCATGTATTTCAGAAATAGGAAAGAATTTACCAAAGCTCTTAAAGGGTATGTAATTAGAGAAGGGTGTTCAGGTATAAATTTGAGAGGTAGAGAGTGATTGTTATGTGTTTTGCTATAAGGTGCCCTTTTAGACACAATGTAGAATTAACTAGGATTGGGCATATGCATGAGATTCGATAACTGAATGAAGAGCATGAATGCCAAAAATTGCTAAAGAACCCTGACTGTACAAGTAGCTGGATAGTTGAACAGTAATGAAAACAATAGTGACAAATTTTAAGATTATAGTTGTTATGATGTGCGTTAACTTGAGGATTGCCAGATGAGCAAACAGGAAGTATATACACCCAAAAGAAACGCATTAGTAGCAGAGGCAAGGCATGATAAAAGCTATAAGAGAAAATGCTCTAACAATTTTAAATAAAATGCTATAAGCAATGGCTATTGTTAAAGTGATACCGCGTGGGAGAAAAAAAGAAGACTTACTAAGGATGTAGGCTATTCGTTGCATTGGATGACTACCATCTCAAAGGACCTTATCAAGGTGTTTTACTATCTGCCATTGGGTTGGATGAAAATACTGGGATTTTTTCCATTTGCTGTATGCATTTACGATGCTAAAAATACCATGACCTAGATATGGTTTCTAGAAAATTTGAAGAGCTTTTCAGGTGACAGTAGGCAGTTAACATTTATATGTGATAGGGAAAAAGGAATACTTGTAGCATTATATCTAGAGTTTCCTTATGCATATGTAAGATATTGTGCCAAGCATATCTTAGCAAATGTCAAGGGTAAACATTCAAGGGTTGAGATTAGTTCCCCGTTCTTGGATAAGAGAGACTTTGAAGATGTAATGGCTATCATAAAAGGCATTGATGTTGGTGTGTACGAGACCTTGAAGAAGATACATCCAAAATTCCCATCAAGACATCCTTATGGTCAAAATCACAAGTCTGACCACACAACGAATAGCGAGACTAAGTGTTTTAATGGGTGGTTGGGAGATCAATGAAAAGATCCTATTATTCATCTACTAGAATTCATTAGAAAGAAAATAATGAAATAGATGCATAACAAACAAAGGAAGGTGGCAACTTACAAAGGAGACTAAAATAACTCCCAAGATTCATAAGAAGATGCCATGAATTGAGGCAGGAATCGTGCATTGATGCCAGCAAGTCAGATAATGTTTGATATTGATGATTAAGGCAGAATTTATGTTATGGACTTAGAAACTAAATAATGCGATTGTAGTATATAAGGGGAGGGGAGGGGAGTGAGCGGTATCCCATGTATGTATGCTTCGCCTGTATTAAATACAATGAAGAAGACCTTGCTACTTATAATGATGCATGGTTTAAGAAAGAAACATACTTTAAAGCGTATAGGGGAATGATTCATCCTTTGCCAGACAAAGCTTTATGGAAAATAATTTCTAGTGAAACCATACATCCACCAAAGATAAAAAGAATGCTTGGAAGGCTTAAGCTAAATAGGCATAGAGAAAAGGACGATATACTCTAAAATGTAGTTATTGCCAATAATTTGGACATAACATTAGAGCGTGTGCAATATATCCAACCAACATGAATAAGAGAACTAGAACATACCAGGTATTACTTTGATGCCCGTAAACATATGACAATTTTTAAATATATTTTTTATCATTCATTAATTGTGAATATGCACGTAAAACCATAAAAAAGGAAATGAAGTAACAAGCATCATCTTCAACATAAAGAATAGGTAAATATTGATTGATAACTTTGAATTCTTAAAATTGATGGTACTTCGCAACAAGTATACAACATACGGAATCACTTGAACATGAATCAGGTCCAGCCTCTTCAGCCCAAAATAGAGCTCTACCATCTGTAAAGCATCATAGGCATAACTTACTATAGATGATTTTATGCAAGGTCAAAAAATGCCATAACATATGCCAAGACATCACATATCATTTGGAAGGAAGAAGCAACCATCGCAAAGGAAATGAAGGTATTATAACTAAGTAGGTGGGAGTGCAAAAGAAGAAAATATTAGCTCGTGGAGGCGTTGTATTCTAGAGTCAAGGGGTTGTGATCAAAGAAGGGAATAAAAGTAATAGTGTAGCTGAAAGAAATATGAATAAAGTATCCAATACAAAAGATAAAAGGAAAGGGAAGAGTATAGAGTTTTCTCATGGAAGTAATGTAAATTGACATACTGTTTACCATTATTTTAATAGTTAAACATGAGTAATTGAAACTGGAATTAGATTCACACCTAACCATTTATTATTTATTTTACTACACCTTGGCAATGCAGATTAATGAATTATAACATGCAATGAGGCATTTAAAGTACCAAAGGTCTGGAAAATAGTTTGTTTATGTTGATGTTGGTGTATATACATTCGAAGATGGTCAATTTCCATAAATGCCATATATTTTGACTATCAGGGTACAACAACAGATATACAAAGTAGATGTTTTTTGTTAATTTTTTTTCTCATGCGTAGTGTTTTTTGTACATGGATAAGATCAAAGACCATGAGTATGCACTGAATATTTTTGTATATGCATGCTTAATGGGCAGGTTAGCTTCCATTTAAATGTGGAAATCTTATGTGGATCATGTGGCATGATGTACGTTAGAAACTAACACTTTTTGGCTTTTTCAGTGTGCATCATTTCTTGTAAACTTGGGCTGTCGATGATGATTTAATTGTAATTTAAGCGTGGTGAATGAAGTGTACTGCATGTATTTCTATACAATTCTAGCACGTGCTATATTACATTTTATTTCTAATTGCAATTGCATTGGCTACATTGTTTTAATAAAATATACAAGCAAAATAGTAGAATGATGATGGCAAGTTGATGTAGTCTTTTGCTTGAATTCACAGTACTAATATGGGTGACACTTTGTAGCATTATTCTTTCTTCTTCCCATTGGTTTATTGCCAAGCCATGGTCACTTGAAAAAACATTCATTCCAGCAGCTATAACTTTGAATTCTTTATGGTTGAGTTTCTACCATTTGTAGAATGTACATCTGTCTCTGAACTTTGGACAATAATAATACAATCTGCATTGACTATTTGAAGACTCAGAAATCATTACAGTAACTTGCATCCCACAGTCAACAATTTTGTTCATAAACTTCAGCACTTCTTTGTTAACATCTTGCTTTTCAATATTGCGAATGGAATATGTTATAAATTTTACAATTGACATTTTGGTTGTAAAAGAAGGGTGATGGTGAAATTTCCTCACTGGTGCAGGTATAGCTTAACAACAAAAATGCTTATTCAACCTCTTTTTGAACGATCACCCCAACGGCAAATAAACCAACACAGCTCTCTTTAAATTAGCACCCCAACAGCAAAATAACGTACATTTCCCTTCATCAAGAGGCCACTTATTATTTTCGTAGTATTTCATTTCAGATTGAAAACTTTTCCGACATGCTCTTTACCATGATTATTTTATATTATTAATTCAAATTTAAAATCCTCTTACACATTATTTATACACATTATTTTATGGATAAAAACTCAAATTTCAAAGCTTGTAATGATTATCTTTTAGATGCCTTTGTAGGGACGATTGCATCATTTCACTAATTTTTATTCATCAAAGGCTATCATGGTTTTTTTCTCAGTCAACTCGGGTAATTCGTTAAATCTGACAGTCGCAGTTGACGGTTTGAGGGCGTCTTGAGCACTTTCAATAAACTTAGGGATGAGTTGAAGATTGTCAATTTATGATGAGGGTAAACTGGAGATAACCTCTTGTATAATTGTATAATAACTCAATGGTATATGTAAGTTTTTCATATTTTAGAGGAGTATCAGTCACTTTTGAAACTTCAGGGGAGTATTAACAATATCTCTTAATTAAAATAAGGGTAAAATAGTCATTTTACTATTATTTAGGGGTGGAGTGATGACCTTCAATAAAAGGTAGGTATATATGGTATATGTCGACAAATTGAATTGTAGAACTGAAATTAACCCAAATCATAATTTTATGTAAAAATCGAACTAAACCAAAAATTCGAACTGATCGTTCTTATTTCAATTTGATTCTTTTATGTAATCAGCTTAAATCGGTCTGATTCCTCTTTTTTATTCGATTCGGTTTGATCCTGAAAATAAAAGAATCTGAAATTTTTTGTTTTCGTTTGGTTTAATAAAAACTTGGATCGAACCAAAATTTGCACACCCCTATGATAAGTGAGATTAAGATAAAAATAAGAAACCCCCATGAATCACTTGTAAATAACAAGTATCTAGCAATTACTTTTTTTGAGCTTGAGATAGCATAAATCCTCTGAAAATTGATTATTATTTAAAAACAAAAAGCCTTTTTCGTCATCACAATTTTTTTTTACAAACAATACATTTCTTATTTTCAAAAACAATTTGTTTCTTGTTTTTAGAAACAATGTGTTCTTTGTAGTCGGGATGAGCTTTCGTTATGGACGACCCCATAAAGTAGAGAGCACAAAAGAAAATTTTGAGTTAGGTACAATGGTTAATGATGCCTCAGTGGGTAGGAATGACATGTGGGTAAATAAATGATAGATTAGGAGCAGGCAGAAAATCGAATTAGATTGAAACTAGAATTGTTGGGTTTGATCAGTTTACTTACATTATTCTATCTGGTTTTGATTCGCAAAACCCAAACTTTTTGGTCCATCTTTTGGTTTTAGCTTAAAAAGCCCAGATTAGACTGAATTTTTTTTTCTAATAAAAACGTCATTTTTCTCAATTAAGAGAAACGACATTATTTTTCTACTTTAAAAGCTTTTCAAATTTTAAATAAATTATAGTTTCACCTAAAACTGAATTGAACTGAAAATTCTAATCGATTTTTTCTGTTTCAATTTGATTCTTTTTTGTAATCGGCTTAATTCAGTTTGATTCCTCTTTTGTGTTCGATCCAGTCTACTCATAAAAATAAAAAAATTTGAAATTTTCGGTTCTAGTTTGGTTTTATAAGAACTTGAACTGGACCAAAATTTGCTCATCTCTATGATGGATGGGATTAAGATACAAATAAGAAACCTCTATGGATCACTTGTAAATAACAAGTACCTAAAAATTACCATTTTTTAGCCTGAGATGGCATAAACCCTTTGAATATTGATTCTTGTTTTCATAAGCAATGTCTTCTTTGTTGTTGCGATTCTTGCTTTTAGAAATAGGGCATTTCTTATTTTCAAAATCAATGTGTTTCTTATTTTTAGAAATAATGCATTCTTTATCGTCACGATGGACGGACCTATAGAATTAGAGAGTGCAGGAAAAAGTTTTTGAGTCAAGTATAGTGGTTAATGATGCCTTGGGTCGGTAAAAAAATGATGAGTACGAATGGGCAGATATCGAATTAGATTGAAACTGGAACCGAATTGGAACTGTTAGGTTCAGTTTAGTTATATATATTATTTTGTCTGGTTTCGGTTTGTGTTTCTACAAACTGAAAATTTTTGGTCCATTCATTAGGTTTGGCCTAAAATTCTGGATTAGATCGAATTTATTATTTTTTTAATTTTTTTGATAAAAATGATGTTATTTTTCTGAGTTGAGAGAAATGATATTATTTTTGTACTTTAAAAAATTTTCAAAATTTTAAAAAAGGAAGAATGTTCGATACTCTCCTCTTTTTAAGTCTAATACCTAATCACCCCTATATTTTTTTTAATATCTCATAACCTCCTATCGCCAACTTTGTTTTAAGAATCCGTTACTTTGTATTGGCATTTTCGTACATTGAAGGGATTTCATGTAGCAGTGTATATAAGTGACAAGATGCAGTATATTTGTCAGAAATTTTAAAAAAATGTAGGAAAAAATATTATTTAATTAAGAAACTATTTTAAAATAATAAAAAAATAAAAAATCATGTGTCGAAACGGAAAAAAAACACTTTAAACACTTTGATACTTTGTTTCTTTTCATCCTTTGCTCGTTCTTCCTCTGTTGTTTACGCGCCAAATGAAGCTTTAGTCTAAAACTTTAAAATCGAACAATTTCTAGCTCGATTTCGATTGCAATGGAAGGAGAAAATTTCTTTTTTTGCGTGGAAATAGCCAAGAAAACCCAACATTCACTTAGTTTTGTGCTTTTTCAAGATTGAAAGAGGTTGGTTTTTAACTGATTTTCTAAGATTGGTTTTTGCATTTATAGTCTCATTGTTGTTTGGATTTGACCTTGTGTTTATGTGGATGGAAAAATGTGAAACAAAAATAGTTTATGGGTATTTGTTGGAAAAAGTTCATGAGTTATGGGTATTTTTTTGTGGGTATTTTTGGTGATTATTGTAATCAAAGTTTTTGAGCATATTATGGTTTCTTTTTAATAGTGCTTGTTTCGGGTTTGATTCATGTCATTGTTTTACCTATTATCTGTATTTTTGAGTGTTAAAAGCTTATATTTTTCCTGTACATTGTTTGGGAAAAAAGTCTAAGCTTTATGGGTATTTCTTTTGAAGGTGTGTTTTGTGTGCTTTTCTAAGTTAAGTTGGTTGGTGTTAGATTTTAATGTATACGGAGAATGATTAATATGTGAGTATTTTATGTGTAAAGTGTCAATGTTAGTTGATTTGGAAGTTTTGGATAAACCATACTCTGTCCTATTTCATTCAAAGTTCAAATCGAGTTTGATTAAGCGTAAAACTAACAAATGAAGAAGCTACCATTGATTGTTCTCTTTTGTTGACTGACTTGCTACAACATGCATAGTTTTTGGAATATAATATCAATTGATTTCATTAATTTAAAGGTAAAAACTTCCATTTCATTTGGATTTAAAGTTTCAAGTTTATGTCATTTAGATTTAAGTTCTTCATTTATTTGTCCTTTTTATAATGTTTCTCCTTTAGTACAGTTTCCATCCAAAGGATGACTTATAATTTATTATCAAAATAAGATAATTAGCTTTATGTATATATAATTTCCTATCCTATTATTCACACATGCTTTAAATTTTACAAATACTACAAGATTAATGTATGTTTAATAACAATGAGATATAAAATTTTCTAATATGCATTATTGTCTTTATTTTCACAATTGTATAGTTAATTTTAATTTGTCTCATCAACAAATGAAAACTTATTTGTTTAGCATTACCAAGATCAGCAAAAGTCAAGAGAATATTAAAATGCTTGTAAGGCAGCTGTACTAAGAGAAAGCATGTCTAACTTAATTTATTCGCTAATTGGAACCTTAACAAAGCAAGAGAAGAAATTCTTGTTATTCAAGTATCTTAACTTGACTTGGTCAGTAGATTTATTTAATTATAAAATGATTTCCCCATCAAATCACATTTAACTAAAGTAATTAATTTAGCTTTGCAAGTAATCATTACATATATAAATATATGTAATTTCATAAATTATATATATTATTTATGTACAGTCATCTTATTTTATTTTATATTTTCTTATGTGTTTGCTTCATCACAAGTTTTATATTTGTAGCTTACAATCTTATACCATTTAAAAATTTGTAGCTTGTGATCTTAGCTAAACTAGGGCATGGTAGTTAATTTGTTTGCGTTTGAAATGTGTATTAAAATAGTTCATTTTGATTTTAACGAAATGAGCAATGGAAGGTTTGAATTAATTGTGTTGTTTTGCGGAGTTCGAGTTTGTTAAGAATCTGCCAAAGATTATTTCCATATTCTGGTGATTCTAGGCCAAGCTGGCTTAACTAGCATATCTTGGTTTCTTTGGGGAAGTATTAGAGTAGAATATTTGTGTTTTATTTTTCTGATTTACCATTGTATTTTTGTCTTTTATAGTCAGATTTACAACAGTGAGACTACCCTACCAACCAGATCAGAATGATTTGCTCTAACTAGATCAGATTGTGGAACCAGCAACTTTATCACAAGAGCAACAACAGCCTTCTTCACCAATAGAATTGAAGGTTTATTCTAGAAGACAAAAAAAACCATTCATTCTCTTAAGCTTAACCAATCTTTGGAACCGAAAAAAGCAATCCCTGAAAATATGAATAAGTTTCTTAATCTTTCTCTAGATGATTTGGATATCCCTATAACACTTTGAAAATGTGTGAGATCCTATGCTCAACATCCTATAGCTAACTTTATTTCATATAAAAAAAATAAATCCTCAATATAAGGCTTTTATTACTAATGTTTCTATCCTAGAAGTATCTAATAACATTTAGGAGACTATGAAGGATCCGAAATGGAGAGCAGCAGTCCTTGAAAAGACGATAGCACTCAAGAAGAATGACACATAGGAATTGATTAACCTATCTACAGGGAAGAAAATAATAGGTTGCAATAGGTGTTCACTATTAAATTCAAGGCAGATGGAACTGTAGAGAGGTATAAAGCAAGGCTGGTTGCAAAGGGATACATTCAAACATACGGGATAGATTACCAGGAGACCTTTGCTTCGGTTACTAAGATGAGTACTGTTCTTGTCTTACTATTTCTAGCTGTCTACAGGGACTGGTTTTTATATCAACTTGACATAAAGAATGCCTTTTTGCATGGAAACCTAGAAGAAGAGGTGTATATGGATGTTCCTCTAGGATTAAAAACAACTATGGGGGCAGATAAGGCGTGTAAGTTAAAAAAATAATTGTATGGCCTTAATCAATCACCCCGAGCCTAGTTCGAAAAGTTTGCTAGTTTTATTCGGTGCAAAGGATTTAAGCAAAGTTAGGGAGACCATACACTATTTTTTAAACATAAAGAGAATGGTAAGATTATTGGTTTGTTAGTTTATGTCGATGACATCATACTTACTAGTAATGATGAAGGAGAAGCAAGGAGATTAAAAGAAGAGCTAGACAAAGAGTTTTGAGATTAAAGACATTGGGAATTTAAGGTATTTTTTGGGTATAGAAGTGGAAAGATCTAGAAGAGGGATTTTCTTATCTCAAAAGAAGTATTTTATTGATCTCCTAAAGGAAATCAGTATGCTTGGTTGCAAAGCTGTTGGTACTGCCATTGAAGTAAATCACAAGGTTGAAACTCTTAAAGGAGGATGGTCAACAAAGAAAACCAAAGATTGGCGGGTAAGCTTATATATGTATACATATATATCTATATATATTTCACACTCTGTGCTGATATTTCCTACTCTATTGGGATAGTTAGTCAATTTATGCATAATCCTAATAAAGAGCATATGAAAGCTGTTATTAGAATTGTCAAATATCTAAAGAATTCTCCAAGAATGGGTATGTTGTTTACTAAAGCAGAGGAGGTAGATGTTGAAGCCTATATAGATGCAGACTGGGCATGATCATCCTTTTATAGAAGGTCTATTTTAGGATATTGCACTTTTTGGAGGAAATCTGGTTACTTGAAGGAGTAAAAAACAGTCCGTAGTTGCACGCTCAAGTGCAAAAGCTAAGTTTAGGTCAATGGCCTTGGGGATTTGTGAAGCGATGTGGCAAAAAACTAAACTTGAAGAGTTAAGGGTTGAGATTTAAAATCCTATGAAGCTATATTGCGACACTAAGGCAACTATTAGTAAAACCCATAATTTTGTTCAACATGATCAAACTAAACATGTTGAAATAGATAGACATTTTATAAAAGAGAAGATTGAAGAAGGCATAATTTATGTCCCATTTGTTCGTTTAGAAGATTAGCTAGCAGATGTTTTTATAAAGGTCTTCCAGCCCAACATTTTGGAGGATCTTGTCTAAACTAGGGATGCATGACATCTTCAAGCCAGCTTGAGTGGGAGTGTTAAGAATCTGCCAAAGATTATTTCCATATTCTTGTGATTTTGGTCCAAGCTAGCTTAACTAACATATCTTGGTTTCTTTGAGAAAGTCTTAGGCCAGAATATATTTTTTTTTTTTCTGATTTATCATTGTATTCTTGTCTTTTATAGTCAGATATGCATCAGTGAGACTACCCTATAAAACCTACTATGTGTAAAGTAAATAATCATAAATGAAAGAAATAGTTTTTCTCTAAACATTTCTTCAGAGTTAAAGTAAGGAGTGTTGACATGGATCATTGTTCATTAGTGTCGCTCATCAATGACATTATGAAGATAGTTTACAAGTGCCATAGATTGCACTATGAGTAGTTCATCATCAAAGTAATCATCTCGTGGTTAAGGGAGAAACTAGAAACATGTACGGACTACATTGATTATGTGTTGAAGAGCCTGGACAAAGGCGTCAATATAGTGAAGCTCAAGATCAATATCCTTGCACTGGATACCCTCCCACCTGACAAACAAAAATTGATGCAGAAGATGAATTCCCTATCTCCCAATTAACCCAAGCAGAGGCAACACATGTACTAGGATAACCACAAAGACAACAATAACCACAAATTGAGTTTGATTTTGGTTTTAATGGTGATGTTGAACCATATATGTATGATGGTAATACTAATAGTCATAATAATGTAGATTTTATGAGTGAAGAATCACTTGAGTAGATTGATGATGATACAACAAATATTTTTGAATCTAGCTTTGATAATGAAAATCCTATTGAATTTGATCTTGATATTGATGTAAATGATTTTGACACTTTTGAGGACGAAGAGTTGTTTGATTTTGCTATTAACAACGATGGAATTAGTGAAGATAGCTCTGATAGAGCAAGCAATGTCATTGGCTGGATGGTCAGGGATATATAGGGTACGTTGTTTAGAATACCAATTAAAGATGACATTCAGCTCGCGACTGGTCAAGTATTTAGGACAACAGACCATTTCAGAAATGTACTGAAGGACAACTGTATCCGAGAAGGATTTTGGCTAAGGAGGATTAAAAATGAAGATGAAAGAGCTATAGGAGTTTGTGATAGACTAAGCTATCAGTAGAGGATTTATTCCTCATTAGTGGTTAACAAGATTAGTTTCTACATTAGGTTAATAACTACTGAATAGCACACTTACAAGAGAATATTGAAGAACAACAAGGTCATAAGTGATTTGGTAACCAAGAAGTTGTACTCTTCTATAACAAATAATCCAGGGATTAATGCTAAGGCTATAGCTGCTGAGCTATGCAAAAGATTTGCAACAAGTATGACAAAAAAAAAAAGATTGTACAAAGCAAAGAAAAAACACTGAGTATGGCGGCAACAAACTTTACAAACTCTTATAAAAAGCTTCAAGATTATGCATATATATTATTGGCTACAAAAAGATGAGTAACAGTCAAGATTCAACAAGAGCCGATTGGAGTTTTTAAAAGATTTTTTTACGAGTTTCATGGCACAACAGAGAGGATTCATGATGGGTTTTAGACAATTTGTTGGCGTTGATGGATGCCACTTGAAAACCCCATATGGTGGTGTTTCAATATTGAAAGTGACTGTCAATGCAAATAATGGCATATTCCCATTGACAATAACTGTTTGTAAATGGGACAACATGGATTGTTGAAGGCTGGTTTCTACAACTATTCAAGGAGCATATGGAGATAGAAGATGGTATAGCAGTCACCTTTATGTCTGATAGGCAAAAATGAGTCATTGTAGCGCTTAAAATCTATTTCACTTTGGCTTCGATAAGATATTGTGCCAGACATATTTATGCCAACTTTTAAAAGATGTTCACTACTAAGATATTGAGAAAATACTTCTGGATGGCAGTTCGAGTCACAAACAAGTTCGATTTTGATGTTGCGATGGAAAAAATAAAAAATATCCAACCAAGTAGATATAAATGGTTAATGGAGAATGAGCCGAGAACATGGACAGTCCATCAATTCAATCATTTCTTTAAGATCGATTATCTTAACAATAACATGATTGAATCTTAGAACAGTTTTCTGAATGACTATAGGAGAAAACCAATTTTGGAGCTATTAGAGTTCATAAGATTAAGGTGGATGAAGAGAATTATCCGAAGAAGGGGAAAAATAAGCAAAATGGCCTATAAATCTATTTGATGTAGGACAATTTTAGAATTTAATTAGTGTAGGAAGTCTTTTATTCTTACCAATTTCATTTGTTATATAATTCCTAATTTTCTTATTTAGGTAGAAGTTACATTTCCTTTTTTGAGTTAACTTGTAACACTATATTTCCTCTATTATATATAGAAAACCTATGTTATTGCTTGAAATAATCTTTTATTGAATAAAATATACCCCTTTGATTTTATCCCTTATAGGATTATTATCTTGATACTCACGTTTCGAGTCGCTAGGGTTAGAATGATATCTAATCATATCCGTTAGAATGTTTATCTAACTCATTGCGTCAAAGAACCGAACGAGATTCGGTTTGACAAGGTGCTTTTATCCCACCCTGCTATCCCACCTGCGTCACTACCTCCGAGGGTTAGTACGCTGATTAAAACGATTTTAAAGATAGCAAGAAAGTTGGTGGTTGTGAAATCAAGCAAAGATGAGTTTGAAGTGACTGATTACATACTGAACAATACATTGCACTATGTTTTAGACCTGAGCAAATGTGCTTGTGACTTCTTTAGGTTGGCAAGTTAATGGTTTGCCTTGTAAGTATGGATTAGCTTGCGTTATGCAATCAAATTAGGACCAACAGATTATGTCGACTATACTTCGACAATAACAGCATATGAACAAACCTATTTGGAAACAATCCACCTAATCCCAGACAAAG
The DNA here is from genome assembly GCA_028052125.1 of Melia azedarach. Taxonomy (NCBI): domain Eukaryota; kingdom Viridiplantae; phylum Streptophyta; class Magnoliopsida; order Sapindales; family Meliaceae; genus Melia; species Melia azedarach. The sequence continues at coordinate 6,940,403 of CM051403.1, forward strand.
TCCATTGGCCAAAGACTCAGTTTCTGGACTTATAGCCCCCAGTTATAATTGCCAAGGCAGGTAGGCCAACATATAATAGAAAAAATGATCATTTTGAAGTACTAGGTGAAAGAAGACACACATTAAGGTGCAATAAGTGCAAGAACCTTGTCACAATAAGAAAGCTTGCCCAACTCTGAAAGTTAGCCAACAAACTTGAATTTTTTGAATATTTATGATGTTAACATTAATATTATGAAGTTGTTTCATAGTTTCATTTTTTGCAACAGGAAGTTACTACTACTACAGCTACAAGGACTACCATAAGTAGTCGATCTGAACCAAACATTGTAGGTATAATTGTATTCCAAGTTTATTTTTCATATTCATAAGTGAATTTAATTTCTATTTCATAACTAACCTGAGTTTGGTGATTTCCTATGTTATTACAGCACCAAAGAACCAACATGTAAAGAGAACTAGGAATTGCGAGCCAAGAGAGCCAAGGTTACCACAAACAAGCAAAATCACCTAAAGAGGGCCAAGAAACAAGGCCATTCTGCTAGGATTGCGAGTAGCCAAGGATTCTGAGTAACACATAGGTACATTTCTTAAGTCTATGGTATATTATAGTTAGTGTTACTTGATTGTTTATGGTTTGTGTTGATGAAGGCAGTATAGGGTGATTTCTTTGTGTTTTGTGTTGATAAGGGCATAGAGAGGTAATTCCTTTGTGTTTTGTATTAATGGAAGTAGTGATTTTTTTATGGTTTCTTTGTGGTTTATGTTGATGGAGGCAGTGGGAGGTGATTTCTTTGTGTTTTGTGTTGCAGGAGTGAGCGATTGTTTTGTGAATTTTTTGAGGTTTATATTTCATTGATCATTTCAACTTATATTCTTGGTTTGACAATTTCAGTCAAAGACAATGATTTTTCATTTTATGTTTATGCTTTATTTTTTTAGTTTATGCTCTTATTATATGCTCGTGTTTCATTTAATGCTTATGCTTTCAACTTGTGCTTCAGTTTATGCTTCATTTGATAATATCAGCTTTGGATTATGCTTGTGTTTCAGTTTTATTTTTATGTCTTCATTTTCTGTTTATGCTTCATGATTTTAATTTTTGTTTATGCAAGTATGATGTTAGCCTTTGTTTATACAAGTATGACTTCAATTTTTTTTGTTTATGCTTCATGATTTTAGTTTTTATTTATACTTCATGCTTTTAGTATATGCCTATGCTTTCACTTTATCTTTGATTGAATAATTGAATGATTTTAGTTTCAATTTATACATATAATTTTACTTCATGCTTCATTGAATAATTTCACATTATTTCTTAGGAACTTGTATTATGCTTATGCTTTCAATTTATATGTGCTATTATGATTTCAGTTTTCACCTATGCTTTTATGACTTCAGATTCTGCTTATACTTATGGTGGTCAATTTATGTGTATGATTGTTGCACTTTAATGATGCATCCATGAATGATTCTTTACATAGTACATGTTATTGAATGCAGTAAAATGATGCATGATGCAACTCTTTTTGACTAATATTTTGATGACTAACAAAGGATTACAATGGACAAAAGACAATTGATATATTCTAAGTAGTTATGGATAAAATTGTTAAATATCATTATTGTAAAGCTTTTTTGATAGTCACGCAACAACATCAACTTGTTGTTTTATACATGATAATTGTGTTCACTCTATACATGTAGGGTTTTACTAAAAAGTGAGCACAATGCATGCATAACATATTTATTGTAGTTGTATCAACAATGTAACTTTCATTTGTTTTTGTTATGGCTATATCAAACCTCTGCACCATTGGAATATCATTAAATTTGTCCTACGAAAGTGTACATTTACCTCTCGAAATGTTCTATAATTGAATCACATATATGCATAATAATATAATGATTACCATCATCATCTTCTCAACATATCCAACATGATTTCTATTGCATTTTGTTGCTTCATCTTTGCCTTCTTTCTTCTGCATATATGAAGCACATGTGTTCATTCTACTTGAAATTGTTCTTGATCTTGATGTTTCCAGGACTTAATTGTTTGCTGCATACATGAGATGCCCAAAACTTGCCTCATCTCTCTCATTATCATTAATCTCTTCTTTAATAGGTTCCCAAAACTTGAAATACCCAAAATTATGTTGTTGGTTGCAGTAAAAATAAAGCTTTTTTGGATTTTTACTAGTTTCTAATATTCTAATCCTAGCTTTTTTACCGCATTTGCACGCTATGTTTTTAAACTAGATGGCTTCACCATCAACATTACTTTATGAATTATTGCTCTTTAATATGCTTATTGGCAACCTTTTGGGGATGAACTCTTCAACTTTTGGCTTCCAAAAACAAAAATATCCATAACTTCTTTCTTGCATACAAAAAGAAAAAATAGCTTATCAGGCTTTTTCTGGGATTCAGATATGTCTACTCCAACTTTTCTTCCACATTGCAATATTTGTTTCTAAACTTGATTATTTCCCCATTCATTTGAATTTTCTCAAACTTTATGGAGATAAGGCCACTGTTTCTGCTATGAAATACTTCAGTTATGGTTTAATAGCTAAAGAATGTTTGTTGAAAGGTTATGGATACTTGCTAAATTATGGAAAATAGTTTAAGGGAATGGTTTTTACCATTGTGCTCCAACATTTGTATATTAATTAATAATTTCACAAATTTTTAATTCCTAATTCATGATAAACAAATTCATTTTTAGTTATCCATTTGGCTTGATTTATCTTTTTATTATTATTTAATTTTAAAAATCTTGGGATCTCAACAAAAGGTAAATTGCTTATAAAAAAACAAAAAGTAAACTAACACAAAATAGTTACTTTGTAGTCTTTTAAATAATTTCAAGAGTAAAATGGTAAATGACCTCACAAGGTAATGGATTATTAACACAGAGTTAACGATAAAGGGTAATGAGATATTAAAGAAAATATAGGGGGGATGGGGTATTAGACTTAAAAATGGGGGGGATCGGACATTCTCCCTTTAAAATAATTATAATTTCATTTAAAAGCTGAATTGAACTGAAAATTTGACTGGTTGTTCTTGTTTCAATTTGATCCTTTTATGTAATGATCTAAAGTTTTCTGATTCCTCTTTTATATTCGATCTTATCAGATTTGAAAAATAAAAAAAAATCTAAAACTTTTTATTCTAGTTCGGTTTTATAAAAACTCAAACCGGGCCAAAATTTTTCCACCCCTATGACGGTGAGATTAAGAGACAAATGGAAACCCTTTAGATCACTTGTAAATAATAAGTACCTAGAAATTACTTTTTTCGAGCCTGAGATTGCATAAATCCTTCAAAAATTGATTCTTGTTTTCATAAACAATACTTTCATCGTCGTCCCAATTCTTATTTTTGGAAATAGTGCGTTTCTTGTTTTTTAAAAACATATTTTATAAAATTAATCCAATATTTTTTTACTTTTAAAAATAATTTTTTTTGAAAATGTAACTAAACAACACTACAATTTTATACACAACGTATGGTCCATTTAAGATATTGTTGGAAGTGATTATAGTAATTTTGAGTAGCCAAAAGTCATCTTAAATGTTTGGTATCTTTTTTGTATAATCACTTTTTGAAAATTGCCGCATTTTATATCATATTTTGAAAAGCACAAAAATATTTTTTCAAAAAAAAAACTAATTCTAAAAAATATTTTTATTTCTAAACATAATACCAAATATATTCATTTAAAATTATAAAAACCTAAAATTAACTCTAAAGTAGTTATTAAATTTCAACTTTAATTAGAAAATAAAATTTTATATTGATATCTTATATTTCATTAGAGTACAAAAAAGAAAAAATTATATAGAATATGCAATAAGAATATAGTTTTATCTCTATCTAATTATATATAAAGAGAATGATTAATTAGTCTTTAATTTTATAATTTTTTACATCATTTATATACGATTTGGTATAAGTATTTTTAGTTGAGATTTAAATTTAACGCATATAATTAATGTATCATAATTGATATATATGTAAAATTTAATTTCAACTATTAGAATATCAAAATTTAATAATATATAAATAATACAAAAAATATAGTTAAAGTTTAAGAGTTGTTGATTTTATATCTGAATATATTATTTAATTATTTTAAATAGATATATTTTTTATGTTTTAGTTGTCCATTTGTCAAGAAACTCTAACAAATATCTCAGGGGTATTTGTGTATTATTAAAGTTCAAGAAGGAATCTTTCTACTAAAGTATGTGTGAACTAATTATATATAATTAAGATACATAGTTTGCATTTCTTTTATTTTCAAAACCCTTTTCTTATTTTCAAAAACAAAAAATAAGAATAAACATTTAATTAGATTTAGTAAAATTTATTTTCAAAAATAAAAGTATAATTTTTTTAATTTCAATATTAAAAACTAAAAATTTGGGACATTTGTGATGTATTAGGTGCAATCAAATCGACTTGGATTTCTGTTGTGCATTTTTTATGAATTCCTCGTCCTGCAGCATCCTCCTCTTAATTATTAAAATCAATATACGATTGATAAGAGACACCCTACGACACATATCAAGGTCTTTCTAACCCAGATTCAATTGCCACTCCATGAAATTAACATACAACTTTAAGGGCTATATTATTGATCTGTCAAAGCTTGGTCAATATGTGTTGTGACTCAATAATCAACATAACAATCACTAATCTCAAGCCTTCACAAACTATTTCAAGAACATGTTGTGTACAAGAAACAACAGATATTAAAAGCACATGAACAATCGTTAAAAAGCTTTGTTACTCCATATTATTATCGAATGTAGAAAAAATCAAAGTAACCTAGCAATGGGGATAGTTTTAGCTTCTTACCATTGTGCATGTAATATGGTTTTTGTGACAGGTTTTACATCTCATGCCATATATAGGTTTCATAATTCCTATAGTTATAGTTTATGTTGTATATTCCATCAAATTTAACTTTTAACCCACTATATTGTAAACACATTGAAAGCTTATATAGCATTATGCACTCACTTCTTCATTCTTCTTTGTACTAATAAAGCCTAGATTCTTCAATAAATTATTTGTCTACTTTAGTTTACTCACAATTTCACCATTTAGTATAGTTGAATGCAAGTTAATGAAATGCAACAAAGCCCTTTTTTCTAATATGAGCTAACTGGTTATGATGATCAGACCTGTTAAAGGATGGACAACCACATGTATACTCCATTTTCCCTCTAATTTGTGTCTTCTCAGATCAGTGCATGATTCAAAGTTTTAATTGCTTTGAGTTTTTGATTTGAAATGGTTCATCTTATACGTCATCACACATGGTTCAATAAAGTTGTATATGTTTAAATAAACATGCATGTATAATGATTTTTGTACCCTTTAATCTATTAAACCATTGTGAAACTATTAACTCAAATATAAATTTACAAGACTTTTAGTCATAATTATAAATATTAATAATATAAGGAGCGTGATTGATATTTTACACACCAATAAAACAAGAGAGAAAATATGAGGAGAGAGCGAAAAATGAGAGTGAGAATTCACGGTGTAATCTACACTAAAGGAAGATGAGGCTATTTATAGTTGAATACAGAAGGGTGTATGTAATATTATCCATATAATGATGAAGGAGTCTTGTTGATATTTTTCATAACCTAACTTCCCTCTATCAAATGTGGGATGGGATCTATTATTTTACAACACTTCCCCTTGGATTCCATCCAATCATAACATTCTCTTTTAAGTTTCATCACCTTTAATTGTACTTTGCTGACGTTAAGGAAAAACCTAGTAGGATAAAAACCTCAACGTAAAAATATAATTTAGATGTGAAAGTGATATTAGACGTGCCCAATGTTGCCTCGTTAAAAACCTTACCAGTAAAACCCAATGAGATAAAATGTGGTCGAAGAAAAAAAGAGTATAACGCACATATGTCCAGAATAGCTATTGAAATTCTTTACTCAGGATTTTGCTCCCCCTCATAAGATGCTTCCCTTAATAAGAACTCCCCCTCAAGGAAACTCATATTAATTAGGTAGCTTGTGAAGTCAACGTATTCCAATACTATGAACCAACTTTTCAAAAGTTGATGTAGGCAGTGCTTTGGTAAAGAGATTGGCGAAATTCTCATTGGAGTGTAGCTGCTTGACATCTATTTGGTTGTTTTGTTGGAGCTCATGAGTATAGAAATTTTTTGGAGATATATGCTTTGTTCTATCACCTTTGATATATCCTCCCTTAACTTGTGCAATGCAAGCAACATTATCTTCATATATTATGGTTAGAGCATCTGTAGCAAGAGAAAAATTGTATGTACTTTGAATATGATGGATGACAAAACGCAACTATATGCATTCTCTGCTTGCTTCATGTAATGCTAAAATTTAGAATGATTAGAGGAGGAGGCAACAAAAGTCTGCTTCATAGATCGCTAAGAGATTGTTATGCCATTTTATGTAAAATCATAACCAGTTTGTTATTGAGTTTTATGAGGATCAGAAAGATAACCAGCATTTGCATAACCAATAAGCCCTAAATTTTTCGTTGGTACATTGGAATAAAATAACCTCAAATTTGTTGTTCCCAAAGTAACGAAAAATATGTTTGATGTCATTCTACTGCTTGAGGGTAGATGCAAAACTAAATCTAGCAAGCAGATTGACAGAGAATGTTATGTTTGGTCTAGTATATTGTGTCTGATACAATAAAACCCCAATTGTAGTTAGATATGGTACTTCTGGACCAAGTATCTCCTCATCATCTTTTTTAGGGCAAAATATATCTTTCTTAAGATCGAGAAACCAAACAATCATAGGAGTATTCAATGGATGAGCTTTATCCATATTGAAATGTTTTAGAATCTTCTTAACATAAGCAGATTGATGGATAAAAATTGCTGTTAGACTTGTGCTCGATCTGCAGCCAAAGACAATGTTTTGTTTTTCCCATATCTTTCATCTCAAATTCTTTCTTCAGTATTTAGCAGTTTTTATGAGCTTTTCAGGAGTTTCAATTAAATTCATGTCATCGACATAAACTGTTATAATGGAGAATCTTGACTCTATTTTCTTTATGAATATACATGGGCATATAGGATTATTAACATATCTTTCTTTGATCAAATATTCACTTAAGCGATTATACCATATGTGCCCATATTGTTTTAAGCCATATAAAGATCATTGCAACTTAATTAAATATAAGTTACGATCCTTTGATTTAAATGCTTCAGGCATTTTGAATCTTTCATGGACTTTCATATAAATATTAGCGTTAAGTGACCCATATAAATATGTTGTCACCACATCCATAAGACACATATCAAGTTTTTTTGAAACTACCAAACTTATCAAAAATTGAAACATAATAGCATCCATCATAGGAGAATATGATTCATCAAAATCAATTCTAGGTCTCTGAGAGAAACCTTGAGCAACTAATCGTGTTTTATATTTGATAATTTTATTATGCTCATTACATTTTTTTACCAATACCCATTTGTATCCAACGGGTTTAACATCTTTAGGTGTCAAGAGTAAAGGTCCAAATACTTCACATTTGGTAAGAGAAGCCAATTTTGTTTGAATTGTTTCTTTCCACTGAAGCTAATTGTGTCTCTATCTACATTCATTTATTGTCTGTGGATTGTAATCATCTCTCATAATTACAATAACTGCTACAAATGAAAATACGTTGTCAACAACAATTTTATTACGATCCCACAACATATGCGTATATGCATAATTTACAGACTTTTCCTCATTTCAAAATTTTTGTGTCATTTCAAGAGCTCGTGTCACTTCTGGGACTTGTGCCTCTTGAGGGGTTAATGCTTCTTCAAGAGCTTGTGTCACTTTAGGGACATAAGTCTTTTTGGGGACTATCAGCTTTTCTGGAGCTAATGATTTAGAAATTATATATACATTAATTGCTCGAGTATTATTTTCAATAAAATCCCGATTTTTTAATCGTCTTTTTCTCATAACAATATCTTTTGAACTAATTAGTCTACCACGCTTCTAGCGTGTAATAGATGATTCATTGTCTACCTTTTGATCAAATTATTTTTCAAGAAAAATTACCTGAGCTGGAATATTAGCAGCTAGTATATATGATTTGGTCACTCTTGTAGTATCATTAAATGCATCTAGTAACTGATTTTACTAGTTACTGAAGTTGCACTGTTCTTTGCACTTCATTTTCACATTGATTAGTACGAGAATTAAAATGAGACAAAGTATGTGTTTTCCTAGAAATTGTATGTCTTACTTCATGAGACGTTTTCTTTTCCCCTAATAATGAAAAAACTGTCTTATCAAAGTGACAATCCGTAAACCGTGCGATAAATAAATAACCTGTTAAAGGCTCAAGATATCTAATAATAGAATGTCAGTTATAACCAACATAAATCCCCAAACGACATTAAGGTCTCATCTTAGTATATTGTGGAGATGCTATAAGAATATATGCAGCACAACTAAATGTGTGCAAATGGAATATATTAGGTGGATAACTAAATACAAGTTGTAGTAGGGAATATTGATGATATGCAATAGGTCTAAGCCAAATTAAAGTTACAACATGCAAAATAGCATGACCCCATGCAAAAATTGGCAGTTGAGGCGTAACAGTACGTTATTCGGCCAATCCATTTTAAGTATAAACATGTGGAACTAAATGCTCTACATCAATCCTCAGTGATGTACAATAGTCATCAAATACTTTAGAAGTAAACTCATTAGCATTATTCAGGCGTATATTCTTGATTAGATGATCAGGAAAATGTGCCCTTAACTTTATAATTTGTGCAAGTAATCTAAAGAATGCAGTATTATATGTAGATAACAAACATATATATGACCATTGAGCAAATGTATCAATTAAAACCATAAATAACGAAATAGTCTACCAGGTGGGTGAATCGGCACATAAATGTCTTTTTGAATTCTTTGTAACAATGACGGAGATCAAAACTAATTTTAGAATGGGATGGTTTCACTGTCAATTTTCCTTGTAAGGAAGTGATGCATATATTCTCATTGGACAAAAGAATTTTCTGGTTCTTTAATAGATGTCCATGAGAATTTTCAATAGTTCTACGTATCATTGTGGTCCCAAGATAACCCAGCCATAACATAAACATTTTTAGATCAATGAACTTCTGGTTTATTGTTGCATAGCTTTTAATTGCATTTATAGTCATATAATACAATCCATATGATAACGCTCAAAGTGTTTCCAATATACATTTCTTGTTTGAGACATTAGAAGCAATACAGAGATACTTTGTTTTGTTTTCATTTAAAATCTCGATGTGATATCTATTTCAGCAGATATCTTTAAAATTAGGAAGATTTATGCTGGATCTGCTTAAGTACAAGGCCCATGAAATCATCATCCCATGAAAATACGTTTAGAGCTTTGGGTCTAACTTGTATTTAGAACTTCAGGTTCTAATTCACAAAATTAAAACTTCAGGTTCGTGCAATTAATATATGGAACTTCATGTCCTTTTTATTATATGGAACTTCATGTCCTTATTATTACATGGACTTCAGGTCCTTATTATTACATGAAACTTTAAGTCTATAATAGTTATACAGATGATATAGATGTAGAATTCCAAGTTCTAGTTCAAAACTTTAGGTTTATTTGATTAATATATGGAGCTTCGGGTCCATAATATATATATATATATATATATATATATATATATATATGTAACTTCAATTTCTAGTCTTTTAATTCAAAACTTAATAAATATTTATTTTGCAAACTTCAGGTTGCAATAACATGTAATAGTATTGATAATAACAAAACTTAAGAGTAAATGTTGAAATTAAAATCAGTAAGAACATGTTAACACAAATCATAATGTACTATCCTTATTTTTCTATTGTGAAAGATTCAATTAATGACAATTACATAACATACTTATAAGGATAGTAATATAGATAGCAACATAACATACTATTTTTATTTTTTGTACAATGATGAAGAGGTCTTGTTGATATTTTTCATAACCTAACTTCTCACCATCAAATGTGAGATGGGATCCATTATTTTACAACATAAACATAATAGTTGGACATACTGTTTAGAAGCACTTTGGTGAGAGTAAATTGAAAATTACCGTATTTGTGACCATAAATTTCATTATATTTTTGTTTCAATCCTCGGAGAGAAAAAGGAAATACATTGTCTATGATCGAAGACAAGACTATTCAATGATTCTTCCTATCACCGACGCGAAGAGTGAAAAGATAACTAAAATAAAATAGGGCTTTCAAGTACAAACCTCAACCCCCAGGCAATTAATTGACTTAATGCATAACCCCAAAAAGAAGGATGATTGAACCAATCCAGCCACTGATCAATCCCACCCAAACTGGCGTGTGACATCGGTGTTTGGAAAAATGGGTCCCATACGCTATATCGATGGGCTCGGGACGAACTGGTCCAAGTACCCAATCTAGTTGGATCCTAAACATTCTGGCCTGATTAGATCAAACAACTTTTGGTCAGACGTCATAGGGCAATCTGTTCAGACCAGAAAAGTTGTTATTCGATGGAATCCTTACAAGAAGATGACTCATAGCTTGCAAATCCTTATTCAAAGCAAACTAAAATACTGAGAGATTCCCTCCAGATCTTATAAGGAATCTGAATCCCATTAAAACATATAGATTAACTCTTATATATATATACATATAGATTTGTCTTCATGTAAACTTATTCAATATAATTCACAATTTTTTCTAAAGAAAGCAATAAAATATTCTCTAGCAATTTTTCGAAGCAATATTTAGTGTATGATATTGAAATCGCAAATTTCAGTATCAACAGTTGGTGTCGTCTGTAGGAATCAAACAGAAAGCCATGGCAGTAATCAAAGAGTAGCAAAATTTAAAGAAACATCTTGTCAGAAGGGTAAACGAAGAAGGGGTGTCGAACTCTAATTATCCGTCACCTAGACGCAACACCTCTAAGAACAAACTACAGCGCACGTAGGAGACGGAGACACTGCCCAGATCATGCAAAGGCTGCGGGAAAGCTAACGCAGGTACTAGGAAAGAGACGAATAAGTGAAAACACTTGAAGACAAGAACAAATTATTGATCAGAGAAATCAAGGATCTCGAGAAAACCATCCAAGAAGTAGTCACCGAAAAACAAACTCCGAATAGAGTACATCCTCCCGATAATGAAGAAAGTGTAACCTCGCCTAGACCAAAACACGGTCGACTTTCCCCGATCAAACTAGAGGAACAATTTTCGGGACAACATAACATTGATAGAAACAACCCTGTGTCAAATTCTAAAGACAACGCCACAAGAAGGCAACCCTGAACCATGGGGAAGAAATCACACCCCTACAAATTCAAGAAGAGGTTGATCTAACACCAGCTTTTATTCAGTGCGGTTCAGAATGAGGCAAAAAAGGTGCTGAAAGTAGCGTAAACTCAACAGACATTAGGGCTTACCTCGATCCAAAATGAAGAAAGAACAGGGAGAACACCATCATCTAGGGAGATCCGAACAATCTTGCATCTGAACAGATAGTTAGCAAAAAAGAACTGGAAAAGTGAATCCAAAAGCTGGCCAAAAAGCTGAAGAAACAAAGAGAAAGGGACCATCGACACAAAGAGCCAGTGTTCTTATGGGAATCGCCATTTTCAAAAGAAATTCAGGATTTGGTCCTCCCATGGAAATTCAAAAGGCCCCAAGTTGTACTGTATGCCAAACGAACAGACCCTACATTACACGTGGATCTATTCAGAGAAATGATGATGATTTAAGACCTATTTGAATTAAAACTGTGCTGCCTGTTAAGGGCCAACAAAGCAGTGGTACAAAAATCTAAAGCCAAGAAGCATAAAAAGCTTTGATCAATTATACAGCCAGTTTGTTAATGAATTCAAGGGGGCAATGTCCACCACAAAAAATCTCAACTCTTTATCACTACTAAAACAAGGAAGAGATGAGACCCTAAAGAGTTTTATAAAAAGATATCATGAGGAAGTCATGGAGGCCGGGGCATTCACCTACCCATTAGCGTTAGAAGGATTGAAAAAAGGACTAAGGATAGACATAGGGTGGTTCGTTGTGAATAAGTGGGCCATCACCACATACTAACAAGCACAAAAAGAAATCTTTGAAGAAATTGAAATTAAAGACCGAATACTGTTGAAAAAGAGGGAGGAAAGATCGGAGGAGACTGGAGACAAAAAATAGAGAGCTAAAATGGAAGACAGAAGGAACAGAAAGGATATACGCCAATCAGAGCCCAGGTCTACCTTTAGAAAAGGTGAAGATCTCTGGCAACTGATAATCAATGGCAAGTACAAACAGAAGCCCAACTGCGAAGCCCAACACTCGAGATTCAAAGAAAGACCTGAACGACAGAGGGAAACCCTTATTCCATCCAGAGAATGGATGAATAGAGTTGCCTATATACAAGACAATAGGCAATTCAATGAGCTGAACACACTGCTTTCACTAATATACAAAAAAAAATTAAAGAATTGGGGCTACTTCCCGGCTCTCGATCATTGAGGTCAGCCTCAAGTATTTAAGACAAGAAAAGAAAATGCGCTTTCTATCAAGATCAAGGGCATACGACTGACTATTATCTATACCTAAGGGAACAGATAGAGATCCTGGTACGAAACAACTACTTAGATCGCTACAAAACAAAGACATGCAAGGACAGGGAGAACCTTGAGCACGAAAGAACAAGAATAGGAGGTTCAATTCACAGAACTATGGTAATTTCGAGAAGACCGACATTGGTAGGAAACTCCAATAACTCAAGGAAGAACTATTCAAAACACACGTTGTCGAACACACCCATAATTCAGTATATGATGAACGTGAAGGCTAAAAAGAAACCTCGACTGACATTAATTCCAATCTTGATCACCGATGAAGATAAAGTAAGAGTCAGCTACTCGCATGACGATGCCTTGGTAATAACCTTGAAGATCTGCTCAGCCAATATCAATAAAGTACTAATTGATACATGAAGTTCAAAGAAACATTAGATTTCTTAAACATCGAAGGCCTTAAAATGAAATCTACAAATATAGCATTGTATGGGTTCGCTGAATCGTACACCCTTCCCTTGGGCTCCGTCCAACTGCCCCTAACCTTAGGTGATAAGTCGTATAAGAAAATCACGATGTTAGATCTACAAGAAATTAATCTTAAGATGCCGTACACAATCACCCTAGGGAGATCGTTTCTAAGGAAAATAAGAGCAATTGAAAACATTCACTACCTAAAACTCAAATCAGTGCAGGAGAGGAAATTGGGATCGTGAAAAAGGACCAAAAGATCGCCCAAACATGTTTCGCAGTTTCCTCGAAGAGGTCTTATTACATAACAATAAGGTGCATCAAGGGTGAGGATGAAGAGAACGTTGAACAGCAAATGATGAAGAACAAGTTAATGAGAAGAACAGACCAGCTAGAACTAGGGCCAATTGCCAAACTAGTAAAAAAACTAGAATTATTATTGCTAGACCCATCAAGACCTGAATGGACCACGAAAATTAGCTCCCAACTACCAAAAGAAGAAAAAGAAAAACTGGTTAGATTCTTGAGAAAACACACCGACGTCTTTGCTTGGACACATGATGAAATTCCCTAAATAGGTCCACGGATAACTTCGCACCGCTTGGCAGTAAATCCCAAGTTTAGACCAATCAAGCATAAAAGAAAAACATTCAACTAGGAGATAAAATAGGTTATCAAAAAAGAGGTTGACAAGCTGATAAAGGTAGGGTTTATAAGAGAAGTTTTTTACCCATACTGGGTGGCCAACGTGGTGATGGTTAAAAGGCCAATGACAAATTGAGGGTGTGCGTTTACTTTACCAATCTGAACAAAGCTTGCCCTAAGGATAGATTTTCGCTTTCAGGAATAGACCAACTCGTGGACTCAAATGCTAGGCACAATCTTTAAACTTCATGGATGCATTCTCAGGGCACAACTTTCCAAAGGCTGGTCAACAGAGTCTTCAAACCTTTGATCAGGCGAACCATAGAAGTATACATAGAAGACATGAAGACATGATCACCAAATCCTCATAATACAACGACCATGTCCGACATCTTGGGGAAACCTTTTCTCTATTAAAAAAATACAACATAAAGATAAATATAGAAAAATGTGTGTTTGGGGTCAACTCAAGAAAATTCCTAGGTTTCATGGTCAGTGAACGAGGAATTGAAGTCAATCTCCACAAGGTCCAAGCCATATTAGACATGAAATCCCCAACAACCTTAAAGGAGGTACAGGGGTTAACCGAAAGATTGGTCGCACTTAAGAGATTCGTCACCAAAGCCACAAACAGATCATTCTAATTTTTTCGAGCCATAAAAATGGGGAAGGAAAGGAAGTAGACGGAGGAATGTGAGGCAAGTTTCCAAGAACTCAAAACCTACCTCACCAATCCACCCTACCTAGTAAGCTCAATGTTAGGAGACACGCTATACTTATATTTAATAATAACTAAGCACGCTGTAAGCTCGGTCTTTGTAAAAGAAGACTGAAAGATCCACCGACCAGTTTATTACACAAGCAAATCATTGCTTGACCCTGAAAAAGATCTAACCTCAATTTGGATTAAACCACTTAATGTTTTTGATGTGCTTAATTTTTATATAAAATTTGTCATACTTTCACTCTTAATTTCATGCTAATTCATATTTATTTTACTTAATTATTTGTGTTTTCTTATTTAATTTATTTATGTTATTACTTTGAGTTTAGTTCTTTATTTTTGTAGGAGAAAAGCCCAAAAAGCCCAAGAAATGGAAAGAAAACAACAAGGCCCATTTGTACTGAACATAGTCCGTATTTTTGAGTGTATCTTTATACTCAAGAATCGTATTTGACTAATTCAAAATAATTTGAAAACTAGACATAATGATTAACAAGCCCACCTGTCATGGAAGGAAGCAAAAAGTCAAGTTTAGTGGCCTAAATTTCGGTTTGAATGGAGACAAGTGGGAGACAGCTTTTCCTTAACAAGGGGGATTGAATTTGGAGCGTTTTTGAAGACTAAATGGGCAATTGAAAGAGGGGAACGACTAGAAGAGAGAGGGAACGAAAGTTAAGGTTTTCTTTTACCATTTTTTGAGATTTTAGAAGCTTGAAGAAAGAGGGGAAGGAAGAGGAAGTGAAGCTTGCTGGAATCGGAAGTCATTGATCTACATAGAGTTTTTCTTTCTCAACTCTTTACTTTTCTCTTTCTGAAATTTTCATTATGATTCTTAATTTGATTATGGTGTGTTGTAATTTCATTATGAACTAATTTCTCTTAATTAGGGCAAAGATGTAACCTAGCTAAAAACATCAATTTCCAGAATTTGTGTTGTTCATGATTTATTGTTTATATTGAGTGTTCATTATTGTGCTTAATGCTTTTGAATATTTGGCCAATATTTGAATGATTTGTGAACTATATTGATCTGAGAAGTGATTTATGTGTTTTGATTATGTAATGAACACAATGAATTACATGCTAGATAGAGATATACTATCATGATTCATGCAGAATTAAGTTAATTATCATTATACTTAATGAACTTTCATGTATTTCAATTCACATAGAGATATAGTGAATTAGTATGTGCAAGTATTTTTGGTATATCTTGAGAAAGAATATCAAATAAATTAGGATAATTTTCTGTCAATATTGCTAACAAATTGAAACAACACAATTAAAGAAATCGAATTCAATTAGCTATGGTGAAGTCTATTGCCCTAGTGTTTTAATCAATTGAAATTCACAATTTCGTTTAGTTAGTTTAAATTAAATTTCCGCAATTTCTTGTTAATCAAAATTTATTAATCGAATTCTTCAATTAAATTTAGGATTACTTATCTTCGGTAATTAACAAATTAATCAATCCTCGTGGGAACGATACTTAACTTATCATTTTATTACTTGTTAACGATAACGTGCACTTGCGTTATTAAAATTACACAACAGTTTTCATTTAAGTACGCTGTTACAAAAAGATCTGACCTCAATTCAGATCAGACAACTTTAATGTTTTCTTTTTAACTACGCTGTTACAAAAAAATCTTACCTCAGTTCAAATCGAACAACTTTAAATTTTTATTATTGTTAAGTACGTTGTTATAAAAAGATCTAACCTTAATTCGAATCAGACAACTTAAAGTTTCTTCGTTATTCAAGATCAAACAACTATGCAAATTCATAAAATAATCATAAAGGCCAAATTACCCAAATTCAACTCTGAACAAAACTTAGATGGAAGTAAAAGAAAAAAAAACTCATGGGATTAATAAAATATCCAAAGTTACATATACAATAGAATCAAACTTTCTTAGGGTACGACGAAGAAATGGAACCAAAGAAGAACCAACAGCAACAGGAGTAGCCTGATTGAATTGAACGAGGTCAAAAAGAGGGTTGGTTTGCTGATCACCAGTTTGAGGAAGAACAAGTTGAGGGATCTTGAGCCTCTCATATACCATCCCAGGTCAAGGTCCTTGTATTTAGCCTGAAAGATCTTACAAGCCAAACCCAAAGCCTCATTTGCAGTCTCATCACATTGTCGATCAACCTTAACCTTGGTTTTAGCAAGTTCATCCTCTAAGTTCTTGTTGGCATAAGAAAGGTCCTTCAGTTGAGCCCTCAAACAAGATATATGGACCTCGAGAATGGCCACCTTATCATTCAATAGGCTACAATCATTAGCCCATTTCTTTTGTTCACCATTCAACTGAACCTCAAGGCTCTCATCACGCTTCTCTGCGTTAGCCAATTGCAGGGACAAATGCTCTATCTCTCTGGTTATTTCATCTTTGGTTTTGTACATCACAACATTTGTAATTAAGCGCTACTTCGCACACTTGACGTGAAGAGAGAATGAGTGAAATGTCTACACAAATTTTTCAAAACAAAGCAAGGAAACATAACAAAAACAAACATAAGGTAATTCCAAAGCAAAGAATTTTACCACACCTAATTGCTTGTGGATTTTGTCCAGGACTGCATGTGTGCTACACGACTCTAGTTTAGAAGACAAAGAAGGGCTGACAGTTGTTGCAAGATAATTGAAAGAATGGACCAAATGCTCAAAAAACTCCTATTTTTCCACGAGGATATCCTGATCATTAATGCCATCCACCTCGAGTATCTCCTCCCGCTGTTCAAGAATTTGTTGTTTGATCGGCCTCTCCTCAGCTCTTTTTGGAGCTTCAGCTGCGCACTTGCGCTTCTCCTTTGGAGAATCCTTTTTCTTCTCAAGCGCTTTAGGTTTTGAAGTTTTCTCTTTTAGCAGCATGCCCTAGTTCTGATCAGACTTCTTAGACTGGACTTGAGCCATTTCTGTGTCTTTGTTGGCTGAGCCTCAAGTTCAGACAAAATTTAGCCTAGCGTACCCAAAAACTTGCCTTTGCCTTTTTTTGACGCCATCTCCTCTGCCAAGATGTATGAAAATTATCAGGAACAAAAAACATCTAGCAAACGAAGAAGATTTCAAAAATCATAAAATAATCGCACTAACCTACAACAGATTCTCCTCATTTGGATCCTGAAAAAGATACCTCTCATGACTTCAAAGTAGTTTCTAACTCCTTTCGTGTATGAGCAATGTTGACCAAACCAGAGTCTATGAGCTGATCAGGCGACAACAATTCCTTTTGGTCAAATGCCTTCGATCGGCCAACTTTAATCTTCAATAAGAGAAGATTGGCCAGATTAGGTTTCCCACCCCAAACAACTACAAAAAAAAAATAGAGGCTTGGTGATAAGATATTAAAAGCTAAACAAAGGCATGATTATTAAAAGTTACCAAAGATACTCACAAAGGATCTACTTAAAAGCATAAGACATTAGGGCCTTATATGTTCATCTACGATAATGAACATTGGCACCAATGCCTACCAATGTAAAACCACTTATCCTTCCAGTTTTTATTACATGAAGGATTACCAATGACCAATCTATCATCCTTTATTCGGGATTATAAATAATAAAACCAAGGATGTTGCTTAGGCCCCTTTTTGAACAAAAAGAAGTATTTGATCTCTCCTATGGTCGGAGGGTTTTCTCAGCCATAACCCATATCACATATAGCCCAGAGATACTTCTCGAGTCATTCAGGTTTAACTGATAAGGAGAAGGAACAACTCATCATTAAAGGCCACTTCATCATTAAAGAAGTAATCTGGCCCCAAGCAGGAACAACTCATCATTAAAGGCCACTTCATTACCTATCAGATGACTAACGAATTTGTCAGCCCCAAGCACTCTAAGTGTAACAAAGTCTGGGATTTGGTATAACTCCTCAAAGACCTTCAGGTCATGTTTGGTAATACTCAAAGGTAACCAGTCAGCCTCAAAAGGACTGTTCCCTCTGGTCAGATCAGGGGAGGATATTGGACCATTGGTTGTGGTAGATCTCTAAGGGGATTATTTTCAGGGTCTAGCCCCTCCAGTTCAACCTCTAAACGTTCTCTTTCTCCTTCATCATCATCGCCACTTTCATTTCCACTATGATGTCTTCTCTGAACATGAAGTACTTCAGGCATACTCGGTTATAGTACCAGGGCACGACTGTCAAATTCTACAGGCGAGATAGAGGGTGTGGCTTGGTCAAATTCTTGGGTAACCCTATCAACTAAGGTTTTTAAGGTTTTGGAGGACTTCCTGGTCTCAAGTGTTAATGTGCTTGGGGTTCATTTTTCTTTGCACATGGTCAGAAGAACTGTCAAAAAGAATTATCACTTCTGGGCTCAAAAACTTGCAAGAATTAGATCTAGGTTCTAAGATGGTCAAGGGAGTTTAGGCATTGAGATCAAACATTGCCAAGGGCTGGGCTTTCTTTACAATGTTAGACCCATGTTCCCTAACAAGTTCAGTCTTAACCTTACGAGGGAGCCGGCTCCAGGCCTCATGGTTAGTTTCAGAGAAACTTGTTGAAGAGGCATCAAATTCACTCCCTAGGCTACTAGGAATATCTCTCACATCAAATATCTCAAGCTCGCCATAGCTAAACATAAACAAAGCATTAACACGAACTGGTCAGCACAAGCCCACCCTAGAAAAAATACCAAAAGAAGGAAAGACAACACATTTAGAAAACAAGTATTTGCTGCGTCTATTAGGAAGACAGACTCTACTCAGAAAAGTCACAAGAATATCCCTAGGATGGAACTCTAGCCTCAAGAAAGCCCACGACCCACTCATTTCACCACAATCCAAACTCTGGTCAGATGAGGGGTAGACCAAGGACAACTATGACCTAGTTTCAAACACACCTATGACTACTGCCTCCATCATATGGTTAATAACAATGTCTTAATGCAAGAAAGAAACTTTTTCACAATGAATTGTAAAGCAAGCAATGGATAGAGAAACAGCCACGATGAATCGTAAAGCAAACAATAGATAGAGAAAATTTCACTTGCTTGCTTTCCGATTCATCGTGAAAATTTTACTTTCTTGCATTAGAACATTGTTATTAACCATATGATAGAGGCAGTAGTTGTAGGTGTGTTTGAAACTAGGTCGTAATTGTCCTTGGTCTACCCCTTATCTAACAAAAGTTTGTATAACCCCCAAAAGAAGGATGATTGAACCAATCCAGCCACTGATCAATCCCACCCAAACTGGTGTGTGACATCGGAATTATAGCAACACACAAGTTCACCTATACATCCCTCTTGATCCCCAAATCAAATCCAATTAAACCCAAACCACATAAAATGAATCGTATCCATCCCTTTTACGAAGTCTACTACGCTTCCTTTGTCAGCTAGATCCAATTAGCTTCTCAGGTTAGTCACAATTCGCAAGCCCAAATCTCTCGTTCCCTCTCTCTTTCTTCTGCAAAACCCTAGATCTTTCTCTTCTCGCCGGTTGGGGGACCTGTGAATCGGTCTGTGAGCCTTCTTAAGCGTGTGAAGATCTAATCGTTTTGGGTCCCTAATTTTGTATTTTCTTTTTTAATTTTCTTTGAGTTTTCAGCTGCTTCGTTCTTGTTCCAGCCTTTTTCCATATTTGATGTTCTTCAATTTTACTTTGTTGGTGTTTTCATTTTGATTGAGAATTCGTTGGTTGATTGAGGAATTACTGGATTTAGTTTATGAAAGAAAAATGTATATGGTTTTGTTAATTATTGCTATTTCTTTCTGTGAATTAATTTGTTTAATTGACTTGGGTTTTCTTCGTCTGAATGGATCTGTTTCTGTTTCATTCTTGTTGGTGATCGATAATTTCGGTAATTTTTTTAGATCAATCCTAAAGCATGATTAAACTCTAGATCTGTCTTTTCGTTTTTACCTTTTTAGCCCTTTTAAACTTGAAATACCTAATTTAGCCCTGGCTCATGCTTGCATGGTTCATGACTTCATGTCTGTCTGTGCATCTCATAATAGAGTGAAGATACTTGATGGAGTGACATACATACTGATGATCATCATCAGAATACAACCATTTTAATTTAATTAACAAGGAAAATATTAGTAAACTGATTTTGCTTATCCTATGATTGAAAAAAGTTTGCGTAAATCTTTGACGTGATAATCAAAACTTAACTTATAATGTTGTTGTTTTGTTGTTGAGTAGTGGCTTACTAGGAATTCTTTTTTGGCCCGATTCTTATTTTGATTGTTTAGTTTAGATAGGACTGAGTTTATTAATTAACAAATAAGAGAATTCTCGTTTTGTTATTCGTTAGTTTCATTTAAACAATAGATAATATTTTTAATTATTATTTATCTTTCATTGAAATTTCTAATAGTCTTATTGCAATGTCAAAAGTTCTCTTTTCTCGAAGTCTTTAGAAAAGTCTGTATTCTAGGAGTTTAAAGAGTGCGAAGTCGAAAGGTCTGTATTATGCAATTGTTGTGTTTATGTGGAGAAAGAATCTCGAGATCACAGATTTCAATGATAAAAGAGATTTAAAAATTGCTGCTAAAGATTTCGAACAGGCGAAAAATAATTTTAAGAAGTTTAACAATTTTCAAAAGAGAGGTTGAAGCAAGAACGTTAAAAAAATGTTACTTTGATCGGAAGAAGTTGTTTAACGAGACGAAAAAACATCATATGGAATATTAGGAGGGATATTGATGATGATCATTATCATGTATTTCATTCTCTATTCTGTTCTTTAATTAATATTTAATTTGTTGATTAATCAATTCAATTTCTTATTTCTCATTTAATTTACTATTCTCGTCAAAGTTCAATCAATGTCTTCTTTCGTGGCTCAATTTAATTCCTTTTAATAATAATAATAATAATAATAAATCTAGATCAAATTAATTATCCTTCCTTTTGGTAAGGTTCTAAACCAGACACATACTTTGGGGTCGGAGTAGTGGCCAGTTAATTAAGATTGCCAGCTAGCTTTAATTTAGTATTAATATTAATATACCTTGGACTTGGGAGTGCTACTTTAATATTGTACACCTTAGTGTGAGTGTGTGTGTGTGTATATATATATATATATATATATAGAGGCTGAACCAAAAACCTACTAAATAACGAAGCAATACGACTCTCTTCGAAGTAGTGATAATTGATCTAAATATATGTAGATATGAATTTTGTATGTGTGTATGCTTGTGGGGATGAGTAGAGGTGGTAAACGAGTTGGCCTACAAAATTGAACTCAAGCATGTTCAAGCGTTAGACCGATTTAGACATATACAGTAATCAGACCAAATTGGCACAAGCCTGCTTTATAATTTTTGAGCCTAACGCGACTCATTAGGCACATCCTGAACTCGTTTTATACTATAATAGTATACAAATTCATATTTAATAGCGTACATATTCATATAATAATATTATTATATTATTATAATATTATAATAATAATAATTTTATTTTTAACAATTATTTAAAAATAATTTTAAATTATTATATTAATATAGAATAATTTTATAATTTAAATTATAAAATTACTTTATATAATCTAAAATATTTCAAAATCAATAATATAGTGATTAAATTCTAAATATCACAAATTTAATATTAAAAACTAATAAAATCGTAAAAATAAAAAATTTTATACATAACATTATTAAGGGAGAATTCTGGATTCCACCTCCTTATTTTGTTTAATATCTCGAATCTCGCTTATTGTTTCAATAATACCGAGATTCCCCACAACGTTAGCTCCGTTATTTGAAAATGTCAAATTTTGAGTGTAATTATAATTTTACCCATAAAATATCACGTGTCTAAGTATATCTATCACCCACAAAATTTATTGCTAGTAGATGGATAAAAAAATGTTGCTCAAATAATATAATATAATAGTTATTGTATTATATTGATTTGGACTATTGTCATTTAAATTAGTAATATTTTATTAAAATATCATTTAACCTAATAAAAATAAAATACCATCCTTACTTTTATATTATTAATTTAATTTAATTTATTGTTATTTTAGAATAAAATTTTTATCTTTCTTTTTCTTTTTTTTTCTTGGTTATCATTTTTTTAATCTTATCTTCTTGATAAGAAGATAGAAATAATTAAAAAATATTATTTTAATTTTTTTATATAATAAATCTCCTTTATTTTACTTATATAACAAACACATTACTAAATATTATATAGACATGTCATATTAACGAACAATGAATAATAAATGGAAAGAGTATCCATGAAAATAGAAAATAGTTCTCTCAACTCAGAGAAACAGAAGTACAATAAATCCCATCAAAATACTGTAAAAAGACAAAATCAACCCATAGATTTTATTTTTGTCCATTAAACAAATTCAGTGCTTCAAGAAAACAAGCATAGACAAGAGCAAAGAAGAGCAGAGATAACAGCCCTAGAAACTCAAGCAGAATATGCAGCTTCCGTATCCTGGGCTGGCGACGGTGCTGGTGCTAGAAAGTCCTAAGCGGAAGCACTCAAACAATAGCAGAAAACACTGCCATCGAAAACATCAGAGCAAATCCCTTGAATGTTGCTGCCATTTTTTCACAATGAAACACTGAAAATGAAGGGAAGAGAATGGATTCGAAGCTGCAGCAGAGGATGTATTAATTGATGGATCTGATTATGTAATGCATATTGTTTTAATTTATTAAAAAACTCTCATAAATCTATTCTCTTCACTACTATACAACTCAAAACAAATTCTTATCTTCTTCCAAACCTAGATCTTCTATCTTCTTAAAAAAAAAATAGAAATAATTAAAAAAAATATTGTTTTAATCTATTAAAAGAATACCTATAAATCTATTCTCTTCACCATTATACAAGTGAAAGAAATTCTTATCTTCTTTCAAATCCATATATAAGAATAAAAATGTTTAAAAGGAAATTAAAAATAGAAATGAAACAGTACTCTAAAAGCAAAGATCCAAAGAAAGAAACCACAGCAGGAAACAACTACAGTTTTTTCTTTGTTGGCAAACAGGAAAATACAGATTTTTCAAACCTACTTCTATGCTACAACAAATAGCAGCAAATTAAAGAGTTGCATTGAACTAGCAGTCATTTTAAAGGAATGCTGCAGCAATCAACAGCCATAAACAGCAAAACAGAAACAAAAAAATGCAGTAATGCAGCAAGCAACAGTCTGAAACAACGTCGAACAACAGAAACATAAACATATAGACTATTTTTTCATGATCGTCGGGATCGAGAGCTAAACCCATGATCATAGATGAATTATGTCTAAAACAAAGCCCAACTCGCGCGCACACCCGCGGGGTGGGGGGGGGGGGTCCCCTGCGCATGACGACGCGCATTAAACGCTTTCCGGACCGAACCCCCACAATTGGGCTTGAGCTGGCTTGTCTTGTGCGCGAAGGAGGCCCTCATACTAGCTTGTTATCCCACTCTATAATTGTTTCCATATATAAACAATTTAAGAGTTTTATAACTAGCCAATATGGGATACTTGTATTTTGAAATATCTTACATAAGATATAACAATCCCCCACATCTTTCAAAATACTAAATGTTAGGCTTTTATTCATCACCATTTGATAACAAACTTAATGCAAATGAACTGGTGCTTATCAGGCTATGAACTAGTTATTGAGCAAATTAATTGTGTCTCACAAGAACTAGGTGAAACATAATTAGTTTCTATGAACCATAGCTCTGTTATTGTGAATCAGTGAACTAACTGCTCACATTAAGTTTTATTTCATTCCTTTTATTGTTATGCGGTTTGGCGCTTTCATGGCCCTGCGCATTCTTGGTAATCATGAGTGCTTTAGAGATGTCTGCCTAACTCTCATAGAAATCGACCCAATTTCACACTCACTTAGGTGAACCCTCCATCAAGCATGTCCTACAGTTGAAACATGCCACCATACAAATTGGGCTATGGAGTTCATTAAGAGTATAAGAACTCATCTTTTTTCACTGTAGTATTTACTATCTAGTCATAGGGAGGACTCAATTTATTTACAAATGATAGTAACTCAAGACAACCAGTAATTTGTTATTACCCCTATGAACCTACTTCATGGGATCTCCAATCACATAGATGGGATTCCTATTACTTTTGTCTTATGTTCTAGGCAGAAGTCTCATCCCCCTCGACGTTCGTTCCACGAACCCCCTATTTAGTGGTTTAGTCAGAGGATCGGCCAAATTCAACTCTGACCTTACAAAATCTAGGTTTACAACACCAGATTCTAGCAGCTGCTTAATGATACTATGTCTTAAACGTATATGTCTACTTTTCCCATTATATATCTTACTTTTAGCCTTAGCTATAGCTGCTTGACAATCACAATGTATTGAGATTGATATAGGAGGATGATCACCAATGGGAAGATCAGCTAAGAAGTTTCTTAACCACTCAGCTTCTGTACATGCCTTTTCTAAGGCAATTAGCTCAGACTCCATAGTTGAACGAGCTATGCAAGTTTGCTTGGAAGATTTCCAAGAAACTGCTCCTCCACCAAGTGTAAGAATATATCCACTAGTGGATTTAATTTCATTGGATTCAGATATCCAATTTGCATCACTAAAACCTTCTAACACTAGTGGATCTCTTGCAAACGAAAGCCCAAAATCTAATGTACCTTTTAAGTACCTCGCAAGTCTATCTAAAGCAGCCCAATGATCCTTGTTAGGATTTTGAGTATATCTGCTTAGTCTCCCAACTGCATAAGCAATATCAGGTCTAGTACTATTCATTAAGTACATAAGACTGCCAATTATTTGGGCATATCTCGTTTGACTAACACTATGCTTATAATTTTTCTTTAGTTGAATACTTGTATCGTAAGGAGTAGACACTGACTTACACTCAAAGTATCCAAACTTCTTCAAAAATTTCTCTACATAGTGTTCTTGTGATAACATAAGACCATTACTTTTCTTTATCACTTTGATTCCAAGAATAACACTTGTTTCTCCCATATCTTTCATATCAAAGTTAGAAGCAAGAAAGGTTTTAGTCCTATTTATCACTTTCATGCTTGGACTAAAAATAAGCATGTCATCAACATACAGACAAATTATCACAAAATTGTTAGTATCAAATGATTTAAAGTAAACACATTTATCTAAATCATTAATCAGATATCCATTTGATACTAGAATTTGATCAAATTTTTCATGCCACTGTTTTGGTGCTTGTTTTAATCCATATAATGATTTCACAAGTTTACAAACCTTATGCTCAGAACTTGGAACAATACAACCTTCTGGTTGTGTCATGTATATTTCTTCTTCCAAATCACCATTTAAGAATGCAATTTTAACATTCATCTGATGTATAAACAAATTATACACCGATACTAATGCAATCAAAACTCGAATGGAAGCTATTCTAGTTACAGGAGCATAAGTATCAAAATAATCTATGTCTTTCTTTTGAGTAAAACCCTTGGCAACTAATCTTGCCTTATACTTATCAATGGACCCATCAGCTTTTAATTTCCTCTTGAAAATCCATTTGCAACCAATCGGTTTTGTACCAAGAGGTAAATCAACAATTTCCCAAACATGATTACTCATGATTGAGTCTAACTCATTATTTACCGCTTCTTTCCAAAATGGGGCATCAAGAGAAGTCATAGCTTCTTCATATGTTTGAGGGTCGTTTTCAACCATAAAGACATAGAAATCACTACCAAAACTAGTAGCTTTTCTCATTCTTTTACTTCTCCTTAGTTCGATATTTGAACTCTCAGGAGAATCTTCTTGAAAATCGTTTTGGATTATATTATTATCTTGAGAATCGACAGCTTTTTTTTTAGGAAAAATATTCTCAAAAAATTCTGCAGCTTTTGATTCTATAATAGTGTTTGCATCAAATATCTTTTCTTTATCTTCAAGAATCAAGAATCTGTATGCAGCACTATTTTGTGCATACCCTATAAACATGCAATCAATAGTTTTAGGTCCTATTCTACTCCTTTTAGGATCTGGAATAAGAACATTTGCAAAACACCCCCACACTTTGAGATATGTTAAATTAGGTTTATAACCTTTCCATAACTCATAAGGTGTTTTTCCCGTTCGCTTATAGGGTATCCTATTTTGTAGGTGGCAGGCAGTTAAGATTGCCTCCCCCCACAAATTTTACAGTGCTCCAGAACTTATTAATAGAGAATTCATCATCTCTTTTAAAGTTCTATTTTTCCTTTCTGCTACTCCATTTGACTCTGGAGAGTAAGGAGGTGTAATTTCATGTATTATGCCATGATTTTCACAAAAATCATTAAACATATTAGATTCGTATTCACCACCTCTATCAGATCTCAATCTTTTAATTTTTCTTCCAAGTTGATTTTCAACTTCATTCTTATAAATTAAGAATTTTTCAAATGCTTCATCTTTATTTCTCAATAAATACAATTTTGTGTATCTTGAGAAATCATCAATAAAGGTTATATAAAACCTTTTGCCTCCTCTAGTTATTGTTTGTTTCAAATCACCAAGATCACTATGAATTAAACTGAGTAATTCAGTTTCTCTATTCATAATTGATTTATTAGTTTTCTTGATGAATTTTGATTCTACACAAGTATCACATTTATTGATGTTTGAAACATCAATACTTATTAGACCATCTCTTTTCATTTTCTTTAAATAAGAAAAATTCATATGGCCTAATCTACCATGCCATAAATAAAAAATGGCAACAATATAAGCAGAAGTAGAAGCATTTTTATTCATAATTATGTCAAGTACATTAAGCTTGAACAAATCATTGGAACAATACCCTTTTCCAATGAACACCCCATTCTTGGACATTACAATCTTGTCTCCCTCAAAAGAGACTTTTACATTTGCTTTTCCAAGAACAAACACAAACACTAAATTGTATCTTATATTTGGAACATGAAGCACATTACTTAAGGAAAGAATCTTTCCAGAAGTTAACTTAAGAAAAACTTTTCCTTTTCCCACAACAGGAGCAGCGTGAGAATCTCCAAGGAAAACTTGTTCTTCTCCTTCACTCAATTTAGTGTACTCAAAAAATGAGTTTCGATTCCCACATATGTGCTTGGTAGCACCAGAATCAATAATCCAATCTTGTTTCTCACTTGCAACCATATTTGCTTGAGAAACTACAACTGCAGCAATCACATCTTCTCCTTCAACCACATTGGCTTTAGAAGAATGTTTATCGCCCTTCCTGAACCTACATTCAATAGCATAATGACCAGGCTTACCACACACAAAGCAGTTTCCTTTTTTCTTGAATGTTGGTTTCATGTTGTTCATGAATTTTTTATTGTTCAATTTTTGCTTTTTGGCAGGAGGTGCAGCATCTTGAACAACATTAGCCTTGGAACGAATTTCCTTGGCCTTCTCTTCTTGCTCCCTGAGCCTATTCTTTTCTTCAATTCGAATGTGCACAATAACATTCTCTAATGTCATTTGCTTTTTCTTGTGTTTAATACTCTTCTTGTAATCTTTCCAAGAATCTGGTAACTTCTCAATCAAGCATCCAGCAAGGAATAATTCAGGAAGTGTAATCTGCTCATTCTTCAAATCATTAACCAGCAAGTGGTAATCATGAATTTGAGTGGTGACAGAATTGTCTTCTACCATCTTGAAATCCAAGAAGTTGGCAATGACATATTTTTGGGCACCAACATCTTCAATTATATATTTCTTCTCCAAAGATGCCCAAATTTCTTGTGCTTGGTCGCAGAGAGAATAAACATCATATAACTCATTAGAAATTGTATTCAAAATAGCATTACGACATACCTTATTGGCCCTAACCCATGCTTGATAATTTTCTGAAGCAGCATCTGGTTGTGGTTGTGTTAAATAGCCAACAAGGTTGAGCACATCCAATGTATCGTAAATTCGATCTCTCCAGCGCTTGTAGTTGGTTCCCCTGAATGTGTCAATCTTGGCAATGTCAGGAATAGACTTGACAGCAGCAAGCAAAGCAGCATCTAAAGTCAGGAGTGCAGGGTTCGACGTTATCGACATAATAGTTTTCAGATTGTTGGTGACTTCAGGAAATATACTATTGATATATGTGCGTCAAGGCGTGCAAAGGGCACTGTCCTGAAAACTATTTCTGCCTCTTTAGGATAGTATCCTATTGCAGGAAGGTTGAATGGTAGTATAGCCCCAAGATACAATGACGATACTCGTTTGTAAGACTGCAACCCAAGTACAACGAGTGTGTAGAACAACAAGAAAAGAATTAAACAATGGTAATGACAGGAATTTTGTAGAGCAGAGAAGAATGAAAGTTCAAAATGTCTTCAACTGCCAATACACCAAAAATTTAAATTCAAAATTTAAATTAAATAAGCCCAACTCGCGTGCACACCCGCGGGGTGGGGGGGTGGGTCCCCCTGCGCACGACGACGCGCATTAAACGCTTTCCGGACCGAACCCCCACAATTGGGCTTGGGCCGGCTTGTCTTGTGCGCGAGGGAGGCCCTCATACTAGCTTGTTATCCCACTCTATAATTGTTTCCATATATAAACAATTTAAGAGTTTTATAACTAGCCAATGTGGGATACTTGTATTTTGAAATATCTTACATAAGATATAACAAATTAATGATTGTGTTTTGTCGTCTAGTTAATGGATTAACCGTAACTTCGACAAATAGTCAGTCCATGCCTTTATAAAGAAGAAGCCAAGTGTATGAGTCAAAATGTGACCATCAACAAGCTCACCACCAACCCTCTTATCATGATCCGATCCTTCCATTCGGGAATAGGCTGATCTTCCTCCTCAAAGGTCCTAATTTTCTTGATCAAAGGCTCCAATATTTCCATCTTGGTTCCCATTTGAGTAAATTCGTTTTGTTTGGACTCGCTGAGGAAAGATTGATGGATTCGCACACAATCTTGAATGATCTTTCCGATGTTTGGCAGTACATCATCGTCAAAAAAAATTCCTTAAGATTGTTGGATATTTTTAATTGAAAGTTGATGATGCAAAGAATAATATAAGAAACTCATAGCCAAGGCATGCATAAATGTATTGTCCTTAAGGAAATTTCTGCCCCTCTAAGACAATATCCTAATGCAAATAGGTTTCTATGACAGTATTCCCTTCAAGATACAATAGTTGTTGATTCTATAAGGGTGCACTCCTAAATATAGAACCCTTAAATAACACAAAATCGATAATATTTTCTATGTATTTTTTTCCGTATTAAGGCCAAAATATGACCTTTATTCATAGGTGTATATGTACCTTTTCATTAGGACATGTCTCTCTGTACACCTTTTCTTTTATTAACTTCCATAAGTATTTTGAAATATTGTGTATATTTATAAAATGTACAATACCACCGCCACTATTTTTCATGTTTTTCAATTAAGGTAATGTTTGTTTTTTTTATCTGAAATCTGAAATTGATAAAAATCTGAATTTAATAGAAATTTGAATTTGAATAATATGTTTGTTTTTTATCTTAATTATCTTAATATAAATATTAAGTTGTTTGCTTTTATTAAAAAAAAATTGAAACTAATATATTGACATATATATCCTAAAAATTCTTATACTAATATATTGAGTTATTGACATATATAAATATTAAGTAATAAATTAAGAGTATTATTAACAAGTGAAATATTTAAATTATTTAAATATTTACTCATTCAGATTTAAGATAAAAATTTTAACTTAATTACATTTAGATGTTTTTAACAAATATTCAAACAAATGTTAGAAAATAAATGGTTCTTATACATCTAAATATCTATATTTAGACTTTAGTTAAAAAAATAAATAGGACCACGAACCAAGACAATCCAAGACCACCATCTTGATCCTTAATGCCAGATCTTCTAGATCCAATCAATACCAACTCACTCTGGTGACCTTCATCTGAAGTTTAATTTTTTCCTATCTTCTAATTTTTTATGTTTCTGATAAAAAAAAAAAAGACAAAATGAAGAAATATTTCTATTGCTATGATATTAAGAAGTGAAAGGGAGAGAACGAGCAGATTAAATGGTGAAAAAAGATAAAGAGACGGTATCTTAGGAAGATGAAGAAGATAGAAGAAAAAGAAGATAAAAAAAATAAAAAAATAATTAAATTTATTTTTATTTATTTTTCTTACGTATAATTGATAAAATTATATTTTATTATATCAGTAAAAATATGTAATTACCCTCAAACTTTAACATTTTCAACTAACGGAACTAACGCTAGGGGGGTATCTAGGTATTATCAAAATAATATGGGAGATTCAGGGCATTAGACTAAATAAGAAGGGAGAATCAGAAATTCTTCCTATTAATAATCATCCAATATATATTTGTAAAAAATATTATCACTTGCAATAGATAATGAGTAATTGTGAGGGGAAGATAAAACGGTGGGGTGACTTATCTTGTTTTTAAATTTACAATTTGAAATTTTATATAATAATTTCCACTAAAGTTAATATAAATATAAATAATATTAAATTTATTGATTTGAATATATATTTAAAGTATTTAGAAAGATTAATTTCTACAATTACAAGTTTTTTTATTTATTATTAAAAAAATATTTATTTTTTTATCAAATTTCATAATATAAATCAAATTCATTATATCTTTTCAATAATAATAAATTAATTTTTCCTACGTAAAATTACTACTTCACATATTATCAAAATAACATAATAAAAATAAAAATTTGACTCTTTTACAAAACAATTAATGAAAATAAAATGATTGATAACAATCATCAAATGATAAAAATCATCAATTTAATAATCATAAATTATTATTTATTAATCGCAAATAAAATATTGTAATTTAATATTATATCTAAAAATTTAAATAAAAAGATAATTAATTACATTAATTTAGATCTTAACTTAACCAAAAGTCTAAATATTCATACTAAAATATAAAATGAGAAATATATAAAATGAATCATACTTAATCATTTGCATAATTTTATTTTATTAATAGGGATATTATCGAACTCCTCTATGAGGTTTGAGATAATATGAGTTATATAGATAGTACCATAAATATATCATTTAACTCTCTTTAATTGTTAATTAATTAACCCAAACAATGCATTTGTTCAATTACCCTCCATCACTTATTTTTTATTATAAAATAATTTTGACACTAATCATTTGGATTGAATATGACATAATAATTTTTTTTTTCCCTCGTTTTGTCTGGTAACTAAATAAAATTTACAGAGTTGATAAAATAACCATTATACCCTTTATAAATCAACAAATTATACCTAAAATACACTTTGAAAAACTGGGCAAATGATTTGGAGTGAAAAATGAATATATAGCCCACCAAGAAAAAAGGGCAAAAGATTTTTGTATGCTGAGCACTCTTAGAACAAGTTGAATAGCCACAATTATTTCATTACCTCAAGAGTTCTTCAAGTCTCTATCAAGCCTCCAATTGCATATTTAAATTTGAATAGGTTTTCATCAATTTGTTCATGACACAGAAGCAACTTAGATGATATAATTGGCTAATAAAAGAATAGAAATCAAAATGAATACGACAAATTAAAGTGTGATTCCACAAAAGGTTTAGGTTTAAAATACATCCCTTAATATTGTCATAACTTGTACCATCGAGGAATAAAACAATTTTATGATTGATTTGTAACCATAAAAAAATATCTCAGTTATCCCAAGAAGTTAGCATACGAAGAAGGAATATCACCTTATGAATATATATATTAGAATATCAATGATCAATAGAAGTCAAAGTTGATCACCAATTGTGTAATTAATGAAAAAAAAAATTGCATCAAAGAATGACATTTTGGTTTGTTGTTTTGGTTCCAATATCCACATCATTTATCATAAAATACATTGTACTGCTCACACAGCATTCTTTTCAACCATATTGTAAGTCATTACCTAAATATGACATTAACTTACCATAGTTCTTAATATTTATAACTCTACGGAATTATTGTCATTGCATATGACATACAACAATATCTCATATTTTCGACCAATATAAGAAATAGTTAACCGCACTTAATCATGCTTATAATTTGGAGACTTGAACTAACAATTTAACTAATTCACTTTGTTGAATCTAATTTCTTATTTTGGGCTTGATCTGCTAAATATGGTTGACTATTATCGTGCATCCTTATGATTAAATTTTGAGACTTAAATATTCATTGTTTGTATGTTTAAATTAATGGTACTGATTGATTCTTAATTTCTTGTATTATTTGTTTATTTATTTATTTATTTTTAACCAAAGGCTTGCCTCTCTCTTTATATTTTAATCTTGTTGAAATAATATTATTTTTGAGTTTACTGAAATATGTTTTTCTCATCACCTAATATAACGATTTTCATAAAATTGTACACAAATTCCGCATAAATACAACAAAATCACGCCACGGGGACCGAAGAATTAATAAGCAAAACCAACTAACCAAGCTAATGCCTTTTGTTATTAAAAGAAAATTATTAGCTACACTATGTTGTTAGCTCAGCTTATGGAACAAATACTTTAAAGGGTATATTATTAGCAAACATGCAATAGATTATTAGCTCATTTTAATGCTATCCAACTACATAAATAAAAAGAACCACAAATCACCACGTAAAGTAAATCACGACATGAAGAAAAAAGACACAAATCTACATTTTTATACACAATATAGAGTCTATTTAAGTTTGTTACTAGAAGAAACAAAAGTGATTTTGAGTAGTCAAAAGTCATCTTAGGTGTTTAGTAAAATTTTTTCATAATTATTTTTGACAAAATTGCCTCATTTTATATTAGATTTTGAAAAATACAAAAAAATTTTTTTTAAATCTGATTTTTAAAAGCAATTTTATTTCTAAATATAATACCAAATATATTTATTTAAAATTATAAAAATTTGATATTAACTCTAAAGTAATTATTAAATTTCAACTTTAATTAAAAAATAAAATTCTATATTTGATATCTTATACTTCATAACAGTACAAAACAAAAAAAAATTATATAGGATATGTATTATTCAAATAACAATATAGCTTTATCTCCATCTAATTATATATAAAGGGAATTATTAGTTACTCTTTAATTTTACATTTTTTTATATCATTTATATATAATTTGTTATAAATATTTTTAGTTGAGATTAACTCTAACATATATAATTAATATATTATAACTAATATATATATATGTGAAATTCAATTTCAACTATCAAAATATTAAAATTTAATAATTTATAAATAATATAAAAATAAAAAATATCTTAGACCCTTCAAGTTTGAGTTAATTACTCGTCACTTCCTTAAAGTTTAAAAAATATCTCATTATGTCCAATAGTTTGTTTGATTAAAAAAAATTAATTTTTTAAGGATAAATTCGTCATTTACTATAAAAGTATAAAATAATATTAATAAAATAAATAAAATATTAGAATTTAATTTTTTATTAACATTATTTTCTTTTTATAATTTATTAAATACAAAATAATAAAACCATCCTTGATCCCTAAATTAATGCCCAAGTTGCTGCTTCTTTCTGGCCGCATCTTCGCCCACCCCTGCTTCCCAGCAGCTGTTCCAATGATCTCCCTCAATGATGATGGTCGTCGTCGTCATTTCAATGACACAACCCACTTTCTTTCTCCCTCCCTTCTATTTCTCTCCCACAAATCTTACAAACCTACCATCAATTTCGTAACCAACTCTGATCTAGAACAATGCCAAACTTATTGGCAAGAAATCTCGGAGAATTTCAGAGGGGCAAAATTGGTGACCCTCACCACCGTTAATTTCTCAACCAAAATCCATGCCGTAAATTTTCCTTCATTTCCCAACCAAAACCAGCACAGAATGATAATCGTAGCCAAATGCTCTCTCTCCCTCCTCTTTCACGAATCCTGAACCTATTCTTTCGTCGCAATTATCACTCCCTTTCAACAATTGTGGCCTCTCTCTCCATTCGAATGGAACCACACCTAGCTACAGAAAACCGTCGTCGTCGTTGCCGAATGCCGGGAATTTTCCCCTGAGAGTTTGGATCGTTGTTGGTTTTATGAATTTTTTATTATGGCTTCGGTAGAGGTGGAAGCCCAACATTGCATCCTTATTTGAGAAGCATTTGCGATGGGCGGGGGGAAACAGTGTCTGAGTTTGGGAAGGGAGTGGGTAGGCGCCGCTGGGAACTTAATTTAGGGTTCTTGTATTGTTTTTGTATTTTTTTAATATTGAATTATATTTTGTTGGTAATAAAATAATTACTTTACATAAAAATAAAAATATTGATTTAATTCAAATTTATTAATTTAATTTCTTTTAAATTAATTTAGGGTTCTTGTATTGATTTTGTATTTTTTTAATATTGAATTATATTTTATTGATAATAAAATAATTACTTTACATAAAAATAAAAATTTTGATTTAATTCAAATTTATCAACTTAATTTCTTTTAAATTTGGATAAGGATTAGATTTTAATTTGGACTACATATAAATTTTTTATCAGATTGGACAATATATTAAGGATTCTTGGATTTGTTTATATTTTTAATATTACATTTATATTTTAATTATTAACAAAAATAATTTCATTTTTGTTTATCAACGCAATTTTTTTATTTTTAGGTAATTTAAATAAGAAGTAGATTGCGATTGGATAATACATATAATTTTTTTTTCAAATTGAAGAGAAAAAAAATTAAAATATATTAGATTTTTATATTTTTTATTCGTGGGACCCGCAACTGACTTATGGCCCCATTCATTACTCATTGCATTATAAAGGTTAAAGTGGAAAAATTATTATTTTTCCGTTAGTCCAACTAACCATCGGACATAACGGGATATTTTTTAAATTCCAGAGAGATAGATGAATAATTAGCTCAAATTTGAAGGGGGTTTAGAGCATTTTTTTCATGTAAAAAATGTTTAAAATTTGAGAGTTGTTAATTTTATGTCTAAATATATTATTAAATTATTTTAAATAGATGTATTTTTTTATCTTTTAGTTGCCCATTTGTCAAGAAACTGTGAAAAATATTTCATGGCTATTGTATATTATTAAAGTTCAAGAAAGAATCATTTTATTAAAGTATGTGTGAACTAATTATATACAATTAAGATGCATAATTTGCATTTTGTTTTATTTTCAAATCCCTTTTCTTATTTTTTTTAAAAAAAAAGAATAAACATTTAATTACATTTAGTAAAATTATTTTTAAAATAAAAGTATAATTTTTTAAATTTTAATTAAAAAATAAAGATTCGGGACATGTTTTTATGTACTAAATGCAATCAAATCGACTTAATTTCTATATTGTTTTTATGGATAAGACTTCTCACTAGAGGCATGACTGTAAGTGACAATATATCAAACAAAAGCTTCAATGTCAAATACATATTATCAGTATGCTTATTAATTCCATGCTATCAAAAATTTTGCATCACTTACAACCATTAGTCCTTTGTATTTCACCACTTCAAGCTTGAATTTCTCGTCTTGCAGTATCCTCTTCTTAAGTGTTAACATCAATACACAGTTGACAAGAGACACCCTACAACACATATCAAGATTTTCCAACCCAGATTGCTGCCATCCCATGAAATTAACATACAACTTTAAGGGCTGCATGTCTAAATTCTTGGTCTATCTACATGAGAAGAAAATCTTGTAACAAAAATTTTTGTTGTTGAATACTTCATATTAGTTACCTTATGTTTCGGATGACAGTAAAAAAATAGTCACTCGTTAGTAGCGCTATGCTTATCTTAAAAAGTTTTTGGTACTAAAAAATTTTGGATTAAAAGATATATATTGTGACTAAATATATTATTTCAAAATTACGCAAACAATGCCACGAAATATATGAAAAAATTAACTAGTGGTTTAAATACGTAACAAAATACATAATTATTTGGTACAAAATCGGTTTGGTTGCTAAAAATTTTATTTTATAATATTTTTTCATTGTAAAAACTCAAATAATATAAATCATTATTATTTTTAGTAAACAATTTTATTTTATTTTTGTAATTAATTATAATGTATTAGAAGATCCTTAATAACTATTTTTAATTGTTAGAGTTTTTTTTTATAGACTTCAAATTTTAGTCAGAGTTCTTTTTTTAACGACTTCAAATTTAATCAACATAATAAATATATAGTTACTACATATTTTGGTAGTTAAAAGTAATTTATGGTAATAAAATTTATTTGTAACAAAATTTCTCTTATTAATAATTGAATTAGGGTATTTTTCTTTTCACAACCAATATTATTGTACTAAAAACATGTAAATAACATATATTAGTGGCCATTTGTATAAAAAATAATTAGTCACAATAAATTACATCTAACAATGAAATTAACATATTTTTTGTCATAAGACTAATCATTTGTAATTAAACTAATTAGTCGCAACAAATTACATTTAATATCGCAAAAAAATATATTGATAATTATTATTGCTACAAATTGCTATCGATAATAATAATTTACTTTTGATTTCTATTTTTAATTCAAGCAAAAACTTATATAACATTGAGATTAATGAAGCAAATTAAAACAACTAAGGCTTGAAAGCCATCTAAGAATCAAACTTTTGATAACAAAGAAAAAAAATCCAATCATCTAGTACAAAAGTGATTACATCAATATATGTATTAATTTAAAATTTATGATGCAATTTCCAGAGTAACAAAATCCAAAATTAGAAGTGGACCATTCATCTCTACTGGAGGTTTTTTTGTGTTAATGTAAGCAATATTATCATCCTTCACAACCTACATAATAGAAATTTAAAACAATTAGTTTAAATTGAATAAGATCATAATCATAAACTTTCTGTTAATTAACAAAGGCAATTAAGTATTTGTCGACTGTTATGGGAGAAAATACAACTGGACACGTGATGAAAAATAAGTCTGCGAAAGTCTGAACCAGTGCACTACGATGTAATCCACCTCACGCCTACCTCAAGGCAGGACATAATACGAGCCCTGCTCATTGCGATTAGGTAAGACCCACCTTAAATTGGGCTCCTCGCTAAGTATCGCTGGAGTATTCATCATTTGAGCGGTTAGGTAAAACCAAACTAGGCTAGGCTCTCGGTAAAGTATCGCCAACGTATTTGTCATTTGAGCGGCTAGATCAGACCCATATTAAGTTAGGCTCCCCGCTATGTATTGCCAACATATTCTCCATTTGCTAATATTGTCCCACGTGACCATATACCGTGACACGAGTGAAAATGCTCATACGACTATATATCATGGCGTGCGTGAAAATGCTCATACGACCATATATCGTGGCACGTGTGAAAATGCCCATGCGACCATATACCGTAGCGCATATGGGAATGCCCATGTGACCATATACTGTGGCACATGTAGAAAAGCATGGCTATATATCGTAACAAGCATAAATAGAAGAGAAAAATAACTTCAATTCTCCATTGTGCCTTGGGATGGCCGTACCCACCTCCAATAAACAAGAGCTTCGCCCTCCTGAGCAAGGAATGCGGGATACCCCAACTAACTAGGCAAGTGGGATGCCCAACTGTCCAGGTACCAAGGTGGGTTAGAGCCCACCTCTTTTCTCCCCTAAAGAATCCCCAAAATAGAACAATGCATAAGAAAATATCTTATAGAGACCACTTCAAAGGTAGGAGACAGCCCCTAGTCTTGGCAGCAGTCAGGCAAGTACTATATAGATCGTGATTGACACTGTGCAGACAGTGCACATAGCCCAAGTGGGGACCGTTCAAAGCCTAGGTTGGGGACCATGTGTCAGCTGGGGGGAATAAGGTTATGTCACTTGTCCACCAAGGTACAGAGCAATCTTCATGACCAATAAAGGGTTGACACGTGTTATTGAGCTTGGATAAGGAAAAACTCACCAACCCTAGCTTGCCACATAGCATATGAGCTGAGCCACCAAGACCCAATGGGAGAATGATACGTGTGGAGGTAAAAATCCTCAAACTAAGGCAATACAAGTCATCTAATTAGGTATGAGCATTCATTTGTTTCATATAAAAACGTATTTTTCTCATTTTTGCACAAGAGAAGTCATTAGTCACCACACACTAAGAAAAGAAAGATTTTCTTCCCCAAAAGAATTTTCTCTCTTCCTCCATAGCCCACACGCCCACCATGAAAAACCTCCATTAATGAACAAAAATACACTGTAGCGTGCACTGTTTACTCATCTTATAGTCTCTTGCTTGATCTCTTGCTTTGGCTTAACCGTTTTTCATGTGTTTTCCTTTGCCACCTTGAGATTCTCTATATTTTTATTTACTTTAAAGAGAGATACATGTGTCCTCTTCATTTTCTCTCCGATTAGATCCTGACTTTAGCATTGGAGAGGAGTTGCCTCTTTTCTGTCTAGCAAGAAATTACGGACCAACTCGATAGAATACTTGGGTTGAGGGTGTTCGGGCATGAATAGAGGTGCATTATGTAGTTATTTGAAAAGTGGTCAGTAGGTGTGTGTCGTTCGGAGGGTCTCAGGAAGTTTCAGAGTCGTCAGGAAATAAGCTTGGAGTTGGGAGGTGGTCAAAGGTAGTGAGCTAGACAGTAGGGTGACGTGGGTGTTGTTTGAGCGTTTAGCCATTAAAGCTTAGGGTGATTTCTGGTGGTTTGGGACTGTGGACTTGACTCGTACATGCATGCCTGACTCGAGCCATTTGGAGGCCTACATTCCATATGGGCTTCCTTGTGAGTTGGCATTGAGGTATCTTATGTTGTGGGATTGTTGAGGGTAAACCAGTTTGGATTTGCTTTACAGAGGGTCTGCAGACCAGCTCGGTGGAATTCCAAAGTAAAGAGTGTTTGAGGGTTAAAGGAGTTGAGTAGAATAGTCTATTGAAGAACTGGTAGCAAGCGAGTCATTATTTTTAAATTGTATTGAAGTTCGGTGAGTATTTAACTATATGTCCTATATTGTGTGTTGCCGGAAATGGGGCATACAACATGAGAATTTACGTGGATAAAGCGAAGTGATTACAGCCTGATTATCTTTGATAGCTCTCGGTGTTTCAACCCTTTCACATAACTTCATATTGCATTTCTCTTTTGAGCTAGGAGAAGGATCTGGTTCGAGCCATGTGACCACCTCAAGCGCACCCAGCTCAACCTCAAGTGCATCTATTCTTTCTTTTTGTGTGGCTGTGGGGTTTATAAAATCCACACATCAACATTGACAGAACAAATTTATGCTAGATAGCAAAACATACATGCACTCACAATATAATCATATCAATCCCCCTTTAAGCTTTGAATATTTTAAAGTTGAACTAGTATGAAGATGTATCAAACCAAAAATTGAGATAACATGAGGATCAAGCAGGAAAAAGAAACCCACCAACATAAAAATACTTGTTATTGATATAACAAGCTTACAAAACCTCATATGCATTTTCCCAACATAGGCCCCCTTATGAAAACTAAACTTTCAAAAATTACTTTTTAACCCATAAAGCATAATAACTTTAGAATTTTGATTATAATCTCCTTCTAAAATTCTTTTCAAAATTGAGAGCAGCTAAAATAACAACAAATGTAGCAAGCAACAGCAAGCATCAGCAAGCATCATCAAGCATGATGTTGCAAGCAGCAACATCAATACAAGAATATAACCAGCCCAAACAATAGACATGAAAAGAATCTAGTCTTCATCACTTACCAATTGAGCAACTGAAATAGTAGCAACCATGGTCATAAACTCTAAAATGCAGTAAGACAAAGAGCAACATGTTAATCAAACTTATACGGATTTGAATTCTTGTATACCTTATTGAAACTAATTCCATTACCTCTTGGGCTAATGTTGCTTCCTAAATCCATGCTACTAGATTGCTTCCATCTTTCATTTTTACTGACTCGTCTTATTCCCTTTCTCACAAAAAAATACCCCCTTTAACAATCATGATCATTTGTTATGCAAGAAAATAATATTGCTATTGCATCATATCAAATGAAAATTTAAGCAACAAGTTGTTTTCACTATTTATAGTACTTACCTCAAAATATTTGATAAGGTGGCAAGAATAATATTTTCCTTTCTTTCATTAGCTCTACACGGTAGATGTGAGAAATTGAACAAAAGTCCTCTTATTAGAAGACATGAAATTAACCAATACTGCTAAGGGTAGTTGGCTGCTGTTAGTTTTTGGACTATGTTTGTGTTTCATTTATTACTTAATTTTCTCTTCTCTTCCTCTATTAAGTAGAAAACTTTTGTCCTTTTTGAGTACCCAACAAGAAGAAAAAAAATATGTAGGTGATGAATGCAAATTATTGCGTTGAAAAACTTTGTATTTTTAAGTTACCCAACAACAAGAAAAGCATATATATATATAAGACTCTAATATGGTTTTAATATTTGTATATAAATGTTTCAAAGTGTTTTCCCTTTGCTATTTTTTAACCACAAATTTAATACAAATTTATTACATTTATTTAACATCATAATTAGACTATTAATGTGATATATTAAATTAAAATAGTAATAAAATTGAAAAAATGTGTTATATCTAATATATATATATATATATATATATATATAACATTGTTAAAAAATTTATAAATTGTAATATTTAGTGAAGTAAGAATGTTGTGTATGCCCTTATATTATGATAAAATAAATAAAATTATAAATTAAAATTTATTTATATCAAACAACTCCCTAAATGGTTTCTTTTGATCTATGAAATATAAATATGTAATTATTATATGTATAATTGGACACAATACATATAATACCATATAACTCATTACTAAATAAATATAATTGGTCACAATACAATATAAATAAAAGTAAAATTATTTATGACTTTTACAAATATTGGTCACATTATATAATATAATGTGATCAAATTAATGGTTATAATAGAATATATGTATTATATTATGACTCATATCATAGTAGTCACAAATAATAGACATCAAAGACCATATAACTCGTTGTTAAATAAATATAATTGATCACAATATGATGCATAAATAAAACTAAATTATTTGTAATAATCATAAATATTGGTCACAGCAAATACTATTATATGACGAAAGTAATAGTTATAGTAGAAAATATATTTTATATTATGACTTATATGATAACAATCATAATAAAAAAAAAGATTATGTAATTCGTTGCTAAATCAATATAATTGGTCATAATAGGATACATATAAATAAAACTAAACTTATTTATGACAATTACAAATATTAGTCACAGAAAATAAGTATTATATTGTAACTCATACTATAATATTCATAAAAAAATTATGTAATTCGTTGTTAAATAAATATAATTGATCAAAATAAATTTTATAAATAAAATTAAAATTATTTATAACTATCACAAATATTGGTCACAGTAAATATTATAATGTGACCAAATCAATAATTGTAGGCAAAAAAATAGTCTTGACAATCAAATTTGTTGTAGTATATATATATATATATATCAATATCTATTGTGACTCAATAATCAATAGAACAAATACTAATCTCAAGCCTTCATAAACTATTTCAAGAACATGTTGTGTACAAGAAACAACAAATGTTAGAAGCACATAAATAATCGTTAAAAAGCCTTGTCACTCCATATTATTATCAAGTGTAGCAAAAAGCATTTTAGTTTTGGCCCAAAAAATTTGGGCTAGACCAAATTATTATTTTTTAATTTTTTTAAAAAAAAAAGAAGTCATTTTTTTGAGTTAAAGGGAAATGATGTCAGTTTTATGGTTTAAAAAATTCTCAAAATTTAAAAAAAATATAATTTCACCTAAAAACCAATCTTAACCAAAACTCCAAACTAATTGATCTAGTTCTAATCCGGTTCTTTTATATATTTTGTTTAGTTTGGTTTGATTCTTTTGTATTCGATCTTATCCGATCTTGAAAATAAAAAACCTGAAATTTTCTGTTCCAATCTAATTTCATAGAAGTTTAGATCGGACTGGAATTTGCTCACTCTTATAATGAATGACAATTCTTATTGAGTTGACATATATATATATATATATATATATATATATATATATATATATATATACACGATTGACTGATTATTTATTAATTAATTTTTATTATATAATTCAATATCGATTATTCTTGTTAATAATAGTTTGTTTGTTAATTCTGTTGGTGCTTGCTTGTTCAGAATTAATAGTTTCTATAGCTTCCAATTGCTGCTTACAAATATGTAAGGACATGTTTTTTATTTATTAGCTACCAATATGTAAAATCTATATATAATTTATTTTTCTATTTATTAACTATCAATATGCAAGGGTAGATTTACTCGAATAAAAGATTAAATCAAAATTAAATTTCGGTTGCTTTTATAATGTGAGCGAGGTTTTAACGAAAATTTATCAAACTTGTATAATTCCGGAGTCATGATTAAATTTTAATTTATTTTATATACTCTTGTAACTAGTAGTTGGCCACTAATAAATAAGGATGTAATAAAATAAAAAATTAACCTAAATTATTTTAAACCTATCAAAAAAAATTAATACAAAATTAATTGGGTATAAAATATAATAAAAGCACAGAAAACATTTTGTTGTTGGATATTGAGTGTATAAGATCATCTTTACGTCAGTTTCATGAAAATATTAACTTGTTATGTGCATATATATTTGTTGTAATCTCACAACATATTATAGACACTTTAAAATGTGATGTAGGACGAAATTAGCCTTTA
The DNA here is from genome assembly GCA_028052125.1 of Melia azedarach. Classification (NCBI taxonomy): domain Eukaryota; kingdom Viridiplantae; phylum Streptophyta; class Magnoliopsida; order Sapindales; family Meliaceae; genus Melia; species Melia azedarach. Next base: position 6,983,551 of record CM051403.1, read on the forward strand.
TTTTTATTTAATATGTTATTTTTAATTTCTTAATTTTTTTAGTTTGGTAGGAATTTGTTTTCCCTTATTAGGATTGACTTAGGTTTTCTCTATTATAAATAGGGAGCCTATACTATTGTTTAATTATGTTTTATTCAATAAAATTTTATTCAGAAACTTGTGAAACTTCGATTTCGTTTTATCTTTGCATTTTTGCTTCGTCAATTGGTATCAAAACAAGAGTTGCAATAGTGCACAACAGCGATACGGGAAGCAATCATCTTACTGACGATGTTCAAAGGGTGTAGGCGCTAACAGTGAGGCTATTCGTGTTATAGCTGTGGAAGCTAGAAAGGCGGTGGCAAGGGAATTCGCTCAAACATTTTGTCAAGAATTGGCAGATTTTAATCACAGGTTGGAGGCTAAAACTAAGTGGCAACGAAATGGTTGAACATAAATGTAAAGGGACAAATGGGATCCCGCCTCGTGGTCTAACGCTAGTGCCACAACCACTTGGCATTATTCACAACAGAACTCAGAGAGATAAGGATTCAAATGAAGACATAATTAACCGAGGTTCTGTTAGGACACGTAGAAGTAGGAATCATAGTGATTATAAGGTAAACCTAGACTTTCCTGTGTTTAAAAGGAGTTTGCACGTAAAATACTTCCTTGATTGGTTGGCAGATGTGGAGAATTCTTTTGATTATATGGACATTCCAGATGAGTAGCAATGAAGTTGAAAAGGGGTACATCCACTTGGTGGCAGTAAGTTCAAAATAAACGACGGCGTCAAGGAAAAGATATAATTAGGTCTTGGGAGTGCATGAAACAAAAGATGAAGGCTCAATATTTGGCTCTAATTATGAGCAGGATTTATTTAAGCAGTTAAACAATTGCCGATAGGGGAATCGTTCGATCGACGATTATGTTGAAGAATCCCATAGGTTATGTTCTAGAAACAATTTAAAAGAGTCAAAATCGTAATTGATTGCCAGATTCAGTAGAGGGTTACGAACTGACATACAAGATCAGCTTGACATGTATACAATCTAGGATTTTTCAGTAGCTGTGAGTAAGGCAATGAAGCTGGAGAGGTAATTAAAGCGGCCTATTATTAAATCACAAGCTATAACGCATTAATTTTCGACTTCGCCAAACCAAGTACCACAAAATAGCGGTGTAGCACCAAATATGGGTGAAGGAGAAACCAGGCAAAGGGGTAATTTTGCTAACCCACAAACTGCTCAACAACAAACTAGTAACCTGTATACAAAGCCAATGCCAAGCAAATGTTACAGATGTCAATAGCCTGGGCATAAATCCAATGAATGCCTAGAATGGGGGAAAAATAAAGGTGTGATACATTATGTAAAAGCTGCGGTAGAAGATGAAGATGGCAATTATGACGACGGGGAAAAGGTTGATGTGGTTGATGGTGATGAAGGAGAAGTCATTTCTAGTATTGTACAGAAGTTGTTATTGGCATCTAAAAGGGAGGATGAGACGTAACGAAATAAGATTTTTCGTACGAGGGGAACTATTAAAAATAAGATATGTAAGGTGATAATTGACAGCTACAGCAATGAGAAAATAGTGTCTAAAACATTAGTGAATGCCTTGGATCTACCAACAGAAAAACACTCTCTATCCTATAAAATTGGCTGGATAAAAAAGGGAACCGAAACACGTATAACTGAAGTGTGTAAGCTTCCTTTTTCAATTGGAAAATTTTATAAAAGTGATATGTTGTGTGATGTTGTGGATATGGATGCATTTCATATGGATGCATGTTATATGTTGTTAGAAAGGCCATGGAAATATGATGTTGATGCGTTGCATAGGGGACAACGAAATATATACGAGTTTTGGTGGAACGGGGAAGAAGATAATATTGGTGTTGACGAGTGAAACCAAAAAGGTGAAAAAAGTTCCTGAAGTAGAGGGAACAAAATTTTTAACTATAGTTGAGGGGCATGTGAAGGAAAACTGTGAGAGTTGTATGATGATAGCAAAGGATGAAGAGTTTAAGCCGATGGTGGAGGTTCCTAAGGTTGCACAGCCATTATTGTGTGAATTTTCTAACATAGTTCCATAAGATATGCCATATGGTTTACCACCTATGCGGGATATACAACATAGCATTGATTTTGTGTCTAGAGTTAATTATCCCAACTTGCCACATTATAGAATGAGTCCTAAGGAGTATGAGATTTTGCAGAAACATATGGATGAGCTACTTAAAAAGGGTTTATTCGGGAGAGCAAAAGCCCTGGTGTAGTTCCTGCACTTTTAGTCCCTAAAAATGATGGTAGTTGGCAGATTCGCATGGATAATAGAGCAATCCACAAAATAACTATTAGGTATCGATTTTCGATCTCGTGGTTACAAGACATGTTAGACCAGTTTGGGAAGTAAAGGTGATTTCCAAACTTAACTTGTATAGTGGTTACCATCAAATTCACATCAAATCTTCAGATGAGTGGAAGACAACATTCAAGACTAAAGAGGGCTTATAGAATGGATGGTCATGCCTTTCTGTTTATCAAATGCACCTTTATGCGGCTTATAAACCAAGTATTGAAGCCTTTTGCTTTCAAGTTTTTTGTGGTATATTTTGATGATATCTTAATTTATAGTAGTGATGAGGAGAGTCATTTAGTGCATTTGAGGGAGGTGTTCAAAGCACTTAGGGAGAATAAGTTGTTTGTCAACTTGAAGAAGTGTAATTTTATGTAGCGCAATTTGGTATTTTTAGGGTTTATAGTTGGTGCTGACGGCATTACTGTTGATGAGTCTAAGGTTAAGGAAATTCAAGATTGGCCTACACCAAAGACTATCAATGAAGTGAGGAGTTTTTATGGATTAGCAACAATTTATCGTCGACTCCTTCGTAATTTTAGCACCATCGTAACACCTATTACTGAATGCATAAAGAAGGGAAAATTTGATTCAGGTGATGAGCAAAATAGGAGTTCTATCATCTTAAAAGAAAAACTTTGTACAACTCCTGTGTTGGCACTAGCTAATTTTGACGAAGTATTTGAGGTAGAGTGTGATGCTTCAGGGATAGGTATTAGTGCTATTCTCATTCAAGAGGGTAGACCTATAGAGTATTTCAGTGAAAAGTTATATGATGCTAGACAGAAATAGTCTACATATAAACAAGAATTTTATGGAGTATTCAGAGCATTGACGCATTAGAAGCATTACTTGATTCAGAGAAAGTTTGTGCTTTATAGTCATCACTAGGCATTGAAGTATATTAATAGTCAGTATCATTTGAATAAAGTGCATGATAGGTAGGTGTCATTTATGCAGAAATTTACGTTTGTATTGAAGTACAAATCTGGGCAACAGAATAAGGTAGTTGATGCTTTGAATAGGCGAGCCACTTTACTGGTAACATTGAGCAATGAGATAATTAGGTTTAAGGCAGTGAAAGAGCAGTATACAACTGATGAAGATTTTCACACAATTTGGGATCAATGTAACCATAATCAGCGAACAGCAAATTTTCTTATTCATGACGGTTATCTATTTAAAGCCAACAAGTTATGTATTCCTCATTGTTCATTGCGGGAGCAATTAATATGGGAATGACATGATGGCAGTTTAGCTAGTCAAGTGGGGCGAGACAAGACAGTTGCTTTAGTGGAAGAGAGGTATTATTGGCCATAAATTAAAGGAGACATAGGAAGAATTATGCAGAAGTGCCAAGTGTGCCAAATTGCTAAGGGACAAGTTCAGAACATCGGATTGTATACGCCGTTGCTGATGCCTGAAAATTTTTTAGAGGATGTGTCGATGGACTTTGTGCTAGGATTACCGCGTACCCAACTAGGTAATGATTCTACCTTTATTGTTGTTGATCATTTTTCAAAGATGACATATTTTTTTGCTTGTAAGAAAACTAGTGATGCAACTCATGTGACAGAATTATACTTTACGTGATATTCTTAAGTCCATTACTTCATATAGGGATGTCAAATTTCGTAGTCATTTTTGGTGAACTTTATGGGGAAAGCTTGATACGAAATTGCAATATAGTAGTGCTTTTCACCCTCAAACTGATGGGCCAACAAAAGTGGTAAGTTGAACATTAGGAAATATGTTGCTTTGTATTTGTGAGAAGAAACCTAAACAATGGGATGCAATATTGTCTCAGGTAGAATTTGCTTATAATAATATGATAAATCGTTCGACTAGCAAAACTCTATTTGAGACGATTTATTTGCAACCACCTTGTCATGCATTAGACTTTGTAACTTTACCAGCTTTGCCAGGAGTTAGGAAGGCTGCACAAAACATGGTAGAGAAGGTACAGAAAATAAAAGAGGAAGTTCGTGTTGATTTAGAAGTTGCCAACGAGAAATACAAACAAGATGTAGATCAACATTGATAACAGAAGGTATTCTAAGAAGGCCATCTGGTAATGGCTTACTTGCACAAAAATCGATTTCCTGGGATTTGTAGCAAACTGCAAAATAGAAAATATAGTCTATTTCGAGTTGCAAAGAAAAGCAATAATGATGCTTATGTGTTACAACTGCCAAACGATTGGAATATTTCAAACACTTTTAATGTAGCAAACTTGTGCGAGTATCATGAAAATGAAGTGTTATATCCAGAGGACTTAAGGACAAGTTCGCTTTTAAGTAGCGGGGAGCTGAAGTAAAACGAAATTAGCCTTTTATTTTTATTTAATATGTTATTTTTAATGTCTTAATTTTCTTAGTTTGGTAGGAGTTTGTTTTTCCTTATTAGGATTGACTTAGGTTTTCTCTATTATAAATAAAAAGCCTATATTATTGTTTAATTATCTTTTATTCAATAAAATTTTATTCATAAACTTGTGAAATTTCAGTTTCATTTTATCTTTGCGTTTTCACTTCGTCAAAATGCTTTCATTATTGACAAATATCAAACAAACAAATTGTTATTCTTAAAGAGGGAATGTGAGAAGATCCGCCAAGTTTAAGTACTTAATTATATATATAGTTATAATTATTTCTTAAATAATGTTATAGGATTAGTTAATAATCAATATGAAAATAATCAAATTTACAAGTTAATTACAACATTATATATAACAAAACAAAAAGGTTTCAGTTGTGACATCAGTCGTCGTTATTTAGCAACCATGTATGGAGCACTTTAGTGTTCGCCATCAAAACATTTTGCAATGAAAAGGGTTAGCTATAACAACAAATATCACTGTTGTCGCTTAAGGTATCTGAATAAGGGTCGTTATCCTTGCTCTCCTCTTGATATTTGAGCTTGGCGTGACCTTCAAAATCATCATTACTGTTATTTGATTTTGAAAGTTGGTTCTTTTCTCAGAAACAAAGTGTTCTTTGTCGCCCCGATAATCTTTTGCAATAGACAAACCCATAGAATTAGAGAACACGGGAAAAATATTTTGAGATAGGTACGATAGTTGATGATGCTTTGGGTGGGTAGAAACGATGGGTTAGGAGCAGATAGAAAACCAGACTGGATGGGAACCATCAGTGGACCGAAATCGACAAGGTCGGTCAGCTTATTTATATTATTCAATCCAATTTTAGTTTGCTAACCTAAAAAGCCATAATTTTGTCCTTTTTTTTATTTTGACTCAAAAAACTCGGACCAAACCAAATTTATTATTTTTATAATTTTTCAATAAAAGCGACGTCGTTGTTGTGAGTTAAGAAAAACAACATTGTTTTTGTACTTTATAAAATTCTCAAATTTAAAAAAATTATAATTTCACCACAAAAGGAATTGAACCAAAAAATCAAATTAATATTTCTTGTTTCAATTTGATTCTTTTATATAATTGATCCGATTGATCTGATTCTTTTTTTGTATTCGATCCAATCCGGTCCCGAAAATAAGAAACCTGATATTTTCAATTCTGGTCCAATTTTATAGAAACATGAATCAGACCAAAATTTGCCCACCCCTATTATGGGTGAGATTAATATGCAAATAAAAATTCTCGATGGATCACTCGTAAATAATGAGAACCTACAAATTATCTTTTTCGAGCATGAGATTGCATAATCCTTTGAAAAACCCTGTAGCTCTGTCAATAGTTTTCTCTTCTTAGATATTTCAGAATACTTTGACTTCGAAATTTTTTTCTTATAGACAATGTATCTTTTATTTCTTGATAACATTTTAGTTATTGAAAAAAAAATTAACAAAAACTATTCAAATATTCTTTCAACATAATTAATTAAGATAAATTATTAATTTATAACAATTTTTTATGAAAGAAAACATGCAAAATATATAGATCAAGTTTTCAATATTATCTTTTAATATTCATAACAAAAGAGTTTTAAATTATTTAATTTAATATTTTAATTCTAAGATACTTTTATTACCTTATGTTGCAGCAACAAATCAAGAGAAAAAAATGCGGAGAAATATTTGAGAATGCTTTGACTTCAGAATTTTTTTATATAGACAGTATATCTTTTATTTCTTGATAAAATATTAACTAATGCAAAAAAAAAATTGACTAAAATTATTCAAATGTTGAGTGAAAGAATTACAATATTTGTTATATAATAGTTTATTTGTTATAAGCAAACTATTATTAAAGTTTCTTGAATACCTATATACAATAAGAATTGGAAGTGAACCATCAAATAACAGACTATCGAACCCAAATGAACAAGCAACCTATCAACTAAAAAATTGAAATGTAGTTTTTTCTTGCCAGTAATCATTCGGCTTAAAGGCATCATTGGTTCTTTGGCCATTCAACCTTACGCTCATGCTTCCAATACAATTTCACTATCCATAGAAGTTCTAAATTAATCTCCGTACTAGATTCAATGTATATAAGACTTCGATCCTTTCCAAAACCAGTGAAATCAACACTTTCTAAATCAGTGTCTTTGTTCTTCTTTTGTTGTTGATCTTTCACTGTCTAGTAACCTTCCAAACAAACAATCATATATTTGAATAAGAGTCATCATTCTTGTTCTGCTTCTTGAATTTTTAGCTTCGCTTAAACTTCGAAATCATTAAATCAATGCTGTTATTTGAATCCGATAATTTATTTTTGTTTTCAAAAACAATGTCTTCTTCATCGTTGCGATAAGCTTTTTCTATGGACGAACCCACGGAATTAGAGCACAGGAAGAAAATTTCCAGTCAGGTACGATGATTTATGAAGCTTTGGGTAGGCAAATGATGGGTGATAATTCCTATTGAGTTGACATGTGTGTGTATATATATATACATATATACATATACATTGTTGAATTTAATTTTTGTTATATAATAAAGATTTTAACATTATATAATTCAATATCGATTATTCTTGTTAATAATAATTTGTTTGTTAATTATGGTTGTGTTTGCTTGTTCAGAATTAATATTTGCTACATCTTCCAATTGCTACTTAGTAAGGACATTTTTTATTTACTAGCTACCAATATGTAAAACTATATATAATTTATTTTTTTTATTTATTAGCTATCAATATGCAAGGACATATTTGCTCGAATAAAAGACTAAACCAAAATTAAATTTTGGTCATTTTTCCATAGCAAGAGAGATTTTAATGAAAATTTATCAAACTTGCATAATTCTGGACTCATGATCTAAATTTTAATTTATTTTATATACTCTTGTAACTAGTAATTGGCCATAATAAATGAGGATGTAATAAAATAAAAAATTAACCTAAATAATTTAAACCTATCCAAAAAAATTTTAATACAAAATTAAGTGGGTATACAATACAATAAAAGTAGTAAAAATATTTCAAATGTGCACTTCTCACGTCAATGATGTGCACATGTCAATAATTTACTGATCAAACTTAAGTTACATCTAATGATGTACACATTTTTTACATGCACATTTTTAGTGTCAACATTTAGTAATTATTTTCCAGTAATCAATTTTAATTAATAGTATTTATTTTTATGTTTATTTTATTTATATGTTCTTTCAACATAATTAATTTAGATAAATTGTTAATTTATAACAATTTTTTACGAAAGAAAACATGAAAATTATATAGATCAAGTTTTTAATATTATGTTTTAATATTCATAATAAAAGAGTTTTAAATTATTTAATTTAATATTTTAATTCTAAAATTTTTTTATTACTTTATGTTGCAACAGCATATCAAGAGAAAGAATGTAGAGAAATATTTGAACACTCCATCTTAGTAATAAATAAATATAAATATTTGAAGTATTTTATTAGTTGTTATAATTTTTTTAATAACTACAAATCAATATTCTCAATTTTTTTCACATTTTGAATAGGTATTCACCGACGTGCTTGGAGGTTATACACCTTAAAATCATTCTTCGAATAATAAGAAGTACGTTAAATACAATATATATATATATATACATCTATATATAATAGGCACATTTTTTTAAAAAAATTTAATATATAGTTGACATTATATTGTTTTGAAATTAATTAATATGTGAAACATATGTACATTTGTTGTATATGGCCTAAGTTAATGATGGTGATCATGCAATATAACTAACCAATTGATTTTTAGCATGCATTAAATTGTGCACACGTATATGCCCTCATGATTTGATCATTTTTTCTTTTAAGTTATTAGTATAAAATTAATTAACACACTTGAAATCTGTTAATTTTAGTTAGTTACTAAAATATACATGCATGCAATATATATATATATATATATATATATATATATATATATATATATATATATATTTCAATTAAACTATAATTTTCATAGCTTAATTAAAATTTTTACCAATTATCAAAATTGTAGAGCTATAGGAGTAGTTTACTCCAAAATATTTGTAGGCTATCGACGTGAGTAGCAAGTACATGGATTTTTCCATGTTCGAAGGCCATGAAAATAAAATTGTTAGAAGAAATTGTATTTCATCAGAGTGTTCTAAAAACTGATGAATGTTTTGGTCAAAGAATTATATAATCATATCAACAACTTTAAAGTTATAGGGCTAATAGTGGTAATTCCACTTGCTAAAATGAATCTGTACCTAAGAGAGAGAGATCCTTTATATGAAAGTAATTATCACTATGTTCTATCATTTCTAAGTTATCTCAACTGTCAATCCAAAACGTAGTTGAAACACTTTATATTACTTTTATAAATGAACACGACTCTACTTAAAGGGTTAGAAAGATGTCAACGGGTAAACATAAAAAGATCAAGAAAATAATGGATCACTTTCAGTCATAAGACCAAAAAAGAGATGAAACAAAATTGAGGAAGTAGAAAATGACAATCAATGTAGGTGCAGCCATTGACATTGTGATGACATTCATGATTAAAGTGTGTAAAGGCAAGTTCACATAAGACTATATATGGCTAAATCACAAATAATATATTGAACAGAACATGAAGGGCAAGAATATACCTGGGTGATTTTTTTTTTATATTTTACTTTTATAAAGGTTCTATTTATTTATGTTTTATGTTAGAGTTAAGCTCTAATTGGTTTAAATTATTATTATTATTATTATTATTATTGGAATTCATTTATTTTTTGTTGACCCGGTATTAGTTTCTTTAGAAATTATATAAATTATTTATTTATTTATTGGAGAAAACTTTGATAAGGAACCATGGTATGTACGAATTAATGCGCACAGCTCAATAATTTTGTGATTAGGCTTAAGTTTCATTAAATGATTTGTACAATTCAATAATCCAATGATCAAACTTAAATTTACATTCAATGTTGTGCACAATTCAAACATTTGGTGGTCAAACTTATATTGCATGCAATGATGTTTACATTTGACAATTTAAAGTTAATTTATATTTATCTCAATGCATTTACATTTTTTATGTTAAATTTAGGAAATTGATGTTTATTTTTATCCATTTTATGTTAGTTTTTTTTTACTATTTTTATTTATAACATTAATTTTATAAATTATTTTAATTTTTTTATGAATATTATATTTTATTATAATTTTTTCATCAAAATTTTCATTTTTATATTAAAATTAGAAGTATAATTTTGAATTATAAGGTATACATTACATTTACAGGTTTTAATTATTTTAGAAACAAAAACCATCTTATAATAATACTTCCAAGATGACTTCACCATGCACAAAAGCTTTAGCTGCATCTTAATCATCCTTTCAACATATATAGATTTATTGCCATTTTTCGAATAATCTAGTTCAGCATCGTCAAGCTTCTTCATATCATCTTTGACATCAATATTCTTACTCTCAATATCACTTTTGGAGTTTGAAGGAGAAGCCGGTTTATTGTAATCAAAATTAAGTTTCTTTTTTGTTGCATGATTAAAGTGTTACCCTTGATAACCCTTTCTTATAGATGAGCCCATGTTTGCTAACTAGAGAACACGCGAGAAGGAAGAAATCTTGGATTGTGAATTAATAAACGGGTGGGTAATATGACCATATGTTTAATTTACATATGTTTAATAATTATTATACTAATTAATTTATATTTAATTTTAAAAAAGAAAAAATAATGAAACGATATCGTTTTGCATACGCAAAAAGAGCTACCACTTGGTGTTTTTATTTTTCTTATATAATGCAATACTACCATTTAACAATGTAAAGTTAATTTACATTTATTTTAATGCATTTATATTTTTATGTTGAATTTAGGAAATTGATGTTTATTTTTATTTTTAACCTTAATTTTATAGTTTATTATTTAATTTAATTTTTATGAATATTATATTTATTAAAAAAATCATCAAAAAATTTAAATTTTTATATTAAAATTAGAAGTACACTTTTGAATTATAAAATAAACATTACATTTATAGGTTTTAATTGGTTTAGACATAATAAATTTTAATAGTTTACATATATTATATTATCTTTGTATAGGCTAAAAATGTTGTAAAATAATAGGGGTCTATAATCATATAAAAATTTTATATTTACTGTATATTATATAATTAATTAAAAATTAAACAAGTAAAATATAATTACTTTATATATTTGTATTTCAAATAAAATTAGAATTAGTTACAACGATTTATAATTTGGATAAAATTAAAATTATTTATAAGAGTTTTAGAATTTAAATAAAATTAAAATTATAGGCAAGAAATTTAGAAAAATATATAATAAAAAATTTTATTTACTTAATTGTAAATAAAAAATAGATAAATATAAAATAATTTTTTTTGATAAATTATAATATTTTAATTAGTTTAAATTAATTATTATAAATGGTAAATTTAATCTACCAGCAATTTTTATTATTGATGAATGACCCATATTGTAATTACTCTTATAATTATTTTTTTAACACATAAATGTAAAAATATGGTAGGAAAGAAATAAAATTTTAATATAAAATTTAAAATTTGAGACAATTTTTAAAATTTTAAGACCTCTGACCGACTTAAGACTGAAAAATTCAGACATCAGAAAGCTAACAGTTTGCTTGCGTTTTGGCCATTGTCTTTTGTAGGAATTCGTGGAAAACTGTTCCTCCCGCTTTCACATTCAACAAAGTACAGCTCCTTCCCTAACGTCACCGTTGATTCTATCCCGGTGTCGCTCCATTTTCCACGCCAACAGTTCACGTTAAAACTTTGTTTACAAAACTTGCCACGTATCTCTGTAGTACCCACCAACTCTGAGATCTGATTCTCAGACCATTCTAGCCTCCATTCCAGACAACTCGTTTGTCTCACCGAAAATGGAATAAAATATAAATGTAATGCCCCGCAATAAACACCCAATCAACGTATTTCCCGGCCGCCTGTAAATTTCGCTTAACTTTCTTAGTCTCAGTTCACCGGCTGAACTGAAGAACGGAGTTATTTTATGAGAGTTAAAGCAGAGACTCTCTCATAGCATTCATAGATCTTTTTGAAAAGGGAAAAATAAAGAGAACGATGTCGTTTCTCAGACGCAGAAAGGGCTCCGAGTTTTCAAAATCGAATAACTCAACTGATTCCCACTCCAGCAAAGACGACGATAACAATAAGAAGGATAAATCAAAGCGAGTCCAGAACGAAGAGAGAATTAAAAAATTTTCGTGTGTCGACAGCTGTTGCTGGTTCATCGGCTGTATATGTTCCACTTGGTGGTTTGTATTGTTCTTATACAATGCGATGCCGGCGTCGTTTCCACAGTTCGTCACCGAGGCCATCACGGGGCCGTTACCGGACCCACCCGGCCTCAAACTGCTCAAGGAGGGCTTGACGGTTAAGCACCCGGTGGTGTTTGTCCCTGGGATAGTCACCGGTGGGCTCGAGCTCTGGGAGGGACACCAGTGCGCTGACGGCTTGTTTAGGAAGAGACTCTGGGGCGGCACATTTGGTGAGTTGTACAAAAGGTAATTCGTTTTTCGTGGTTTAAAATGCATATGTGGCTTTTACGTGCTCAGTTAAGAAGAGGCTAGGTCAAAGTATATGATGTAGGTTAGGTTAAGTGTATTTACTAGACTGTAGAAAAGAAAGTAAAGCTGCATGTAGATACTTTTAGCAGTTTGTATGAAGGTGTAAAGTGAGAATTTTATTGTTTATTTTGGGAATTCTAGAAATATTGTGCCCAGCTTTTGCACTGGATTCCTCTGCTGATTACGAAACTTTATTTGGTTTTGTATTTCTAGCATTGCTGGATGACATTATATCTAGTTTGCTTCAATTTTGAGAATTCGTTAGCCTTTGGTAAAAAAATTCTTCAAATTAGGTACATTATTATAAGTGTGTTATGATTTCAACAATAGATAATCTGTATGCATGGTAGTTGAAACCATTAGCCAACAGGAGGTACATTGTTTTGATTTTAGCAGATTGATTCTTGATTACAGCACAAAATGGCATAAACAAAAGCCATTTTATGCCATCAATAATTCTAATGGTTAATGAGGTATACCAATTAGGATCTCAATTAAACAATTCATAGGTCATTATTGAGAATCTAGTGCTTTGGCACCGAACTTGGATTGATAATGACTGGTCTGCTTGTGGAATCTTGTGCCTTCAGAAATTTCATTCAACCAATTTTCGGCTTGTGTTGTGGCTTATAGCGATTGGTTTCCCTCTATCAATATTTCAGTGATTTGGGGGGCACTTTTCTCTCTGTACTTCAATGCTGCCATACCAGTTCACTCACATGTGCTGGAGTTTCTCAAGTGACTTTGGTTTTTTTTTGAGGCACAGTTTATTTATCTTGTTTGGATTGTAAGTAGTAAAATTGCATATTAATGTTACTCGTTCTTTGGTATCTAGCTGCTGTTTTTCCCTGGTAATGTTTAGATTGTTTTATTTTGTACAAGTAATGAAAAAATTATTAGAAACAAAGTACTGTATGTCCATTTGCTGTTACTCTTTCACATTTATTATTAGCTTGATATAGAGTTTCTGCTTCTGATTATGTATCATCCAGTTGGTTAAGTCCTGCCAATTGCATTTATGATCTCACTGTTTCTCGGGATTAAGTTTTACTGTTATAATGGTGGAATTGACTTTCTGTTTCCCTCTTCTTTCTGCCTGACAATGCAGACCATTATGCTGGGTTGAGCACATGTCACTTGATAATGAAACTGGACTGGACCCTCCTGGTGTAAGGGTCAGGCCTGTATCAGGATTAGTGGCAGCCGATTACTTTGCACCAGGTTATTTTGTTTGGGCAGTTTTAATAGCTAATTTGGCTTGCATTGGATATGAGGAGAAAACCATGTATATGGCTGCATATGACTGGAGAATATCATTTCAGAACACTGAGGTATAGTTTATATCTAAAGCCCCGTAAAAGGTCTTCTTGTATTGGCAAATGTATATTCTATGTATATTCTCTCTCAGATACACTAGTCACTTTATGCCCTATTAAATCTATCAGGTTAGGGACCAGACTCTAAGCAGAATAAAAAGCAACATAGAACTTATGGTAGCTACAAATGGTGGGAATAAGGTGGTTGTAATTCCGCATTCAATGGGTGTCCTGTACTTTCTGCATTTTATGAAGTGGGTTGAGGCACCTGCTCCAATGGGTGGTGGAGGTGGATCGGACTGGTGTGCTAAGCATATAAAGGCAATCATGAACATTGGTGGGCCCTTTTTAGGTGTTCCAAAAGCAGTTGGAGGACTATTTTCTAGTGAAGCCAAGGATATTGCTGTTGCCAGGTTTTCCTTTAAACTACTATGATGTGAAGATGCCTTGGATTGTATAGTAATGATTTTTGTGGTTTACTCCTATCTTTTTCTTGAAAAGTTAAGCCAATATTGTTTCTCTTTTTTCCTTTTTGGAAAAAACACACTGTTGTGTACATATCTTATGAAAACAGTATACATCAATGTAGTTAGCTACTAGGAGCCTGGGATCCCTGTCAATCTCTTTGCTTCAACCCATGATCCTGTTTAACAACCTAAGGTTTCAGAGAAGTTCTATTGCATGACATATATTAAAAGCAGAAGTTTTTTACTTTTCATTTTTTCTCCTCCACTATGTTTCACTGATGTCACATAGGCAAAAAAGAGAACAGAGTTTCAGAAGACAATTATTCTTCCCCAACAAGTTAGGTTGATTTCCGTTAATTTATTTGGTACTGTTTAGTATTTTTCTTGTATAATCATTATACAGAGTCTGCTTTGTATTCTAGCATAAGATAATCCAAACCTCTAGAAAACAATATTTCCTTGCAATTAGTAAGCTAGTGTTGAATTTGGTTGAAAAGACATCAATATATATCTGGTAAACCATTCCTCATTAATTTGTTGGATTTTAATGTATTCACTACTTAATTATTGAGGAGTTAATTTCTTTTGGACTATTTGGTTATGGCAAACTTGTAATAACTCTGGTAGCTGTTAGATGTGCAATGGATAATATATATATTTGAAGTTTTACTCATGACTTATATCTGTCCATATTCTTATTTCTTGTGTTTAAATCTGCTCATCAAGTGATGAATATGGTTTTTCTCAATGGATCATGCTGCTAATGCTTAGAAAATAAAATTGAATGATTTTCTTATGAAAATAAAATTGAATGATTTTCTTATGAAAAGAAAATTTTCAGTCACAAGGATAATTATCAACATTAGTGCTTTTATTTTGTTTCTTGTTACCTCTCTAAAAGGAAGACCTCATGCTGATGCTCTCTAACATAGAGTTACCTCATTGGATGAACTTAAGTATTTGATATATTAACTTAATGGCCTAAATTACCTCTTCGCACTTAAAACATGCATGCTTCATTCAATTTGTTTTGAGCTCATGATGAAATGCTAATCCTAAAACAGGGCATTAGCACCAGGCGTTTTGGATAAGGATGTATTTGGTCTTCAGACCTTACAACATTTAATGCGGATGACCCGTACATGGGATTCAACCATGTCAATGATTCCAAAAGGTGGGGATACTGTCTGGGGTGGTCTTGATTGGTCACCTGAAGGAGGCTATTACTGCAGTGGAAAGAAGCTGAAGAGCAACGATATCCGAACTGCTGTCCAAAATGAGACTAGGAGTTTGGAAAACCGAGAAAGCGTGAACTATGGGAGAATTATTTCATTTGGGAAAGATGTGGCTGAGGCACATTCATCCAAGTTTGAAAGGATTGATTTCAGGGTAATATTCTAATTATGATTTCATATTGTATGTTAAAAAAAAAACATTCCAATGGTATTAACTGGAGTCTCTGCCCCTCTCAGTTAAGTGAAATTGGAATTTTGTTTTCTTAGCATACTTGTTATGCTAGAGTCATGGTGGGTCTGTGGGTTTCAGCATTTCCTAATGATGATCATGATCACAATGCTATCTGTGCTACTACATCTTCTTACATCTTTGATGGAAGGATAATGTTTTCATACCATCTATATTTATCAAGGATGTACAGCTGGGCATAATTTACCAGCTATAATCCTTTGACAATCGTATAAGAGGCTGGACATTGTTTTATTGTACTCATGTAGATGCTTGCAACTATGACATAATTTGTCTTCTTATTTTCTTTTTGTTGAGTCTTTTCTTCTTAATTTCTTAATTTGTTTGAGACTTGTTGATTGGTAGGGTGCTGTCAAGGGTAATAACCTTGCAAACAAAACCACTTGTGATGTATGGACAGAGTACCATGAAATGGGTATGGGGGGTATTAAAGCTGTTGCCGATTACAAAGCTTACACAGCTGGATCTATCTTGGATCTGCTACATTTTGTTGCTCCCAAGCTGATGGCACGTGGGGATGCTCATTTCTCGTATGGAATAGCAGACAATTTGGATGACCCAAAATACAATCACTACAAATATTGGTCAAACCCCTTAGAAACAAAGTAAGATATTTTATTCTTCTATTCTTGAATATGTTGTTTCAAATTGATGACAAATTTGAACCTAATATGGTGCTTTGTTTCCAATAATCTTAATCGAGTTATATCAAACATATTCATTTCATACAATACTAATGAGAAAGAATTTGATTAACATATGTATTTACAAGTTATCACTAAACCAAGTTATCAATTTCTTTATATTAAGATGAGTAGGATTTTGCTTAGCCAGGCTCTTCAATTGGAATAAAAGAACACTGCCACTTAGCTCGAGAAAAAGATGGATAGTTGCCCAAAATGGGCACTAAATACTTTTCAAGAGATCTCCTTGACATTTTTGTCAGAAGTGCAAACTAAATTAGGAAAGAGGAAATGCTTGGTTTAAATAACTAAATAGCAAGTTCTTTTGTGGGAGGAATTTTGACAGATATAGCTCAGGTCGTAACATAAAAGTTTCTTTGCGCAGAAATAATGAGTCCCAATTTCCTGAAATAAAATATTAATTTAATTGATTTCCTCTCTCTCTCTCTCTCTCATCTTCTAAAAAATCAGAAATGGGCTTCCACCTTTGCCGCGATCTGTGTTTTGTACTCATAAAAAAGGTAGGCACAACTGGTCTGAACAGCCCATTGCCCTGTGAAAGTCAGATAGGTTTTATTTATGGTCGTTGGACCATCCTAAAACGATCTATGCATCAAATCCATTGTACTTATCCCAGTTATTGGCAGATAAAGCCGGGGATTCACTTAGGCTTTTATTTCATTGTTGTTAGCATAGACATTGAACAATTTAAAATGTTAGTATAGTACTAGGGTTCAAGAGCTGTGGAATTGCATTTTTTGTCCAAGTATCACTGTTACTGCAGCTTAATCTTCCATATTGCTTTTGCAGGTTACCAAATGCTCCAGACATGGAGATTTATTCTATGTATGGAGTTGGCATCCCCACAGAAAGAGCATATGTCTACAAATTAACATCAGCTTCTGAATGCTGCATTCCCTTTCAGATAGATACTTCTGCAGAGGGTGGAAGTGAGGATTCTTGTTTAAAAGGTGGAGTTTTTTCTGTCAATGGAGATGAAACGGTTCCTGTCCTGAGTGCAGGTTTCATGTGTGCAAAAGGATGGAGGGGCAGAACACGGTTTAATCCTTCTGGTATTCATACTTACATAAGGGAGTATGATCATGCTCCTCCAGCTAATCTTCTAGAGGGCCGGGGCACCCAAAGTGGTGCTCATGTTGATATAATGGGGAATTTTGCATTGATTGAGGATATTATAAGAGTAGCAGCAGGAGCTACTGGAGAGGACTTGGGTGGAGATCGAGTTTACTCTGATATTTTCAAGTGGTCTGAAAGGATTGACTTAGATCTCTAGATTCATGCGGTGAGTACTTCAAGTTTCTATGAATTTCTGGACTATATTATTCTAAAGGTCATGGTTAGTTCTTCTTCGGACAAAAAGAGAATGGTTTAAAGAATAATGGAGGGAAAAAAATTGAGCAAATTGATACTGATGCTTAACCATTGGTTTTGGCTTGAACTTCGGACTTGCTCTAGTATGATGTACTATGGTGTTCTCTTTTCTTGGCTGAGTTTTTGCAATTTGAAAGTTGCCCATAGATCATGTTACTTGTTATGATTTCAATAATTTCACCATAACTTGATCATTTATGTAGCCTAACTAACTTAGTGTGTATACTGCCCAAATTTCTTTTACAATCTCTCGTGTCAAATTATTGAGAAAACCATACCCGGCCAATATCCAAAGAGCAATCTATCTCTTATGGTGACCCACTGCTATTGTGACATTATTTTTAGTTATAATATCTGAGTTTAGTTGTCCTGTTTAAACTTACCTCCTACAATTATTGTTTCAGTGATAGCCAAAAAGCATATTCAGTTTATCCGAAGACAACTGATGAATTATCAACCTTGGCTGGTTGTACCGGTGATGGTGTTGGTGATTGTGCTGGTGGTAGTTGTTACGGCTACAACTTTTAGACTCTACAAGGCTTGAGAAAAGGGAGTAAGTTGTCAAAACAATTGCATCAAAATTTGTACAGTTATTTTCCTTGTACTTTGTTAGTCTTCATTTGCTATGGGAATCACCGAATCAAGTTCATGAGATCTGTATCACACTTTTCCAGGGGGCATTAACTCAATAGCCCATAGTGGCTTGAAAATTTTGGAAATTCCATTTATTTATTTGATTATAGTCAAGAAAATTTCTTTCACATTTTTATATTTGCCAAAATGAGCTTCAGGAAGCTTGAAGAGAAGTGCCCGCAGCCGGAGCTGAGGCCCCATGAGGTAATGAAGTATTTGTTTTATTAAACTGGCTACTGATTGGTTGCCTAAATATATTCAAACTTTTTTTTTTTCATTTTTAAGTGCCTTTGGTGAGATTTTCTTTTGTTAAGATGTTACTTTCTAATGCAAGAAAATGAAATGAAGAGAGACGCATGATTGCATGAATCCTATGGCTATGCTGTTTGATGTTAACTTGAAGGGCTAAAACCATGAATCCTATGGCTATGCTGTTTGATGTTAACTTGAAGGGCTAAAACCAATTCAATTCAATGAAATGACAAGAATTAATTAGGTTTCATTACTGTGATAATGATACATTTGACTTTGTCAAAGGTTAGGAAATTCAATTTCATCTACTCTTGTTTTGTTTGTGTAAAGTAATTTTCTTGTTATTATCTATCTACTCTAAGAATTGATGTGTATGAGATTTTATCTTTATTTGGTCATTATAAATTATAAGTTCATAAATTAAGACTCATTGTTGACATCTTTTGTTCATGATTGGGGGTTGTATTTATATGTTTAAATAATTATTTATATTATTTGATGATTTGGCACCTAAGTTATATTTGGTAAATTCTTTAGAAAGGATTTTTTAAATAATTGGTTATCAAATAATTTATTTATTTTATTGATTACTATAATTGATGGTAGCTAATTCAAATTTGATTATTTTATAATATGATTTTGTAAAATACAATATAAAAAATATCATTAAGGCCAAGTTAATTTTCTTCTTTAAAAAAATAACTTTATATCAAAATAAGTTTATTAACAAATTTAGAAATTTTATAATTAAATTTGTTATTTTTTATAATATGAATTGAATAATTTTTATTTAAAAAGAAATTAGTTTTTCAAAATGTTGGTGATTTGTTTCAAATCAGATGATATTAGGATGATATTAATTAGGTTGATTTATTGTCCCGAATTAATGGGACAATGAAGGGTTTAATACTTCCCACTTAACTTTGACTCATTCTCTATTTTATTTATGTTCATTTGGTATTTTTTTAGTATATGTTTGAAATAAAATGAAATATTATTTAAAGAAAAAAAATGTATATGCGAACAACATTCGATCAAGAAATCTTATAATTCATATTATTTATCTTATTAAATAATTAAATTTATACTTAAATAATATTAATAAAATTTTATTTAAAATATAATATAAATGAAGAAAAATGAATGGGAGTGAAAATTCTTGCCCTTCTTTTGTTAAATTTATCATGAAATAACGTGGGAACGAGAATTAAAATAAAAATGTAGAAGGTTTCAACACCCACGTCTTATCCCGTTGCCATCTCTTCTATAATATTCTCGTATTTATATTGCAGGTGATGTGTAATGTAATTTCTCACTAATTAACACAAAATATTATTCATAAAAATATATTATTTATACGTAAATATTTAAGATATTTTTCTATTTGAAGTGTGTGTGCGTAGATATTTTTGCAATTTGAATATTTATAATGAATTTAAACAAATCACTAGCGTGTTGATATTGTATGATTTGATTTCAAACAAAGAAAAAAGAAGAATTAATTTGTGATGTGATTATATTTAATTCCATTTAATTATAATTAAAGAAACATAGAACCTCTTCATTGACTTTTCGTGAGCATTACGAGTCGGAATCTATTGGAAACTTTTCCAACAAGGCAATTTCCATTCGCTTCTCTTCTCTTCCCTTCTCTTCTCTTCTCTTCTCTTCTCTTCTCTCTCATTATACTGAGTAGACTAGAGACTAGACTAGACTAGAGACTAGACTAGCCAATAAGACAACATAGCTTGTCCTCATTCTCTGTAATTGTAATTTACTTAACTGCCCATCTGCCAGCACAACACACAGAATTATGGTCTTCACAAGAAATCCGACACTTTCCACATCTAATTCTAATAGAAGTATTAGCAGTTTTGCCTCTTAGTTTTGTTGAAATGATAAATAAGGATATAATTTCATCAATTTTTACAATTGTATCCTCCATATTATAATCCGTACTGAAATTATTCGCATTTACTTTGATAAAATTAGGTAGGTTAAATAATTTCGAAGTTTATGTTTGTTTCCCGTTAAAAAAAAATTTCGGCTTTCAATTCTTTTCACTTTTTATTTATTTTCTTGAGTGACAAAAATTTATTGGCGTAAATAATAGAAGTAATATGAGAATTGTTGAACTAATTTTATGAGTATTTTTCCATTAAGAGTGAAGTAAGAGGAGAGCGATTAATTGAGTGAAGGAAAGAGCTTTCGAAAAGTTTACGGTTAGAATTTCTAATTCAACGAAATCTAGAGTTATTTTTAAAATTTGAGTTTCATAGCACATGCTATTATGAGATTATTAAAGGGAGAATTTTTGTTTTTTTCTTATTATTTAGTTTAATATCTTGTTTCTCACCTGTTATTTTAAAAATATCTCGATTTTTACTTTTTTATATAATAGTATTAAATAAAATAACATATGAGTCTTTAAATTAGACTATTACTTAAATAATCATAATAATTTTAAAAATATTTATACAAATTTTAATTTATTAAAAAAATAACGATTATATTTTTATATATTAGTAATTAGGTAAAAAATTATTTTCAACTCCTAACAAAAAATACATATAAAATAATAATATGTATTATTTTAAAACACATTAAATATAAATTTATCTAATTTTTGAATTTCTTTTAAACATTAACATTTTATTTATTTTAAAAATTATTAAATTTGATATTTAGATAGATTTATTATATTAAAAAATTTTAAAATTTAGATGATTTTCTATTCTAAGAATAATATATAATATTTTATTTGATATTTAATATAACAAATATTTTTTATATTGACTAATAAATATAAAGAACAATATATTGAAAAAATATCATATCATTATCATTACATATACAAATCTATCTATATAAATTGATATGATAATACTATATTATATTACTATATATTCTACATTTTTATAAAAAAAATTAGTTTGAATATTTTTTAGTTGTGGAACCAATGTTTTTAATTTAAAATATTTTTTTTTGAGTTATGGAGCATATTATTATTTAAAATTATGAAAAAAATTAATCACATGTGAGTCATAGCCCATTAACTTGATTAGTCATGGACAGTAGTTTTAAAAATACCCATAATTTTAAATTGTTATAAAACAATACCCTTATTTAATAGTATTTAGCTAAATAAATAAATAAAAATATCAAATATATAATTTATTTTATTTATTTTTTAATATCTATGTAATATATTATAAAATTTTAAAATATATTATAATACAATAATATAAATATTGCATTATAACATATTTTATTTATAGATTAATATTTTTTATAATTTATTTTATTTATTTTATAATATATAATTAATATATTAATTTATCGTAAAATAAATAAAGTTATATTTTAACTATAATATATCAATTAATATTTAGTTATTAATGGGTTATAAAATAATATATATTATTATTTTATATTTTATGTTCATATGAGAGTTTAAAATAATTTTTTAGTTAATTACTATTATATAAGGATATAATGATAAATTTTTAATAAATTAAAATTTTTATGAATATTTTGAAAACTATTATAACTATTTAAGTAATAGTTTAAAGTTTAGGAATTTATATATTGTTTTATTTAACATTATTATGTAACAGAAGAGAAAATCGAAATATTTATAAAACAATAAGGAAAAGTGAGATATTAAACTATACAATATAGAAAAAATAGAAATTCTCTCATTATTAAATTTTAAAATGTTAAGTTAGAATTTTAAAAACTAATAGTATGTTTAAAGAAATTTTAGGAAAGATCCAAAAGTCTATTTTACCAAATTGTATATATATATTTTTAATTGTTTTGACAAAACTTATGTACAATCAATAATAAATGTTATTTTGTAAAATTTTAATTATTGTGTTTTGTTATCAACAATAATACCAATCACAAATCTAATAAAAATATGGATTGATTGTTTTTACTTAAAAAAAATAATGATATGAACATTGTTTACAATAGTTTTATTTAATTCATGACAAAAAAATTAGTATTT
This sequence comes from Melia azedarach, assembly GCA_028052125.1. NCBI lineage: Eukaryota > Viridiplantae > Streptophyta > Magnoliopsida > Sapindales > Meliaceae > Melia > Melia azedarach. The sequence goes on from CM051403.1 coordinate 7,006,161, forward strand.
TTTAAAAAAAATTCACTCATAAATTTCTCTTGTTTTATTTTCATAAAAGTTATTTTATTTTATTGAACACAACTTTTTTTTTTTTTAGCACAAAAGACAATCTTTGCTTTAATCCTTATAAGATGGGAGGAGAAAATGACACACACTACCAAAGAAAAGCATTTTTTTTTAATTAATTAATCAAATAATACATACATAGGTACCAATATATTTAGGGTAATAATTTTTTGTCACTAAATTTTAATAAAATTATAATTTAGGATATAGTTTTCTGAGGTTTAATATTTTAGTCCTTGTACCTTATGAAAAAATATTTTAAAAAGTTAAATAAGAAATGAGGAGGACTAATTTATTAAAATCGAGTAAATTGTATTTTCATTTATTATTTTACTTAAGTTCAATAATAATTATTATTTTAATATTTGTGCATGTATAAAAAAATTTCTAAAGAATTAAACACCCTTTGGAATTGTTATTGAAAGGGATAAAATTGATTTTGAGTAGTTAAAAATTATGTTTAGTTATATGATAAAGCTTTTTCACAATTACTTTTGATAAAATCAACTTATTTCATAGTAAAACTTGAAAAGTATAAAAATAATTACTTTTTAAATTTTAATTTTAAAAAACAGTATTTATAAATATAATACTAAATATACTTATTTAAAATTATAAAACTTTAAAATAATTATTAAATTTTAACTTTAATTGGTAAATAAAATTATTAAAATTAAAATATTTTTGTATTATCTTTGATTTTTTATTTTTCAAATATAATTAAAATTTTATATTTTATATTATAAATTATTTGAATTTAATATGTATGTGTATATATAAAAGTAAACACTTATTTAAAATTAAAATTTATTTATCACATTCGGTATTTAAAATTATTATAATATTTTAATAATAACCAAAAATACAAAATTTTTAAAAATTCATCGACACTCTCAAAAATAAAATTATCTTTATAAATAAATTATTTTAAAATCTACGGAAAACCCAATTCTAAACTAAAAAACGTTCTACTTAGTAGTTAGCATTATCGGTTTTTTTTTTCTTTTAAAAGAAAAAGAGAAGTATTATTGTTTTATGACGAAGGAATTGTTGCATCACGTTATGCAATATTTTTAATAGTTTTTATTTTATTTTTTTATATGTCATGGTCATAGCAGTACTGTCTGTCGTGTTTTCTGGTTGTCTGTCTTGCTTGCCATCGTTATTCGTTGAGGGGCATTTCCGAAAATAAATTCATCAAACCGGGGCAAACTACAGAAAGCCCAGATACAATTTTGTAATAATCATTACATTCCTGACCTAAATCTCACGCTCCATTCTAGGGCGTGACGAGCATTCCCAACCACAAAGCAGAACGTACGAATTTTCAGTACACGTGTCTCTCTGATGACGAAGCGTGTAAACAGCGCGTGGGGATACGATGTACGTTACAGTTAAGGGCGGCTGCGGATAAAGCCAAAAGTTTAAGGGCGTGTTTGGGTGGACACCACAGAAGAAAAATGATTAAAAACAAAGAAAAGATAGAGAAGCAATGGAAATGGTGGTGGGTGGATTTATGTCTGTGTTTTAAATTATTATTATTCACTATTATATTTTTTTGGAATTATTAAGATTTGTGAATTAGATAACTAGTCACGATCACAGTGAAGCCCAACAAGGAAGCCGAACGAACGAGAAGAGAAAAGAGAGAGAGAGAGTTTTTGAGTTTCATGAAAAGGGGACATGCCCGAGTTCTTCCCAACACTTGAGTTTCTTGCTCCTTCTGCTCTCAACAGATTCCAAAGGTCTCTTCTTTCTCTCTCTTTTTCTTTGTTTGCTCATACTTATCTTGTCTCCACTAATCACTTTTTTTTTTATTCACTTTTTTTTTCTTTTTTATTGCTTCACTTAACTCCTTTCTTTTGATTCTTCTAGTTTTCTTTTGCTTTTATTTCCTTTACTTTTTTTTGTATTTATTTTCATTTATATGTGGCTGGTAGAACTGAAATCCAAGTGGGTTTGTTGTTATTGGCTCTTTTTTGAATGCATGTGGAGTTTTGAGATCCTAGTGTTGGTGTTGATGAAGATAGTAAAGTTTTTCTGGGTAAAGTGTTATGCACTTGTGTTTCTGTCCTTCTTGTTGTTTTTGAGTTTTCTTTCTCTTTTGCTTTACTGGTTTATTGTTCGTGGGTTATTTATGTCGTTTGGTATAATTTCCCATAATATACAACTGGATTTTTTTTACTACAGGTTGATTTTATTTTTTCTTATCTAATAATGCTAAGGGGTTTGTTGTGGGTGATTTTGTTTGAGTTGGGTTAATGATTTTTGAATGTCTCACTGGAGAAGACGTGGGACTCCCTGATTCAGATGGTGTTAGTGGGTTTATATGGTTTGAGTTAATTTGTTGCATACTTTGCATGTACATAAGAATAAAAAGAAAAAGCCCGTCTTTTCTTCAGAATGACTGCGCAATATGGGGAGCATTTCTGTTTTGGATTTTGCAAAACTAGTGTTTACCCTATCAATCAAACAAGCTCCGTTACTTTGTTGTCCTTTCGTTCGGATATAAAAAATTGTTGAAAAACCTGTTCTTGGTCTTTTATGAATTTTGTCAGACTTTGGCACCCATGTTTGCTTTTTCAGGCAAAGTTATCAGGTTACTTGCAAGCTGTAAACTTGGTCTTTAATATTCTCTCAATGCAGGAGATGAAAAATGACTTCAGATGTAGTATTATTGGCTTGCTAAGCGTGCCAGATTACAAGGATCTGTGATTAGACCCGTGCTTTACATAGTTTTTTGTTAGGCGACATTTTACTGTAGCACAATCAATTACTGAGGGACAACCATGTGAATACAAGTGTCTCTGGGGTTTTTAACTCTATGACAAAAGAGATTAAATATTACATCAATTTTCCTAAACCAATAATGATGTTTGTTTAAGAATCACTTTAGTTGTGTTAATTTGCTCATTCTATGTGTTGAAATATTTTTGCTAAGGTAATTGTGTTCCTTCTCTTTTCCCCTTTGATTTTGTCAATACATGTTTTTTCTTTTATTTCTCACTGCTATTGATTTTTATATAGTGGATGTAGACCCATATATTCTAGCAATTCCTCACAAATTATAATGCAGTCATAATTGTCTGGTAATACCTGTTGTGTTCCTTTAAGGAAAATCTAAAGTCAACTTGGTTTTAAACATCAACTTGGTGTTTAAATTTTGGTCAAATTGGAAGTAATTGATCCAAAGATGTGTAAGGGAGTTCTAGAACCCTTGAAACATGGGCTCCTTGATCTTCAATCACTGATCTTAGTCTCTTCACTTCCTGGTATGTCATTTTCTTGGATCAAAAGAATTCACTTATAGGGGAAACGACGATTGGTGTGTTCTATCTTTCAGATCAAGAAACAGTGTTACCTATTGGGGATTTATTGTGTCAAATAATTGGACAAGCACATGTGTTTTCCACTAGAAATTTAAAGTCTTGTTCTTTTGACCTAAAGACTGATCTAGATATCCATTTTAGGCCTATTCCTTTTATGTCCCATTTGCTCGAAATTTTTGTATTCAAGTGAGAATTCCTTCTTCACTATAACCATTGCGCATGCATGGATAGAGAAGCCTAAGAATTTAGAGCTAGAGTATGGACAACGCTTCCTATATGTTCCTCTTGGTGACCTTATAGTTATACTTTTTAGTTGTGTAGTTGTTTGTGTTAGTGATGATTATTGTGAATTTTGGCAGTTCAATAATGAGAAGTTTCCTCCATTTTAAATTTGTGCCCTTTTTCATTCAGGTTGTTAGTTTTTGCTGCTTACAGTTTTCTCTTCATGAATGATTGTGGACTAACTAATTCTTTTTGATATTTTGATTATTTTTCAATGTGCCAAGATGCATAAATAACGGATTATTATATTGTGTGAAATCATATATCATATGCCCTTATCATAATTTTTGTGTATCTTCTTTTCATAATTGATGGTTGCAAACTATATAATTACATGTGTACTTAGTTTTGGCATAACTAGGAAGCTAATTATTCTTTTGTTTTCTATTTTCCATAGTAGTTAATCAAAGTGGGGGAAAAGAATCTGCTCATTACTAAGGATTTTGTGGATTGCTGCATCAAGTTTACAAGAAGTCAGCTATTGATGAACTATACGACTCTTCAAATTAAAGACATGCCTCAGAAAAATTTTGATCCAGGTTCTGTTCATTCAAAGCCCTATTTTTCTATTAGTTGCCCATCATGGTGGACTTCAAATGAACAGCAAATGCCACAGTCTTTATCCAAGAGCATAAGCTTGAAAACAGTATCCCCACGTAAACGTTTTTGCGATGGAAAGTATTTAGGCCTTCAACTACCAGATCAGGAATCATCCTCAGCTCAGTCAATTGGTCAATCTCACAATGAAATGGTTGCTGCAGAAGGGTCCAATTCTCAAGATCAATGTATATCATTAGATTCTTGTATTTGTGCTTTGGATGCATAATTTTATTGGAAACTCTTATATACCACAGTGAGGTAGACTTTTTAGATGGCACCATTTCTGCCTTGCTACACAAATTGAGGTGGAATAGAGGAGAAATAATATATAGCTTGGTAATGGAACTATTGGGAGTGTCTTGCTTGACCTTCATATGTGCATCATTTTTTTTTTTGATTTGATTTCTTTAATTGCTTTTTATAATGACATGTCAGTCATCTTTCCTAACATATATTGTTTTCCAGATGCTAACAAGTTCCATGATTAGAAAGCTTTAAAGTTCTCTGATTACTTATACCTAATACCTCTATTGACATAAATAATCTCTTTCCCCCTTCTTGTGGCTCTTAATTTGTACAATGAGAGCTCATGGAAGAAAATTTGAAGAAGTACAAATGTAATATTTTCCTGTGCATGGAAAATGTCATTTGGGAACTCTCTTCCATGTGTTTTGTTGGTCACTGTTGAATTAGAATTAATGTCCTTGATTACATCATTTAGGAGTCCCTATGGCTGATAGCAATTTCTTTAGTCTCAATGGTGTTTTATCATTTTCCACTCTCTTTATCTACGGAGATATGACTTTATCTTATGCACATGCTAATCTTCATCAGATTCTTGTCTTTCCCCTCATTCTTTTGTTGGTACTAAGCATCATGTTCCAGTTCCCAACAAATTGTAGTCTGTAACATATGCATTTCTTGTACCAAATGGAACCTTGGAGCAGACACTTTGTAAACACATCTTTCATTGCCCATTTGTTATGACATGGATTGATGTGCAATGCTTTTATTTTCATATGGAGGTCGAAGTGACCACCAAAACAGATTAGTGACACTTAAGCTTTTGCTGTAGTTTAGCATGACAAATTAAGTTATGCCGACCTTGATGAAATTGACTTATTGTCTTCTTGTGCCCTCATCAGGTCAGGATGAAAGTTGCGGGAAGGGTGCGGAAGGTCAAATGAAGCCAGTTTTTCTGATGAGCAATTCTGAAATTGTTTTCAGTCAGCAACATGCAGATTATAACCACTCAATGGTAGGTTGTGTTGTAGATTGTAGAATTCTTCTTCTTGTTAAGTTATGAAACTAATAGTTAGCGAAATATTTCAGGTTCATACTTCATATCCTTGCAGTGAGCATTACTTTGGGGGGTTGTTTTCTCCATATGGACCACGAACTCTTGTAAGTCCTGTTGAGTGTGCGAATACAACTGTCTCTGATACTTTTAGGAGAAATTAGATATCATATTGAATGTGTACGTGTTCTTTTTATGATTTTCTGTGGCAATTGCTCTTATGATGCAACTGTAATTGAAAATTATCAGATTCATCCTCAGATAGGCTCACATGTGGTGGGCATAGCACCTGCAAGAGTCCCACTGCCCCTAGACCCCACAGAAGATGGACCCATTTATGTCAATCCAAAACAATATCATGGGATTCTGAGGAGGAGACAATCACGCGCAAAGCTTGAGGCTCAGAACAGACTTGTCAAAACTCGAAAGGTATGCATGGTTGATTGGCTTTCATTTGAACAATTGGTGGTGGCGTCTGAATAGAAAGTAGAGATCTCTGAAGTTCTTGAAAATCCTAATGAATTCCATGTCCTGTTCCAAGTCAAAAAATGCAACACTGTTGAGAATGGACGTTACATGCACTGACATAAAATAGTTTAGTGATTATGATTGAATACCATGTACTGATTATTATTGCATTGAATTGATGCATCTTTTATTCCAAATTTACTCTTTTATCATTGTAGCCTTATCCACTTTAAAATAAATGCAGCCATACCTTCACGAGTCTCGGCATATTCATGCATTAAACAGAATTAGGGGATCTGGTGGACGTTTCCTCAGCACGAAAAAACTCCAACAGCCTGATCCAAGTAGCACCTCAAGTTCCACCCCCTTGCATCAAAGGAACAGCATGTCAGAATTCGATAGTCAGTCGGGAACTGTGGAATATGTTGCTTCAACAGCCACCTGCTCGGACCTCACAAGCATCTCCAACCATGACGTGGCTTTCCAACAGCCTGATACTGGAATCTCCGGCATCTCAGTCCACATGCAGAACAATGGAAGACTTATGCACTGTGCATCAGTTGTCCGGTAAGAAGATCTGGCGTTAGGAGACAGGCAATTCATCCTTGGCTTTGTTACTTACATATTTACTTAATTACCGTGTGTTTCCAATCCATCATGTTATGGCAAATATGTTAAAAGATTCTAAATGTACCAAGAGCTAGCTCTGCTTTCTGTTTGGTTTTTAACACAGTTGTGAAGAAAGGTTTTATGTTATTCTCTTTGTTTGGCTACCAAGATGTGGAGATTACCTTTACTACCAGGTACTCTTTAACAAAATTTTGGAATGATCTGATGTATGTTTCCAAGATATAATTCTAAGTAGTGTCTATTTGGGAGTATTAAAGAAAAAAAGGCCAAAATGAATAAGTATTTTATATGTCATAATATTTTTTTGGCACCTTTTTAAAAAATTATTAGAATGCATAGTGTTCGTAAAATACTTCAATTATTATTGTGATTAGTACGTAGTTATTTGTTAATTATTAATGTTAAACAGCTTATGAGTAAAACGGCCAAAAAAAAAAAAAAAAAAAAAGAAAACACGTGGAAGTGAATTAGAAGGTTTCTCTTAGGACTGGTGTGAGCATTCCATTCACTGTCTTCTTAAGAAGTTGGTGTCAAGGATATTCCATCTCTTAACCTCTGCTCTTAGATCAAATTTCTCTTGAACAAGATTAATATTAAATTTAAATACGTAAAAAGTAAATTAAAAATTAATACTAAATTTAGATACATAAAAAGTAAATTAAAATTTAATTTTGTTGTAAGCATATTTTATGAGTACGAGTTTGAGTTTTTTAATTAATTTTTTTTAAAAAGTAATATTTAATCAATACTTTATTTAACTCAACTATCGTAATTTCTTCACTTAATTGTAATTAGAAAGTTAACAATTTTCTTTTGAAAATTATAAATACAGTGAAAAAGTATCTCGTAAATTAGTGTTGTCATCGATTAAATAATATATTTTTAATAGAATATGTTTATGTTCATAGCAGAATTAGAAAATAAAAAATTAGAAAGTTAAAATATTAAAAAAATAAAAAGTTGATCGGCGGCCAAATTTTAAAAAGTAATTTGTATATATATATATATATAGTTATATTTTTAATTTTCATTTTAATATTTCATTTCATACAAAAGGCCGTTATGGATTGACATATCTTGTGTTAAAACAAAAGTACAAGATGCTACAGCAATTAATTATGTTAATGAATTATTTAATTAAATGGACGGCTGAGAAGTTATTCCAAACTTTATGATGATTATCATTATTAATTGGGATTAACCGAAAATGTCCTTACTTCATAAAAAAAATTTAAAAATGTCCTCCCAAAATTTTCGATAAAAAATGTCCATTTTCTTCATTTTTAAACCAAAAGCCCTTGAGAGCAGATTTTCCAAACACACAAATACCCACTTCATTCAGATTTGAGCAAGAGCGCATTTGAGAGATCCTTAGGTTCGAGCACCATCAACAACAATTATAGCTTCTCCATTGACGGCAATCAGAGGTTGAATCGGCAGCGAAAACGACAACAAAGAATTCGACGTGAAGATGTTAGGTTTTTATTCAAGATTTTTTGATTTTGTTCGAAATTTTATAAAATTTATGTATTCTTCGCATGATTAGATGTAAATTGTATTGTCCCATGACTGTGAATCATATTTTATTGGATTTTTGATGAAAATCGGATTGTTTCAATGAAAATGCAGAATGTTTGAGCGACTCCATGCTTAAAGGTATTCTTCAACGTGAGCGGTTTCACTTCATGCTCGAACCTTAATGTTTGAGCATGAAGTGAAACCTAAGTTCACTCACGTCGAAGAACAACTTCGAGCAATGGAGTCACTCAAATGTGCTCTTGAGAGTGAGCGAAACATGGTTTTCGCTTCATGCTCGAACCGTAACAGTTGAGTATGAAGCGAAACCTAATTTTCGCTTCATGCTCGAATCTTAACCGTTGACATGAAGCGAAACCTATGTTTCACTCACTCTCAAGAGCACGTTCGAGCGACTGCATTGCTCAAACGTTAGGGTTCGCGCAATGCAGCCGCTCAAACATGCTCTTGAGAGTGAGCGAAACATAGATTTCGCTTCATTAGGGTTCAAGCATGGAGGGTTAGAAATGAATTTTGTGTAATTTTAATGTGTTTTTTTTTCATATATTAACGTAAATTAATTATATGTTTTTAAATAGAAATATAAATACAATGTATTATAATGTATCAAATTGTTAACTGCATTTGATATAATTTGAGTTGTCTTATTATTTATTTATAGTAAAGTAATTGTATTAAATGATTTAGATGGTTGTAATATCGTCGAAAAATTGTTAAATTAATAAAATTTGTATTTTACTGTGTAGGAAATATGACGATAGTGAGCGAACCATTTCACAGACACAGTGGTGATATTTGCTATCTTACCTTCGTGATCTGTTAGTGATCAGAAGGAAGCTAACAGCGAGATAGCAATGCATGTTCAGACAGATATGTTTAGGGTATTTCTTGGATCTCAATCCAGGTTTATTTTTTTTTCTGGCACTATTGTACACTACATGTTGATGCATGAGGTTCATATTGATAATGCAGAGCATCAGGTGTAATATTTGGTTGGGGGCATGACTAAGAAGTTTTCCCGAATTGAGTTTACATTGATCACAGGGTTGAGGTTTGGACCAAATCCAAAGGTTGTGTCGTAGAGTGATTGACTGAGGGATAAATATTTTGGCGGGTCTTTATCTATTCCATTGCACATGATAGTTGAGGTCTACAAGAATATGGACCTGAGTAAGATCCTAGATATAGATGCTGTCAAGCTATCACTGTTATACTTGATTAAGACATACTGCTAGCCCAGGGTAGTATGTACACTTTAGACACATAAATGTTGAGGTTGATAGATGATTTAGATGAGTTTGATCAATTTTCATAGGGTTCCTTTGTTTGGACGTATACTTATCGATCGTTGAGTTTCGTTATGGGAGGGCAGGTGTAGCATTACAGGAAGAAATCGACAGAGGCCAAGGCTGGAGGGAATATATATTATAACAGATATAATGTAGAGGATTTTTCGATAGCATTTCAGGTATTCTTGTTGTTCTTACTCGGAGTTCACTGATATACTAAATTGTTGGTTGAAATGATTTAACAATTATATTAAATTGCTATATAGGTGTGGACGTATAAGACCATCTCATCTGCGATTTTGGAGTTTGTGGTACGTATTAGAGACCGTCTCCTTTATATGCCACGGTGGCATTCAAAGAAGAAGTGTGTCCGAATATCAGATGTAAACAAATTTATATTCAAGCCCACTTAGTAAGTTAATTTGAAAAACGAGTTATATTTTTGTTAATTCAAATATTGTTTTGTGATTTTTTTTTAAACTTTGTAAATTTTTTAATTGTGCAATAGGGTATTCCTGTTGTGTTACATGTGTTGGAGTTGACAGCTCCTAAGTGAGCATTACTCGAAGTTTACCAGGTGTGTTGGAGTTGATAGCTCATGAGGACGATGATGAGCCTATGGCAGAAGATGCAGGTGCTGTGTCTTATGAGGCTGAGACAGCTAACACCACCACTCATCTGATGCAGGTGCTGTGTCCCATGAGGCTGAGACAGCTAACACCACCACTCATCTGATACATGTTGCACCCGCCATTGCGGCATCTTCACCACCTCAAATGAAATAGAAGATATGCATTATTCCTTTCAATTTGTGTCAATTGGAACACTCGATGCTTTGAGTATTCATTAGAAAATTATACAAATGCCTGACTTGTTTCCACCATGCAGAGGCCACAGCCTTACCATGGCAAGAGATAGGCGGTGGATCGCCTGAACTTTGGTGTCGATCATAGGTCAGACCGCATGGCTGAAGATGACATCTTCGACCACGATGACACAGATCTAGGTTATGGAGCTCACCATGGATTGGACATCGAGGCACACCTGAGTTTGTTGCGGTCTGATTTCATCGTGTTCAGCTTCAGACAGGATAACGTTGCTCAGCGTTAGCAAGATATGCTTAGCAGCTTGATTGAGGAGATCCGTGGCTTCCTTTGGCCCATTGTTTGTCTTGAGCCCCAAATACAATTATTCACTACCCCGGTACCCATCTACTAAGTTTTTTAGCCATACCATTTTTAGCAATAACAGTTTTAGTAATTTCATTTCTGTTCAATATTAGTAAGACAATTCGTACGTACTTTGTCTATGTTTTTTATTTTACCTTGTAAACCAAGTGATAAAATTTTAAATACTTTTCAGGCCTATATCAATGGGGACGTGAGTGTGCGCATTATATCTATGCCCTTATTAGATTTAGAGATTCGATATCAGCACACATACCAGGGGGCCTAGACATCGCGGGCCTCGTACGAAAATTCACTGAGGAGGCGTAGACCCTCTACAGTCACAGATAGGCTTTATTATGCTATTGAGTACTAGATTCAACCTCGTGCACCAATTCCTAATGACTTGTACGACAAGTTTCTTTGTTGGTTTTTTACTTTGGGATGGTGTATTGAGGCGTCGGGACCGTGATGATCACACCTGAGTGGCATTAGGTTGAAGAATAGTGTACATTTATTTCACTATATTGCCCTTTTTTTAACGCTATCTTCTATAACTTGAACTAACGAGTAAATATTTTTGCAGCATATTACAGAGTACATCGAGATGTTGGCTCATCGCCTGCTGATGTGCAAGTACCGGGTACCCCAGCATTGGACTGTTGCATCCTCACATTTACTTGTAAATTCTAATTGTTTTGTTTTTTTTTTTTTTTCCGAATCTCAACTTACTAAAGTTGGGTTGATATACCATATTTATATACTCGCTAATGTTGCAGACTCTCTTGCGTGACAGATACTTGTCCGAGACATTGGACGAGGAGAGCTTCTACCTTAACAGTGACGTCGAGTCCTTTGTCATGGATTGAATTTTTTTCGATATTGTCTACATACCTATGCATGTCTACAACGATCATTGCGTGGAGTGCGAGGATCACTTGGGCCTTCAAGAGATTCGTGCCTATGATTTAGCCCCTGATGCACACTTCGATGCTGAGCTGTGCACTGCACTACGTCCTTTATACTGTTTGTTTCCCCATCTACTACATTATATGGGTTTCTATGACCACCGACCCGATGTCGATGATAACCTTGACCCATTCATGTATAGTCGGCTGATTGAGGGTATTCCTTGTCAGGCCCCGAATTTAGACGATTGTGGGATACTCACATGTATGTTTATACAATATTTAGGGCTTGGGATTCCATTGAATTTTAGGCCTGAGGATAGACCTACATTAAGGGCAAAGGTAGTAGTTAATTTATGGGTGGACCAGTTATTGTAGTTACATTGCTGATTCTTACATGTATATGTGTACATTATTATTATACATTGAATGTTTTTTTCTAACATTGTCACCACTATCTTTTATCTTGATATATTGAAATAAACTCAATTTTGTGAACTTTTTCTTTATTTCAACCGTGCTAAAAATATATAAAAGTACTACAACTTCAACTAATAACAACAATACACCATAATTATTGTTCGTGATTGAAGCACATATGAAAAAATGTCCAAATGTGCCTTTACTTGAACCTAGCTTACTCGAACGTACCTTCGAGTAAACTGCTCGAAACTAGTTTCGAGCAAAGGCACATTTGGTTGTGTTTGATGGTGCACGTTTGAGTTTTCCAGTATGTAAACAAAAAATGAGCTACTTGTAATAGATTTTGCATAGGATAATATTACACTGTAACAAGTGAAGTACAATACATAATTTGTTAATAAAAATTTCAATAATGAATGTACTTGTACACAAGTTTGTAAAATAATATTACGGAGTCCATACAAATGAGTAGTTAATCATTAAACTGATAAAGCAACAAATGTTAATAAAATGATCAAGTCTCCAAAGATTTAGTAAGTTTGACAATACAATCAATGAATAAATAAAGTGAAGTCACTGGTCCGTGTGGAGTGGCATCAGATTCCTGGATGTTGCACGATTGTGGCCCAACTATAGGCAATGACTGTACCTTTTCCTAACAATGTCTTCTCTAGTAGTCGGTATACACTATTTCTTTAGGTGATCGGTTGATAGACGCTGTCGTAGATGCTTCACAACACGTTTTCTTACATACGGAGGAACTACCCAATCAACATCACTACCTAGATGGTAAATAAGCTCTGCGTACATAACCACGTGCATGTCAGTAATGTAGTAGTTGGAGCATAATGAATGATATGATAACCGTATGTGTTTACAGGTGGCTAAAGCGTGCACACAAAGCAGTTGTTGAATTTCAAAATATCCACAATTATATTTCTTCTCTCGTACATCAACAATGTCAATGTTGTCTCTATCATTCACCTTAAATTGAAAACGTGACACGGGGTGTATGGACATTGTCTACGACAACTTCGTTTGTTCATTAACCTTTGCTTGCGTTGACTCTGTTAGATATCCGTTTCTCGCAGCGACCAACTCTCTATGTTCGTAAAACCACCTTTGTATTAACGACCATATATAATCAATTAGAGCAATGATTGGGAGAGATCGAGTATATCTCAACAAAGAGTTCATACTCTTAGCAATATTTGTAGTCTACATATCATACCGTTTTGAGAAAAAGCATGAACTCGCCCACATATAGAGCCCCACGTCATCCTCCAAGTACTTTGCTGCTATAGGATGCATTATTCGTAAACTATCCATATATCGGTTGAATTTACTGACCCAATACACATTGGCAACCTTGAAATATGTTGTTATGAATGTGTTAGTTTTCTGTTGCCTTATCTTATACTTCGCTTTCAAAATTTTGGATATATGATAAGTATAGATGATCGTGACTATGCTAACCGTAAGTGTACGGGTCGTATCAAATAATAAAGTGATAAGAAAAGATATCGTTCCACGAGCATTGAGATTCAAATTAACTACTAAGTACTGTAGTTTGAAAGGCCAATTTTATCTAAGCAAACTAAATCGATTAATTGTAATGGAAAATAAACTAAAACACAAATATTAACTAATGTGGAATAGAAATTGGGTTTAAGAATTTATAAAAGATGAAATATGTAAAGATGAATTACCTAGGGTCTTGATTTTATTTCTCAATCAATCGTTTCTCATAATTGGTCATTATTAATGCGTTTTGGTCTAATTCACTAATCACAAGATTTAAATCAACCTTAACACCTCTCTCGAGTATAAATCAAGGTTTTACACACAATGATTCAAGTTGATATCCCTATCTAACCCAATTAATCATACGTTCATTATATATTACTTGTTATTTAACGCTTAAAACCCAATTCACCTCTCGGTCTCTTAAAATCCTAAGTGTTAATTAGATTATCTAGATGTCGATTACCTCCCGGTCTCACAACTATTTAGATTGTGTTTACTTAGTCCGACAAACAAATTAGTCTTTCCCAGGACTTAATTCATCCATATCCAATTTAACTAATTAATTAATTAATTAACAAATCAGAACATTAAGCAAGATAAACACAAGTGAATCAAACTATAATAACATTAATAACATGCCAATTGATTAAAACATAGTTTAGACAAGATATATCAAGACCTTGGATTAAGAAAGCTAGCCAACCATCACAATTAACAACATAATAATCAACATATATTCCATAATCATAAAGTTCAACAATTAAAATTCAAATGAAGTACAAAATGAGAGTTAACGAGTTTAGGGAAACTAGATTAGAGATTCAAGCTTCAATGATCTTCCTTCAAGTCCTTTTCCAAGAGCTCTAACTTGAATCAATTCACTTCTCTCTTTAGGATCTTCTCTTTGTTCTTCATCTTTCTCACTCAAAAACCCAAATTTTCCATTCTTGGATGCTTAGTTCTGGTGGCTATCATCCTAAAAATATATAAACCTAAAAGATACCTAATTCAAGCTATTGGATGATGATCTCATGGCCAAAAGTCGTCCAAGCCCGTCCAGGAGGCGTTGGGGTGCCCAAAATCCGCGTGGGGGCGCCATGGGACAGAATGGGTAATGCGACTGTGCACCTCGCGGCGAAAATGGGATTGGAGCATGGGTATGGCGCTGCCACGCCATGGCCTCTAGCTTTGATTTCTTTGCAATTTGGTCCCTTTAGCTTTGCATTTTAGTCCTGTTTTCTTTGCGACTTATCCAACGTTGCTTTCTCAAGCTGATTTCATCTTGAATGCCCATTTGTTATATTTTTTATACAAAACACTAAAATTCATCAAATATTAACTAAACTTGAGGATTTACAAAATAATTCAAGTCTCAAGGTAATCGATAAGTGCGTATTCTACACACTTATCAATAGAATTCGTGAGTTGTTTTAGAAAAAATGGAGTTGATTCCCTTTTGTATGCTACTATTTCGATCCGAGATGAAAACTAAATTCTCTATCAGTTTAATGACCTCCTATAGCTTTAGAAAAAATCACGCCCATGATACATCATTATCAGAATCAACAACCCCGAAGGCAACATGAAATATTTGCCCATTTCTATCTTGTGCAGCGGAAACAATCAATGATCCTCAGAATTTTCCCTTCAAAAATGTATCGTTAACCGCGATTACAGGACGAATGAAATTGCAAAATCCTTGAATACTTCGCCCAAGCACTACGAAAAGTACAAAAAGTAGTTATCCCCATTAGTTTCAATCGTCGTGATTGACCCTGGATTTTTCTCCTTTAACATATAACAATACAAGGGGAGCCCTTTGAACGACAAAGCTGGATCTCCACACATAATTCTCAATGCTTCTTCCCGACTACGCCATGTTTTAGAGTACGGTAGTGTAACTCTAATTTGCTTTGGATATCGTCACTAATATTCCTTGGGGTATAAATCTGACTAGCATATGTGAACTTGTCCTTTATGAGAAGTATAATCAACCAACTACTTGCTTGTCGGTGCCCGTACTGTAAAGGATTGCTACAACTTAAAGGTTATACTTCCCAAGTGTAGGTTGTCCTAAGTAATAAAGTTTGGAAGTCTGAGTATCGGTCCACAGGGAATACGTTATACAAGGTCCACAAGTTCAATATTTAAATGTTATAAGTCCAAATATAATGGAAGTAGAATGAATTTATTAAATTATTGAATGTAAATTTGATAATATTGTCTATTAGGGCATTAGGGATTCATTTTGTTGATAATTATAAAAATCATTCTTTAATAATTTTTTTTAACTCAATTAAGAATCACTCAATAGATTATCTTAATCGGAAGATAAATATATTAAATACATCACAATGCCTTTTTGTAGAAAAGGTAGCAAAATAGAAGAGTAATCATTCAATTTGTGAAAACTATAACATACCTTGTTCTTAATTTGTAGAAAATGTGCAAGCATTCAGTGTACCTTTTGTTAACAATGAATCAAGCTTCCTAACAAATTAAAACACTTTTGAGAAATAGAATTCACTTAATTGAAAAGATTTTGCATTGAAACACAACTTAGAATGATTGAAGAAGAATACTATAAAATCAACAAAACTTTACCCTCAACCTTAATTACGAATTTAGAAAGACATTAAATGAAACTAAAATTACACAAAGAGAGAATAAAAAAATAAGAAGAAGGATGTCTTAATAACTTTTATCACTTCCTTTATAGAGGCAAAACAAGATATATTTCA
Source organism: Melia azedarach (assembly GCA_028052125.1). Taxonomy (NCBI): domain Eukaryota; kingdom Viridiplantae; phylum Streptophyta; class Magnoliopsida; order Sapindales; family Meliaceae; genus Melia; species Melia azedarach. Next base: position 7,022,414 of record CM051403.1, read on the forward strand.
TATGTGTGAACACAAGTTGCAAACTTTCAACTTAATCATACTCTTGGTGATTGTAGCACATTTTGGACAGTAGAATGCATTGAATTTATTAATTATGTCTTGTTCAAAGTTGTAGGCGCCTTCATTAGATTTCCAATAGTTCAAATTTCGACCAAATTGATTATGTAAAACAAGAGTTATGTTGAAAATGAGAAATGGTGTTCAGTTTGGATTTCTCCACCGGTCTTCTAGAATAACAGCTATTTTTGACAGGAAAACACTTCGAATCTGGATATCTATAAAACATACAAATTGTACATCTATTTGTAGGTTTTCCAAAAACTTAAACCGTATGACTTTTGGATACATATGTAGGGAGATACGGCCCAAATACGAAACCATGATGGGCTGGCCCTAAGCTGTGGTTGAGTTCTGTTGAAGCCCGAGTTTGACCTAATAAATGCATGAACTGGCCAAATATTTGCTCTATACGTTTTTGAAGGAATGAGTCCAAATATTTACAATCCCAGAATCATATCAAATGATGTTTTGTAGTAAAAGATATGCTTATTATACAAAACCTGCACAAAACCAATAATTAAGTCTAGTTCTTGTTTTGAAATCTAGTATAAAGGAAAATGCTTAATTTTGGGGAAATTAATAATATTCTTAAGTGTAAAATATAATATTTCTCTTGATAATCCCATACTTTTAAACATTTATCAAGGATCATGGAGACAAGTATACGTTGCTTCTATATGCGTGACTCTGAAGAAGGAATCGTCGTTGTTCCCAATGGCACGGACTCGCCATTTACAACTATCCACCACACATTTTTCCTTAAAATGGAGTGCATTTGACTTGAAAACCTTAAACTAGAAATGGTTCTTCAGTGCCATTAATTCTAATGGGTCTCATAATTCCTGCTTTGTCCTATAAATTTGCCCAACACATACATCCTCAGCTCTAGAACTCGAGCATGCATCGCTTGCTATGGTCATAGATGGTGGAATAAGGGGCAATGATCGAATGTATTGATTGGATTCTGATGGACAAGGCATTGAGCTACTCTTGTTACACGCTCCCTGCGCACATCTTTTGTTCCCTCCGATTCATCATCATCCGCCATATTCCTATCTTCTTATTGATTAGGAAACTCTGTGGCATCAAAGCTCCACTCAAACCTTAGGGAATTCCTGTGTTTGTCCTTCCTGACAGCGGGGAGGAGAATAAGCTTCAGTGATTATGGTTGCATCATGATCATTTTCAACTCTACAAGGTTCAAACATCAAGAGAGAGTTACGTGCTTCTGTAGTTGGATAATATTGTTCTTCAAACCTTGAAGCTTGGTAATTGAATTCGTTATTATACTAAAATGGTATTGACAAAGCTGGACCATTATCGGTTAACTGATTGTTTCCTCTTAATGATTAGAATGGGGGTCCAATAGTAGTTGGATGGTTAGAACAGTGTAGACCTAAATGTGCAGCATCGCCAACCCGTTCCATGGTAAGATACAAGTAATAGTGACCCTTTACGCTAATATATTGTGCATTGTTGACATGAATAAAGGCATGGAAAATGGATTCTATATTAATCATGGCTACCTTCAGCAGAGGTACTCCAACAATTTGTGCACTAACAACAAAGACTGCTTTTGCTATAATCCTACATTTTGCTAGTTTAATCCCATATGGAGTGTATAAAATCTTTATAAATTATTCATACCCAATATTCGCATCAACACAAAACGATATTCCTTCTCCCATGATATAAACATCACCACCATTTAAAGACCGTTCCTATAAACCTCCAAATCGAGTAGCGATCATAATTTGTCTGGCCATCACTACAAAATCTTAAAATTAATAGTGTCATTTCGTTGTATCATAAAAACTCAAAAAAAAAAATAAAATTATTCTATCCAGTAAAGGGAAATCAGGCCTTACTCGACAGTAAGATTTAAGTAAGGTAATATTTACCACCTTACTCGAATGTAATTGTCGAGTAAGAAGTAAGGTGAAATATCACCTTACTCAAATTTGGTTAAGTACTGTTGGATAAGGTGAAATATCACCTTACTCAAATCCTACTGTCGAGTAAGGTGATATTTCACCTTATCCAACAGTACTTAACCTTTACTCGATAGTGCATTTTGAGCGATGTTCGAGCATGACAAAACAAGTTTAGGTTTCCACTTTGTGAAATCTTATTTTTTAGTGAGATCAACTACCAAAATATACTTATAATCAAATAAGGCTTGTAAATTGAATCAAAATTGGTTTACTATCAAGAATGAATTGAAATTAAAATATTCTATGCAACTTTATTGGGAAGCTCAGTTGAAGGAGAAGAAGAAGAATAAACTAAAGTGAACTGGAATGTGTTGTCAATTATGTGGGCATGGGGCATTTTTGTCAGAAAAAGTTAAAATTAGGCATGTTTGATTGAATTTTATGTGGGTGGGCATTTTTGAATTTTTTTTATAAAAGGCATTTTCCGTTAAATCCCTTATTAATTTGTTGGATTAATGTAACTTGTTAATGTGAACATAGTTTCTTCTTCTTTAATTTATTAATTTTTTTTAATCAAGAGATTGAGCAATCATAAGATAATTAATGGATAAGTTTTATCTATATTGATGAAATATTTTAAAAAAATTTCAATATAGGCAAATCGGTAAATATTGTTTTTTACAAATTTAAGTCGAGACAATATTTGACTTTCAATACATTTTTCATTTCCAATTATTTTTCAAGTATAAAAAATTTATAACAAAATTTTCAATTTGAATTTGGCATATTCTACTATAATAACAAATTGAGATTATGATTTTTTTATAAATACACATTAACATATATGATTATTAATATATTATTTTCATAAAATATTTAGTTAAGCAATTATATCACAGGCATCAAAGTTGTTTCAATCTATATAAATATCGTTATAGTATGATTGAATACAAACTAAGATTTAATTTATATGCTTCAAGAATCTTGAATTCTTTGGAGATATTCATACAAATATTAGTGTTAAGTGACATATATAAATAAACTATCACTATATCCATAAAATGCATATTAAATCTGTTTGAAATTTATTAAAATTTATCAAAAATTAAAACATAATTGTATTTATTATAGGAGAATAAGTTTAATCTAAATCAATTCCAAGTTTCTATGAGAAACCTTGAGCAAAGAATCATGCTTTATATCTTATAATCTCATTATTTTTATTATATTTCCTAAAAAATACTCATTTATATTCAATGAATTTGATATTTCATGTGTCTAGACTATTGGTTTAAATATTTCTTATCTAGGAAAGGTAGTTACTTTTTGCTTAAAATGCTTTTCTTTACTGAGGCCAATTATGACTATTTAAAAATTCACTGATATTTTACAGATTATAATAATCTTTTATAATTTCAATAATTATTATAAATAAAAATATATTGTCAATAATTATTTCATTATAATCTCATATTATATTTGTATTTCCTTTTTTTGAGATTTTTCTTCATTTTTGGTTTCTTATACTTCTTTAAGGGATAATGATTCTTTAGGTTTTGTGTCACTAGTGTTAATTCAAAAATATGTGTCTCTTCAAGGACTATTAGCTCTTTTGAAACTAGTGATAAAAAAATGTTGGCATGCTTATAACTCGAGCATTATTTTTAATTTAGCATGATACTGATTTTTTAATTTTCTTTTTTCGAGAATAATATCTTTTTAAGCCAATTGGTGTCAACAAATTTAGCCTATAATAGATGATTCATTTCTTGCCCTTTACTTAGTTTATTCGTTGGAAATGATCATTTAGGTTAGCGTATTGACAACTGGTATATATGATTTGGTCACTCTTATTATATCAGTAAAAATATTTGACAACTAATTTTCAATTTGTTGAAGTTGCATTGTCCTTAATTCACACTTTATTCTCATATTAATTGACTCATTTTAATTGTTTTTCAATAAAGTCCATGCCTAACTTTAATGCATTATATTTTTTCTTTAGTGGTGAAAAACTATTTCATCAAAATAACAATTTGCAAAAACTACAATAAATAGATAACATATCAAGAGTTCAAGATATTTGATAATTAATGGTGAGTTAAAACTAACACAAATCTCTAAACAACATCGAAGTCCCATATTAGTGCATTGTAAAGATGTTACAAGAAAATACACAATACCATAAAAACATACACAATAGAATGAAAAGTGCATGGATATGATATATTAAGTTGATGACCAAGTATAAGTTACAAGGAAAAATATTAATTATAAGTAGTCGGTCTAAGACGAATTAAAGTTGTAACATGTGAAACACTACAAGAAAAACTATCTTTTGCGACTAAAAAATTCAGCCGCAAATCATATGAGTTCAGTCGCAAAATCATTTTTTTGCGGCCAAATTCTAGTAATTTGTACCTAAATTCCATTGACTGCAATAAGTTGCATTGCAAATTTTTTTTTGGTTATTTGCAGTTAATTTCAACAACCACAAAAAGTATTTGCAACCAATTTCGCAACCCATATGAATCAGTTGTAAAAAAATATTTACGACTATTTTGTGATCGATATGTAACAACCACAAATAATTTAAAAAAAAATATTTTTTTACTACCACCTTTTGTTGCCAAATATTTAGCCGCAAAAAATATTAATTATTTATAACATTTTTATTAATCTAAATATTGATCCATCAAATTAATTTGAATATAAAACGTAAACTAAGTATCAGAACTAATTTTGAACAATTTAATTGGTTAAATATTGCAAAACATTGGATAACATTAAAAATCTGAAAAGTAATACTGAAATTTTCATTTTATACACAACAAAATTTGTAGGAAAGCTACAATGAACAAAAATTTTTAATCCATTGATTATTGACAGTCACTACCAGAAAATATCTGCAAACAAATTTGAACTAAGTTTACTATTAACATTCCTAAAATCACCAAGTCAAATATTCTGTTTTAGAAAACTTCTCTGCATTTGGAACTTGATACATGTTGGCAAAGCCAAATATTCTGCCAGAGCTCTTTGTCATTTAATGATGTGAGATCTTCTCTCTTGAGAAGCCCAAAACACACAAACAATATTCAGAGATACAAAAGGAAATTAAAAATAATGCAATATCTAAAAGGTTTTATATGTAATTACTTGAGTTTGATATGCGTGTTGTCATTCTCCTTCTTGATTCTTTCAATCTCATTGCTCAAGTCCTTGAATTTTCATTTAAAACTAAAAACAAATTATTAACTTTTATGCAGATCTGATTTTTCATGTAGTATTTCTATTATTTGCTTGGTGTTATATATATAAAGTGTTCTTAGTAAGAACAAAAACCCTAGCTAGGTAGAGGGAATAAATGTAATATTTATTCATTTTATATTTGACCTAAAATATCCAAAAACCTAGCTTTTGCAAGGAAAAGAAAGTGAAGAATAACATGTTTATTACCAAATTTGTTCATAGATGTTACATTTCGTATAGTTTTTTGCTTCATTTGCTATCAGAATGACAATAAAATAAGCAGAAAAGAACATAAATATTCCATTTGTAAATTTGTTCAGAGAATTCATACTTCATAGTTCTTAGCTTACTTTTAGCAAAAGAGAAGTTAATTAACCTCATGCTTAACATCCCACAACTTCTTCCCTAACTGCTTGCGATAACTGTCCAAAATCTCAATCAAACTAATTCACCCACAAAACAAAAACACATGATCATCATAACCTAAATAGTCTTACTTTTTAGGTTTTTTTTAAAAAAAATCTGGTTTGAGGATATATTTGAAACTAATGATATTTAACATTAATGTGCTAGCTTAAAATAATTTAATAAATGCATAACCTCATGCATTATTAAATCGACAACTAATGATACTAAGAACATGATAGATTGAAATCTCTATCCCAACACAGCAAGAGATTGGTAAAATTTGAAAAGAAAATAAATTCAGGAAAATTTGTTGAAATCCAATTTCGTACCCTGGTGTAACTGAAATAATAAATCCCTAAAATCAATTAATAAAGCATTACCAGTAGTATGGATTCTTTAATCACAAGAAATAGCCCTACAAACTTAGCTGTTGCATTGCCATTGTACTTTCAGGAATTATAATATACAAATATTTGTTTTATTGTATTAAAAAGGCAATCATTCATCTAAGCAGGGTTAAATTCTGTGTATGAGTCTGTAAGTTTTGTATAACTATCATTCTACGAGTGAGTTTGTATTTCAAAACAAGAATGACTTTCATATCCCTCCAAACTCATAGGGTAATCCAGAGACATCAAAAGAAACATACTGTGGTCATAAATATATCACCTTTGGACACCAAGGCATCAATGCTAAACTCATGGCTGCTTGATCTCCTATATTTGCATATGTGGCAAGACTCAAATGCTTTTTGGCAGTTTCTACTAGGTTTTTCCTGATATAAATTATAATGAAGTCATTCTCCACAGCTTCATAGATGGATTTGTCTTGAGACAAAACCAAAAAATATGCAAATTAGATGCATTGATGTCAACTCTATTTAAAATTAAATCCACATTTTCGACAGGTTGAAATAAAGAGAGCACCATGTTGACTATAAAAAAACGCAGAACTTTTGACTATTAATGAATTAAAAAAATTGACAATTTACTAGCTGCAACATCATATGGAGGTAAGCTTCTGCTCCATCAATCTGGAACTATTTGTAGATATGTATGCATTTATGATACTGCATGCATGTATTATTAAATTAACAACTGATGCACCGGCCAATAATAAGGACTATGTTCATCAGTTTCATTGCCTATAAGCCCCCAAGGCTTGCAACTTCAACTATGTACTTGGCTTCACCATGAAAATGAAGCTGAACATGATGGATTGAAGCTTCAGGACCTCAGCCCCACATACAAGGATGCTTCAAATGATTGGCACCTCTGTTATCTGAAGCACTGACAACCCACATGCTCATCAACTTGTAGCAATTTAAACCACACTTTCATAAAACATTTGTTTTCGGAAATATCATGAAATATTTTTTACAAAAGAAAAAACGATTTTCGGTTTAAGGATATATTTGAAACTAATGATATTTAATATTAATCTCTCTTTTTCTTCCCAGCATTTTCTAAAATCTCCAACAGTAGTTTATTTCGGTTGCAATCCAAACCACCTTAATATTAGAATTAATATCATGATAACTCAATCAAATACTATATTATTTAAAAAGGGCTTGCTCCTTCTATTCATTCACTTCAAATGATACTAAGAAAGTTCCTCTGCCACTTGTCAGTTTCTTTCATTCTTCTTCCTACTACTATTATTTGTTTGGTGAGAAGAGTGGTTTGGAAAGATTCTAATTGCTTAAAACTAAGATAAATATGTTAGATCACATCTAATATCCTTATGCGAAAGTATAAACTATAAAATTAGATAACTTACCTCTTGTCATTGCAATTGTTAAGTTTTAGTTGAACAGAACATTTTCAATCTTTGGTTGAACAAATCAACAAGTTTCCTGTGTCTTAAAAACCCCAACACTGTATTTAATGGTAACACAAGGTTAATTTTTTTTTGAGATTGAGGCTCTATTTAAAACTAATCTATAATCCAGATTGCCAACATGAGATGATAATTCATATCTTCTTTAAACTTTATGTATATACTTACTAAATAAGATGATAAGTAAATGAAAAGTTTCAAATAAACTGCAATACAAGAAAAAGTACCTAATAATCAAATGATAGCAACAAGTCCAATACTGCCAACATGTTCTTTGTACATTTTAGGTGGAAAAGCTTTAGTTAACGAATCCACTATCATCAATTTTGTATTGATGTGTTTTATCACCATCTTGTCTTCTTTAACATGTTGTCAAATGACCAAGTACTTGATGTCGATATGTTTACTTCAACTTTCACTTCTGTTATTCTTAGACAAAAAGACTACAACAGTATTATCGTAGTAAATCTTTAACAGCTTGAAAATGGAATCGACTAACCCAAGCCCCAGGATAAAACGTTTTAGCCAAATAGCCTATGAAGTAGCTTCAAAACAAGATACAAACTTTGCTTATGTAGTTGAAGTTGTAATGATTGTTTGTTTTCTACTTCTCCATGAAATGGCTCTTTCAGCTAACAAGAAGACATATCTAGATGTCTACTTTCTACTGTCAAAACACCTAGCAAAGTTTGAGTCGGAATAACCTATCACTTCCAAATGATCAGATTGTTTGTATATAAGCTTATAGTCTTTTGTCCTTTGAAGGTATTACATTACATTCTTTGTAGTTTTCTGATGTTTCAAACTAAGGTTACTTTGATACTTTCCCAACATTTCTACTGCAAATGCAATATCACGTCTTGTACAAACCTAAGTATACATCAAGCTACCAATTGCATTAGCAGAAGAAATTGTTTCCATTGATTTCTTTTCTAGGTCATTTATGGACAATGATTCAAACTGAACTCATCACCTTTAATAATAGGTGCTATACTAGGTGAACAGTACTTTATGTGAAATCTATCAAGTACTTTTTTTTATATATGTTTGTTGAGATAAACTGAGAATTCCTTGAGTTCTATTTTATCATTCTTTATGCCAATGACATAAGAGGCTTCACCCATATCTTTCGTTTCAAATTTACTTGTTCTTTACCTCACGAAGTAATCCTATATTACTTAATGCAAGTAAAATATCATCTACATATAGGACTAAGAAGATAACTTTACTCATACTGATCTTGTGGTATATACATTGATCCATAATATTTTTTGTAAAACCAAATGAGGTAATCACATTATGGAATTTAAAATACCACTGTTGAGAAGCCTGTTTTGGTCCATATATAGATTTCTTTAGCTTACAAACCAAGTGATCATTTTCCTTTGAAACAAATCCTTCTGGTTGCTTCATGTAAACTTCTTCCTTTAAATCTTCATTGAGAAGGCTGTTTTCACATCCATTTGATGTAGTTTCATATCAAAGAGTGCCACTAAAGCCAAGATTATATGAAGTGAATCATTCTTTGAGACTAGAGAGAAGGTATCGAGATAATCAATTCTTTCTTGCTGAGTAAATCCTTTGGCTATAAGCCTTGCTTTATACTTTTTTGTATTGCCTAGGGAATCTAATTTGGTCTTGAAAACCCACTTACAGTAAACAGCTTTAGATCCTTTAGGCAATTCAATACGATCCTATACTTGATTATTAGCCATTGAATTTATCTCATCTTTCATAGCATTGTACCATAATATGGATTTTCCTCCATTCACAGCTTATGAAAACGTGGAAAGATTGTCTTTGGCACCGATATTAGTCTTTGATTCTTGTAGGTATACTATATAGTCAGAAGAAATTGCAAATTTTTGTATTCTTGCATATCTTCTTATATTTACATCATTTTATTGCTATTGATATACTTGACCACCTTATTTATGACGAGGCTCTTTATTTATATGAGGTTTTGTAACAATTTCTTGTTCAGTATTTGTTGATCTTATAAGATTAGGCTAAATAATTATAATCCTTAATAAAGATTTAGAAGTAGTTTCATGTTCAGAAACTTCTTCAAATACAATGTTACGAGGATTACTACTCCCACTTATCTCATCATTCTCAATGAACTTTGCATTCCTTAATTTTACAATATTAGTCTCTGATTCTTGTAGGTATACTATATAGTCAGAAGAAATTGCAAATTTTTGTATTCTTGCATATCTTCTTATATTTACATCATTTTATTGCTATTGATATACTTGACCACCTTATTTATGACGAGGCTCTTTATTTATATGAGGTTCTGTAACAATTTCTTGTTCAGTATTTGTTGATCTTATAAGATTAGGCTAAATAATTATAATCCTCAATAAAGATTTAGGAGTAGTTTCATGTTCAGAAACTTCTTCAAATACAAAGTTACGAGGATTACTACTCCCACTTATCTCATCATTCTCAATGAACTTTGTATTCCTTAATTTTACAATTTTCTAAGAATGGTTCAGACAATAGAATATATACCTTTTAGACCGTTCTATATAGCCAATGAAATAACCACTGACTATCCTTGGGTTTAATATTCTTTCTTGTGGATTGTAAACCTTAATTTTAGCTTGACAATCCCATATGTGTGTATGTCTTAATATAGGCTTTCAACCTTTCCATAACTCAAAGGGTGTCTTTAATACTACCTTGGTTAGAACCCTGTTTAAGATATAAACGACAATTTTTAGGCTTTATTCCACAAGAAAATAAAGAGAGTAGAGTTACTAATCATTGACCTTACCATATCCATTAACCTTTTGTTTCTTCTTTCAGTAATACCATTATGTTCTGGTGTGCTAAGCAAAGAATATTGTGCTATAATGCCTTTCTTTTTTAGAAACTTTGCAAATGGACCTAGTCTTTGACTAGTACCTGTGTACCTACCATAATACTCTCCACCTTTATTTGATCTCATGATCTTTATTTGTTTTCCCAATTGTTTCTCTACTTCAGCTTTATAAATTTTGAAAGCACTTAATGCTTCCTCTTTATTATAAAGTAAGTAGAGATACATGTATCGTGATTTATCATCTATAAAGGTGATAAAGTATCTTTGATTGTTAAAACATAATTCAGCAAAAGCCCTACAAATATCAGTGTATATTATCTCTAAAATGTCATAACTCTTTCTAGCACTTTTATTGTTTTTGTTGGTTTGCTTTCCCTTTATGCACTCCACACAAGTCCTAAAATTAGAAGAGTCATGATCCTCAAAAACCTCTTCTTTTACCAATTTCTTTATTCTCTCAATGGAGATATGACCAAATCTTTGGTGCCACAAAATAGAAGATTTTTCATTGACATTATTTCGCTTAACACCGATAGTGCCATGCAAAGTTGACAAATATAAATTTTGAGAAGAATTTAAATGAAGTGAAAAAGGACCAATATTAATAAAAAAATCTCCTATAACATTCGAGTCTTTAAATAAAGAAAACAAACTACTAGAAAAATTAAATACTTAACCTTGTTCTAAAAGTTTTGAAACTGAAATGAGATTCTTAGTAAAAGATGGTATGAAAAAAGTTCTTTCTAAATCTAAAATGAAACCAGAACTGAGAACTATCTATATGTCCCAATGGATTCCACATGTGAACGCCCTCCATTTCCTGAATAGATATAACGTTCACTTTCTGCTAGTTTTCTTTGGCTTGTCATGCATGGTAACAGCAACATGGATTGTTGAACCAGAGTCAATTTACCAAGTGTCATGAGAAAGATAACATAAATTAGATTCAAAACACACGAAAGAATTGAGATTACCTTTCTTTTTTAGCCACTTCTTGTATTTAGGAAAATCTTTCTTCATATGCCCTTTTGTCTTCTTATAGAAGAAACACTTGATGGCATTCTTTTTAACTTGATAAAGTTGTTCCTTTCCTTTAAGTTTCCTTGAATGAGTCACTGTATTAGCACTTTCAATCTTTTTTGCATTCAGTCCCACCTCCTTTTACACACACATAGTCAGAAGTTTATTAACTGTACTAGAAAAGACTCACAAATCTCAACATTAAGAGTCTTGAGTTGGGCTGCTATATCCCTTATTTTCATGATATGCTCACACACACCTTTAGTGCCAATGTACTTCTTTAATGACAATTCCTTCATAAAAGTGCTAGCCAAAGCCTTATGTGAAGATTCAAACTATGCCTCTATGGCCTTCAAGTAGTCCTTGGCTATTTCACAATTAGGAATCAAATCACGGATAGTTTTGTCAATGTGAGACTTTATAATCATCATGCTTAAAAGGTTGGATCGCTCCCACCATTCAAACGATTCTTTCTCAACAGAAGTACTTGATTCCGTAATAGCGGAAGGATCATCTACCTGCAATGCCAAGTCAAGGTCCATGCACCCTAAAGTAAGAAAAATTTTCTCCGTACAATCCTTATATTTCACCATTAAGCAGGGATGCGAGAGGTATCACAGTTTGAAATAATTAAATTGACTCCTAATAAATAAAATAAGCCTACATTACAATATGAAGCATACAATGATATTGAATATTTACCTTGTAAGATAATAAGAATTAAAACATAATTATGATTTTCCTGTGGGAAAAAATCACAGCATGCATATAATTCTTAACAATAATTGTAATAAGACCCGTTTCTTAAAATTATTATCCCGTAGACTACAAATAATTTTAATAAAATTGATAACGATCTCATTCTAATTAAACAATAAATGATAATAATTTTCCTATGCAATATATTATCATAAATTTATCTTGTATTTAATTAGTATTTTGATGTGATGTGATTAACTAAATTTAACATCATTATTATACTAAAGATGTTGTGGCTACTCTTTAATATATATAATTAGACATCAAATATTTAAATACATTGTATGAATCAAGCATGATGCAAAATTAATTAAATTACGTAGATTATCAAATTATAAAGTTAGTTACATGGTAAATTATAGCAAAATATTATATAAATAGCACAAGGATCTGATCACAACATTGCAAGTTTAATTAATTACGGGTATGTGCCTAAATGTGTAAACTACACTGATATTACATAAAAGTTGATCACATGGTAAATTATAGTAAAATATCATGTAAATAACACAAGGATCTAATAGTAATGTTACAAGTTTCATTAATTACGACAGATGGCTCTAAATTAATTGACCTTTTATTTTCTAATATATATAGAATTACTCCGACTTTTACTTTCTAAATGTAATTAGAATTAGGTTTTAGTAGAATTATATTGACTTCTGTTTTTCTAAATATAATCAGAATCTAAACTCAATGATTGAATTTACTTCCAGTCAGATACTGAAACCAAACCCAATATCAAACCCATATATCCCGTAAACTAAATGCAATATCTCTCAATGTCCAATTTTTTTTAATTACACAATTTTACAAGCAATTTAAACATGCAATCCGATTTAATAAACTAATTCTTCCAAAAATAAATATGGAGGAATTGTTAATATTATTTACAAAATACATACTGTAACAAACATAGACAACATAATTAAACCTTAAGCAATTCTAGAGGCAAGAAGGCTTTGATACCAAATGTTAGATTACATCTAATATCTTTATGCAGAAAGTATAAACTATAAAATTAGATAACTTACCTCTTACTATTGCAGTTGTTAAATCTTAGTTGAACAGTTAATTTCCAATCTTTGGTTGAACAAATCAGCATGTTTCAAGTCTCTCAAAAATCCCAACATTGTATTTGATGGTAACACAAGCTTAATTTGTTTTTGAGACCGAGACCCTATTTAAAACTAATCAATAATCTAAATCTTCTCCCATAAAAAAGAACCCCTTTTATGTAGAAAAGGTTTCGTGAACTTCTCTCTTGAAATTATCTCTACCAACCACCCTTAGATAATGGAGATAATAGGTCACAACATTTAAAAAAATATATCCTTATCGTTACCTTTTATTTTATTTTATTTTTTATTTATTTATGAAAATAAATAAACAAATGAATAGTATATATATTTTAAAGATAAATAAGAAAACGATTAACAAAATATACTAATTAAGTCTATCTAATTTTGACTCCTAAGAAACCAATAATAGAGAACTAGACCTTGAAGAAAACAATTTCCCAAAGCTTAATGGCTTTCTATTATTTTTTTTAAATCTTAGAGAGAAATACTATTAATAAATAAAAGAGAATAAAACAAAAGATGCCAAAAGAAAAAAGCAATTGGCAGTAGACTTTAGTAGGAAACAAGCTGCAACGGGAAAACAGCAGCAAAAGAAAAACAACCGTAGAAAAAGAGAAAAACAACAAGAAAGCAACAACAACAAGGTTGACAGCAACAGAGAAACATCCACCAACAGCACCAACGAGCCAAAGACCAATAAACAAAACTAGTAACAGCAAAGAACCAAACAACAACATAACAAAGCAAAGGCCAAAGCAAAACAACATAGCAGCAACAACTAAACCAAGCAGGCCAGCAGCAGAATAACAACAACAGAGGTGCCTAGCCCCAAAACCAACAACAACATAATTTTAAATAATTACATGTATTAATGGACTTCTATTATACATATTAATGACTTTCTAATTTCTCTTTGAGCTAGAACCAAAGCTTAATTTTAAATAATTACACAACATTAATTATTTGAACAGATTATTCCTTCTGTAATGATCTAAAAAAAGCATATTTAATATATAATAAAATTAATTAAACAAAAGTACTGCTTTTATTTGCTTAAACAAGTCAAATGCATGCTTATTATTGTTAAAAATATTATATAAAATTAACTATTTGCTCTATTGATCTTTAAACATATTATGTAACTAACAATTATCAATATAACTATAAATTAATATAAGAAAAAAATATTTAGGAAAACTTGACTCAGAAAGGGAGTCACGCGTTGCGTTGTCCTAAAGTTAAAAAGTCTTTCCCTTGTGCGGGTATTGACAGATCTCTTCAACTCCAAAATAAAATCTTAACTCGCAGCCACTCTTCTTTGATGAGCACATAAGAAAATACCAATAGTGTATGCAATATTAGAGAGTAAAATAGATAGCCAATTGTATGTAATGCACAAAGAGGAAACACTCTTTATATAGTAGTATTTAGTTTTAGGCTTTAAAATAAGAATTAAAGGCTAATTAAAATTTCAAAATTTGTAACTCATAACACCTTAAATTTTCATAACTATTGATTTAAAATTTAAAAAAGAAATCATAACCTCCATGGAGTTTATTAGGAGAATTAAACTTTGTAACTCCAAATATTATTGCAAAATTTAATAAATAAATATTATAAAGTTTGAAGAGCTTTATCTCCAACAATTATATTAGATATAGTGTTGGGATCGGTTATCATTTGAATCCTTCAAAATTGTGCCAATCTCCCATCTTTTTGAAGAATTAATCACTTTAATTTTCATATATATATATATATATATATATATATATATATATATATATATCCAATCAAAATACATGTTCTATAAATTCACTGAAAACGATGAAATACATTATGCAATTCTAAATGTTAGCTCTTATTCTTAACATGATATAACATATGATTAATTCTTAGAAGCATTTAAAATTTTCAGCCAACAAAACACTAAAACAATAAAGCCAATAAAGAAACACTAAAACATATGTAAATTTGCACTAACTCATATAGAATTTTCAGAAATTTCAAAAAATAAAAAACTAAAACAAATGTAAATTAACGTTTTTAAGAATCTAAATCTTCCAATCAAGCAAAGAAATGAACGATAATCCATCAAAATAATGCCAAAGAAATATAAAAATAAGAAATCAAAAATTCAGCAAAAAGAAAAAAAAAGTACATGATTTTTGAAATGGATCGATCGACTTTGAACATCAATTGGCAAGCTAAAGGCAGTGTACCTAGTATCGACAAGTTGACGATGGTGTACCTGAGAGTGAGTTGATTGGATTTGATTTTGGGGATTTTAATGTAAAAGAGGATTTTAATGTGAAAAATGAAAAAGTAAAAAATTTCAATGTAAATAAACATGTGTATCTTTAATATTTTAATAATTAATAATTAATATATAATTTTATATATTTAAACAGTTTAGTCCCATTTATTGGGGTCTAATATGTAATAAACAAAATTATAATATTCAATTTTTTAATAAAGATAAATATATAGACTTACTGTATTTTTACTAAAATGACGTCGTTTTGATAATAAAATTAACCACCATTTTTTGGCAGTTGATATCTGAATTTGGACGGAAATAAAAAATTTATTTGTGACGAAATTATGGTCAGTTTTCTTGTAGTGATAGTGTAACTCCATGCAAAAATCAACCGCAAATATAAGCCGTAAAAGCCCAATTTTCTTGTAGTGATAGTGTAACTCCATGCAAAAATTAGTAATTGAGTGCATAGCAATAAAGTTTGAGCATTTTGAGTAACTAAGCGATTCAACTATTTATTTGAGCTTGGATGCTCTACATTAATCCCTAATAATATGCAATAGTAATCAAATATGTTAGAAGTAAACTCATCAATATTATTTAAACGTACAATCTTGATTAGGTGATTAGGAAATTATGCCCTTAACTTGATAATTTGTACAAGTAGTTTGAAAATGTAAAATTACATGTCGATAATAAACAAAAATTGACCATTAATGACAGAACCCGCCCCGACCTCTCTAAAGAGTCGGGGACAAATCCTGCTAAATATTTTACAGTATGTACCTGTCATTCTCATAGACATCTCATAATAACATTCATAGATAAAGAAAATGGCCTCAAGCCTCCATCATTAACATACATTGAGACTCCATGTCTCATCACACATATATATATATTCACGTACACATATAATATGTTTCAAAATGTTTCATGCAGCATGCGTAGAATGGTCTCAACCTCATTTACAAAACTGCACCCTGCACGAAATCCTGCGTGACTTGGGGAGAAATGAGAAAAATAGGGAAAGGAATGAGCTTGCTGCTCAGTGAGTGGACATAGTTTTTAAAGAAAATACATTTTCATACAACCATTGTACGACATTCTAAAATCGTACATAAATTAAGCATCACTTACACATGAAGAATGCATATCATTGCAAACAGTTCATACAACACCCAACTAGTATCCGGGGATATCATGCTTGGCGGGATCCTAACGCCCAAGCGGGGAAAAACCATACTCAACCCAGCGGCCTCGTATCATCGCCTGGGGAGCTCACATTCATATACATATAATTCCATAGGTCCCAAAGACCTTACTACATAATATTAGGGAATGGGTACTTGTGGGGTGCTTCAAACAAACACAATCAATATTTTAACATAAAACAATCGCTTTTATGCAATCACTGGATATCACGCATAATTTAAATACTACGTGACACGCAACGCAATCTGACGCATTAATAAACAGATCAATCAAACATAATATAAATTCATTATATTTTAAAAATCTATCCACTCACAGCTTAATCGCTCAATCCCTGGAAATTTCAGGGTTTCCTGGGTTTCTTACCACCGCATTGCTCTCTAAAAACACATAATTCAATAATTTACCGTTAAAACTAATCCAAAACCTGATACGTATCACAAATACAACAATAAAACTACTTTAATTCCATAAATACACTATCCACAAAGTTCCTGGACATCAATTCAACTTCCCAATACCTTTTCCTGCACAATTCTTTTCCTACGAACAATTTCCGTTCCTTTTCTTTTTCTTTTTTTCTCTCTTTCTCTCGAATTCGATTTGCTTCTGTTCTGCTCTGTTTAATTTCTTTTTCCATTCTCACTTCTGAAAACGAAGAAATATATATATATATATATATATATATATATATATATATATATAAACCGCCTCACCGCTTTAATTATATTATATATTATTTAATTATTATTTAATTATTTTTTTTTCTTTTCGACACCTAATCAATTAGGTGTCTCAATCTTCCCCTCTTATAAGAATTTCGTCCTCGAAATTCATGTACCTGTTTGAAATAAATGCGGATATCGAACTCGCATCTGATCCTCACGCTCCCATGTAGCCTCCTCAACATTATGATTCCTCCACAAAACCTTGACTAACGGGATTGTCTTGTTACGTAATTGTTGCTCCCTGGAATCTAGTATTTGAACAACTTCTTCTTCATAAGTCAAATTTTCTTCCAATTGTGCTGGCTGCGAATCTAGAATACGAGAAGCATCAGGAACATATTTTCTTAACATAGAGACATGGAAAACATTATGGATGCGTGATAATTCTGGTGGTAGAGCTAATCTGTAAGCCACTTGACCAATTCTTTCAATAATCTCATACGGACCCATATATCGAGGACTCAGCTTTCCAAGTTTTCCAAATCGAAGTATACCCTTCCAAGGAGAAACTCGCAAGAAAACATAATCACCCATAACGAACTCCAATTGTCTTCTGCGTTTATCTGCATAGCTTTTCTATCTATCTTGGGTTGTTTTTAATCTATCTTTGATAACTGAAATCTTCTCATTAGTATCTTGGACAATTTCTGGACCTAACAACCTCCTCTCTCCAACCTCATCCCAACAAATAGGTGTTCTGCATTTTCTACCATATAAGGCTTCATATGGTGCCATTTGGATACTAGACTGATAACTATTGTTATAAGCAAATTCCATCAGCGATAAGTGTGCATCCCAATTACCTTTAAACTGTATCACACATGCTCGAAGCATATCTTCTAAAATCTGAATGGTTCTTTCTGATTGCCCATTAGTTTGAGGGTGAAAAGCTATACTGAAGTTAAGTTTAGTCCCCATAGCATTCTGTAAACTAAGCCAAAATCTGGAAGTAAATATAGGATCCCTGTCAGATACAATGGATACTGGTGCCCCGTGTAATCTTACTATCTCATCTACATAAAAACTAGCCATTTTCTCCATTGAATAAATATTCTTGAAAGGTAGGAAATGAACAGACTTTGTAAGTCGATCAATAATTACCCAAACACTATCATGACCGCGTTGAGTACGTGGAAGTCCCATAACAAAATCCATCATAATGTGTTCCCATTTCCACTCAGGAATTGGAAGTGGCTGAGAAAGTCCGGCAGGTTTCTGATATTCGACTTTAATCTGTTGACAAATTAAACAACGAGATACAAACTCTATAATCTCCCTTTTCATACCTTGCCACCAGTAATGCTCTCTCAGAGTATGATACATCTTTGTACTTTCAGGATGCATGGCATAAGCTGAACTGTGTACTTCTTCTAAAATTTGTTTCTTTAATTCTAAATCATTCGGTACACATAGTCTGTTGCCCATAACTAAGGTCTCATCATCTCTTAATGAAAAATCAGTCTGTAAACCATTTTTCACTTCTTCCTTTAACTTAACTATATTTGGGTCCCCATTCTGCATCTCTCGAATCTGATCAATCAGTATTGGTCTAACTTGAAAATAAGCTAAGAGTGTCTCCTGCCGCCCGACTGCTAAATCAACTCCGAGTGATCTTAAATCAATCAGTAATGGAAGACTTGTTACCTTCATGTGAGCAATAGAGCTTGAAGACTTTCTACTGAGTGCATCTGCTACTACATTTGCTTTACTTGGATGATAGTCAATGGTACAATCATAGTCTTTGATCAGCTCAATCCATCTCCGTTGTCTAAAATTCAATTCTTTCTGAGTAAACAGGTACTTCAAGCTTTTGTGATCTGTATAAATCTCACAAGTGGCCCCATATAAATAATGTCTCCAGATCTTCAATGCAAACACTACAGCAGCAAGTTCTAAATCATGGGTAGGATAGTTCAACTCATGTTTCTTAAGCTGTTGGGAAGCATAAGCAATTACTTTACCATGTTGCATTAATACACACCCTAATCCCTGTCTGGATGCATTACTGTAAACTACAAATCCCTCAATACCAGATGGAAGTGTAAGAACAGGAGCACAAGTCAATCTCTTCTTAAGTTCTTGAAAACTCTGTTCACAATCATCAATCCATTCAAATTTCACATTCTTCTTAGTCAGCTTAGTTAATGGCCCAGCAATTCTAGAGAAACCTTTAACAAACCGTCGATAATATCCAGCTAGCCCAAGAAAAGTTCTGACCTCTGTCACATTAGTAGGTCGTTCCCAATTAACTACTGCCTCCACCTTCTGAGGGTCTACATAAATACCATCGGCTGAAATCACATGGCCAAGGAATGCAACTTTATCAAGCCAAAATTGACATTTACTGAACTTTGCATAAAGTTGTTTATCCCTCAATGTCTGTAGAATAACTCTCAGATGTTGTGCATGTTTTTCTCTACTTTATGAATAGACCAGAATATCATCAATAAACACAATGACAAACCGATCTAAATAAGAATGAAACACCAGGTTCATAAGATCCATAAAAGCTGTTGGGGCATTTGTCAAGCCAAATGGCATCACTAAAAACTCATAATGCCTATAACGAGTTTTGAAGGCAGTTTTAGACACATCTGAATCTCTAATCTTCAATTGGTGATAACCTGATCGCAAATTTATTTTTGAGAAAATTCTAGCACCCTCTAACTGGTCAAATAAGTCATCAATATGCGAAAGTGGATACTTATTACGTATGGTGACTCTATTCAACTGTCTGTAGTCTATGCACAATCTCATAGTTCCATCTTTCTTCTTCACAAACAACACTGGTGCTCCCCAAGGAGAAATACTCGGTCTGATGAAACCTTTATCTACTAGTTCTTGTAACTGAACTTTTAACTCTTTCAGTTCTAATGGAGCCATTCTATAAGGTGCCATGGAAATAGGTGTTATTCCCGGAATCAAATCAATAGTGAACTCAACTTCTCTATCTGGTGGTAATCCAGTCAAATCCTCTGGAAACATATATGAGAATTCATTCACTACAGGTATATCTTCCAGCTTTACATGAACAGCTTGAGTGTCAATAACATAAGCTAAGTAAGCAGGGTAACCTTTTCTCAACAATTTTCTGGCAGAAACAACTGATATCACACATGATGAGAGAATTCGTCTTTCCCCATAGAAAATAATATCTGGTTCACTTGGTCTTCTAAATATTACTTCTTTCCGAAAACAATCAACTGTAGCACAATAATTCGCTAGCCAGTCCATTCCCAATATAACATCAAAGTCACGGATATCCAAAGGAATTAAATCTGCTTTCAAGTCAGAGCTACCTACTCTGATAACACATTCTCAGCCAATAATGAATCTCCAAGTGGCGTGGCTACCACTAAGCTATAATCTAATGGACTTAATTCTTTATCCGCATGTACGGCAAATGTATAAGATATGAAGGAATGTGTAGAACCAGGGTCTATCAAAATATGAGCATCTTGACCAAAAATAGTCAACATACCTGTAACAACATCTGGAGTGGCCTGTGCCTCCTGCTCTGTCAAAGCAAATACACGTGCATGTGTACGAGGGCGACCTGGTTATCCTCTTTGCCTATCACTAGTCCTCACGGCACTAGGCTGTACTACACTGACAGGTGTGCGTCCTATTGTTTGTGGTCTCTCTGGTCTCATCATCTGATTACCTCTGCACTGAAAGTGTTGTGGCGTTGTACTCTGTATTGCACTACTCATGCTCGGTGCTAAAGCAAGGCAATCTCTCTTGATATGCCCAGACTGTCCACAATGATAGCAAAATACTGTACCAGCCAAACACCGTCCCTCATGGTATCTCCCACAAGTCATACAAGCGAAACGTCTACCTCTGCCAGTACCACTACCCTGTTGACGACTCCCAGAATACTGAGCTATATTACTCTGACCGTATCTTCGTCCTCGTCCTCCAGACATCTCAGGATATGGTTGGTATTGTTGTCTTTCCGGATATCCTCTTTGTTTAATTTCTTTCTTTGATATCCCACTACTGCTGGCCCCACCAATTGACCGATCTTGGTTCTGATTATATCTAGGTGATTCAGTCCTTGGAATATCCGTTGAACACTACTCAACTCTCATAGCAGCCTAAACTAAATAGCGATATTGTGTATATCTCGACCCAGCTACAAATCTTCTAATTTCATTTCGCAACCCTGCTTCAAACCGTTTACATTTATCCATCTCATCTCGTATCACGTCAGGAGCAAACCTCAACAACTTTGTAAATTTGTTTTCATAATCTTCTACAGTCATCGACCCCTGAGTCAACATCAGAAATTCATTCCTTTTTGCATCTCGATACATAGATAAGAAATATTTATCATTAAATTCCCTACGAAAATCATCCCAAGTGATAGCTTCGTATCCTCCATATCTATTTAAAATAGATGTCCACCAGTAATATGCTCTACCTCGAAGCAAGAATGTTGCAAAGTTTACTTTCTGCTGATCTGTACATCCCATTACCTGAAATATTCTCTCAACTGTAGTTAACCAGGACTCCGCATTCATCGGATCACCAATCCCTTCGAATTCCACCGCACCCAGATTACGAAAACGTTCGATAGTGTTCTCCATTCCTATATTAGGATTTGCTTGAGGTTGATACATATGTATAGGTGGTACAAAATCAGCTCCTCCTTCTCCTGATACTTCCCTTTCTTCCTCCTTAACTAAAGGTAAGTTCAGATCAACGACAGGTATCGTGCTGGATTGACCACTCCTACGTATACTAACATTAGTTTCAATTAAACTATTAAATGATGCATGCAACATACATATGTCACACAATAGTCTACAGAATCAAAACCATGCTCTGATACCAAACTGACAGAACCCGCCCCGACCTCTCTCAAGAGTCCGGGACAAATCCTGCTAAATATTTTACAGTAGGTACCTGTCATTCTCATAGACATCTCATAATAACATTCATAAATAAAGAAAATGGCCTCAGGCCTCCATCATTAACATACATTGAGACTCCATGTCTCATCACACATATATACATATTCACATACACATATGATATGTTTCAAAATGTTTCATGCAGCATGCGTAGAGTGGTCTCAACCTCATTTATAAAACTGCACCCTGCACGAAATCCTGCGTGACCTGGGGAGAAATGAGAAAAATAGGGAAAGGAATGAGCTTGCGGCTCAATGAGTGGACATAGTTTTTAAAGAAAATACATTTTCATACAACCATTGTACGACATTCTAAAATCGTACATAAATTAAGCATCACTTACACATGAAGAATGCATATCATTGCAAACAGTTCATACAACACCCAACTAGTACACGGGGATATCATGCTTGGCGGGATCCTAACGCCCAAGCGGGGAAAAACCATACTCAACCCAGCGGCCTCGTATCATCGCCTGGGGAGCTCACATTCATATACATATAATTCCATAGGTCCCAAAGACCTTACTACATAATATTAGGGAATGGGTACTTGTGGGGTGCTTCAAACAAACACAATCAATATTTTAACATAAAACAATCGCTTTTATGCAATCACTGGATATCACGCATAATTTAAATACTACGTGACACGCAACGCAATCTAACGCATTAATAAACAGATCAATCATGCTATATTAAATATTCAAACATAATATAAATTCATTATATTTTAAAAATATATCCACTCACAGCTTAATCGCTCAATCCCTGGAAATTTCAGGGTCTCCTGGGTTTCTTACCATCGCACTGCTCCCTAAAAACACATAATTCAATAATTTACCGTTAAAACTAATCCAAAACCTGATACGTATCACAATACAACAATAAAACTACTTTAATTCCATAAATACACTATCCACAAAGTTCCTGGACATTAATTCAACTTCCCAATACCTTTTCCTGCACAATTCTTTTCCTACAAACGATTTCCGTTCATTTTCTTTTCTTTTTTCTTTTTCTTTTCTTTTTTTTCTCTCTTTCTCTCGAATTCGATTTGCTTCTATTATGCTCTGTTTAATTTCTTTTTCAATTCTCACTTCTGAAAACGAAGAAATATATATATATATAAACCGCCTCACCGCTTTAATTATATTATATATTATTTAATTATTTTTTTTCTTTTCGACACCTAATCAATTAGGTGTCTCAATTAAGCATATGCATAAATTAAGACCATAAAAAGAATAAAATTGTAGGTTAGATGGGTGAATTGACCTATTGTCTCTTTGACTTCTTTGTAAGAACAATAGAGATTCAAAACCAATTTTAGACTGGGATGGTTTGACCACGAGTTTATCTTGTGAGAAAGTGAAAAAAATTCTCATTGAATAATAGAATTATCATATTCTTTAATGGATGTACATGAGAATTATCAATATTTCTACACATCATTGTGAATTTTAGTTAACTCATGTCCTCATATAAAGGTTTTTGGATCAATAGACTATTGGTTCATTGTTGCATAACTTTCAATTGTATTATAATTATATAAGACAATCCAGTCGAAAAAGGTTGGAAGTTTTTCAAATATGCATTTCTTACTTGAGACCTTAGTAATAAAAGATACTCCACATTGTTTTCATTTAAAATCTCAGTATGATATTTTTATTTCGGTTAATATTGTTAAAGATAAACATATTTCTTTTAATTTTCTTGAATATAAGGCATTATAAATACATGATCTGGCTCTCTTTACATATAAGATTAGAGCTCTTTCAAAGCCTCAACCAAGTCAGTAGGACGTACTGTGATATTTATCTTTATTTTAATAGTTATCAATTTCAAAAAGTATTTCTTATCTTAAAGAACAATGTGCGTATTTATACTATCAGACAAACATATCCCCAACTTTTTTTTTTCAAGGGAGATAATTTACTAAAATTCATCTCCTTTTATTAAACAAAAATACATGTCAAACATCATGTTAGTGGAATATAAAACACAAAGGTATATCTTATGTGTTTATAGAACATACAAAAAGAATGACATAAAATAAATAAGACTATAGCTAAATTTTAATTAGCATGGCACCAATTAAATGATCTATGTTTCCATCATTGTCTTAAAAAAAGTCAGAGAAATCAAGATAATAAAGATTTATGAGAATTGAGTCATTAATAAAATTGGTTTTCACATTCTTCATAAAATTGGTTTTTCACATTCTTTTCTTTATCTTTCACAAGCTCGCAACATATGTGCCCTTGCCTCTACATACATCTCCTGCAAGTATAATCAAAATTTTTATAAGGTTTTTTCTTTGTACCATGTCGTTTATACACATTTTACTTATAGTGGTCATTCTCCTTTTTGTTGTTTCACCATCCCAAGGATTTGTAACCACCACAGAGGCGATAATTATGTCCCCTCCTATATCCTAACACATCCATTGTTATTATACATGTTTACATTCACTTATAGGAATGACAAAGAGTTAATTGGATCTGATTTATGATTCTTCAACAAAAGCTCATTGTTCTACTAGTATTTGAAAGGCATAAAAACAGTTTAAACTTTTTGAATCGATACTTATAACATTGCTATTATAGGACTGTGTTTGATGCATGAAAAGTAAAGAATATTCTCTCTAACAAGTCATGTTCAATGATTTCTTCTTCTTCACCATACAATTTCAACTATGACGTAATTTGAAATAAAATATAGTTATACTTAGTTAGAGTTTAAAAATTCTCATTCACTCGTATCTTGCATTAGGGAGAAATATGTAGGGTTGACAATTTAAATAAATGAATCATTTTTGGGTTAACATGCATACGATTTATTTATAATTTGTTTGACACGAAATGCTTATGATTCGTTTGACACAAATATGATTCATTTATTAGTAGTGTCAATTTTTTAAATCCAAATATAACTAGTTTATTTAGATACGATTATTCGTTTAAGACACAAATATAATTCATTTTGACATGATTCGTTTAAGATAAAAATATAATTTATTTAAGACACGATTAAATTGTGACAAAAATAATTAAAATAAACTACAATCATAATAATTACTCTTTATAACTGTACAATAAAATCCATCAATTCAAATTTTTAAGTAAAAAAAAATATAAATCTCAATTCTCCTAAATTATAAATAATAATATAAATAACATATTCATCATCCATAAAACAACTATCAACACTTGCATAATTATCAACTATATTAGTCTTGGTTGAATTCATCATCTTTCTGTAAAATATAAAAAATTGAAATAATGTAGTTCTTATAATTAAAAATGTAGTTTAATTTGAATCAATTAAAAACAAAAACATCAGAACAATAATCAATTGAAAACAAAGCAAAATTATTTACACAAGAACCATGTAGTTTATACAAAAGATATTGAAGCAAAATTTCCTAGCTAGATTATTTCCTAGCTAGATTATTTTTAGATTCCAAATTAGTTAGTCTTGCTTACCTAATCATAGAATATATACATTCTATATGTTAAACTAGAGTTTATAGTTCATTACTGATCTTCTTAATTATATGTTATTAATTATAATGTGGGATCTAAATTATGTAAATGCATGTAATCGTAATATGTGATCTAAATTACATGGATGCATGTATCAAATGAAACTAATCATATTTAATCTTAACGTATATTAATTCTTAATTGCATATTCAAATTAACATATAATCACTAAAGTGCACACAAAATAAATAAAGTTGATATGCCTCCAAAATGGTTGGTTAGAATAATATTTCCTATGATTTACAAATTGCCTAGCTAAAGCTGCCAACCCAAGCTAATAATTAATTAAGACATTAATCAACTTAATTGTCCAAAGATTCTCCTTTACAATGAGTGTGTGAAAAGAAAATTTTCAGATATGTATAATTCAAAAATGAGTAAGAAATTGGAAATTCTGTATCCCTAGAGAAAAAATGAGTGACAGAGCAAAAGTGCGAAGTTAATGTGGATTTCATACGATGATGGTGACAAAAAAGACGGTGACGGAGAGGTGACTAATCAAAAATTTGGAATGGGACATGGGTCAGTGACTCAATGGTGGGTAAGGTTTAGGGGCGACAACTTCTAAAGTGATAAATGAAAAATTCCTTCAAATGAATTTTAGGTTTAGGGTTATACCTTAGTTATTGTCATTAAAGTCATGCATTTTATTGAACATTATATGCATGCAACAATTAGAACCTTATATTAGGGACCTATTTGATATAAATAAAATTATATAATTTTAATAAATATATTCGTTTAGATATGATTATTCGTTTAGGAAACGATTATTGGTTTAAGATATAATTATTCGTTTAAAACATAATTAATTATTTAAGACACGATTATTTATTTATGACCCAATTATTCGTTAAATTAATTGTGTCTTAAACAAATAATCGTATCTTGTAGGTCAAACACAAATACAATAGGAATAATAATTGTTTTGACATAAATAGGACACGATTATTATTCATATCAAGTTTTTCAAATCTGAATTCATTTAATGGTATCGAATTCGTGTCGAATAATCATATCGTATCCCAAATTGTCATCCCTTAGAATATGTCCCTCTAATAGTTATATCTTTCTTTTAAAACTTTTTGCAAGACTAATGGAACTTCAACTATCAAATATTAAGCTTTTAGCCTCTCATTCAAATGATGGCAGAAAAAAATCTTAGTTTTTTATTTTTCTCTTTAATTATGTCTTTTTTACCTATAGCTTGTGTCAATTGTCCCACATTGCCATCTCACTAGGCTGTCATCTTTATTATATAAGGATTGGGCACTCTCTTCCCTTGAGCTAGCTTTTGGATTGAGTTTTACCAAAATCCATTTCTAACATGGTATCAGAGCCAGCTTCTAGGCAATTGTGGGATTTTGTTCCTCTGCCCTTTCCTGCATTTGATCCACGCGAACTCTACCCTTTTCTGCATCTGATCCACGCTTTGCGTAAGGGAGAGTGTCAATTGTCCCACATTGCCATCTCACTAGGCTATCATTTTTATTATATAAGGATTGGGCACCCTCTCTTCTTAAGCTAGCTTTTAGATTGAGTACTACCCAAATCCATTTCTAACAGCTTGAAAGTAATTTTAGCTTTTATAACCCATAAAATATTGTCATTTTTGAGATATCAAAAGAAGGAATTTGCCAATGTATGAGATTTAATATTTTAATAATTTATTTGCATATGAATCAACACATGAGATATTAATGTCATAGAATGATGAGTATGTCATATTAAAAAGTAAGATATAAAAGTATCAAATGTAAAAGACTAGGCCTAAAATCGAATAGATATTATTTGCATTGGGTAAATAGCTCTCACAGGTTTGTTTTTAAATTTTGCAACCCAAAACACATCTCTCAAGTAAAGGGATCCAAAGTTTATAATCAAGTCTAGTCTCACTCTCCTTAATGATGTGAGATGTGACAATCTCTTTATATTTTAGACCTTACATCTTTATGAAGGGGCTAAAGAGTAAAATAATCAATTTATCTATAAATTGACGGTTAATTAAAAAGAACTATTCAAACCTTTAAAGATATATTAGGAGCTTGTGTGTTAGATTTAGAAGGCAATTGGGAAGATCACACAACATTGATTAAGTTTGTCTATGATAACAGTTTTCATTCTAGTATTGATAGGACACTTTATGAAGTTTTATATAAGAGAAAGTGTAGGTCGCCCTTTATTAGGATGACGTTAGTTAAAAAAGATTGTTGGGACAAGAGATTGTTCAAGTCATTATTGAGAAAATTAAGCTAATTAGGGAAGTCTTAGCATAGCTCAAAGCAAACAAAAAAGTTATGATGATAAATGATAAGTGCATATAATACGCATTTATCGGGTATTTCGAGACTTGAATTATTTTGTAAATTCTCAAGCTTAGTTAATATTTAATGAATTTTAATATTTTGCATAGAAAAGATAACAAATGGGCATTGAAGATGAAATCGACTCAAGAAAGCAACGTCGAAAAAGTTGTAAAGGAAACAGGGATTAAAACGCAAAGCTGAAGGGACCAAATTGCAAGGAAATCAAAGTTGGAGGGGATGGCGCGGCCGCGTCATGCCCATGCTTCAATCTTATTTTGGCCGCGAGGATGGCACGATAGCGCCATGGACGTGCGCGGCAGCGCCACCCATTCTGTCCCATGGCGCCCCAGCGCAGATTTTGAGCCCTCCAGTGCCCCCTGAACGTGTTTGGACAAGTTTTGGCCTTGAGATCATCACCTAATGGCTTGATTTGGGTATCTTTTAGGTTTATATGTTTTAGGATTATAGCCACCAGGGGAGGCAACCTAGAATAGAAATTGAGAGGTTTTTGAGTGAGAAAGAGGAAGAACAAGTGAAAATCCTAGAGAGAAAAGTGAAGTGATTCAAGTTGGAGCCCTTAGAAGAGGACTTGAAGGAGGATCATTGAAGCTTGGATCTTCAGTCTAGTTTTCCTAAACTCTTTAACTCTCATTTTGTATTTCATTTGAACTTTAATTGTTGAACTTTATGATTATGGAATACATGTTGATTATGATGTTGATAATTATTATGGTTGGCTAGTTTTCCTAACTAGGGTCTTGATGGATCTTGTCTAAACTATGTTTTAATTAATTGGCATGTTATTAATGTTGTTATGGTTTGATTCACTTGTGTTTATCTTGCTTAATGTTCTGATTTGTTAATTAATTAATGAATTGGTTAAATTGGAGATGGATGAATTAAGTCTTGGGAAAGATTAATTTGTTCGTCGGATTAAGTAAACACAATCTAGATAGTTGTGAGACCAGGAGATAATTGACATCTAGATAATCAAGTTAACGATTAGGATTTTAATAAACCAGGAGGTGAATTGGTTTCTAAGCATTAAATAACAAGTAATGCATAATGAGCGTATAATTATTCGGGTTAGATAGGGATATTAACTTGAATAGTTGTGTGT